>CM061543.1:191715651-192965651 GCA_030864215.1 Capsicum pubescens | reverse complement strand
ATATAATATAATATAATATAATATAATATAATATAATATAATATAATATAATATAATATAATATAATATAATATAATATAATATAATATAATATAATATAATATAATATAATATAATACAATATAATATAATACAATACAATATAATATAATATAATATAATATAATATAATACAATATAATACAATACAATACAATACAATACAATACAATACAATACAATACAATACAATACAATACAATACAATACAATACAATACAATACAATACAATACAATACAATACAATACAATACAATACAATACAATACAATACAATACAATACAATACAATACAATACAATACAATACAATACAATACAATACAATACAATACAATACAATACAATCCAATGCAATCCAATGCAATACAATACAATACAATACAATACAATACAATACAATACAATACAATACAATACAATACAATACAATACAATACAATACAATACAATACAATACAATACAATACAATATAATATAATATAAGATAATATAATACAATACAATACTATACAATACAATATAATATAATATAATACAATACAATAGAAATAGCTTTAAAAGCTAAATTTGATTGTTTTTTTTTATCAATACTAGAAGGACGCTTAGGACACATCAATAGATGACCAAGAAGAGTAGACATATCGTCTCTTGACTTAAAAGAATATTCATGGGAGCGATGGTTAAATTTTTCTTTTGAACCTTCGGAACTAACAATTTCTGTAAAATGATTCCACGCATTCGACCTTTTTTTCCTTCTTTTCGGAATAATCGATTGAGTTTCGGATATTTCAGATTGACTTGCTCGATTTGAATCTCCACTTTCACCCATCACCTTATCATCTTGTATATCTTCAGCCATGCTATGAGTTGATTTTGAGTTACTGTGATGAAAAAATCAATTCAAAAAATTATCAGTATCAGAACAAAGAACATAAAAATTAACACATAATCCAATAACAATTATCCGAAGAATTAGTGACCCATAAAAAATTAGGCTAACAATTTTTCACATGAAACTTGAATATAAATAAAGAATTGAGTCAATTATTTGTTGCTCGCATATATCAAAAATACAGTGAAGATTAATATAATATAATATAATATAATACAATACAATACAATACAATACAATACAATACAATACAATACAATACAATACAATACAATACAATACAATACAATACAATACAATACAATACAATACAATACAATACAATACAATACAATACAATACAATACAATACAATACAATACAATACAATACAATACAATACAATACAATACAATACAATACAATACAATACAATACAATACAATACAATACAATACAATACAATACAATACAATACAATACAATACAATACAATACAATACAATACAATACAATACAATACAATATAATATAATAAAGATTTTTCACTATTTTAATCAATTCATCAAGTTTTTTGTCAAGAGAGGAAATGTGTTCTCCAAGAACTTTTACATAAAGTCTCAAATAATTATTTTGAGCAATCAACTTATTAATTTCAGTAATAGTGATTCGACCAACATCATTATCAATGAATTTTTGAAATGCAGAATAAGTAATACCCGTATTATTAGGAAGTATAAAAGGTGACTAGGGTGGATAAACACATTCAATAATATTACCACTAACATCGTGGTAAGTTCTTTCTATCACATTAATATATTTAGATAAATATGCAGATATAAATCATGGCGCAAAATAAATAACCTGATTATGCAATGCACACGTTTCATAGAATTCTTCAGAAATATTTTTCATATCGTCAGGACTATATGTTTCAAAAAATCATATTCTAAAGCTTTTCCAGTTTTCACCAAAGAATTCCTTTTTAATACAATTTCTTGCCTGTGAATCAGTGCAAAAATCTATTTGATGTGGAATCATTTAAACACTGTTGACATCAAATTCCATCTCCAAAGGAGTTGGATTGAAGCAGGGGTAAGCCACGATGCGTTCATACTTACTTATAAGCATCGCCTTAAGCTTTAGTCGATATATCGAGCCAAAAACACCAATTAAAATATTAGCAAATGTCAAATAGCTTAATAACTATATGGAAATTTTTTACCCAAACATGGGGCCTGTCAGAGACTTAATAAGCTTAGGTTGAACCCATGTGTCTAGAAGTTCTAATTGTGCAAAAATCACCCTTATCTTTCAAATTACTGGTCTAAAGAGGCACAACTTACTAGACGGAGTCACTGAAACAAAGCCAACCTAAAACTTATTAAACTCAAATGTACCACCACTTTGAAACCAAGTTAGAAGCTATAGAAACATTTTCTCATATTTAGATAAAGTCTGGATACTTCATAATTATCTAATAATAGAAGTTAGATTTTAAACATAAATATGAGAATTTTCTTAGCCGGACATGGTCACGGCTGGTAAGAAGTAGTATAAAAAATAGTTAAAAAGAAGAATAGTTATGTACCTTAAAGCCGGACGGATGTAAGGCCTGTACAGTATGTAATAGTGGCTATTCGCCTTTTATTTATCTTCTGAATATATTACAAAAGTAGATAGATGGGAGAGGATAGACGTAGAGAGAGAAGAGGAAGGAAAAATTTCTGCCTCCCTAACAGGAATGAGGCATCTATTTATAATAAAAAAGAGAATCTTGCACAGTATATAATGGGGCCCTGTGCACAGTATTTTTAATAAAACAAGCATAGTAATAGTATTTTAATAATTTCTGTGGGTCCTTGTTGTCACCTCGAGCTTTTCAAATGGGGCCTGATGTAGCCCTGCTGTCTGTCATTTTTTGTCTTTTCTTTTTTTCTTTAACTGAGAGAGAAGGTATTCAGTTTGTTCCAATTCTACATTTGTGAGAATGTGTGCTAAAGGTAGTGGTTGTGAATTAAGAACATCTTCTGTATTTTTTGCTTCTTCGCTTGTGATGCTTTTCATCGATGTGTCTGAATTTTGTTCTACCGTTTTTATCAATTTACTATGAATCTCTGCTAAGTATTTTTCAATCATTTCTAATTTTTCACCTTCTTGAACTGAGATTCTTCTGGAGATGTAGTTTAGACCTTTGTCATCGATAATTTCTTTTGTGCAGCATGAGAATTTTTGACGTTTTTCTGATAATGGTTTCACACAATTCTTTGACATAGGGGACCTTTGTAATTGGTTTAATGCGAGTCAATTTGTCCCAAGAGTTACAATAAAAAAACCTATATAGGTCGTGTATTTGTTCTTTGGTGAATCCAAATTCTACACTCCACTTGTGAATCCAGGGAATGGAAAATTCTATAAAAAAGTACATTTGATCGATGGTGTCTAATTTACAGACATGTTTTGAAAGATATAATTCAGTTAGATATGGTCAATGCTTCTTCCATTCTTGGTAGAGGTGAAAGTATTCTGATGATAGGATTTTAACGGTGGGGCCATGATATGACCACCATTGGATAAACCAGTTGGGAATTTGGTTTTCAAAGACTTTTGCACAAACCTTTAAAAGCCAAGTATGCATGTGTTTAGAATTATTGTAATAAAGAGTTTGAGTAAAAGCTTTAATATAATCCCAGTAGGTAGAAGCGACTTTTGAATATTTCATGGTTAAGTATCTTTCAGCGATGGAGGTTGTGGCCTAATCTTCAATAGAAAGGAGTTTTTTAATCACCATTTGGAATAGCCATGCACATATTCAGTCGTTGCTCCAGCCAATTGATGATGTTCTATTTTTGCGATACCAGTGGTGACTAAAATATTTTCATAATAAGCTCATATTTTAAATGATTCTCCAGCAAAATAAAGACATGTTAATAAATATTTTTGGAGTAATCTCCATGGATCCTCCTATTTGCATATTTGAGAGTTTTCAACAAGGAGTATCAATTCTCTTTCTTCGAGCTTTTCATAATTGGCCTATCTGCAGTATTTTCTGAAGCAATTGCTACAAATAAATCAGTCTTTTTGGCAGATAAGTAGGATTGTATTTGTTCATATAAAGGATGATCTTCTGGAATATCATCCAAACAGATTGAAGGGCTTATATTCTGAGTTTTTGAAGATGATGGTTCTATAATATGCTGTATTTTCGTATTTATCAAACTCATATTTCCTCTTTGTATTATAGGGAAATTCGAAGAGCTTGAAGCATAAGATGAAGATGAGGATCCTCTTCCTCTAGTGTTTTGACTTTGGCTTCTGCCGTTATTTCCTCTTCCTCGAACCACCAGCTATAGGGGGTCAGTACCCATACTGCAAGTGCAAATAAGATTAGAATCTATCAAAGTAACAGTGAATGTTCTCCCAATCAATTTCATCACACATATCTTCCCAGTTTGGAAAAAATAAAATTTCTTGTATTAAATCATGAACAAGTTTTTCTAAGATAACAAAATGTATATCTTCATAAGGAGGAATGCAATTTATGATAGTGATAAGTAATTTTTCAGAAAGGTAGAAAGTATAGTAATTCATTCTCCTTGGTTTTTGTTCTTGTCCCAAAGTAACTTGCAAAAAAAATTTATTTATGAATTATTAATGTATTCGCGAGATAGAAAATCAGGTAAAGAATTTTCACTACCCTTTTTATATTGTATTTCAAAATCAAAAGGGGCTAATTGAGCTTGTCATCTTGCAAAAATTAATTTGGAAGCATCATGTTTAAAGTCTTTATCAAACATATACTTAACAGATTGTGCATCAGTTCTAACAATAAATTTTTGATTAAATAAATAATCTTGAAATTTTAAAACGCATTTAACAATAGTTTACATCTCATGAGCCACTGTGGCATATTTTTTCTGACTATTAGACCATTTTCCAAAATGAAATCTAATAAGACTTTCAGAATTAGTATGGGGATTAACTTGTTTTAGAATTCCACCATAACCAATGTTTGAAGCATCAGTCTCTATAATTTTTAACCATGCAGCTCGAGTTACACAAGGTAAGGACTCAACAGGTTTTTTAATTAGTTGGACTAGCTTAGTGTGAGTGTCAGTCCACAGTTCTTTGTAGTTCTTTTTTAATCTATCATACAAAAGGGCCAAATTATGAGATAAGTTCTGATATAAAGGGGAAATATAATTGAGACTGCCCAAAAATCTTTGTAATTGAGTTTTATCAGTAATAATATCAGAGAATTTTTTCGAAAAATCTAAAGATCTTTGAATTGGTTCAATTTGACCTTTAGAAATTTTATGTCCAAGAAATCAAATGTTAATCTGAAATAATGACGTTTTTTATTTAGAAATAACCAAACCATTTTGCATCACAGTTTGTTTGAAATATTCAAGTGCTTAAAATGTAATTTTATGGTTTTAGAAAAAACAAGAATATCATCTATATAAATAATTATAAATTCTATGTAGGGATTAAATATATCATTCATGATTTTTTGGAATTCAGAAGGAACATTTTTCAAACCAAAAGGCATAACATTCCATTCATATTGCCCAAAAAGCACATTGAAAGAAGTTCTATAAGTATGTTTATCATCAATACGAATTTTCCAATAACCAGATTTTAAATCAAATTTTGAAAATATGTTGGCATTATATAGTCTAGATAGCAAGTCTTTTTTATTGGGTATTGGATACCTAATCCATTTCAAAACTTTATTCAAAGGTTTGTAATTAATAACAAGTCTAGGCATACGTCATTCCTTTTCAGCAACATTGTTAACATAAAATGCAGTGCATGACCATGTAGATTTAGAAGGTTTAATAAGACCCTTTTCTTGAAGATTATCAATCTCTTTTTTACAGAATTCTACTAATTCCGCATTCATTTGACAGGGTCGATATTTTGTTGGAATATTGGCTTCGCTGAAATCATTTTCATAACAAAGAGAAACAACAAGTTATTTTCTTTTCCAAAAAGCATTTGGATGGTCTGCACAAATATCAGTAATCAATTAGCTCGAGATTATTTTTATTTTTTCTTGTATTTTAACAGAACTCAGCGTATTTTGAACATTCATACTCATAATTTCAAATTGTAAGAAGTTCAATTGAGTTTGTTTTATGTCAATCAAATAATTTATATCTCGAGTGACTGGATCAGTAATAAAGGAATATGAGATTTTTTGACTTTTATAAGTAGCTTGAAAACCATGTGCATCAAGATGCGTAAAAGGGTAAATAACATTTATAAAAGGTGTTCCTAAAATAATAGAGGGGTATAATTGATTTTTTACTAGAAAGAAAAAAATGTGGAATGCAAGTCTTATTTTTACAGACATGTGCATTGGGCAATTTAAAATTAATATCAAGAGTATGACCAGATGCCGATCTAATGATATGAGTAGTTTTTTGAAACATCTAGTAGGGATTAAACCTTCTTGAATGCAACTAACATCTGCCCCATTATCAATCATGACAATATTATTTATAGAGATATCATTATTAATTAATATGGAGCAATTAATATACCATTTATTGACGGTAACAATCTACATCATTCCTAAAAACAAGTTATTTTTTATATCAAGAGTTTGAATATTATTATCAATATCAGGTCCAACAATTTCTTTACCTTTAGAAGTAGAAGTAGAAGGAATATCATGAGAAAAATTATGATGAGAAGTATTTTCTTTAATTTTTGAAATTCTGTGATCACAAATCATTTGATTTTGTTTTAATGAAATAATTTCTCTTTTTAGATTTTGAACCTCGATTTTTAAATCATCAAAAGAAGTATCTCTATTAGGTGTTTTACTTAAAGCAAGGCGTCGATTAACTTCGGCTAAAGAATAAGGCATATCATAATCATAAGTTTTATTAACTGCTTTAGAACTAGTTGAAATGCTATTAATAGATTTTTTTGCAGCAGGATTATAATTTTTTCACGAAGTTTATTGTCCGAAATTTCCTTCAATAATTCAAGAACATTTTCAGCAGTTAATGTTTGGACATTTAAATCTAAGTCTTCAAACTGAGACTGTAACCGATAAAACATATCGTCCCAAGTACAAGAGTTACCAGGACAATCAGGGCAATCATTTTCATTTTTATTTTCATGATTACTATCAGAAGATTCAGGCAATTCAATATCATTTTCTGATTCAGATTCATAGTTGTAATCAGACTCAGAACCAGAAGTATATAACAAGCCATAAATTTGATCATGAAGTTCATCAGAAAGTTCTAGAGACTTGATTTTTTTGGAGCTTACAATTTGGAGCAATATGCTCAAACTGTTTACAGTTATAGAACTTGATTTTTGCTAAATCTCTCTTAGATCTATTTTTGGTAAATCTGGAGGACTTGCGATGGATTTTTCTAGTTTATCTTTCCTTTTTAGACCTACGACGGTAATTCCTTTTCCTATACTTAGATTACCTATGAGTTTTTTGAGAGGTGGAAGCCTGTTGATTCATTCCAAATTGATCACAGAAGTCTCCTAGCTGAGATTTTTCTCTGAGCTTATTCATCTTAATTTGTTTATTCAATTTTAATTCATTGCATAAAGTTAAACCTTCGTCAGTGGTAGTTGCTATAAGCTGACCATAAGTATAATCTTTCCAGGGTATATTTACAGATATTCCCTTAAGTTTTTTTCTAACCCTTTCACCAAACAAATGAGGGAGTCCATCTATGAACTTAGCTTTCCAATATTGTAAATTAGTTTCTGGTAGGTCTATAACTCGACTTAGAATGGTGTCTTTATACCACCTAAATTCTCCTAGGTGTCTACATCTAAGACCATTAAGGAGAGTGCGAGTATTTTCATATTGGTTAGTAAACCTACCTCCAAAATGCTCCATTATAGTTAACATAAGAGTATAGACAACGTCTTCTCATTCTGCAAGTAGATCTCTTCCTAGTTTGTCTTTTCTAGGTTTCTCAATTTTAGCGGTGAGGATTTTCAATCTAGCTTCATCGGTTAAATAATTTTCCCACCAACCACGGAGTTGGCCAGTAAAACCAGCAACAATCATTTTACAAACTGCAGAATCAGTGCATTTATCTTTATTTTCATCAGATGTCGTATATTTTGCTATAGTAGAATACTTAAGCATGCGATGAACTTGAATAGAGATTTGTTTTTCACTTAAACCATCTATATTCCATTCATAAATTGATTCTCCGCAATAAGATGTATTCATCAAATTCCACTCTCGCTCCTCTAGTAGAATATCTTAAGGAGTTGGTCGTGGATAATACGTAGTAGTCATTCTTGGAAGATCAGCTATTTTCTAGGTTATTTTTTAATCATGCCTCTGAGATTATTAAGATATGAGTAATTGCTATCAATAGCAGGGGAAGAATCATTTCTGTAAGTATTTTCATGTTGCTGTAAATCAGAAAATTCGTTAGAAAAATCCATCGGATTGATATTTAATTTTGAAAATTTTTCGTCAAGCAATTTTTCTAGTGTTTCTATATGAGAGGGTTTTGTAAATACTTCAATATTAGAGGGCCTTTGAAAACAAGGTTTGATAGTCAATTCTTCAGACTTATTTTCTGAAGTAGAAGCAACATTAGAAGCTTTTCATCATTAAGATTTTTCACTATTTTAATCAATTCATCAAGTTTTTTGTCAAGAGAGGAAATGTGTTCTCCAAGAACTTTTACATAAAGGCTCAAATAATTATTTTGAGCAATCAACTTATTAATTTCAGCAATAGTGATTCGACCAACATCATTTTCAATGAATTTTTGGAATGCAGAATAAGTAATACCCGTATTATTAGGAAGTATAAAAGGTGACTGGGGTGGATAAACACATTCAATAATATTACCACTAACATCTTGGTAAGTTCTTTCTATCACATTAATATATTTAGGCAAATATGCAGATATAAACCATGGCGCAAAACAAATAATCTGATTATGTAATGCACACGTTTCATAGAATTCTTTAGAAATATTTTTCATACTGTCAGGACTATATGTTTCAAAAAACCATATTCTAAAGGTTTTCCAGTTTTCACCAAAGAATTTGTTTTTAATATAATTTCTTGCCTGTGAACCAGTGCAAAAATCTATTTGATGTGGAATTATTTAAACATTGTTGACATCAAATTCCATCTCTGAAGGAGTTGGATTGTCCTTTTCAAAAATATTATCATTATCTTGAACTATATGAGTCTTACGATTGATTTTAACCTTTTCAACATTTCTAAAAGAATTTTGCAAATCTGCAGAGCTTAAAGTATGCAATAATGCAACGCGATTTCTAGCTGGGCCATAAACAGGTGGTTCAATAGGAGAAATATATTGCCTAGTAGGCATACTACTAGACATAGCAAATGAATTTCGATAAGAGATAGTAGAATTGTCATCAAATTGAAGACAAATCTTTTCATCTGAGTTTTGAGTTACATGAGTTAACACTGATTTGGTCACTTCTTTGCAAGTTGTTTTGGAGAAATGACCAAATTTAAAACTCAAGTGTCAGGGAAGTTAATTTCTTCCCATCTTATAGGTCTCCTGGTACTAACCTTGGATTTTAAGAAATTGGTTTCTATAAGAATGGTATAATCAGAAGGGTCTTCAGTCAACTTACATTTAGGAGCCATAGTAGTCATAAGACGGTAATAAACGCAATAAGATATTCCTATAAGTTCAGATCCGGGGGCATAATTATAATCATTGGTTTTAACATTTAAGGTTAAAACATCAAGAATATTTCTATCAGTCAATGATAATTGTAGATTTGAACGAACATTAAAATATACTGGACCATCAGAAAGAGTTGATTCTATAGTTCCCATAAGAGATTGTCAAAAATTTAGATTTCTAGCATCACGTAGAGAAGCTAAAAATATTTCAAGCAAACCTCTCAGAGTAAGTGATTTAAAATCAATTTG
Source organism: Capsicum pubescens (assembly GCA_030864215.1). Taxonomy (NCBI): domain Eukaryota; kingdom Viridiplantae; phylum Streptophyta; class Magnoliopsida; order Solanales; family Solanaceae; genus Capsicum; species Capsicum pubescens. Next base: position 192,955,805 of record CM061543.1, on the reverse strand, counting down.
TACCAAACCAACATGCATGAAACTGTAATGATTTTTAAAAGTATCAATGTCCTTTTTATTAAGCAAGTGAATAGTTTGTTCTTCAGTATTTAAAGCAATAGATTGTTTAGTAGTTTTAACTATCTGTTTATGCCGAATTTTATCAAAATAACCATACTCATAAATAGTATTAACTTTGATTTTTGGAGGAGTCCATTTATTTAATATAGATGGTTTAAGTGAAAAACAAATCTCTATTCAAGTTCATCGAATGCTTATGTATTCTACTATAGCAAAAAATATGGCATCTGCTGAAAATAAAGATAAATGCACTGATTCTGCAGTTTGTAAAATGATTGTTGCTGGTTTTACTGGCCAACTCCATGGTTGGTAGGACAATTATTTAATCGATAAAGCTAGATTGAAAATCCTCACCGCTAAAACTGAGAAACCTGGAAAAGACAATCTAGGAAGAGATATACCTGCAGAACGAGAAGACGCTGTCTATACTCTTATGTTAACTATTATGGAGCATTTTGGAGGTAGGTTTACTAACCAATATGAAAATACTCGCACTCTCCTTAATGGTCTTAGATGTAGACACCTAGGAGAATTTAGGTGGTATAAAGACACCTTTGTAAGTCGAGTTATGGACCTACCAGAAATTAATTTACAATATTGGAAGGCTAAGTTCATAGATGGAATCCATCTTTTATTTGGTGAAAGGGTTAGGAAAAAACTTAGGGGAACATCTGTAGATATACCCTGGAAAGATTATACTTATGGTCAGCTTATAGAAACTACCACTGACGAAAGTTTAGCTTTATGCAATGAATTGAAATTGAATAGACAAATTAAAATGAATCAACAGGCTTCCACCTCTCAAAAAACTCATAGGCAATCTAAGTATAGGAAAAGGAATTACCGTCGTAGGTCTAAAGAAGAAAGAGAAAGTAGAAAAATCCATCGCAAGTCCTCCAAATTTACCAAAAATATATCTAAGAGAGATTTAGCAAAAAACAAGTGCTATTAATGTAAAAAGTTTGGGCATATTGCTCCAAATTGTAACCTCCAAAAAATCAAGTCTCTAGAACTTTCTGATGAACTTCATGATCAAATTTATGGCTTGTTATATACTTTTGGTTCTGAGTTCGATTACAACTATGAATCTGAATCAGAAAATGATATTGAATTGCCTGAATCTTCTGATAGTAATCATGAAAATGAAAATGAAAATGCTTGCCCTGATTGTCTGGTAACTCTTGTACTTGTGATAACATGTTTTATCGATTACAGTCTCAGTTTGAAGACTTAGATTTAAATTTCCAAACTTTAACTATTGAAAATGTTCTTGAATTATTGAAGGAAATTTTGGATGATAAACTACGTGAAAAAATTATTAATCTTACTGCAAAAAAATCCGCTAATAGCATTTCAACTAGTTCTAAAGCAGTTAATAAAACTTATGATTATGCTATGCCTTAGTCTTTAGCCAATGTAAATAGATTCCTTGCTTTAAGTAAAACACCTGCTAAATATACTTTTTTTGATGATCTAAAAATCAAGGTTGAAAATCTAACAAGAGAAATTATTTCATTAAAACAAAATCAAATGATTTGTGATCACAAAATTTCAAAAATTGAAGAAAATACTTCTCATCATAATTTTTCTCATGATATTCCTTCTACTTCTACTTCTAAAGGTAAAGAAATTGCTGAACCTAATATTAATAATAATATTCAAACTCTTGATATAGAAAATAATTTTTTTTTAGGAATGATGTAGATTGTTACCGCCCATAAATGGTATATTAATTGCTCCATATTAATTAATAATGATATCTCTATAAATAATATTGCCATGATTGATAGTGGGATAGATGCTAGTTGTATTCAAGAAGGTTTAATCCCTACTAGATATTTTCAAAAAGCTACTCATATCATTAGATCGGCATTTGGTCATACTTTTGATATTAATTATAAATTGCCCAATGCACATGTCTGTAAAAATAAGACTTGCATTCCACATTTTTTCTTTCTAGTAAATAATTAATTATACCTCCTATTATTTTAGGAACACCTTTTATAAATGCATTTTACCCTTTTACGCATCTTGATGCACATGGTTTTCAAGCTACTTATAAAAATAAAAAAATCTCATATTCCTTTATTACTGATCCAGTCACTCGAGATATAAATTATTTGATTGACATAAAACAAACTCAATTAAACTTCTTACAATTTAAAATTATGAGTATGAATGTTCAAAATACGCTGAGTTCTGTGAAAATACAAGAAAAATAAAAATAATCTCGAGCCAATTGGTTACTGATATTTGTGCAGACCATCCAAATGCTTCTTGAAAAAGAAAAGAACATGTTCTTTTTCTTCCTTATGAAAATGATTTCAGCGAAGCCAACATTTCAACAAAATCCCGACCCTATCAAATGAATGTGGAATTAGTAGAATTCTTTAAAAAGGAGATTGATAATCTTTAAGAAAAGGGTCTTATTAAACCTTCTAAATCCACGTGGTCATGCACTGCATTTTATTTGAACAGTGTTGCTGAAAAAGAATGAGGTACGCCTAGACTTGTTATTGATTACAAACCTTTAAATAAAGTTTTTAGATGGATTAGGTATACAATACCCAATAAAAAATACTTGTTATCTAGACTATATGATGCCAACATATTTTTAAAATTTTATTTAAAATCTGGTTATTGGCAAATTCGTATTGATGATAAACATACTTATAAAACTGCTTTCAATGTGCCTTTTGGGCAATATGAATGGAATAAAAAAAATTGTGATGCAAAATGGTTTGGTTATTTCTAAACCAAAAATGTCATTATTTCAGACTAACATTTGATTTTTTGGACATAATATTTCTAAAGGTCAAATTGAACCAATTCAAAGATCTTTAAATTTTTCAAAAAAATTATCTTATATTATTAGTGATAAAACTCAATTATAAAGATTTTTCGGCAAACTCAATTGTATTTCCCCTTTCTATCAGAACTTATCTCATGATTTGGCACCTTTGTATGATATATTAAAAAAGAACTACAAAGAACCGTGGACTGACAATCACACTAAGGTAGTCCAACTAATTAAAAAACGTGTTGAGTCCTTACCTTACGCAACTCTAGAAAATCCTACATGGTTAAAAATTGTCAAGACTGATGCTTCAAACATTGGTTATGGTGGAATTCTAAAACAAGTAAATCCCCATACTAATTTTGAAAGTCTTATTAGATTTCATTCCGGAAAATGGTCTGATAGTCAGAAAAAATACGCCACAGTGGCTCATGAGATGTTAACTATTGTTAAATGCATTTTAAAATTTCAAGATGATTTATATAATAAAAAATTTATTGTTAGAACTGATGCACAATCTGTTAAGTATATGTTTGATAAAGACTTTAAACATGATGCTTCCACATTAATTTTTGTAAGATAGCAAGCTCAATTAGCCCCTTTTGATTTTAAAATACAATACAAAAAGGGTAGTGAAAATTCTTTACCTGATTTTCTATCTCGCGAATACATTAATAATTCATAAATAAAAAATTTTTGCAGGTTACTTTGGGACAAGAACAAAAACCAAGGAGAGTGAATTACTATACTTTCTACCTTTTTAAAAAATTAGTTATCACTATCATAAAATGCATTCCTCTTTATGAGGATATACATTTTGTTATCTTAGAAAAACTTGTTCATGATTTAATACAAGAAAATTTATTTTTTCCAAACTGGAAAGATATGCGTGATGAAATTGATTGGGAGGACATTGACTATTACCGTGATAGATTCTAATCTCATTTGCACTTGCAGTATGGGTACCGACCCCTCATGGGTGGTGGTCCAAGGAAGAAGAAATATCGGCAGAAGCCAAAGTCAAAACACTAGAGGAAGAGGATCCTCATCTTCATCTTATGCTTCAAGCTCTTCGAATTTTCCTATATTACAAAGAGGAAATATGAGTTTGATAAATACGAAAATACAACATATTGCAAAACCATAATCTTCAATAACTCAAAATATAAGCCCTTAAATCTGTTTGGATGATATTCCAGAAGATTATGCTTTATATGAACAAATACAATCCTACATATCTACCAAAAAGACTGATTCATTTGTAGCAATTGCTTCAGAAAATACTGCAGATAGGCCCAATTATGAAAAGCTTGAAGAAAGAGAATTGATACTCCTTGTTGAAAACTCTAAAATATGTAAACAGGAGAATCCATGGAGATTACTCCAACAATATTTATTAACACATCTCTATTTTGCAGGAGAATCATTTAAAACAAGAGCTTATTATGAAAATATTTTAGTCACCACTGGTAGCGCAGAAATAGAACATCATCAATTGGCAGGAGCAACGACTGAGTATGTGCATGGCTATTCTAAAATGGTGATTAAAAAACTCCTTTCTATTGAAGATTTGGCCACAACCTTCATGGCTGAAAGATACTTAACCATTAAAGATTCAAAAGTTGCTTTTACCTATTGGGATTATATTAAAGCTTTTACTCAAACTCTTTATCACAATAATTCTAAACACACACATACTTGGTTTCTAAGGATTTGTGCAAAAGTCTTTGAAAACCAAATTCCCAACTGGTTTATCCAATGGTGGTCATATCATGGCCCCACCGTTAAAATCCTGCCATCAAAATACTTTTACCTCTACCAAGAATGGAAGAAGCATTCGCCATTTCTAACTGAATTATATCTCTCGGAACATGTCTGTAAATTAGACACCATCGATCAAATGTACTTTTTTATAGAATTTTCCATTTATGGATTCACAAGTGGAGTGTTGAATTTGGATTCACCAAAGAACAAATACCCAGCCTATATAGGGTTTTTTATTGTACCTTCTGGGACAAATTGACTCGCATTGACCCTATTACAAAGGTCCCCTATGGCAAAGAATTGTGTGAAACCATTATAAAAAAACATCAAAAATTCTCACGCTCCACAAAAAGAAATTATCGATTACAAAGGTCTAAACTACATCTCCAGAAGAATCTCAGTTCAAGAAGGTGAAAAATTGGAAATGATTGAAAAATACTTAGCAGAGGTTCGGAGTAAATTGATAAAAATGGTAGAACAAAATTTAGACACATCGATGAAAAGCATCACAAGAAAAGAAGAAGAAAATAGGAAAGATGTTCTTGATTCATGTAATACCCCGCAAAGTCCACTTCCAGTTTGAGCCTTAGAGCGTATTCGGTAAAGAGAAAATCTGAGTCTAAAAGTTTCAGAAATATTTTCCTAAGTATGAAATACTTTGAATTATGTGTAATTTTCCTAATTTCTACTTTTTGTCATGTAGAGCATTGAATAAGATTTCCATCGATACCAAATTTTCCCAAATCCGACACTCAGGTGAAGAGTTAGAGCCATTTTAGTGAGATAGTATGTCACCTGGCACTTTAGCGCATCACGGAGCCAACCAAAATGGCAATCGTCAAAATACAGTGAGCCTCTGCGATTTTGGCATATCGCGCCAAGGGTTAATTCAGAATTTGTCAATTTCCAGTGAACCTCTGCGATTTCACCACGTCACGGTATAGTTCCAGTTCACAACCCAGGGGGCAATGCGATTTCCACCGCGTCGCATCGTCATGCAGTTTTCCAATTGTCCAATTTCCAGTAAACTGGAGCAATTATGGGGCGTCGTGCCAGCATGTGAAATCGGGATTTTTTTCAGTTTAATTCCAATCGCTTTTCAGTCTTTTTCACTTTTCCCCAGCCTCTATAAATACCCGACCAAAGGATCTCAGCCTCATTTTTCTCTTCTACTCCAAAAAACTAGGGTTTCCAACAAATTAAATCCTCTCTTCTTCTTCAACAAAAAAGTCAAGAGAGAGATCAAGAGTCAAGGGAAATCAAGAAATCTTTCCAAGAACCTTCAAGAAAAGAGTTTCCCCAGGTATGTTGATGTTGATTCTTGGGTCCCTTTAATCCAAGAAGCTCAAGTACCCTTTTCTAAAAATCAAAGATTTTATGTTTATGAGTTGTTAATGATTCATGTGAGTTGAAATTGATTTTCCATGTGTTGTTGAGTTTTGATTCATGTTTGTCTACAAGATTTATGAACTTGAACCCTAGTATGTAGAATTCTTGTGTTGGTGGTGATGAACCCTAGTATGTGGAATTCTTGTGAGGGTGGTGATGAACTTTCTTAATGATGCTTCCTATATGAAGTGTTCATGTTAAATAGGAGTATAAATGGTTGAATAAGCAAAGCATGTCCCCCATAAGTTTGATAAATAGCTTAGGTGAAGCATAAGGGCTGTTATAGTATCTTGAATAGGAAACCTCCAAATTGGGAGCTAGTCCATGCATGCCTAGTGTTTGATAAAATGCCTTAATGAGTGAAATGTGCCATGATAGTATGAAATCCCCAAGCAGATGTAAACCTGTACTTGCTTAGTGTTATTGAAAGACCTTAGTGAACAAGTTGAGATATGATGGCTATAAATCCTCCAATTACGTGCTCTCTGATCTATGCTAAGCTTTTAATGCATGCTAAGTGGTTAGCAAGTAAGTTGAGACATAATAGTATAAAGTTTTACCCAAATCATGTGATGTCCAAATACTTGTCAATACTGATTTAGGTGTGAAGTACTTGAGGTAAGACCTTGTTGAAGGAAGTATAATCTAGTAGCATGTTTCCCTATGCTAGTATATGTTGATGTTTCCTAAATTCTTGACGCGATGTCATAATGATTGTAAAGGTGAAGGTATGTAAAGTTTCCTAAATACTTGAAGAGATGCTTTAATGATAATGATGATGAATGAATAACTGTGATGATGAATGAATGATTGTGATGATGATGATGAATGAACGGTTGTGATGATCGAGGAATGGTTATGCTTTATTTTATGTTATTAAGTCCTGAAGGTATTTATACCCGACAATTTAGCTGTTGTCTAGATCCCGTGTCAGTTTCACGATAATTACAATTGAGCCATGAATCTCAAAACTCAGTGAATTATAGAATACTGTATCCTCAGACAATTACAGAACTTAAGAAATCTCAGTAATCTCATCTTTGTAATCTTCGTATTAGTAGTAATCTATCCTCAGTCATGTAATCAACTCAGATCCAATAATATTCAAGTGTTTAATTCTGATCTCAGAAGCGATTTGAATAATCTATTCAAGCTTTGTGTCGTCAGTCAGATACCGTGATTCAATACCATTTCCGTCAGATACGAAACTAAGTGATCTCAGCGTAGCTCAGTCAGATCTTTTGATAAACCTAATCAATATCAGATTCATTTCAGTTGTATTCACTTAAGAATTTAGTCAGAGTTTTTCAGTTGGGAGTAGAAACTAGCATGTAGAAACTAACACCGAGCGAGGGAAGAGATGGAGGATCCTCCCATCAAAGAGAGAGAGGTCGGAGTCGTTAGTAGCAATCCCTAACCTCCAGAACTGTGTAGCCAGTGCAGGATATAAGAGTCACTATCAGGAAAAGGCTGTCACCTCTAGAGAGAGTATTTGACTATTATATTACCTTAGGTCGACTGCCTGGTAAGGGTCATCCGCTAGAGAGGATTGACCAGAGAGAGGTCTTTACCCGTGGCACGGTATTGACACCCTTCCATATGGGGTTACAGGTTGGACCCCACCTGTGGTAGTGTGAGGCATGTCGGTTAAGTAACTACTTCCCACAGTTTCAGTTACAGTTTTAGTTTCAGTATCAATCTTAAAAAATCAGGGCTGTCAGATACAATCATCTATCTTTATAAGGAACTCAGATAGTTCCATTGATTCATGGACCATCCCATCAGATAGACTTAGTCTTATATACAGTTATTTGATATCATATTCAGAGATATGCCTCCAGACAAGCTTGATCACAGTCTCAGATTCTATTGAGTATTCTTATTGTCAGATTCAGATATGATTATTTTCTTACCATTGATAATAACTTCCTTAATCATCCGTTGGAGAGGTTGATATTTAATCTTGTCAGTCTAGAGAAGTAAGCTCATAATTCAGTCATCGATGTAAGTACATCCAGTTTCTCAGTCATCAGTATCAGATGAGTCAGTGTCTCAGTATCTCAGTGTCAGTAGTGAGTTAAGTCTGCAGTAAGGTAGTATCTGAGTTTCAGTCTCTAGAGTTGTGATAATTGTGACTATGGTCTATGCATTCATGTATGTGTATGAGTTCTCGTACGACATTTTCATGATTATTCAGTTTAGATATTATGCATGCATGAGCCCTTGCATTTAGCCTTATCCCGTCTACATACTTAGTACATCCTTGTACTGACACATTTGCGATATGGTGTTTTATTTGGCACCATAGGTCCAGACGCACGAGACCCAGATTTTCCTCAGCTGTTCAGTCCCAGCCAGCAGCAGTAGCCATAGCCGCGAGTCTTTTTCTTTCGAGGACGAATCTCAGTTTGCTATTATTGCATCAGATTTTGTTTACTTTCAGTTGACGGAATTAGTTGGGGACCTGTCCCATCAACTCCACAGTTCAGACAGTTTAGAGGATTTTCAGACGGATGTATTAGTATTTAGTTTTCAGTTTTGTGTATTCATAGATGTGTTGAACCTTATGGATAGTTTCTGCAATTATTTAAGATATTATGCAGTGTACAGGTACAGATATCAGTAAAGAGTTAACTTGTGGTCCTTCGGGGTCATGAGCACCATGTGACGTCTCGGGATGAGATCTCGGGGCATTACAATTCACAACCACTACCTTCAACACACATTCTCACAAATATAAAATTGGAACAAACTGAAGCCCTTCTCTCTCATTTAAAGAAAAAAGGAAAAGAAAAAAAATGACTGACAACAGGTCTATATCAAGCCCTATTTGAAAAGATCGAGGTGACAACAAGGACCCACAGGAATTATTAAAATACTATTACTATGCTTGTTTTATTAAAACACTGTGCACAGGGCCCTATTATATACTTTGGAAGATTCTTTTTTATTATTATAAATAGATGCCTCATTCCTGTTAGGGAGGCAGAAGTTTTTCCTTCCTCTTCTCTCTCTACATCTAGCCTCTCCCATCTATCTACTTTTGTAATATATTCAAAAGATAAATAAAAGGCAAATAAACACTATTACATACTGTACAGGCCTTACATCCGGTCGGCTTTAAGGTACATAACTATTCTTCTTTTTAACTATTTTTTATACTTCTTCTTACCAGCTGTGACCATGTCCGGCTAAGAAAATTCTCATGTATATGTTTAAAATCTAACTTCTATTATTACATAATTATGAAGTATCCAGACTTTATCTAAATATGAAAAAATATTTCTATAGCTTCTAACTTGGTTCCAAAGTTGTGGTACAGTCGAGTTTAATATGTTTTAGGTTGGCTTTGTCTCAGTGACTCTGTCTAGTAAGTTGTGCCTTTTTAGCCCAGTAATTTGAAAGATAAGGGCAATTTAGGGCAATTTTTGCACAATTAGAACTTCTAAACACATGGGTTCAACCTAAGCTTATTAAGTCTCTGACAGGACTCATGTTTGGGCAAAAAATTTCCATACAGTTATTAAGCTATTTGACATTTGCTTATATTTTGATTGGTGCTTTTGGCTCGATATATCGACTAAAGCTTAAGCCGATGCTAATAAGTAAGTCTGAACGCAGCGTGGCTTACTATATTAATATAATATAATGTAATGTAATCTAATCTACTGTAATATAATCTAATCTAATCTAATCTAATCTAATCTAATCTAATCTAATCTAATCTAATCTAATCTAATCTAATCTAATCTAATCTAATCTAATCTAATCTAATCTAATATAATCTAATATAAGATAATATAATATAATATAATATAATATAATATAATATAATATAATATAATATAATATAATATAATATAATATGATATGATATGATATGATATGATATGATATGATATGATATGATATGATATGATATGATATGATATGATATGATATGATATGATATGATATGATATGATATGATATAATATAATATAATATAATATAATATAATATAATATAATATAATATAATATAATATAATATAATATAATATAATATAATATAATATAATATAATATAATATAATATAATATAATATAATATAATATAATATAATATAATATAATATAATATAATATAATATAATATAATATAATATAATATCAGAGCCGAGGAACTTTCATAGTAATTATGTTAAGTGTGGTGAAGTTTTCAGCATAGATATAAGGCTTTTATCATCACAGATATGGGAGAAGTTAGTACTAAAAGTACTAAACTCGAAGAAATAGATTTACCTCAGAATATGAATTTATTAAATAAATGAACAATTCATAAAGTAGAGTTAAGTACTATTTATGAATATGATTTATTTGATAAAATTAAACACAAATAGATTATAAAGACTACAGAGCAATCTATTGCTCTGAATGCTGATGAAAAAACTCTTCAATTGCTCAAAAAAGATGATATTGATATGTTTAAAAAATAATATAATTACTTACATATTGGCTTAGTACAAATTGCATTTAAACCTTTAACTTTGAAAGGTCTTCGTGAAACCTTTTTAGCTGCACTTCGTGATGCTAAAAATTTAAACTTTAGACAATCCCTTATGGGATCTATAGAATCTACTCTTACTTATGGCCCTGTATATTTTAATACTCAACCTAATTTAACTTTATCTTTGACTGATGTTCATATCACTGATGCTTTAACTTTAAATGTAAAAACTCATGGCTATAATTATGCGCCTGGATTTGAGCTTATAAGCTTATCTTATCGTATTTATTATCGTTTGATGTCAACTTTAAATCCTTGTTGTAAATTAATCGATAATGCTTCAGATTATACTATGTTAATTGAAACTAATTTTGTATAAGCTAAACTCACTACCAGAAGACCTATTCGATAGGAAGAGATTAATTTTCCAAAAAATTGAATTTTAAATGCAGTCATTTCTCCGACACAGCTTGCGGAAGAGGTGACAAACTCAGAGTTAACTCATGTAACTCAGAGTAGTGATGGAAAAATCTGTCTTCAGTTTGATGAAGATACTTCTACATATAGAAATACCTTGCCTAGGAATTCTTTTTCCATACCTAAAATGCTTTCTGCTATGCATCATATTTCTCCAGTTAAACCAATTTATGATCCAGCTCGAAATCGTGCTGCATCCTTACATACTTTAAATTCTGCAGATTCACCTAGAAATGTAGAAAAAAATAGAATCAATCCTAAGACAAATATTGTTCAAGATTATGAAAATCCTACCCCATCTGAGATGGATTTTGATATTAATTCTATTTAATTACGATGACACAACTTATTGATTTTAGTTATGGTTCTCAGGCAAGAAAATATATTCAAAAAGAATTTTTCTGTGAAAAATGGAAAACCTTTAGGACATGTTTTTTTGAAACTTATAGTCCTGATGAATTACGAAATATCTCTGAAGAATTCTATGAAATATGTGTCTTATATAATAAAATTATCTTTTTTGTGTCATGGTTTATGTCTGCATATTTGACGTCCTATGTAAAAATTATTGAAAGATCTTATTAAAATTCTGATGGTACAATAACTCAAGCCATGTATCCTCCTCAGTCTTCCTTTATATTACCTAATAATACTGGAATGATTTTTTCTGCTTTTCAAAAGTTTGTTGATGACGATGTTGGAAAAATAACTTTTTCTGAGATAAATAACCTTATCGCCCAAAAATAATTATTTGAGTCTTTATGTAAAAGTCTTATGAGAACATATTTCTTCTCTTGATAAAAAACTTGACGAATTAATTGAGTTAGTTAAAAAACTTAGTGAGCAGATGGATTCCTCTAACATTCCTTCTACTTCCGAAACCAAAGAAGAAGAAGGATATATTTGATCTAAACCTTGTATTCAAAGAACGCCTGAAATTGAAGGATTTGAAAAAATTTCTCAATTAGAACAATTAGAAAAATTTTAGATAAAAAATTCTCTCGTTTAAAGATACAACCCCTTAATGTATCTGATGATTTTGTGCAAAAACTCGAGTCTAATTTTGCTGATAATATAGAATTTACTCAAAACATAGGTGATACTATCTCTTCCAAGATAAATAAGCTCAAAGGTATGGTTAGAAAACAACCGGGGAAGAAATATGCTGACATTCCCCGCATGTCTACTGCATATTATCCACATCCAACTCCTCAAGATGTTCTGATAGAGGAAAGGGATTGGACTCAAACAAATACTTCTTATAGTGGGGATGCTATTTATGAATGGAATATTGATGGTTTATTAGATCGACAAATCTCTATTCTTATCCACCGTATGTCAATGTACTCTACTATTGCCACAGCTACTACATCAGCAGAGAATCGGGCCAATCGTACTGATCCAACAATTTGCAAAATGATTGTTGCAGGTTTTACTGGCCAACTTCGAGGCTGGTGGGATAATTTCCTAGATGATGATAAACGCGAGGCTATTTTTAATGCCACTAATGATAAACCAGGTAAAGATAATCTAGGTCGACCGCTTCGGGAAGGACGACCAGATGCTGTTTATACCCTTATGCTTACAATTATTGAACATTTTGGAGGTAGATTTACCAATCAGTATGAAAACATTAGAACTCTCCTTAATGGTTTAAAATGTAGACATTTAGGAGAATTTAGATGGTATAAAAACACCTTTCTTAGTAGGGTTATGGATTTACCCAAAAGTAGGTATGAGCATTGGAAAGCAAAATTCATTTATGATTTTCTCCCTTTATTTGCTGAAAGAGTTAGAAAAAAACTTAGAGGATCTTATGGCGAGATCCAATATTCAGAAAAAACTTATGGTTAACTTATTGTATCTTGTACTCAAGAGGGTTTAACCCTTTGTAACGAGCTGAAATTAGCCAAACAGATTAAGCTTGACAAACTCAAAGAAAAATCCCAATTAGGAGATTTTTGTGAACAATTTGGTATGGATAAACCGGTAGCAAGAAAAACCCAAAGATATTCTAAGTCTGATAAATCCTATAGAAAGAAACGCTCTAGACATAGAACCAAAGAAGAACGTGAAACAAGAAAATTCTATCGTAAGTCTACCAGATTTACGAAAAATAGATCCAAAAGAGAGTTAGCAAAAATCAAGTGCTATAGGTGCAACCGATATGGTCATATAGCTCCAAACTATAAGTTACAAAAACTCAAGTCTTTAGGACTTTTTGATGAAGTGCATGACCAAGTCTATGGTTTATTATATACTTCTGGTTCTGAATCTGATTATGATTCTACATCTGAAAATGATTTTGAACTACCCAATTCTAGTAGTGAACTAGATCAGGTTAATAAATGCAATGACTGTGATAATGATTCTTGTAATTTTGACGAAATAATGTATAAACTTCAAGCGCAATTTGAAGATCTTGATTTAAATATTCAAACTCTTACTGCTAATAATGTCCTTGAATTACTGAAGGAAGTTACAGATGAAAAACTTCATGAAAAAATCATTAATTTTGCTACTAAAAAAACTTCTACTGATACTGCTAGTATTTCTAAAGATAATTCTTACGATAATTATCATATGTCTTATTCTTTATCTGAGGTTAATCGACGTCTTGCGTTGAGTCAAACTCCAGGTAGAGATACTACCTTTGATTATTTAAAAATAGAAGTTGGAAAATTAAAAAGGTAAATTAGTTCTTTAAAACAAAAACAGATGATCTCAGATCATAGAATTTTGAAAATTGAAGAAAAAATTTCTAACATTCCTGAAAATACTATTTCTTTTACTTCAAAAGGAAAGGAAAAGGATTTTGAAAACTCTGAAGATTCTGAAATAGATAAACTTAGTCTAAAAGATGATTTGAAAAAGGATTATTTCTTAGGTATGATGCAACTAGTTACTGCTCATAAATGGTATATAAATTGCGCTATTCTGATTAATAGGGAATTTTCTATCACTAATATTGCTATGATTGATAGTGGTGCTGATGTCAGCTGCATTCAGGAAGGTTTAATTCCAACCAGATATTTTGAAAAAAACTACTCACATAATTAAGTCTGCATCTGGTCATAGTCTTGACATCAACTATAAATTACCGTATACTCATATATGTCGAAATAAGGTCTGCATTCCGTATTTCTTCTTTTTGGTAAAAAACCAGTTATATCCTCCTATTATTTTAGGAACACCTTTTATAAATGCTATTTATCCTTATACGCATATCGATGCGAATGGTTTTAAGGCTACCTATAAAAATAAACAAATCTCTTATCCTTTTGTTACTGATCCTGTAGCAAGAGATATAAATGCTCTTATTAGTATGAAGCAAATGCAGGTTAATTTCTTATAATTAGAACTGATGAGTATTAATATTCTTGATACAATAAATTCTGTAAAAGTCCAAGAAGAAATAAAAATAATTTCTAATCAATTGATTGTTGATATTTGTGTTGATCACCCAAATGCTTTCTGGAACTGAAAAAAGCATATTGTTTCTCTTCCTTATAAAGATGGTTTCAGTGAAGAAAAAATTCCCAAAAAATCTCGACCCTGTCAAATGAATACAAAGTTAGTAGAATTATGTAAAAAAGAGATTGACAGTCTATTGCAAAAACGTCTTATAAAACCTTCGAATAAGTTCGGAACAAAGGATTTCGAAATCAAAGAGTTCAAGAAACTACAGAAGAAATGACTACCTGTATGTCACTAAAGAAATACAAGACAAGAAACTGCTAGATAGGCAATTTCTAAAAAAGGGCCATACAAGAAGAAATTGGCTTTCGGGCTACACTTGAGGAGAAAGCAAGGGGACACAAACATCCCCAATACTATGTTCCTTAGTTTAACGATGCTGTTGATGATGATGCAGGTTTAGATAATACAGGTGAAAAAGGTTCTATTGTTCCACTTCCACTACATCATTGAGCAAAGTTTGACATCACCGACACTATGATATAGTTGCTAAATTTGAAAAAAGTGTTCACATGCCTTGCTACTACTGATGCAAAATTTCAAAAGATGAACTTCATAAGGATTTATAATTCCTAAAATCTACCTAGAGTGAGCCAGGATACACTATTATTTCCTTTCTTTCTGACAGTAGAAGATACATTATGGTTGATTGAGTTGTCAATAGTATCAATCACTAATTGGCAGGAAATCATGACATTATTCTTAGAGAGTTTTTTCCCACTATCTAGAATATAACAGTTGAAAGATAAGATTTATAATTTCAACAACTATATTTAAAGTTGTTATGCAAAACCTAGATGAAGTTTACTTGAGATCTTATACAGAGGTTTGCATGCTAAAAATAATGCTCTAGTGAACACTATCACAAGTGATACATAAAATCACCAAAATAAATAAGGTTGGTTCACTTGATATTTAGATGTGACCATAGGAACTTATGTAATAGGAGCATATACAGAACAATAAAAGAAAGATTATTCAGTCTCTCAAGAGGTAGCACTATTGAGGATTGAGTTTAGTTTATTTATAGAGTAGTTTGTAGCAATAGGGAAAAATAGGTAAATACCATTGGTTTGCAACTTAAAGTACCTAAGAAAGATGGATCTAATTATGAGAAGGAAAAATATCTAGATAATCAGTTGGTTAGTTTTTTAGCCAAAGGTTGAAAGTCTAATCTAGATAATTAGCACTCTAGACAAGAAAGTTAAGGTTGGAATTATTATAAGGATAACAACTACAACTGGTCTGGATAAAGATATAAGAGTAGAGAGATGGTAATTAGAAGAGTAAGGACAATTGAAAGAATGAAAAAAATAGCCTCTATGTTCCACCTAGAAGTTGTGATGCTGATTCGAGTAATTCTAGAATGGAAGACATGCTCGCTAAAGTGTTGAAAGGGGTAGAAAAAATAGATGATTACCTTAAGTAGATTTGAGCAAGCATTTTAGGGATGAGTAAGAAAGATTAATCATATGATACTACCATCAAGCATCTTAAGCAACAATTTGGAAGATTTTAGCCACTGTGACTTAGCTTCAAAAGGGTACACTTCCAAAAAACACTGTCAAAAGCCAAAAAATGATAGTCATTGGTTGGAGATTACTACTAGGAGTGTTACGATGAATTTTGATCTATCTATGCCTATGGTTGATGAGAATGATATTGATATAATAAGAATTAATGATAAGAAAGTAACCAAATTTGAGAATTAATTTGATGATGAGAAGGCATTTAAAAAGCCACTTCTACTTGTTGAAAATGAGGCTAAGGATAAAAAAAGGAAAGAAAAACAGACCCCACAATTATTGACTCCTATTCTATGATCTCATCCCCTTTTCCACTAAGAATAAAGAAGAAAGACGAAGAAGGGAAGTATCATAAGTTATATCGATATTGAAGGAATTATTAGTGAACATACCTTAAGTTGAGGCACTTGTACAAATATTAGGTTATGCAAAGTTTATGAAGGATCTTGTGACTAAAAAGAGGATTATGATTTTTGAGCCTATTGATAATGTGTAACATTATTGTACAATAGCTTTCCAGACTCTCATTGAGAAAAAGAAAGATCCGAGAGCTTTCACGATTCCATGTACCATTGGGTCTTTCAACTATGCAAAAGCTTTATGTGACTTAGGTGGTAGCATTATCTAATACCGCTAGAATATATATAGTTGAGTTTGAGGTCATCTAAACCCACTTCAATGAGACTTCTTATGGTGGATCATTAGGTAAAGAAGCCTGTAGGAGTTTTATGTGATGTCTTGGTGAATGTTGAGTCCTTTATTTTCCCAACTAATTTTGTCATCCTTACTTGTGAGGTTCCTATCATCTTAAGGAGGACCTTCCTTGCAGTTGAAAGAGCATTGGTTGATAGGTGGACTGGGAATTTAATGTTTTAATTGAATCATGAGGAAGTGACACTCAAATGCCAATCCATGAAGAAACTAAAGAATATGCGTGTGATCTTTATTATTGATGCAGTCGAGGATAATGCATTGGTAGCTCTTATTGAGTAGAGGCTTAGTGTCAAAGCACTGTAGTACTTATTATGAATTTTGAAGGTGATGTCATTAATGAGTATTATGAGATGGTAACTGTACTTGCTTGTTTGGGTTCCTACACTTTTGCACCAAAAAAGATAGATTTGGATTTGAAGAATAGAGTAACCCTACTGACTAATCCATCTATTGAGGAGCATCCTATCTTAGAGCTCAAAGATCTTCTATACTACCCTTTTTATGCTTTATTTGGAGCCAACCATACTTTTCCAGTTATTATAGTAGAAAATTTTGTTGAATGGCAAGTTGAGGCTCTATTATCAGTTTTGCAGAAGTTTAAGAGGGTTGTTGGATGGTCTATTGTGATATTATTGGAATTATGCCTGGAATTTTTGCACACAAAATTCAACACAAGACAGATTGTATTCCTAGTATTTAATACCAATACAAACTTAATCTGCCTATGAACAAGGTAGTCAAAAAAGATATCATCATGTGCTTGGATGCTAGTGTAGTTTACCATATTGCTAACAACAAAAAGGTGAGCTCGATTTAATGTGTGCCCATGAAGGATAGTATCACTATGGTTCTAAACAAGAAGAATGAACTTACTACAATAAGGCCAGTCACTTGTTGGCAAGTGTATAAGGATTATAGAAAGTTAAATACGTGGACTAAAAAGAATTATTTTATTATGCCTTTTATGGATTAGATGTTAGACCATCTGACTGGTCTAGCGTGGTGGTGTTTTCTTGATGGCTATTTGGGTTACAACTAGATTTTGATTTAACCCAAAGACTAAGACAATACCACTTTTACTTGTTCATATGTGATATTTGCTTTCAAGAGAATGCCTTGTAAATTATGTAATGTGCCAACGACCTTTCAGTGTTGTATAATGTCCACCTTCTCTAACATGGTGGAAGACACTATTGGGGTATTTTATGGATGAGTTTTTGGTTATTGGTGATTCTTTCAAAGACTACTTGGCCCTTGGCCTACCTAGTTAGTGTTTTGAGAAGATCCAAAGATTGTAATTTGGTGCTAAATTAGAAGAAGTGACATTTTATGTCAAAGAAAGGATAATGCTCAGTCACAAGATTTTGAAGTAAGGAATTGAGGTCGATAAGGCAAAGATTAAGGTAATTAAAACTTTTCTCTACTAATTTCTATCAAAGTTCTTTAAAATACTTTTGAAGCATGCTGGGTTTTATGATAAATTCATCAAAGATTTCTTTAAGAATGTACATCCTTTGTGTAAGTTGTTAGAGAAAGGGGTAAGGTTCATTTTTGATGATGCATGTATAAAGTTTTTTGACTTTCTGAAAGAGAAGTTGATTTTTGCCCCTATTATTATTTCTTATTGTTGGTCCATTCCTTTTGAGGTTATGTGCGATACTAGTAGGGGCTAGGAGCAGTCCTAGGTCAAAGGTGTGATAAGATTCTTCATTCGATCTATTATTCTAGTAAAGTGGTTAATCTAGCTTAGAAAAATTACATTATGATGGAACAAGAGCTGCTTATTGTGATTTTCAAAAAGTTTGATCTTATCTGCTTGGTATGAAAGTAATTATACATATCAACTCTAAAATTCTTAGGTATCTTATGGAAAAAAAGTTTGCAAAGTCGAGATTAATTCGTTGGGTGCTGCTATTATTGGAATTTGACTTGAGGTCAAGGATTGAAAGGGTCTTGAAAATCAGTGGTTGACCACTTGTCACGACTTGAAGAAGAGGCAATGATGAAATTCAAAGATGAACTTAATATTGATGATATTTTTCCCGATGAATAGGTATTGGCTGCATTTAAAGACTTGACCCCATAGTTTATTAATTTAACCAATTATTTATTTAGTGATGTGGTTCCTGAGGATCTATCACTTAAAGAGTAAAAGAAGTATATGCATGATGTGCAAAACTTTTTCTGGGATAACCCATACTTATTTCATATTTGTGCAGATAAATTGAATCGTAGATGTGTCCTAGAGATAGATAATAATGAGTATTTTAGAGGCATATCATTCATTCCTAGTAGGGAATAATTAATAGTGTATAGATGGATCATAATATTTTGTAATGCAGTTACTATCGGCCCACATTCATAGAAATGTTCATGACTATGAAATATCATGTGACCAATATCAAGGAAAAGGGAACATCTCACAAAGGCAAGAGCTACCATTGACCCTAATTCTAGAGATTGGGTTGTTTGACATGTAGGGTATTGATTTTATAGGCCCATTCATGAGCTCATATGGTATGAAATACATATTGGTTGATTTTGATTATATTTTGAAGTGAGTAGAGGTTGTCGCATTTCCAAACAATTAAGGAAAGAGCGTGATATTTTTTTAAGGAAAAATATAATCTCTAGATTTGGGACACCAAGATCCATCATTACGAATGAGAGTTCTCACTTTTACAATCATCTATTGATGGCCTTGCTTGCAAAATATGGTGTGAAACATAGGATGGAAACACCTTACCATCCTCACTTAAGTGGGCAAGTTGAGGTCTCTAATAGAGAGATCAAGCCCATTTTAGCAAAGATTGTGAATGCGAATAGAACAAATTGGGCCAAAAAGTTGGATGATGCATTATGGGCTTACCAAAAATCTTTTTAGACTCCTATTG
This sequence comes from Capsicum pubescens, assembly GCA_030864215.1. Lineage (NCBI taxonomy): Eukaryota > Viridiplantae > Streptophyta > Magnoliopsida > Solanales > Solanaceae > Capsicum > Capsicum pubescens. The sequence continues at coordinate 192,936,219 of CM061543.1, read as the reverse complement.
GTGCTTTTCCATATTAGCTTGTGTATGGCAAGACATATCACTTTCCTATTGAACTTGAGCATAAGGCACTGTGGGCTCTCAAAAGGTTGAATCTGTCATAGAATAATACAGTGAAGTTAAGGCTTGAGCAGTTGAATAAGATGGATGAATTTCATCTTAAATCATTTGAAATTTCATCCTCATACAAAGAGAAAATAAAGGCATACCAAGATCGAAATATCGAGGAGAGAGAGTTCACGGATGGTGATATATCCCTATTGTTCAGGTCAAAGATTAAATAGTTTTTGAGCAAGTTGAGGTCAATTTAGATGGGACTTTATTGATTAGTGATTGTATTTTTATGGTGCTAGTGATATTGAAAATAATAAAGGCCTGAAATTTAAGGTAAATGGACAAAGGGTGAAACATTACCTCAGTGATGTTGAAGAGTTCAAGATGATATGTGAAGTGTTTCTTGATAAAGTTTGAGTAATCAAGAACACGCAAGTTGTGTCGCGGTATTAAACTAGGTTTTGAATGGGAGGCAACCCATGGGTTAGTTTAGTGATGTCTACGTAGCCAAATTAGCTGCATTATGCTGCAATGTTAAGTCAAGAGCTGCTTGGAAGGCAACCCAAGGATTTTGGACTTGTTTTACTTTTATTTGTGCTATATGATATAGGGTAACACATGCTGAAGTGTGCAAGGACAATTTAATAAAGAACTTGGAAACTGGATAAAAATTAGAAACTATAAGCTGAAGGAATGACCATGAAAGATCTAATGATCATAGTTTTTGTCATCTTCACAATGTCTAGAGACAAATTTTTGTGAGTTGGTCCAACGATTGAGTACCAATAGTTGTTCCATGAAAGAACGGTCATGGAATCCATTGCTTGGAGAAATTCCTGAATATCAACTTTTAGAATATGGAACTAATGAGTTTAAGGAACAATTGTTGCATCATATCATCCTTAAGCTTTATCTGTTTCTAGGTAAGTTTTCTTAAGCATTGGGGGACGATTGCATGCAATGATCATTGCAACAACCAACATCACTTGGGACCAGCCATATAATGGGTTTTAGAATTTCCTTATAAAGTTTTACCCGACCCAACCAAGCCTACCCAAATACCTTTTAATCCCTAACCTGACTACTCGATAGTCCTAAATTCCTATTCAAACATGAAGCACACTCTTATAATTAAAATAATTACAACAACTAACAAAGCTAACTCAATTTTCTCTTAATTTGAGTGATTTTCAACTGCTTTGGTGCATACTTCCTCATCTGCATGAACTCAGCATTTAATTGCCATCTCTAAGTATTTTCACCATCTGTTAAAGTGAGTAAACCTATATTATTTTAATTTTATCATCATCAATAGATGTTTTAATGAGAAGTAAGGTTGTACTTACCTTATACCTGCTTCACATTTTCCTAATTGAATTCGAAGGTAGTTTCCATTGCATATACGTAGTAGTTGCTATGTTAATTATTTTAAGTGATGGATGTGGAAAGAGGTGACGTTTGAGTATTCCTTTTATGAAAATTATTTTAAGTAATAGTTCTAAATGATGCTATATAATTTTTTAAAGGAGGTTCCTACTAAACGATGTAACCAATGACTGTTGTTTCTTGGAACAATCCTTTGTTGGATCACTGTGGGTGCCAAAAATTAAGGTTGTATGAGTTAATTAGATAATAACTTCCAATGATCAATGTTTATACTAATGAATCATTTGTAGTCTTCATCTAATATGAACACCCTTTGGAAATTTTTGAGGGTCTTCTAATGATCCAAAGGCCGATCATCCTTTTGTACAATGATAGTCTACTGGTTGTTTATAAATTTAGTGTAATGATTTTGTTTTATTTGAGACTAACCGGTTTTCTGGTCCTTCCACGGGTACTATGGCACCCAAAGTAAACAAGAAGAAACAAAAAAAGTCAGCTCATTAAGAGACAGTAAAAAAATAGGCATAAAGGACCATACTCTAGCCTCAGAGACTGAGTTTGAGAAATTTAGTGGTTCAGAGGTTGAATAAACTACAAGTGAAGATGATTAATAACACGATACTTAAACCACTAGGTTTAAAACTACAAATTTCAAGGCTATAAAGTCCACAATAATAATACTTATGAACACTCTCATTGTGCCTCCTATATCTGATGAGAGAGGTGAATCTTCAAATATAAATGCAAGTAAGCCTGAGGATAAAAAAAGGTGCTTCTAATAAAAAGTGTAGGAGTGATAATTTAGAAGGTGGATCTGATTGTTCTTCAGGAGGCCTCTGATAGAGTTGTTGTTGAGGTGACACTTCCAAGTTGTACAAATACTGGACGGTGGGGTGTTCTGCACTCTTGGTCCTAATAAAATGATTTAGTATCCACAAAAAACAAGGGTAATATAGAGATAAGTATCCAAGGGGAAACCAATATCCTTCTTGAGGCTTTTTAAAAAATATTTTGAAACTATGTCGACTTTTCGAGAAGTACCATTTAGACCAGATAGTGAAGCCTTTGGACCAGTATAGTGCTAAGATAGTCCAACAGTTTAATGCTAACTGTGCTACTACACTGGAAAATATGACCTCTTTATGGAGGGATAAAACAAAAGAAACCAACCATAGTTAGACTTGATGATGGTGTTAGGTGTAGAAGTTAAAATCTTAGGAATGCAATTTCTAGAATTTTGTATGGTTTTGATTTCGAGACACTGACAGAGACTTCAAACTTCGACTGTAAAATAATAGACTTGAAGAAAGTTTTAGTTAAGTTGATGCATTTTAAGTTGTTGGCAACCACATAACTGAGGAAAAAAGAGCTAATTGGGTTATTAATGGCATGCCAATTTAGAAGAACATGCTGAATATCCTTGCCAAGGTATTGTGGTCCATAGTCCAACATCGCTTAAAATCAATAGGGAATGATAATGCATTGAGTACCGATCATGCGGGGATTGTGGAAGAAAACATAATAGAGTTGGATTTGAATATATCTTGAATTGTCATAAAATATATTAGGGAATAGGTTATTTTACATAACATTACCCTTCCATACCCTAGTCTTTTGAATAAGTTGTGTTGGAAATCCCATATGTGGATGTTGCCTCATGTTTATTTGATTTTTAGGCTAACAAATATGACTGGCATTTCTGTTATCAAAGATTATATGAATTTGTCGCCCGAGCTAGAGGTCCAGTGCTAGAGTTAGCTCCACAGGCAGTTGAGGGGGCTGCCCCTACTGATTACTCGACTGATATTAGCAGCTACCCTAGGTTCCACCAAACCTCACCCTTCCATCCATTTAGAGTGCCTGTTGGTGCAATCCATCCTATTCCCATAGGCTATGTTTTAGTTCCAAAAAATTTCCCCCAAAAATACTGAAAAGGTTGTCTATCTCTAAAGCACGAATAAAAAAATTAAAGAAAGGGGCCACACCTTTTCTGTAGGATAAAATGAAAGGTGTTTTGTAGGGTATGAAAACTTGATTTGACATAGGTTTGAATAATTTATAAGTTAGTGAGTGTTTAGGTCTGAATTTGGGTTGGATCACAACTGAGCTTGCTTTACTTTGAATAACTATAAAGGATCTCACTAAGAGATATGTCTAGGCTATGTAGACTTCTTTTATGCAAATTATTGAGGAGGTTTTTGATGTTCAAGTTTTATAATTCTACACCCATGATTTGGTATATGAGGGAAATGGTTAAGAAAAGAATGATATGGAAGAGGAAGAACATCCTAGTAGGAAGAGAAACAAACGAATCAAGGATGTGAAGAAAAAAGGCAGTAGGTGAGAGTAAGTAAACCTCCAAGGTTCATGTGTCAGAGATGAGAAAAAAATAAAGGGATACAAGAGATTCGTTATTTCTATTGATGAGAGTTGTGGGTGTATAGATATTTCCCCTATTATATCATCTTCTTTGAGCATGCTGGTCATCACTGGCGCAACGATATCTATGTCTCAAAGAGTTTTAGAGCATGGGGGTTGCATCTGTGACCCCCACTGATTAGTCCACAGAAGACACCCAGTGCATCATAGGTACGTACCTACCTTAGTTTTCACATTCTTATGTTTTTGTGCATTGGGAACATTGCATAATTTTCTAGTTGGTGTAGGGGTATACAAACATCCAAAGTTCTTTTTTGGTTGTGTTTCTTTTTACTTAGATGAGATATCTAATTAGGACCAATATGTTTAGGATTTACTCGAATGATTTAATTAGTTTTGTGTTAACTTAAAACAAATATGGGAGAACTTGGTGCAGTAAAAAGAATAAGAGCATGCAACCTTTGTTTTTGAGTTTAAATGTTTTAATGATACCCCTCCTTAAATTTTTTATTTGTTCTTTGTGTTTTCTATGAATTGTGACCATTGTGGATCTCATTTTGGAATTAGGGTTATGGGTGTGATAACCTTAGCCTAACTATGTGCGAACCTTATAGGTTGGAACTACTAATGTATCCCTGAGAAATGTGCATGTAAAGTACTTACCTAGTTTAGTGTTGTATGTACGATCTAGAACTTGCTTGGTTCCTATCTCTAGGTTATAGAATAGTTGATTAGGAAATGATCATAGGCCATTCTTGGACAGTCCACATTAAGCTTAAAATCCATGCTAAATAGAAAGTGACATCCCTTGATCCCAATTTTTGAGCTAAAATAGACATTTTCTTTGAACTAGACCATTCACCTTCTCAATTCTATTACAATGAGCCTGCTTTGGCCCTAGTCCCTCCATGGACACAGTGCACCTCAACTTAGGAAAATCACCAAAGTTGAGGGTGACTATCATAGGAATGGGTGAATGAAATTAGGTATGTAGAAGAAGTTAGTAAGAAAAAAAAGATTCAAGTGCAGTATTGTATGATAAACAAATGAAGAAAGTTGAAAAAACAAAGAAAAGAAAGATTGAGTAGAGGAAATTTAAAAAAGAAACCACATCCGAAATTCAAAAATAATAAGAAGGGATGAAATTAAAAAAAGTTGAAAATTGGAGGCAAAATTAGTGTAGTGTCATGGAGGATTGAGTCAATTGATCCATATATACCATACCCATACCTAAGCCTACATTACAAGCCAACAAAGTCCTATTGTGATCCTAATCCAACTACCAAAAAAATAAAACATAGAAAATAATAGAAAACCTATAGTATTTCACTCACACTGTTTGAACTTCTTTGTGAGAGTGAGTGCTTCGGTTCAGTCTACATATTACAATTCGTTATATATTGTGAGTGTAGTGGACTTCTTTAATGAAAGGGCTTATGGGTTGCATCATAGTTGCTATTTGTTTGGTAACTATCATTGGAATATGCCAGATTGATTGTTGATAATGTAACAATTCTTGATCCTTTTCTGTCAGGTAGCATATACACACAGTGATGTTGGGTTTTACTGTACAAAAGGGGGTTGAAAATGATTTAGGTACATGCATTCTAATTTGATTTTTCACAATGTGACCATCATAGGACGCCTAGGTTTCTTTTAGTTAAGCATCGTAAGTATTGTTATTTAGTTTGGTTGTGTTTTTGTTTGCTTGAGGACTTGAATATATTCTAAGTTCAGAATGTTGATATGCCATTATTTATGGAACTTTTGATGCTAAAAATAAGGGAAATACACTAGTCTAAGACACTATTATGTAGGTAAGATATATTTTATAGTATTTGCAGGTAAAATAAGTTCTAAGAGTTAAAATGTAGAAATTAGGTATAACCCCCCGAAATCTCATCCCGAGACGTCACACGGTGCTTAAGGCTACAAGTAGCCATAAGCTAACCCTTTGAGCCTATTATTACTTCTAACATTTGCTTCAGGATAAATAAGCTAAACAATGATACTTTGTTGTGTCAACTATAAACCGAGATAACTGGATACAATATCTAAATAACAAAATACTAATAATCTGAAACACAACTTCAACTAACAGTCTAGTTTGACAAATCCTCTACTACTCAAACTGGAGAGCCATTGGGACAAACCCAAACTGACTCGCAATGATCTGAAAGTAAAACTCAAAACACTATGAAAGAAGAAAATCTGCAATTATAGGTCCTCGAACCATGAGGACTCACCAAGGATAAGGATGTAGATAAGATGCTCGGAGATCACTTTCATTGCTGGGACTGTGTACCTGAACCTACATTATGAGACAATGTAGCACACAGATGTATATGTGGATCAACACTTTGGGAATGTACTGAGTATATGGGGGTGTATGCATTTACATAAAACAATATCAATCCTCATTAATAAAATCATGCATGCAAATAGGAATGACTCACATGGCTTGAATAAGTCTAGAATATAAAACTCATAAATCATGAATAGTGAAACATGTAACACAAATCTCATGAGTCTTTATACTTAACTTTAAAATCTATACTCTCCTCTTATTCTCAGTACTAGAAGGCTAAAAGAAGCTTTAAAAAATACTTTCAGACTCGCGCTTTTATCTTGTGGTGAGTAAAAATTCTTTAAAAATTACAACTTATAGAACTTTTAGGAACTTTTAATACTTGGGAACTCTGGAACTCTTATAGACTCGGGATACTTGGAACTCGGGACATTTGGAACTCGGAAGTTTCTTATAACCGACATAAACCATGTGAGCTATATGGAGTACAACATCTTCCCACATTGGGGAGAGCTATTCTATCCTTTCCATCGGAGTAGAACCTTATCTTTAGTGATCATTATCTCGGACTTGGGCCCATAAATCTCGAACCTACGGTTGCACATAGTTATGGGGTATGAGACCTTGGAATCATACCCAACTTGGTGCTAAGTACTACTCCCATACTCAGCTCAGAATTCTTAGGAAATCCACCTCAAAGTAACTCAAGGGTCTATAATGAAGACCAAGACATATTTATATTTGCTTTAAATCATACTCAATGTGGATTTCAACTCTATTATGACCGAAAGGTCAAATCTTTCTCAATAATATCAAAGTACTTAATTCATGGGTTCTTATAGAAAAAAAGTTCATAAAATTGCAAATCTCAAGTAGGGCTTAGTGACCCATAATCAAATCTCAAGTTATGACTCATGAAAATGCATACTAGGTGTCATAAAGATTAATAAATCATATAGAAATGTGGAATTTTCAGCATTTTGCCTAAAAAATCTCAATATACTCATGTATTTCAATTTCTAGAACATTGGAACTATTAAAATCTCAAGGAGTAACAACATAGGATATAAAACCATACTTTAATTTCATAAGAAAACATAGAAAATCATATATTCTCATAATTAGAACAACTTTTGGGCACAAGGATGAAAAAGGTGTCCTTTTTCAAACCCTACATACCTTAGATTATGACTTGTAGGTGAACAACTTGCTTGAGACTCTTTTTAGAACTCTTGAGTGAGGATTCTTGAAGCCTTTGACTTGGGAACCTTGATTCTTAACTCAATTCATCGAAAGTATGGTTGAATCTTAAGGTTCTTGGAGAAAGATTTGGATTTCTCTTAAGGGTTAATCTTGAGAGAAAACCCTAATTTTTGGATGTTATGGAAGAATATAATATTTATGCCTTGAATTTGATATATTTAGATGTGGAAAAGGTGGAAAAATAACGAAATGACCTTTTAAAAATGACTTAGAATTACTGAATGGGATCTGCGACGTGTGTGCGACGATCCGTCGGTCCTGACCGTTGCACCGGGGCCAGAACTCGGTCCACTGTCTTATCCGCGATGATGGGTACGATGGTCCATCAAGGTATTGATAGTCCATCGACATTACCATCACTCTTAACCAGAACGGGGTCTCACTGCCTCCTCTGCGATGGTTTGGGTGATGGTCCATCGCAAACTCGATGGTCCGTCGGCCCTCTCCGTCGCACCTGGGCGATTTTACTGCTTTCTATAAAATGGCCTTATCTTTTTCTTCCAATTTTGGATTTTGACAAAATGGGTATTGTTAAAAAGATAATTCAATTTCCCACACAATAAAAGGTCATTTCGAGGAAAATTCAGAAAGGTTTAAACACTAATCACTTTGGAAGTCGCTCTTTAATCTTTAGGGCCGGAATTATACTTTACTTGACACGCTCTAAAGGCTCATACTACGAGGAAACTTTGCGGGGTCTTACAATATCTCCCCCTTGGAAACATTCATCCTCGAATATTGCTAGTTAGACTTAGAACATAGAGAAAGCTGAGTACACATAGTTGAAGCAATTTTCTAAGCAGGTTCCATATCTTTCTAAACTGTTGAATACTTCAGAAATTGCATGAACTCATGTAAGAATAGATACATAGCTGAACTTTAGATTAGAAGGGATGAATTAAGGAAGAATAATACCTTCGGCTTGATCTGAATCATGTATTCTTTTGCCTCCCAAGTAGCGCCCTCAACTGACTGGTTCCGCCATAAAACTTTGACCAAGGGAACCTCTTTGATCCTCAGTCTACAGATCTGGAAATATAGGATCTCAATAGGAATCTCATCAAATGAAAGACTATTCTGAATATCAGCACTCTCTGAAGGATCCACTACAACGGAATCACCAATATGCTTCTTAATCATGGAGACATAAAAAATAGGATGAGTAGCTGACAATACTGCGGGCAACTCAACTTCATAGGCTACTTTTCCAACACGACTCAAAACTCTATAAGCGCCAACATAATGGGGACTAAGCTTCCTTTTTTTGCCAAACCTCTTCACCCCTTTCATGGGTGAAATCTTCAAGTCCACCAAGTCACTCACCTCAAACTCAAGATCCCTTCTCCTCTTATCGGCGTATGACTTTTGATGACTCTGAGTTGTCTTCAACCTTTCTCTAATCAACTTTACCTTCTCCATAGCCTCAAATACTGCATCAGGCCCGACTAAAGTAGCTTCACCCAATTTAAACCAACCTATGGGTGATCTACATATCCTTCCATACAAGTCCTCAAATGGTGATCTTGATAGTAGTATGATAACTGTTGTTATAGGAAAACTCAATCAATGGCAAATGCTCATCCCAACTACCTTTGAAGTCAAGAGCACATTCTCTCAACATATCCTCTAAAGTTTGGATGGTCCTCTCATCTTAACCATCTGTCTGCGGATGAAAAATAAAACTCAGGTAAACTTGGGTACCAAGACCATTCTGAAAAGCTCTCCAAAACTACGAAGTGAATTGAGTACCTCTCTCCGAAATAATAGACAAGGGGACTCCATGCAACCTGACTAAATCTCGGATATACACTCTAGCATAATCCTCAGCTTTATAAGATGTATGCACTGGCATAAAATGCATGAACTTAGTCAACCTGTCCACAACCATCCAAATAGAATCATGACGATGACGCAAAAAAGGTAAACCAGTCATGAAATCCATATTCACCTCTTCCCTCTTCCAAGTGGGTATACCAAACTTTTGCATCACACCACCAAGTATTTGGTTCTCTACCTTAACCTGTTGGCACGTTGCACACTTCCCTACAAACTTAGCTATATCCCTCTTCATAAAACTCCACTAATAGATTTCCTACAAGTCGTGGTACATCTTGGTAGCACCGAGATGAAAAAAATATCACGCGCCATGCCCTTCAGCCATAATCCTCTGCCTCAGATCATCAACACACGGAACACATAATCTACCCTGCAATCTCAACATGCCATCTCTCCCTTTAGAGAAAACCTCTACCTTTTGGTCCTTAACTGACTCCTTCAGTCTGACCAAACTAGGATCCCTGTCTTGCTTCTCCTTCACTTCCAAAACTAGAGAGGATTTAGAACTACTCTGCACCAAGATACTCCCCTCAGCTGGATTAAGCAACCTAACACCCAGTCTAGCCAAACGATGCAAATCATGAGCTAATTCTTTATTACCGTCCTCTACATGAGTGATACTACCCATAGACAACCTGCTAAGGGCATTTGCCACTACATTGGTCTTGCCCGGGTGATATAGCACACTCATATCATAATTCTTTACAAACTCTAACCACCTCTTCTGTCTAAAATTCAACTCCTCCTAAGTAAACACATACTGCAGGATCTTATGATCAGTAAACACATCAACATGAGCACCATACAGATAGTGTCTCCATATTTTCAAAGAAAAGACCACAACAACTAACTCAAGATCGTGGGTTGGGTAATTCTTTTCATGTGGCTTTAACTGTCTAGAGGCATAGGTTATAAACTTACCTCTCTGCATCAACACATAACCCAAACTAACTTTAGAGGAATCACAATACACCAAAAAACCATCTGTACCATTAGGTAAAGTCAACACAGGGGCTGAGGTAAGTCGAGTCTTCAACTCCTGAAAACTCTTCTCACAAGAATCTGACCACTGGAACTTAACTTTATTTTGGGTCAATCGAGTCATGGGGAATGTAATAGAAGAGAAATCTTTAACAAAACAGCAGTAATAGCCAGCTAAACCCAAGAAACTCATAATGTCAGACGGAGAGATAGGTCTAGGCTAATTTCTTATAGCTTTTGTCTTCTGGGGATCAACTCTAATGCCTTCAGCTAAAATAATATGACCCAGAAAGGCTATTGACCTTAGCCAAAATTCACACTTGCTATATTTGGCGAACAATTGATGATCTCTAAGAGTTTGTAAGATGATTCTAAGATGATCCGCATGGTCATTCTTAGTACGGGAGTACACAAGGATAGCATCTATGAAAACAATGATGAATATATCAAGATATTGCTTGAAAACTCGATTCATGAGGTCTATAAAGGCTGCTAGAGAATTGGTTAGCCCAAAAGATATTACTAGAAACTTAAAGTGACCATAACGGGTTCGAAAGGCTGTCTTCAGGATATCACACTCCCTTACTATAAGTAGATGATAGCCGGATCTAAGGTCTATCTCGGAGAAATAACTTGCACCTTGAAACTAATCAAACAGGTCATCAATTCTCGGAAGAGGGTACTTATTATTAACCATGACCTTGTTAAGCTGATGATAGTTAATACATATACGCAAAGAACCATCTTTCTTTCGCACGAACAGGATGGGTACGCCCCAAGAAGAGATACTGGGACTTATGAAACCTTTATCTAAAAGATCTTTGTGTTTCTCTTTCAACTATATAAGCTCTGCAGGTGCTATACGATAGGGAGGAATAAAAATAGGCTAAGTTTCAGGAAGAAGGTCAATCTCAAATTCTATCTCTCTATTAGGAGGTACCCTTAGGAGATCTTCTGGAAAAACATCAGGAAACTCATTAATAATGTTGACTAATGAATAGTTAGAGCCTCAGACTTAGTGTCTTTAACTCTAACTAGGTGATAGATGTAACCTTTGGTTATTATCTTTTTGGCTTTGTGATAGGAGATAAAATGACTCTTGGGAGATACTGTACTCTCAGACCACTCAAAAACTGGTTAATCAAGAAACTAAAACTTAACCACATGGGTACGACAGTCTATAAATACATAACAAGAGTGAAGCTAAGCCATACCCAGAATAAGGTCAAAATCCACCATGTCCAATTCTATAAAATCAGCAAGCATGATTCTATGAAGAACAGTAACAGAATGACTTCTATACACTTTCTTAGCAACAACTGACTCCCCTACTGGAGTAGAAACTAGGAAAGGCTCAGGAATCTTTTCGGGACTTATTTTAAAATTCATAGCAACAAGTGGGGTCACATAAGAAAAACTTGACCTGGGGTCCAACAACACATAGACTTCAAAGTGGAATACACGGAGCATACCAGTGACAATATTGGGAGAGTCCTCCTGCTCCTGACGGGTTGGTAGAGCATAGAATCTATTCTGAAGCTGACCACTAGCAGTGCTAGATGAAGTGCCCTGATCAGGGGTGGGACGAGCTACAATAGCAGGTGTACTAGTAGTCTGTGTCTGAGGTCAAGCATCTCTGTTCCCTTGCCTAGCATGCAGACACTCTCTAAGTCTGTGTCCTATCTTGCCACAACCAAAACAATCCCTCTAGTATGCTAAGCACTCACCGGAATAGTCCCACCACACTTAGTACATGGAGGATAGCGAGGTATATTACTTACACTGTTATGGGATCGGGACATAGAAGACCTATTCCCTTGGTCCTGCCTGCCTCTAGGCACCAAATCACTAGATGATGAAGGTGATGGCATAGATGAATGGATCTGGAACTGTGGACGGTTCCCTCCGTGGAACCTAGCCTGACTATACTCATGCTTCTCGGATCTAGCCTTTTTGTTACCCCTCACTCTATATCTCTCCCTTATATTATCTGTCTCTATCTATTGTACATGTATCACAATATGGACAGATCCATATCCCTATTAAGCATAACAGTCCTACACTCTTTCAGCACCAAATCATTCACACCTGTCACGAACTTGCTCATACTAGTTCAGGTGTCAGCCATCAAATCAAGAGTATATTTGGCTAACTGGTTGAACTTAAGACAGTATTCCTTAATAGTCATGGAACCGTGTATCAAGTTCATAAACATCTCAATCTCTACTTCCTTCATCTCAAACGGAAAGAACTTGTCCAAGTATGCACCTTGGAACACCTGCCAAGTCATAGGGGAAGCATCCTCACCTCTACCCTTCCTCCATACTACAACACAGTAATAAGAAATGCCTTTCAACCTGTAAAATACCAGCTCAACACTTTCTTCCTCAGAAACATGTATCACCTGTGTGATCTTTCTCACCTTATCAAGGTATAATTATGGGTCCTCACCTGCCTTAGACCTATAAAACTCTAGCAGATTCATCCGTATGAAATCATAAATCCTAGCAAAAGCTAAATCACTTCCCTATTGATTCAGAATTGTGGCCTGGTTATTGGCCTAAACATTGGTGATGACTGCTTGGGATAACGCCTGAAATTCCACCCAAAACTCAGTATTAGACACAGTCTTATTCAAGAGATCAACAGGCGGAGGTTGCTCATTATTTTTTCTGCGTGCGATTACTCTTCGGGGAGGCATTTTTTGAAATACGAGAGCATGAATTATTAGATAAGAGGGAAAACTGTAGGTACGATAGAATCTAAAAAAAGGAATAACTTTTTACAAAAACGTCTTATAACCTCTTGCTCATAGATGTGGCGTGCTATACACCGACTATCACGATTCTACTTAACGCGTCTTGTCAGACTCCCTAGGAATACTTAAACCTTAGGCTCTGATACCAAGTTTGTAATGCCCCAAAATCTCTTCCCGAGATGTCACACGGTGGTTAAGACTACAAGTAGCCATAAGCTAACCCTTTGAGCCTGTTATTACTTCTAACACTTGCTTCAGGATAAATAAGCTAAACAATGATACTTTATTGTGTCAACTATAAGCTAAGATAACTGGATATAATGTCTGAATAGAAAAATATGAATAATCTGGAACACAACTTCAACTGACAGTCTAGTCTAACAAAGCCTCTACTACTTAAACTGGAGAGCTATTGGGATAGACCCCAACTGACTAACAATGATCTAAAAGTAAAACTCAAAAAACTATGAAAGAAAAAAAACTGCAATAATAGGTCCTCGAACCATGAGGACTAACCAAGGATAAAGATGTAGATGAGATGCTCGGAGATCATTATCACTGCTGGGACAAAGCACCTGAACCTATATTATGAGACAATATAGCACACAGACGTATATGTAGATCAGCACTTTGGGAATGTACTGAGTATATAGGGGTGTATGCATTTACAAAAAACAATATCAATACTCTTTAATAAAATCATGCATGCAAATAAGAATGACTCACATGGTTTGAATAAGTCTAGAATATAAAACTCATAAATCATGAATAATGAAACATGTAACAAAAATCTCGTGAGTCATTATACATAACTTTAAAATCTATACTCTCCTCTTATTCTCAGTACTAGAAGGCTAAAAGAAGCTTTAAACAATACTTTCAGACTCGGGCTTTTATCTTGTGGAGAGTAAAACTTTTTTAAAACTTAGAGCTTATAGAACTTTTAGGAACATTTAACACTTGGGAACTCTGGAACTCTTATAGATTCGGATACTTGGAACTTGGGACACTTAGAACTCGGGATTTTCTTCTAACCATCATAAACCATGTGAGCTACATGGAGTCCAATGTCTTACCCACGTTGGGGAGAGCTGTTCTATCCTTGACATCAAAGTATAACCTCATCTTTAGTGAACACTATTTCGGCCTTGGGCCTATAAATCTCAAACCTATAATGACAAGTAGTTCTAGGGTATAAGATCTTGGATTCATACCAAACTCGGTGCTAAATACTACTCGCATACTCAGCTCAGAATTCTTAGGAAATCCACCTCAAAGTAACTCAAGGGTCTATAATGAAGACCAAGACATATTTCTATTTTCTTTAAACCATACTCAATGTGGATTTCAACTCTATTATGACCAAAAGGACAAATCTTTCTCAATAATATCAAAGTACTTAATTAATGGGTGCTTATAGCACAAAAGTTCATAAAATTGCAAATCTCAAGTAGGTCTTAATGACCCATAATCAAATCCCAAGTTATGACTCTTGAAAATGCATACTAGGTGTCATAAAGATTCATAAATCATATAGAAATCTAGAATTTTTAGCATTTTGCCTCAAAAATCTCAACATACTAATGTATTTCAATTTATAGACATTGGAACTACTAAAATCATAAGGATTAACAACATTGGGTATAAACCTATACTTCAATTTCATAAGAAAATATAGAAAATCATATATTCTCGTAATTAGAACAACTTTTGGGAACAAGGATGAAAGAAGTGTCCTTGTTCAAACCACACATACCTTAGATTATGACTTGTAGGTGAACAACTTGCTTGAGACTCTTTTTAGAACTCTTGAGTGAGGATTCTTGAAGCCTTTGACTTAGGAACCTTGATTCTTAACTCAATTCGTAGAAACTATGTTTGAATCTTAAGGTTCTTGGAGAAAGATTTGGATTTGCTCTTGAGGGTTAATCTTGAGGGAAAATCCTAATTTTTGGATGTTATGGAAGAATATAATGTTTATGCTATTAATATGATATATTTAGATGTGGAAAGGGTGGAAAAAGACCAAAATGCCCTTTTAAAAATGACTTAGAATTACTAAAAGGGATCTGTGACAATGGGTACGATGGTCCATCAAGGGCCAGACAGTTCGTTGGTCCTGATCGTCGCACTTGGGACAGAACTCGGCTCACTGTCTCATCTATGATGATGGGTGCGATGGTCCGTTGAGGTCTCGTTTGTCCGTTAACCTTACCGTTGTGCTTAACCAGAATGGGGTCTTACTACCTCTTCTACAATGGTTTGGGCAACAGTCCATCACAAGCTCGATGGTCCATCGGTCCTCTCCGTCGCACCTGGGCAATTTTACTGCTTTCTGTGAAATGGCCATATCTTTTTCTTCTGATGTTGGATTTTGAAAAAATGGGTAGCGTTGAAAAGATTAATCAATTTCCCATACGAAAGGAAAATTCATCAAGGTTTAAACACTAATCAATTTGGAAGTCACTCCTTAATCTTTAGGGCCGGAACTACACTTCACTTGATATGCTTTAAAGGCTCTGACTATGAGGGAACTCTGTGGGGTATTAGATTAGGAATGAGGTGCATTAGACAATCATTCTAATGATTATTGAAACTACTAACTATTGTCCGAAACATTCTTTAGATGAGTAAGAAAAGAAAATGCATAAGGAGTTCAAAATGACATCCTTCCACGATTGTTGCAAGATACAACGAGCCATTTTGAAAATCATGGGAAGAAGATATGTAAAGTGAAAAATTCAAGGATCTATTAATAAGGATATACAAGGGTCGTTGTTTGACTAAATAAGCTTGTCCTTAGAGTCATTTTACCAAACATCAGGAAGTTTTCAAAAAGAAACCATCCAACAACGGATATGAGAATAACATTAATGGGACACATCCTGCTTATAGGGTCCAAACCCGATCTAGGGGTCCAATTTTTGATTGCCCTCTGGGAGTTCCACCAATCCCCTCCAGTCCTTCTCGAGCTCCTCAGGTTGAGGCAATGAATGTTTAATTTCATCATTCTATCCATATGTTTGAATAGTTGGTAACTTCTCAGTTTGAGTGTGATGCTTCTGTTATTCTATCTTTTAAGGCCAAAAAGGATGGCCAGTTTATTAGGTTGACCCCTCCAACCTTTACTGGAGTTAATGTTGAGGAGGATCCTCAAAGTTTTCTTAATAATATGGAAAAGATATTTTGTGTCATGCGTGCCATTAATATGGAGGGCATGAAGTTTGCTACCTACCAGCTGAAAGATATGGCCTATTAGTGGTACGAGGAATAAAGACAGTCTAGGGGTGACGATGCTGAGTTAGCCCTGTGGGATGATTTTTCTAGTGCTTTCCTGTATCACTTCTTTCTTTAAGATATGAGGGAAAAAAAGTGGAATAGTTTGTGAACCTAAAGCAAGGCAAGATATCAGTCAAGGAGTATGCCTTGAAGTTTCACCAGTTGTTGCGATATGCTCCGGAGTTGGTTTTCTAGCATGAGGTCTACGATGAGAAAGTTTTATTTTAGGTTTTATCGAGATTTAATTTTGGAGTGTAAGGTTGCCTTGTTAAATAAGGACGTGGACATCTCCAAGTTGTTTGTGTACATGCAGCAGGTGAGGAAGAGAAGAAAAAATAGATAGAGATAGGGAAGAGACAGAGCAAGAATTTTAGATTCTCTAATCAGGGTGGTGGCCAACAAAAAAGTGGCACAAATGGTAGAAAGTACCCAAGAAGTGGTAAGGCAATTTTGGATCTCACTCGATGGCTAGTGCTCTTTACCCAAAGCCGTCTGGTGACAGAAATTTTTAGAGTGGTGACAATTATAGGGAACAGGGTGCCTAATCCCAATGTAGTGGGACCTAATGAGCTCTATCCTATCCTCTCTACAGATTTTGTGGTCTATTGCATCGGGGTTACTGAGATGAAAGAAAGGACAAGTGCTTCAACTGTGGTCAGTCAGGGAATATGCTTCGAAACTGTCCTATTGGTAAGGCTGCTTCTGGGGAAAACAATGTTCCTATTGCCTCTTTTTCAGCTCCGACACCAAGGGGTGCCCCATCTGGCTCCAACACTAGTCGGAACTGACTCTATGCTCTCACTACTCTTCAGGAGTCTGAGGCATCACCTGATGTCATTGTTGGTATGTTGAAACTCTTTTCCTGTGATATGTACTATTTAATTGATTCGAGGTTCATTATCTCTTATGTGACACTATTTTTGGATATGCATTTTGGTTTTGGTCCCGAGTGTAATTTTGGCCATTTTTCTATTTTACCCCGATAGGTGACTCTGTGGTTGGAAGGAGAGTCTATAGGGGTTTTATGGTATCTGTGGGTGGTCAGTAAATTTTTGTGGATCTATTTGAGTTAGACATGGTTGATTTTAATGTCTTATTGGGCATGGATTGATTACACTTTTGCTATGCTTCTCTAGACTGTCAGAATCATAAGGTTATCTTTAAATTCCATAATGATCTGGTTATTAAATGGGAGGGTGGTTCCCTATCTCTTAAGGAAAGGTTAAATATCATATCTTAGAGGTTGGAGATTAATTTCCAAGGGGTGTCTCCACAATCTGGTCCGGGTTAAAGATTCTAACTCGGAGGGTCCTTTTTTATATTTCGTCCTGGTGGTGAATAAATTTCTTAAGGTCTTCCCTGATGACCTTCCTGGTGTTCCTCCTGATAGAGAGATTGATTTTGGGATAGATCTTGTTTCAGACACTCATCCTACTTCTATTCCCCCGTATAGAATGGATCCAGGTTAGTTAAAGAAGCTTAAGGAGCAACTAAAGGATCTTTTAGACAAGGGTTCCATCCATCCTAGTGTGTCACCGCGGGGTGCACCGGTGTTATTCGTGCACAAGAAGGATGGTTCCCTTAAGATTTGTATTGATTGCTGGTAATTGAATAAGGTAAGGGTAAAGAATAAATACCCTCTTCCAAGGATAGATGATTTGTTTGATCAACTTCAGGGTACTAAGTTTTTCTCCAAGATTGATCTTTGGTCGAGGTATCATCAACTAAAGATTAGGGAAGTGGACATCCCTATACTATTTTTCGCACCCGACATGGGCATTTTGAGTTCTTATTCATGTCATTTGGATTGACTAATGCCCCAACCACATTCATGGAATTTGACGAATAGAGTCTTTCTTTAGTTTTTGGATTTGTTCATCATCATATTCATGGATGATATTTGGCGTACTCTAAGAGTGAGGTGGATCATACTGATTACCTCCGCATTGTGTTGCAAACCCTGAAAGATCAGCAGTTGTATGCCAAATTTTCAAAATGTGATTTTTTATCGAGCACTGTTACCTTTCTGGATCATGTCATTTCTAGTGAAGGGATCATGGTGGATCCACAAAAAGTTGTAGTGGTTAAGAGGTGGCGTAGACCTATGACTCGAATCGATATTTGAAGTTTCTTGGGTTTAGGCAATTATTACAGAAGTTTTATGGAAAGTTTCTCTTTTATAGCTTCCCCGTTGACTATGTTGACTTGGAAGAAGGTAAAGTTAATGTGGTCTGATACTTGTGAGGGTAGTTTTGAGAAGCTGAAGGATAAGCTGACTTTGGCTCTAGTATTGGCTTTTCCTAAAGGCACTGATGGGTTTGTGGCATATTGTGATGCGTCCCATGTGGGTCTTGGTTGCATCTTGATGCAGCATGGCAATGTGATAGCTTATGCCTCCAGAGAGTTGAATATATATGAGAAGAATTATCCAACTCATGACTTGAAATTGTTGTTGTGGTATTCGCATTGAAAATCTGGTGTCACTATTTGTATGGAGTGCATGTGGATATCTTTTTTGATCATAAGATCCTACATTATGTGTTTACTCAGAAAGAGCTGAACCTCAGGCAAAAGAGATGTCTTGAGCTACTCAAGGATTATGACATAAGTCTTCACTACCATCCAGGTAAAGCTAACATAGTTGTTGATACTCTTAGCTGGTTATCCATGAGAAGTCTAGGTCACGTGGATAAAGGGATGTGGGAGTTGGTGAAAGATATTCACCGATTAGCTAACCTTAGAGTTAGTCTTATGAAATCTAAGGATGGTGGTGTGTTTGTGCAGAAGGTGGCACAGTCGTCTCTGGGTGCTGAAATAAACAAAAAGTAAGTGTTGGATCCTATCTTGATTAGGATGAAGGGTGATGTAGGTAGGAAGAAGGTGATGGCCTTTGAGATTAGTGGTGATGGTACCTTGCGATACCAAAGATGGTTATGTGTTCCCGACATAGATATATTATGAGAGAGGATCTTAGCTGAGGTGCATAAGTCACGTTACGCTATTCATCCTAGTTTGAAGAAAATGTATCATTTTCTTAAGGAGATGTATTGGTGGAACAAAATAAAGTGGGATATGGTTAGTTTTGTGACTAAGTTCATAGTTTCCCAATAAGTAAATGTTGAGCACATGAGGCCCGGAGGGTTAAACCAAGAAATTGAGTTTCCTGTGTAAAAGTGAGAAATGATCAACATGGATTTCATTGTCGGTGTTTCTCGATCTTGAAATTAGTTCAATTTGATTTCGCTCATCATGGATAGAGTGACTAAGTCTACCTATTTCTTACCAGTGAGGACAAATTTTTCGATAGAGGATTATGTGAGGTTGTACATCCAAGAGATTATGAAGTTGCATGGGGTGCCTGTTTCTATCATCTCAAATCATGATACGCAGTTTTCATCACTTTTGGTGGTCACTTAAGAAAGGTTTGGGGGACTAAGGTGAGTCTTAGTATTGTTTTCCACCCACAGTTAGATGGTGGTAATTGGGTTAAGCATTTGCCTCTTATAGAGTTTGTGTATACTAATAGTGACATGACCTAACTGGGGCCTTGTCGTAATGGGCATCCCAAGTATGACCAGGACTGGATACCACCCCCATTACCCAACCCAACCTCCAGCCACCTTCCCTAAGCTGGTTAAATTTCGAGCATATAACAAGAAAGCATAACTATCAAAATTACAGACTCTGGGATAGGTCTATTACTGAGACCGACCCAACCGAGTCCAACCGTACGAACCTAACCAATAGCTAAAACAAACCTCAAACCATAACCAAGTGAGTTCCATAATAATTAAATATAATCCCAAAATAATAGAGGATGGAACAATGAGAAATTTAGTCCTTCGGTATCATCCCCAATACCAATGCCAATACCAAGGTTGACGCCAATACCAATCCCGCCGATAACAAACCATAGTAGCTTCATAAAAGCCTCTAACTAAAATAATACCAAATCCAATTGGGACATGCCCCCAACCATAGCCAAAACCAATATCCAAGAAAAACCAAAGTATGAAATAACATCTATGAAATAGAGCCTTCCGAAAAGATGAAAGATGACCACTTCAATCGGGTAGCTGATCCCGAATGTCCGATAGATAAGCAGAAGGAGTAAAACAACTGGTTCCAGTATCGCATGGGGATACAACTACCCAAAGATGGGTTAGAGTGCGAATTCTTGTATGAACTCAGGATAAGGATAAAATAATGCAACCCAGTAAAACTAAGTAAACCAACCATATGCATACAAACCATATATATATGTATATATATAATATATATATATGTGAAGCTTAATTGTCCTTAACCACCCACGGGATATATGGGTCCAGTGTAACCCCATGAACAGGCCTCAATACGTGTAGCCGCACGAACTAGAGATACCATTAGAGTAACGGTTTCCTAAGTACCCTCACTCTCCATGATATAAATGTACAATATACTTAAAGGATTCCCGCGTACCTCATAGTATCATAAAGGGGTTGCCATGCCCTACCCCTTATGTAGGCAAACACGAGTTTCTAGTGTTTATTTATTAAACTCCCACCTTCATGGTTAGCTATCGCACCCCGACATTGTTGCCCAATTAAAACCATTTCCAACCAACCAAACCATTATTATTGACTGAGGCTATACATAGTGGTATCATCATACCGACTATAACTTGCAAGTATTATCCTTAGCCAATATTTTAAGGTAAAGGGATTACCGTGTACCCATTTACCTAGTTAACTTGGGGGGAGTCCCATGTACCCCACAAGTGTTCTATTATGTTTGCTTGGGGGAGTCCCATGTACCTCACAAGTTGTTCATTAACACACTTACTTGGGGGATTCCATTACACCCCACAAGGAGTTTAATTAACCATAACCGTGACCACCAAACCATTCCATTTAACTATTCCAAATCATTTTACCATTCAGGGTTCCATTACCAAGTTTAAACCATGCAATAGTTCCATTAAAATCCAACCATGTAGTGAAAATATTCGCATAGGCATTTTATCAAACATATTTGGGGCGTATTATTTCCAAAATCAAAGACAATTACCAAATAACCATTCCTATGTAACCAATTATCCAAAACCACCATTAAAACATATAAAATCATAATTAAAACATGAAAAAACTATAACCAAACATTTATAACAAAAAACTCCCAAATTATATTTCAAAATCCAAAACCATACAATAATCAAATCGTGAAACATTGTATAATATCATGCCTTTATTTATAACTAACAATAAGGGAAGAGAACATGACTTAAAAAAAGAAGATGATGGACAAAAATCACCAATACAAGACCTAAATTAATACTTAAGATGAAACCCTAGCCTTCCTTTACCCAAGAGACTTAGAGAGAATTGTAGAGTGCTTAAGAGAAGTTTCTAAGTGTTAATGAGTAGAATAATAGGGAAACTAACCACCCAATAATAATATAATTCGTGGGGCCTTATTAGGTTAAGTGGGGAAATATCTAGATTGCCCTAACTTAAACTCCCAAAAATTTGGTTAGGTGGGTACGACTATCCATACAAGTCGTACTGGAACACCCTGGGTTTCTAGACCTTAGAAAATTTCCTGAATTTCCGGTCATTGGATAGGATACAACTAGGGGAAATAACTCGTACGATGGGATACGAGTGCTATGGGTTAGTCGTATGCTGACTAATATTGGTTGGTAGGTTGGATTTGGTTTTTGGAATGGTTAAGACTTGGGTGGTACAAGTCGTATCAATGGATACAGGTTGTTTGATTACTTCACTTAGTCTTAGACTTGGTAACTTAAGTTGGATTTGAGTACAAGTGGATCACTATGAGCCGTAAGCCATGGTACGAGTCATACCATGGACTTGTATAGTGTTTAGTGTTTAATTCTCTTGGGTTTCTATTCTTCCAGGGGTACGGATCATGGGTACTAGTCATATACTTGGATACGACATGGTTTGGGGTGAGTCGTACCTTGGACAGTGTTGGGTTCAAGGGAGATGTCATTAGGTATGAGTGGTGGGTACTACTTGTATTAGAGGGTATGACTGGTATGGATAGTTGTACCCACCTGATGATATTTTTGGGAGTTTAAGTGAGGGTAATCCAAACATTTCCCCACTTAACCTAATAAGGTCCCATAGCTTATATTTTTATATATTCATTAACACTTAGAAACTTCTTTTAAACACTCTATAATTCTCTCTAAATTTTTTGCATAAAGGAAGGTTAGGGTTTCAACTTAAGGATTACTTTGGAGCTTGTGTTGGTAATTTCTCTCCTTCACCTTCTTGGTTTAAGGCATGTTCTCTTCCCTCATTGTTAGTTTCAACTAAAATCATGGTTTTTTATAATCTTTTCATGGTTTGATTATTATGTGGTTATGGATTTTCAAATATAATTTGGGGGTTTTTGTTATAAATGCTTGGTTATGGAATTCCCATATTTTAACTATGCCTTTATATGCTTTAATGGTGGTTTTGGATAATTGGTTGCATAGGAATAGTTATTTGGTAATTGTCTTTGTATTTGGAAATACTATTCCCCTAATATATTTGATAAAATGTGCATAACTGTGTTTTCACTGCATTCTTGGATTTTAATGAAACTATTGCATTGTTTAAACTTGGTAATGGAACCCTAAATGTCTAAATAGTTTAAATGGAATGATTTGGTGGTCATAGTTATGGTTAATTGAACTCCTTGTGGGGTAAAATAGAATCCCCAAAGTAAATATGTTAATGAATAACTTATGAGGTACATGGGACTCCCCCGTGCAAACATAATAATGGAACACTTGTTGAGTACATGGGACTCCCCCAAGTTAACTGGGTAAATGGGTACACGGGAATCCCTTTACCTTAAAAGGTTTGGCTAAGGACAATATTTGCAAGTAATAGTCGGTATGATGATACAACTATTCATAGTTATGGTAAATAAGATATGGAATAATGGATTGGTTGGTTAGAAATGGTTTTAATTGGGCAATAATGGTGAGGTATGATAGCTCACCTTGAAAATGGGAGTTCAATGAATAAACACTGGAAACTTATGTTTGTAGATATGAGAGGTAGGGTATGGCGACCCTTTTATCATACTATGAGGTACGCGGGAATACTTTAAGCGGTCGTTTGGTTGGGAAATTGCTATCCCAGGATAACTAATACTGGGATTAGTTATGCCGAGATTACCCAAGATAACTTATCCCACCATTTATATGGGATAAGTTATCCCATCTCTAAGGGGAAAATGGTGGGATAAGTTATCCCGGGTTAGATTAATCCCTCCAACCAAACAAGGGATTAAGTGATCTTTTATTTTATCCCAGGATAACTTATCCCTTGGATTTTTTACACCTCAAACCAAACGATACCTAATTAAATTATACATATGTATTATGAAGGGTGAGGGTACTTTGAAATCCCTTACTGTTATAGTATCTTCAGTTCGTGCGGCTACACACATCAGGGCCCAATCGGGGGGTTACACTGGACCCATATAGCCCATGGGTGGTTAAGGATGGTTAAGCTTCACATACCCAAGTTAATGGTAATAAATTATGCTAAACTTAGTTCCGTTTCCCGGAATTTATATATATATGTATGGTTTGTGTGCATATGATTGGCTTACTTAATTTTACTAGTTGGAATTATTTTATCGTTATCCTGAGTTAATGCTAGTGTTTATTCGCTAACCTGTCTTCGGGCGGTTGTATCCTTACACGATGTAGGCGTTTGAGGGCATGTAATTACTAAATTTTGCTATCCTTTAAGTTAGAGGCTTTTATGGAACTACTATGGGTTGGTATGAGTGGGATTGGTATTGGTGTCAGCCTTAGCATTGGTGGCTGTATTGAGGATGATACCATAGGGCTAAATTTCTCATTGTTCCATCCTCTTTTATTTTGGAATTATATATAATTGTTATGGAACTCATATGATTATGGTTTGGTTGGTTTAGCTATTGGTTGGGTTTTGCTGGTTAGACTCGATTGTTTAGGTCTCGGTAATAGAACTATCCCAGAGTTTGTAGTTGGATAGTTACACTATCTTGTTATATGCTCAAAATTTGGTCAACTTAGGGTAGGTGGCTGGAGGTTGGTTTGGGTAATAGGGGTGGTCTCCGTTCCCGGTCAGACTTGGGATGCCCATTACAATAAGGCCCTAAGTTGGGTTGTGTTAAGTAGGTATCAGATCTGTAGGTTCATGGTCAATAAGGAGTCCATAAAGCCGTGTCTAGTAAAGTCTCTTTTATGGGTGTGTAGTGCGCTATACTCATAAGAGAGACGCTTCAGGACATTTAGGAATGTATTATTTTCTTGGTATTCTATTTTTAATCTTGGAGTCTAAGTCCTAGAATTTCCTCTAATCTTTGTGTGTTCTGTTTTGAGATCAAGCCACACCGATCTAAAATACAAAAAAATCCTTCTGTCCCATCTAGGGACGATATGGATTGAGTACGCCCTACACTTGGAATTCGCACTCAATCTTAGGGTCCTATCCCTGATTGTTCTTGAGTTCCTCTAGTTGCTACTAGCCCTCCTTAAGGTAAGGTGACTAATGAATAATTTCATTAGTTGATTCATACTATTTCTTAGTTAGTTGATCAGTGAGATGTATCTTGTGTTCTATCTGCTGAGGCTACAAGGATTGGCTAGTTCATGAAAATAAATCTTCCTACTTTTACTGGTATGAATATGAAGGAGGATTCTCAGGGTTTCTTGGATGAAATAGAGAAGAAATTTAGAGTGATGTAGGTCGCTAATATGGAAGAGGTGAATTTTACAGTTTATCAGCTCAAAGATATTATGTAACAAAGGTACGGGGAGTGAGATAGTGATAGAGGTAATATAGAGGAGCTATCTTTATGGGAGGCCTTTTCTAATGCCTTCTTTAATTTCTTCTTTCCTCAGAAGCTAAGGGAAGATAAGATGGAGGAGTTTGTGAATCTTTAGTAGGGAAAAATATCCATCAAGGAATATGCCTTGAAATTTCATCAGCTGTCAAGGTATGCTCCAGATTTGGTGGCCTATAGGAGGGCGAGGATGAGAAAGTTCACTTCTGGGCTATCTAGGGATTTAATCCTTGAACGCATGACTACTTTCCTGAATAAGGATATGGATATTTTGAGGTTGGTTGTCCACATAAAACAGGTGGAGGATGAGAAGAGAAAATAAGCAGAGTTTAGTGAAAGGTAGGGTAAGAGGAGTAGGTTCTCTAAGCAGGGTGGTGCTCTATATCAGGGTGGTCGGGATGGCGATAAATGGTCGGAAAAAAAGCGGGGGATTTTTGGTTCCTTCTCTACTGCTAGCGCTCCTTACCTGAAGTAGTCGGGTGACAGGCGTCAGCAAGATGGTGATAATTTTTAGGTACAGGGTGCCCAATCTCAGGCGAGTGGGGTATAGTCGGCTTCTTCATGTCCTTCTTGTTAGTTCTTTGGTCATCTTTATCGGGGCTTTTTTGATGAAGGACAAATATTTTAAATATGGAAAGCCAGGCCATATGGTTAGCAATTGTCCAATTAGTGAGGGTGCTTCGGGAGTGCTCAAGGCTATGATTGCTTTGTCTTCTGCTCATGCACCTAGTGGTGCTGTTTTTCTGTCTACTCCTGCTTCTGGTACCGGCACTGGCCATAATAGGTTGTATGCTTTTGCATCTCGGTAGGAATCTGAGGCATCACCTAATATTATGACTGATATATTACAACTCTTTTCTCGTGATGTGTATTATCTGCTTTATCCAGGGTCTAATCTTTCCTATGTGACCTCATATGTGGATAAGTGTTTTGGTTCTGATCCTGAATTTGTTTCAGATCCTTTTTTTATTTCTACCCCGGTAGGTGACTTAGTTATTGTTAAAAGAGTCTATAGGGTGTGTGTGGTATCTGTTGGTAGCAAGAATACCTTGGTAGATCTGTTTGAGTTGGATATAGTAGATTTTAAAGTAATTCTAGGGCTGGATTGGTTACACTCTTGTTACGCATCTTTAGATTGTCAAAACTGTAAGGTTGTCTTTAGGTTCCCTAATGAATTAGATATAGAGTGGGAGGGTGGTTCCCTAGCTCCAAGGGGGAGGTTTATTTCTTATCTTAGAGCTCAGATATTAATCTCCATAAGGTGTCTTTATCACTTAGTCTTGGTTAAATATTCTAAATCGAAGGGTCCTTCTTTTTACTCGATTCTGGTGGTAAGTGAGTTTCATGAGGTTTTTCTGGATTATCTTCCTGGTGTTCCTTCAGATAGGGAAATCGAGTTTGGTATTGATCTAGTTTCAGACACTCGTCCAATATCTATTCCTCTTTATAGAATGGCTTTGGCTGAGTTGAGGAAACTCAAGAAGCAACTTAAGGATCTTTTGGATAAGGTGTTTATTCATCCTAGTGTATCCCCGTGGGGTTCACTAATGTTTTTCATGCATAAGAAGAATGGTTCACTTAGGATGTGCATAGACTATCAATAGTTGAATAAGGTAACAATCAAGAGCAAGTATCCTCTTCCAAGAATAGATGACTTGTTTGATTAGTTGCAAGGTGCCAAGTTCTTTTCTAAGATAGAACTTTGGTCTAGGTATCATCAGCTTAAGATTAGGGAGGATGAAATCCCTAAGATAACTTTTTATACTCGGTATGGGCACTTTGAATTCTTGGTTATGTCATTTGTCTTGAGTAATGCCTCGGAGACATTTACGAATTTGATGAACATGGTTTTCAGGTAGTTCTTAGATCTTTTGGTCATTGTGTTCATTGATAACATTTTGGTGTATTCTAAAAGTGAGGTTGATTATGGAAATCATCTCCGTGTGGTGTTGCAGACCTTGAAGAAATAATAGTTATATGCCAAGTACTCCAAGTGTGAGTATTAGTTGAATGCTGTAACTTTTCTTGATCATATTATTTCTAGTGAGGAGATCATGGTGGATCCTCAAAAGGTTGAGGTGGTGAAAAGGTGGCCTAGACCCATGAATCCAACCAACACTTGGAGCTTTCTAGGATTGGCTAGGTATTATAGGTGGTTTGTGGAAAGCTTTTTTTCAATAGTGACTCCTTTGACTACGTTAACTTAGAAGAAAGTAAAATTTTCCTAGTTGGAAGTATGCAAAGGGAGTTTTGAGAAGATTTAGGATGAGCTAACTTTGGCTTCGATGTAGACATAGCCTAAAGTTAATGAGGCATTGGTGGTTTATTATGATGCATCTAGAGTGATACTTGGTTGTGTTTTTATGCAGCATGGGAAAGTGATTACCAATGCTTCCAGGCAGTTGAAAGTGCATGAGTGAAATTATTCTACTCATGATTTAGAGCGGTTGGCGGTGGTTTTTACTTTGAAAATTTGGCGGCATTATTTGAATGGAGTGCACGTAGATATTTTTTCTGATTATAAGAGTCTGTAGTATGTGTTCACTCAGAAGGGGCTAAATCTCAGGCAGGTGAGATAGTTGGAGCTTCTCAAGGACTATCATATAAGTCTTTACTACCATCCAGGTAAAGATAATGTGGTTGCTAATGAACTTAGTAGGTTATCCTTGGGGATTTTAGCTTGCGTAGATCAGTAGAAGTGGGAATTGGTAAAGGATATTAATCCCTTGGCTAACTTGGAGTTCATCTCTTAGACTTCGAGGATGGTGGTGTGTTGGTGCAGGAAGTAGTTAGATCATCTCTCGATGCAGAGATAAAAGAGAAGCAGCTGCTAAATCCTATCTTGATGAAAATAAAAAGAGATGTAGGTAGTCAAAAGGTAATGGTATTCAATATTAGTGGTAATAGTCTTTACGATATCAATGGAGGTTGTGTGTTCCTGAAGTCGATGGGTTGCGACAAATGATTTTGGCTAAGGAGGATGAATTACCCTATATTGTTCATCCCAATTCTACGAAGATGTATCATGATCTCAAAAAGATATATTGGTGGAATGGTATGAAAAGGGATGTGGCTGATTTTGTAGCCAAGTGCATGGTGTGTCAACAAGTTAAAGCTGAGCAAATAAGGCCTGGAGGATTATATCAAGAAATTGATTTGCCTGAGTAAAAATGGGAGGTGATTAATATAGAGTTCATTACTGGTCTTCCTCAGTCACGAACCTAATTTGATTTGTTTTGGGTCATTGTGGATAGGATGACGAAGTCTGTTCACTTCTTTCTAGTGAGGACTACCTTTTCGGTGGAGGATTATGCAAAGTTGTATCTTCAAAATATAGTAAAGCTGCATGGGGTACCTATTTCAATTATCTTTAATCATGGTATGTAGTTTTGATCTTATTTCTAGCGGTCTTTTAAAAAAGGGTTGGGTAGTTAGGTGAGTCTGAGTACTGCCTTTTATCCTGAGATGGATGGGCAAATGGAAAGGATTATTTAGACATTAGAGGATATGTTTTGGGCATGTGTGATTGATTATGGTGGCAATTGGGTTGAGCATTTAACTTTGGTAGAGTTTTCCTACAACAATAACTATCATTCTAGTATTGGTATGGCTGTTTTTGAGGTATTTTATGGTAGGAAGTGTAGATCTCCTATTGGTTGGTTTGATCTTGGTGAGATAGACATGTTTGGTCCGAATTTGGTTTATCAGGCTATGGAAAGGGTAAAGGTGATTCGGGATAGGCTTAAGGCTGCCCAAGATAACCAAAAGTACTATGCAGATATAAGGCGTAGAGATTTGGAGATTGAGGTTGGGGACAAGGTGTTCCTAAAGGTATTTCCCATGAAGGGAGTGATGCAATTTGGTAAGAAGGGAAAGCTTAGTCCCTGATTTATTGGTTCTTTTGCCATTTTGCGGAGGGTTGTAATGTTGCTTATGAATTGGAGTTGCCTTCTAGCTTGAGCTCCATTCATCCAGTATTACATGTCTCCATGTTGAGGAAATGTCTTAGTGATCCTTCTTTAGTGGTTCTGTAGAGGGATTGGGTATCTTGGATTCTCTATCTTATGAAGAGGTCCCAATTGAGGTACTGGATCAGCAGTTTCTTCAGTTGCAGACCAAAGATGTGGTCTTGGTTAAGGTTTTATGACGTAACCACAAGGTGGAAAAGGCTGCATAGGAGAAGAGGAGGACATAAAGTCCAAGTATCCATATCTGTTTTTTGCTCCTGGGATTCATGCGGAAGGTATGTGTTCTTGAACCCATCTTTATTTTTTTGAGTTTGTTAAAGGAAAGATTAACATCTTTGCATTTGTGTTTCCTAACTTTGTTAAGGGTTGGATTGATATTTGATCATACAAATGAATCATGCTTGTGGTTACCCTACCTTGTCCATCATTCGGGGATGAATATTTCTAGTAGGGGAGACTGAAACACCCTAGGTTTCTGGCCCTTGGAAAATTTCTTGGATTTCTAGTCTTTGGATAGGATACGACTAGGGGAAACAACTCCTACACTAGGACGAGTGGTATGGGTTAGTCGTATGCTGACAGTATTGGTTAGTAGGTTGGATATGGTTTCTAGAATGGATATGACTTGGGTGGTATGAGTCATATCAGTGGATACGGGTTGTTTGGTTACTTTACTTAGTCTTAGACTTTGTAAATTAAGTTGGATCTGAGTATGAGTGGCTCACCATGAGTCATAAGCCAGGGTACGAGTCATACTATGGACTCGAATGGTGGTCAGTGTTCAATCCTTTTGGGATTCTATTCTACCAGGGGTACAGATCATGGGCACTAGTTGTATACTTGCATGGTTTGGGGTGATTCGTACCTTGGATAGTGTTGGGTCCAAGAGAGATGGCCTTAGGTACGAGTGATGGGTACCACTCGTATTGGAGGGGACGACTGGTATAGATAGTCGTACCCTCCTGACTGGATTTTTGGGAGTTTAAGTGAGGGTAATTCGAACATTTCCCTACTTAACCTAATAAGGCCCCACAACTTATATTCCTATTGGAAGGTTATTTCCCCATTATTCTATTCATTAACACTTAGAAACTTCTCTTAAACACTCTACAATTCTCTCTAAAGCTTTTGAGTAAAGGAAGGCTAGGGTTTCATCTTAAGGGTTACTCTGGGGCTTGTGTTGGTGATTTTACCCCGTCAACTTCTTGGTTTAAGGCATGTTTTCTTACCTCATTGTTAGTTCCAGCTAAACGCATGGTTTTATACAATGTTTTCTTGGTTTGATTATTGTGTGGTTTTGGATTTTCAAATACAATTTGGCGGTTTTGATTATAAATTCTTAGTTATGGTTTTTCCATGTTTTAATTATGCTTTTTTATGATTTAATGGTGGTTTTGGATAATTGGTTGCATAGGAATGGTTCTTTGGTATTTGGCTTTGGTTTTGGAAACACTATGCCCCCAATATGTTTGATAAAATGCCTATGAGAATGTTTTCACTACCTTATTGGATTTCAATGGAATGATTGCATTGTTTCAACTTGGTAATGGAACCCTAAATGGCTAAATGGTTTGGAATGGTTTGGTGGTCATGGTTATGGTTAATTGAACTCCTTGTAGGCTAAAATGGAATCCTCCAAGTAAACATGTTGATGAACAGCTTGTGGGGTACATGGGACTCCCCCAAGCAAACATAATAATGGAACACTTTTGGGGTACATGGGACTCCCCCAAGTTAACTGGGTAAATAGGTACACGTGAATCCTTTTACCTTGAAAGGTTTGGCAAAGGAAAATACTTGCAAGTTATAGTCAGTATGACAATACCACTACTCATAGTTGTGGTAAATAATAAAGGAATAATGGATTTGTTAGTTGGAATTGGTTTTAATAGGGCAATAATGGCGGGGTGTGATAGCTAACCGTGAAAGTGGGAGTTCAATGAACGAACAATGGAAACTTATATTTACCGACATGATGGGTAGGGCATGACGACCTTTTCGTGATTTTATAAGGTACACGGGAATCCTCTAAGTACATTGTACATATGTATCATGGAGGGTGAGGGTACTTGAGAATCCCTTACTCTTATGGTATCTTTGGTTCATAGGGATACATGTATTAGGGCCTATTCAGGGGGTTACACTGGACCCATATAGCCCATAGGTGGTTAAGGATAGTTAAGCTTCATATACGCAGGTTAATGGTTTTAAATTCATGCTAAACTTGGTTCCCTTTCCCGACATATATATATATGTATATATATATATGGTTTGTATACATGTGATTGGTTTAATTGGTTTTACTGGTTGGAATTATTTTATCCTTATCCTGAGTTCATGCGAGCATTCATATACTGACCTCTCTTTGGGCGACTATATCCCCACATGATGCAGGAACCGACCGTTCTACTCCTCCTACTTAGCTATTAGACATTCAAGATCAGTTACTGGATTGAAGTGGTGAGATTCCATCTTTCCAAAAGGCTTCATTTCGTGGATGTTATTTTATACCTTGAATTATTTATGGATATTGGTTTTGGCTATGGTTGGGGGCATGCCCCAACTGGATTTTGGTATCCTTTTGGTTAGAGGATTTTGTAGAACTACTATGGGTTGGTATAGATGGGTTCGATATTGATGTCATCCTTAGCATTGGTATTGGTATGGGGGCTGATACCGTAGGGCTAAATTTCTCACTATTCCATTCTCCTTTTTTTTGGGATTATATATAATTGTTACTAAACTCATATTGTTATGGTTTGGTTGGTTTGGCTATTGGTCAGGTTCGGACGGTTTGACTGGGTTGGGTTGGTCTCGGTAATAGACCTATCCCAGAGTTTGTAGATTGGATAGTTACACTATCTTGTTATATGCTTGAAATTCAGCCAACTCAGGGCAGGCGGCTAGAAGTTGGGTTGTGTAACAGGGGTGGTCTCCAGTCCTGGTTAAACTTGGGATTCCTATTACGATAAGGGCCCGGGTTAGGCAATGTCACATTCGCTCCAATACGAGTGGTACCCACCACTCGTACCCAAGGACATCTCCCTTGGAACGAACATTGTCCAAGGTACAACTCACCTTAAACCATGTCGTATCCAAGTATACGACTAGTACCCATGATCCATACCCCTGGCAGAATGGAATCCAAAGAGGATTGAACATTGTCCACGATACGAGTCCATGATACGACTCGTACCTTAGCTAACGACTCTTGGTGAGCCATTTATACTCAGATTCAACTTGAGCTACCAAGACTAATATTAAATAAAGTAACCAAACAACCCGCATCCACCGATACGACTCATACCACCCAAGTCATACCCATTCCAGAAACCAAATTCAACCCACTAACCAATACTGGTCAGTATACAACTAACCCATACCACTCATATTGTAATGCCTGGAAAATCAGTCCTGAGACGTCACACGGTTCTTAGGACCATAAGTGATCCAAAGCTAACCCTTCTACTGGCATAACTCATAAGCAACTGAATAATATGTATAAAGTGCTGAATTTACTGTGCGGAAACATAAAAATGAAGGAATCTGTGAAAATACAATACTAATACCATTTTACATTCTGATACAATCTGAAAAGAGGGGCTGAAATTTACATAACTGACTATGAAGCCTCTACTATACTGACTATAGATAGCTGGGGCGCGACTCCAACTACCACTAACCAATACATACGAATAAGAAAGTAAAGTACATAAATGACATCTAACTAAAGTCCCCGAAGTAGGAGGACTCATCATCTACTGGCTGGAATCTGTACCTGTCTGATTCTGTCTGCATATACTACAACTTGTACCTACATTATGAGACAATGTAGCACATAGACGTATATGTGTATCAGTACTTTGAGGATGTACTGAGTATATGGGGGTGAAATGCATAAATAAAACATCATATCATAATCATCATTTATACAACAATGCATGTTAAATTTAAATGACTCACATAAGCTGGAACATTTGAAATACAGAAAGCTGAAATCATGAATAGCAAATCACACTTTATAAATCTAGTGAGTCATAACATTTAGTTCTAAAAACTGTGCTAATGTTTTGTCTGTAAATCATACTGTCTAAGTGTAACAAGAGCTCACTTCTGAATCTAAAATCTGAAAGATGAATCTGTAACTATTGTCTTTCTGTAAAGCAAAATCTGAGTAAAATTTTGAGCCTTTGTACTTAGTTTTCTAAAAGATTTTCTGTTATTCTTTTCTTTTTTTAGCTAGAAGGGAGGTTCTCTTAACCGACATAAACCATGTGAGCTAATATGGAGTCCAACGTCTCGTCCTCCTAATGAAGAAACCTCACATTGGGGAGAGGTGTCATAGTCTTGCCAGGAAGTATACCCTACCCATGTGATCGATAATAAGCTAAATCTATTATCCATATAAAAATGGGAATAATCTGATAATTTGCACCTAGTTGGCTACGTAGTTCTATGGAAGTAGGATGCACTAAACCCACACTTCCCACTCGGTGCTAAATACTACTCCCTTTTTATTTGCTATGCTTATTCTATTGGAAATCCACTTTAAAACTAGCATAAGGGTTAAACCAAAACCAATTATGCATTAATCTGATAAAATCTATAAATAAAGCTGCTCTGAATTCTGTAATCTGTAATAATCTAAAAAGTGGATTCCATAGCTAATCTGATGATCGAAACATCAAAGCTTTACTGAAAATCATAAAATAATATTAAAATACTAATATTCAATCTTGGGATAATAACTCATGTATCAAACTCATGTCAAAACATCATAATAATCATGCTTGATAATGAAAACAATGATAATTCATCTCAAAATTTGTAATTTACTACAAAGGCATGAAAATATGAAAATAGACATGCAATTCATCTTCAAAATATCTCAAAATCTCAAAACTTTGCAAATAACAATAATGGGTATGAACCCTAATTCAAATCTCATGTAATCTCATTCAAAATCATGAATATTTGTGATTGAAAACTAATTTTGGGCACAAGGATGAAAGGAGATCCTTGTTGAAAAACCCCACATACCTTAATTGATGATATTAGATGACAAGCTTGAATCTTGGATTCATATGATGCTTGTGAAGATGAGTTCTTGAATATCTTGTCTTGGGAATCCTCAATCAAAAGATTTCTTGTAGAATCTATGGTGGAATTTGGTTTCTTGGAGAAGGAGATTTGATGATCTAGGTTTTC
This sequence comes from Capsicum pubescens, assembly GCA_030864215.1. Lineage (NCBI taxonomy): Eukaryota > Viridiplantae > Streptophyta > Magnoliopsida > Solanales > Solanaceae > Capsicum > Capsicum pubescens. Next base: position 192,901,961 of record CM061543.1, on the reverse strand, counting down.
TTTTGAGAGAAAAGTGATAAAATAAGCATAAGATGCTTTGGTATATGCTTAATGATGTGTTTTGGACAGATTGGGGCCCTGGGGATTGACCAAAATGCCCCTATTAAACTTTAAATTGGAACTGAAAATTGACCAAAAATCCCGATTTACTGGACCACCGCGGCGCACCACTATCGCGGTGGCTCTCTAGAAAAAGGATGACTGGAAATGGGGGACCTTCGCGATACAGAGCTATTATGTTATCCCATTGTATTTTGACAGTTGGGACCTGGAACTTTAACGCGACACGCCACCATCATGGTGCCCTATAGTAATGCCAATTTTTTCTTCGGCGCGATGCGCCATCATCACGCCGGTCTACTGGAATGGGACATTTGGAAATTTGGGCTTCTCCGCGACATGGGGCTATCGCGGAGGGCCACTGAAATTGACAATTGTCATTTTGCCCGTCTCCACGACGCGCTAAGTGCCTTGGTGGCAAACTGTCAACTTAAAAATGCCATAACACCTTCACCAAGTGTCGGATTAGGGTAAATCTTATATCGATGGAAAGCTTATTCAATTTCCCACACAATGGAAAGTCAAAATCTTGAAAATACCACATGAAGTAAAAAGGTATTCATCTTAGAAGAAATTTTTTGACATTCTCAGGACTAATTTAAGCTAGGAAAAAGTACGGGGTGTTACACATATCCTAGTGTACGAGTCATTTCCCCTAGCCTTATCTTATCCAGAGACCAGAAATCTAGGAAAGTTTCTAAGGATCGAAAACCCAGGATGTTTCACTCCCCCCACTAGTAACATTCATCCTTGAATGACGGACAAGGTAGTATATGCACGACTTACACCCCTTAGATACCTCTACCCTCACCTTTAAGATAGAAAACAAAGATGCAAGGAAATTAACCTTTCTTTTAACAAACTCAGAAAATTAAGATATTTTCAAGAACACATACCTTCCGCATGAATCACAAGAGAAAAAAACAGATGCGGATACGTGTGCTTTATGTCCTCCTCCGCTTCCCATGTAGCCTCTTACACCTTATGGTTCCGCCATAGAACCTTTAACGAGGCCACATCCTTGGTCCGCAATCGATGAACCTGCTGATCAAGTATTTTAATCGGGACCTCTTCATAAGATAGAGAATTGAGATACCCAAGCGCTCCAAAGGAACCATCAAAGAAATATCACCAAGATGCTTCCTCAACATGTAGACATGAAATAATGGATGAATGGAGCTCAAACTAGAAGGAAACTCCAATTTATAAGCAATATTACCAACCTTCCGCAAAATCGCATAAGGACTAAAAAACTGGGGACTAGCTTCCCCTTCTTACCAAAACACAGTACTCCCTTCATGGGAGATACCTTTAGGAACACCTTATCCCCAACCTCAAAATCCAATTCTCTACACCTTACATCCGTATATAACTTTTGGCAACTTTGGACAGCCTTAAGCCTATCCCAAATTAGCTTCACCTTTTCCATAGCCCGATAAACCAAACATGGATAAAACATGTCCACCTTACTAATCTCAAACCTTCAATAGGAGATCTATACCTCTTACCATACAATGCCTCAAAATGGGCCATCCCAATACTACAATGATATCTATTGTTATAAGCAAACTCTACCAAAGGTAGATGCTCAACCCAATTTCTACCATAATTGTTCACATATGCCCGAAGCATATCCTCTAATGTCTAAGTAGTCCTTTCTTCTTTCCCATCTGTATGAGGATGAAAAGTAGTACTCAGACTCACCTTAGTACCCAATCCCTTCTGAAAGGACCACCAGAAATAAGGTGAAAATTGCATACCACGATCAGAGATAATCAAAACAGGTACCCCATGCATCTTCACAACCTTCTGAAGATACAACTTCGCATAATCCTCCACCAAAAAGGTAGTCCTCACTAGCAAGAAGTGAGAAGACTTCGTCTTCGTCATCCTATCCATGATGACCCAAATCAAATCGAATTACTTCCGCGACCGAGGAAGACCGGTCATGAAATCCATATTTATCACCTTCCATTTCCATTTGGGCAAATAAATTTCTTGATACAACCCTCCAGGCCTCATGTGCTCAACCTTAACATTTCGACACACCATGCACTTGGCTACAAAATTAGCCACGTCTCTTTTCATACCATTCCACTAATGATTCTTTGAGATTATGATACATCTTCATAGAACCAGGATGAACAACATAGCATGATTCGTGCACCTCATCCAAGATCTTATGTCGCAACACATCGACGTCAGGAACACACAACCTCTCTTGGTAGCATAAAGTACCTTCTCCACTGATCTCGAATACCATTACCTTTTACCCACCTATATCACTCTTGATTTTTATCAATATAAGATCTAGAACTTACTTCTCCTTAATATCTACACTGAGACATGATCTAACCACTTCCTATAGCAACACAGCACCATCCTCAGAGTCTAAGAAATAAACTCTAAGATTAGCCAAGCGGTGAATATCCTTCACTGATTCTCGTTTCTCCTTATCCACATGAGCTAAAATCCCCATGGATAAATTGCTAAGAGAATCAACAATAATATTAGCCTTACCTGGATGGTAGTGAAGACTCGTATCATAGTCCTTGAGAAGCTCTAACTATCTGCTCTGCCTGAGATTTAGCTCCTTCTGAGTGAACACATACTTTAGACTCTTATGATTACAAAATATGTCTACATGCACTCCATACAAATAATGTCGCCAGATTTTCAAAGAAAAAACCACTACCAATAGCTCCAAACCATAAGTAGGATAATTCCTCACATGCACCTTCAACTGCCTTAAAGAATAGGCAATCACCTTTCTATGCTTCCTCAAAACACAACTAAGTCCCACCTTAGATTCATCACAATAAACCATAAACCCCTCATTACCTTCAAGCAATGTAAAAATCAGAGCAGACGTAAGATTTTCCTTAAGCTTCTTAAAATTCCCTTACATGCTTCTGACCAATAAAACTTTACCTTCTTCTGAGTTAACTTAGTCAATAAAGCACCTATCGAAGAAAATCTTTCCACAAACTACCTATAATACCCAGCCAAACCTATGAAGCTCTGAATATCAGTTGGAGTCATGGGTCTAGTCCACCTTTAAACCACACCCACCTTTTAACGATCCACTATGATCCTCTCTCTAGAAATAATATGACCCAAGAATGTTACAATGTTCAACTAAAACTCACACTAGGAGAACTTGGCATACAATTATTGTTCATTCGAGGTCTGCAATACAACCCAGAGGTGATAGAATGATCCACCTCACTTTTAGAATAGACCAAGATGTCATCAATGAACACAATGATAAAAAGATCCAAGAACAGCCTGAAAACCCTATTCATTAAATCAATAAATGCCGCTGGGGCATTAGTCAATCCAAATGACATAACCAAGAATTCAAAGTACCTGTACTAAATACCAAAATCTTTCTTAGGGATATCTTACTCCCTAAACTTAAGCTTATGATACCCAGACCGAAGGTCTATCTTAGAAAAGAACTTGGCACCTTGCAACTGATTAAAGAAGTCATCTATCCTTGGAAGAGGATACTTGTTCTTGACTGTTACCTTATTCAATTATCGATAGTCAATGCACATTTGAAGGGAACCATGCTTCTTGCGCACGAACAACACTGGTGCACCTCACAGGGATACACTAGGATGAATAAACCCCTTATCCAAAAGATCCTTAAATTGCTCCTTGAGTTATTTCAACTCAGTCGAAGCCATTCTATATGGAGGAATAGATATTGGATAAGTGTACTGAACCAAATCAATACCAAACTCGATTTTCCTATCTGGAGGAACACTGGAAAAATCATCTGAAAAGACCTCAGGAAACTCATTTACCACCGAAACCGAATGTAAAGAGGGACTTTTCGAGTTAGAATTTTTAACCCAGACCAAGTGATAAAAACACCTTTTGGAGATTAATCTCCTAGATCTAAGATAAGAAATAAACCTCCACCTAGCGTCTAAGGAATAACCCTCCCACTCTATAATTGGTTCACTAGGGAACCTAAAGACAACTTTATTTGTCAGACAATCTAAGGACGCATAACAAGAGTCTAACCAATCGATTCCCAAAATAACATTAAAATCCACCATATCCAACTGAAACAGATCTACCAAGGTCTGCTTTCTACCAACAGATACCACATACCCGCTATAGATTCTTTTAGAAATATTCGAGTCGCCTACGTGGGTAAAAACAAAAAAAGGATACAAAATAACGTTAGGATCAAAACCAAAACACACAGTCATATATGGGTTCATATATGAAAGAGTGGACTCCATATCAAGCACACAGTACACGTCAAGAGGAAAGAGTTGTAACATACAGTAACGACATCAGGTGATACCTTAGATTCCTGCCGAGATGCAAGATCATACAACCTATTCCGGCCTGTGATAGTACCAGAAGCATGAGAAGATAGAGAAGCATCACCATTAGGTACAGGAGTATAAGATGAAGCAATTGAAGCTTTGACCTCTCCCGAAGCACCCTCACCAATCGGCTAGTTTATGAGCATATGGCCTGGCTGACCATATTTAAAACATTTGTCTCACCCTTCATCACAAAAGCCCCGATGAAGATGACCATAAAATCGTAAAGGAGGACACAAAGAAACTGACTATTCCCCACTCTCCTTTAATTGGGCACTTCGTGCCCAAAAATTATCATCACCTTATTGACGCCTGTTATTCAACTACTTCGGGTAAGGAGAGACAATAGTATAAAAGGGACCAGAACTCCCCCACTTTTTCTTTGACCATTTTCTTCTATCCCGACCACTCTACTACTGAGCACCGTGCTCAAAGAACCTACTCCTCTTACCCTGCCTTTCCCCAAACTCTGCCAATTTTTTTTTCATTCTCCACCTTCTGTATATGAACAAATAACCTTGAAAACTCCATATCCTTTATCAACAAATCAGTCTTGCTTTTAAGGATCAAATCCCGAGATAGCCTAAAATTTAACTTTCTCATCCTCACCCTCATATCAGCCATAAAATCTGGAGCATACCTTGACAACTGATGAAATTTCTAGGCGTACTCCTTGACAAACATTTTTCCCTGCTTAAGATTCATAAACTTCTCAATATTTTCTTCTCTCAACTCCTGAGTAAAAAAGTGATCCAAGAGGGCATTAGAAAAAGCCTCCCACAAAGAAATCTCCTCCACATCACCCCTATTCCTATCCTATTTCTCATACCATTGGTATGCATTATCTTTGAGCTGATAAGCTGCAAAATTCACCCCATCCATGTTAGTGGCTTGAATCACCCTAAATATCTTCTCTATTTTATCCAAGAAACCATGAGGATCTTCTTCTACCTTCACACCAGTAAAAGTAGGAGGATTCATCTTCATGAATTGGTCAATCCTTTTATCCTCAGCTGATTAAACACCAGATGCATCCTGCTCAGCCTGAGAAATAACCAACTGAGTAATAGTAGGAATCGACTAATGAAATTCTTCATTAGTCACCTTACCTTGAGGAGGACTAGTAGAAACTGAAGAAATTCTAAAACAATTAGGGATAGGCCTCTGAGATTGAGTATGAACTCCAAGTGTAGGGTGTACTTTATCAACATAATCCCCAAATAGGATATAAGGATTTTCTTGTGTTCTAAGTCAATGAGGCCTGATTTGAAAAGCGAACAAACAAGGATTAGAGGAAATTCTAGGACTTAAGACTCCATGCTTGAAAACTAAATACCAAGAAAGTGAAATATTCTTAAATGCCTAGTAAACTCTCTCTTATGAGTATGGCTTTGTGGACTCCCAATTTACCATGATCCTAAATCTCTTATACCAACTTGACATGACCCAACTCGGATCCTTGTCGTAATCGGCATCCCAAGTTTGATCAGGACCAGAGCCACCCCCGTTACCCAACCCAACCTCTAACCGTCTGGACTAAGTTGGCTAAATTTTGAGCATATAAAAAGATAGCGTAACTATCCAAGTTACATAGATAGGTCTATTATCGAGATAGACCCAATCAAGTCCAACCGTCCAAAGTATGAAACAACATCCATAAAATGGAGCCTTTTAAAAAGCTGAAAGTTCACAACATCAATCAAGTAGCTGATCCTAAATTTCTGATAGCTAAGAAAGAGGATTAGAATGGCCGATTCCTACATCACATGGGGACACATCTGCTCAAAGATGGGTTAGCGGGTAAATTCTAGGATGAACTCAAGATAAGGATAAAATAATGCCAACTAGTAAAACAAAGTAAACCAACCATATGCATACAAACCATTCATATATACATATATAACTATGTAGGTAAAGGGAATCGAGTTTAGCAAGTATTTAAGACCATTAACCTGGGTATGTGAAGCTTAACCTTCCTTAACCACCTACAGGATATATGGGTCTAATGTAACCCCTGAACAGGCCCCGATGTGTGTAGCTACACAAACTAGAGATACCATAAGAGTAAGGGATTCCTAAGTACCCTCACTCTCCATGATACATTTATACATTATACATAAAGGATTCCTATATACCTTATAGTATCATAAAAGGGTCGTCATGCCCTATCCCTCATGTTGTCAAACATGAGTTTCCAGTGTTCATTCATTGAAATCCTACCATAATGGTTAGCTATCACACCCCGCCATTATATCTTAATTAAAACCATTTCCAACCATCCAAACCATTATTATTAATCGAGGCTATACATAGTGGTATCATCATATCGACTATAACTTACAAGTATTGTCCTTAGACAACCTTTTAAGGTAAAGGGATTCCCGTGTACCCATTTACCGAGTTAACTTTGGGGACTCCCATGTACCCCGTAAGTGTTCCATTATGTTTTTTTGGGGAGTCCATGTACCTCATAGTTGTTCAATAACATATTTACTTGGGGGATTCTGTTGTACCCTATGAGGAGTTCAATTAACCATAACCATGACCACCAAACCATTTTATTTAACCATTCCAAACTATTTTACCATTTAGGATTCAATTACAAAGTTTAAACCGTACAATAGTTCCATTAAAATCTAATTATGTAGTGAAAACATTCTCTTAGGCATTTTATCTAACATATTGGGGGCATAGTATTTCCAAAACCAAAGCCAATTACCAAATAACAATTCCTATGCAACCAATTATCAAGTACTACCATTAAAGCATATAAAAGTATAATTAAAACATGGAAAAGCCATAACCAAACATTTATAACCAAAACCTCCTAAATTATATTTGAAAACCCAAAACCATACAATAATCAAACCATGAAAAATTGTATAAATCCATGCCTTTAGTTGGAATATAAATAAGGGAAGAGAACATACCTTAAACCAAGAAGATGATGAAGAGAAATTGCCAACACAAGCCCCAAATTAATCCTTAAGATTAAAACCTAGCCTTCCTTTACCCAAAAGCCTTAGAGAGAATTGTAGAGTATTTAAGAGAAGTTTCTAAGTGTTAATGAATAGAATAATAGGGAAAATAAACTCCCAATAGGAATATAAGTCATGGGGTCTTATTAGGTTAAGTGGGGAAATGTCCAGATTGCCCTCACTTAAACTCTCAAAAATTCCATCAGGTAGGTATGAATATCCATACCAGTTGTACCCTCTAATACGAGTGGTATCCACCACTCGTACCCAAGGACATCTCCCCTAGACCCAACAATGTCCAAGGTATGACTCACCGTAATCCATGTTGTATCCAAGAATGCGACTAGTACCCATGATTTGTACCCCTGGCAGAATAGAATCCCAAGAGAATTGAACACTGACCACCATACAAGTCCATAGTATGAATCTTACCCTGGATTATGACACATAGTGAGTCGCTCGTACTCAGATACAACTTGAGTTACCAAGCCTAATATTAAATAAAGTAACCAAACAACCAATATCCATCGATACGACTCATACCACCAAAGTCATACCCATTCCAGAAACCAAATCCAACCCACCAACCAACACTCGTTAGCATACGACTAACCCATACCACTCGTATCCCAGTGTATGACTCATTTCCCCTAGTTGTATCCTGTCCAGATACTAGAAATCCTAGAAATTTTCTAAGGGCCAAAAACCCAGGGTGTTTCAAATAGCTACCACTCTAGTATTGAAATGGCCCTATTTGAAGCTTTGTATGGTAGGAGGTGTAGGTCTCCTATTGTGTGGTTTGAGTTTGGTAAGGCAGAGATATTTGGTATGGATTTGGTTTACCAATCCATGGAGAAGGTAAAGGTGATTTGGGATAGGCTGAAACTACCCAAAGGCGCCAAAAGTCCTATAAAGATGTGAGGCACAGTAAGTTAGAGTTTGAGGTTGGGGATAGTGTATTCTTGAAGGTATCTCCCATAATAGAAGTGATGTTGTTTGGGAAGAAGGGGTATCTTAGTCACTAGTATGTTGGTCCATACCTTGTTTTGAAAAGGGTTGGTAATGTTTCATATGAATTGGAGTTGCCTTCTAGCTTGAGCTCCATTCACTCAGTGTTCCATGTTTCAATGTTGTGGAAGTGCGTGGGTGATTAATAAAAAATTATTCCTATCAAGTATATTGGTATTTCAGATTTCTAATCTTTTTAGGAGGTCCTGCTTGAAATCTTAGATCGACAAATTCATCGATTGTGGACCAAGGATGTAACCTTGGTAAAGGTTCTATGGAGGAACCACAAGGTTGAAAAGGCTACTTGGGAAACTGAAGAGGACATGAAGTCCAAGTATCCATTCTTATTTTCTGCTCCAGAAGAGCATGCATAAGGTATGTGTTATTCTTAACATCTTTATTAGTTAAAGGTAAGTGTGGAGACGTTTGGGGTTTGATTATGCTATTCTATGTCTTGTCCCATCATTCGGGGATGAATGATCCAAGTGGGGGAGAATTGAAACACATTGAATTTTTGGCCCTTGGAAAATTCTTGAGCTTTAAGCTCTTCGTCCTAGTAATGAGTCGTATGGTGTGGTTACAAGTCTAGTAACCCTAGTTGTAAGGTGTCTAGTGGATGGTGGTTGGGTTTTCTATCTTGGTTATGACTTGGTGGTATTAGTTGTTAGGGGTGGTGACGAGTTATTAGGACGAACCTTAACCAAATTAGTAACTTAGTGACTTGACTCTACTCTGAGTACATGTGGTTTGCTAAGAGCCTTGATGATAGGTTATGAGAGGTAGGGTTAAGTTGTATGTTGTCCAGTGTCTAATCCCCTGGGTTCTATCTTAGATATGATTAGACCATACGAGTCGTATGGTCAGGTCATAATTGGGGATCATGGAGTCATAAGGAGGATAATGTATGGGTGTCCAACTCACTATCTAGGATACAACTTATGGTTGAATCCCAAAATTTGATGAGTTTAGCTTTGATAATGGCATGCCCTCAACCCGTTCACGAAATTTTCAATAAGAATGATATTGTCATAAGTTGAATTGTGTTTTTAAACTAAGTCTTTGGTGTAACCATGATAATAATTGATGATGGACGTTATAAAGGTTTTAATGGCTATAAATTGAATTGAATTGAAAACCTTACGGGGTAACGAGAATCTGCTAAGTGATTTTAACAATGGAGTCGGCGAGGAACATAGGAATCCCATAAGGGTTGGATAAGGACACTACTTGCAAGATATAGTCGGTATGATGATACCACTTTATAATGCCTAACAATTATCTCCTGGAATTGGTTTTTTGGTTATGTGAAAAAGGTTTTAATGGAGAAATAATGGCGGATTCATGATATCTAGTTGTGAAGGTGTGAGTCCATTGAACAGACACTGGAAACTCATGTTTACCAACTTGAAGGTTGGTCTTGGTGACCTTATGCTTGCGGGGTACACGGGACTCCCCCTAGTTTATACTTGTATATATGTATCATGGAAAATAAAGGGTACACGTGACTCTCCGGCCTTCTGTGATATCTCTGGTTCATACAGATACACACATTTGGGCTCGTTCATAGGGTTAGACTTGACCCATATAGCCCGCAGGTGGATTTATGACGGTTAAGCTACACAATCCAGGTTAAGATTTAAATGCATGCTAATCCTTGTTCCCTACCATGGCACGGTATATATATGTATATATGTATATATGTAATTGCATATGGTTATTTAATTTGGTTTTGAATGACGACATTATTTTATCTTTATCCCTGAGTTACATGTTAGTGTTCACTCCGCTAACCGTCTTCGGGTGTTGTATCCCTATGAGATGCAGGAATTAGCAATACTACCATTCCTCCTACTTAGTAACTTGGATTTAGGGACAACTTTGAGTCAGATTGAAGTGGTGCACTTTTATTCTCTGAAAGACTTCATTTCATACTATGGACTTCTTTTCATTATTGTTATTTCTTTGGTTTTCGTTTTGGCTATGGTCGGGGGCATGTACCGACCGAATTTTCTTTTATTTTGGTTAGAATCTTTTTCGAACTACTATGGCATGGGCAATGTTGGCATTAGTGTTAGCATTGGTATTGGTATTGGTATTGGTTGGATATTTGGTTGTGGTTGTTTGGTTATGGTTATAGACTTACTTTATTGTCTTTAGATTATTATTGTATTATCTATTTATATGTTTGAAATTCATATGAAATGGGATGTAGGGTGGTTAACAGTGGGGTATTGGGGGTGGTCTCTGGTCCTGGTTGGATTTGAGATACCCGACACGACTAGGCCTGGTTCAGGTCGTGTCAATAGTTTATGTGCCCTAATTCTCTTTCTTTATGTATATCTATTTTATTTTGATGAAGAGTTCATGTTATTTAGTGTAGAGAGATAATATCATTTCAAAATATGCTCATTTTGAGAAGACTTTTGCAATCGTGCAAGTATAGTTTTTTTCATTTCAAGCATTTTCCCAATAGGCTATTGATATTTGGCATATTTATACATTTAAATGTTTATTATACCTAATGATGCATAGTTTCTATAGTACTATGATTTTTTTTTATATTTGACAAACCTGCAGAAAGACCAGACATACACCAGCATGATCTTTAGGGGAACAAAGGAATCAAGATCTCAGAGGGAATAAATGAACAAGTTTTCTTACTGAAAGGGATCTTATATCATTGGTACCAGATACGTTCACCAGGCCATTCCATACAATTTGACTCTTATAACAGTCCATAACTATAAAGATGTTGCCAACTGTAACAGTGCTACAGAATATCTACTTGGGTTATTTCTTGAATAATGAGAAACTTGAAGGTTTTACCTCCTATTTGATCCATATATATTTATGCTTATGGGGGATAAAACCCTATCATTTCAACAACCAAATATTTCCTATTCTTCTTGCAAAGGTTGCTACCTTTTCCCCAAAGGCAAAACTTCAATAACAAAAGACATGCTCATGTCAACTGAAGATGTTCTTAGTCTCTTGATGTTGATTTTTGTTCTTTGTTCTTATATTTTAAACCACTCTATATTAGAGAAGCAAATGGTACTCAAATGACAGACCTGATGAGAGAACCTAGTATCATTATAACTATCTATTTGGTTTTTGAATCGTGAGAGTTGGCCATGTACACTAATTTGTCTGTCATGCCTTATTCGTACGCTGATGTGGTCCTTATTTCTCCTTCAATGAGAAAAGCACATCACAACAACTCTCATTCTTCTACTCCTATATATTGATCATTATAAGAGAAGAAAACTTAGATTTTGCAAACATCAAAATGAGCTTTGTCTCTTTTGTAAAAATTGTGTTCTTATATAGTGAAGGCAAAACTTCAACAACATAGAAACTTATCTGTTCATAGTAAAAAATTCATTTGTTTCTAGATTGATCGAGTCTTTGTATTTTTGATCTTATAATTAGAAACTCACATCTCTACAAGAAATATATGTGACTATTTACTTTATCAGTTTCTTTTATTGGGGAATGGTAGCTAGAGTTAGATGATAGATTCTCTGCAATAGAATTATTTTGAAGAAGAGTTACAATAGACTTATTTCAAGTGATTAGAGATTAAGAGGTTAATTTCTAGATAGAGTCTTTTCAATAGAGTTACTGTGAAAAGAAGTTTCAATAGAGTTACTGCAAAGGGTTAGGGATTAAAAGGTTAATTCCAAGATTACATAAGTTTGTAATCTATTTTTTTTTTTTGGTGATAGTGAAGAAATTGATAAATCCTTTTGGGTAGGTCATGGTTTTACTCCCTTGAACAAGTAGACATCCACATAAACATCGCGTGTCCTTTTTTTAACTGTTATTTGCCTTTTGTTGTTAATTTTATTTGTTGTTCTTACTTAGAGACCTGCTAGTGTATGGTTACCTAACCCTGTGATGGACTCATTCAAGCCATTACTACCCATATTTTAGCTTGGTTCTAGAATAATTTGATGTATATTTTCATGTAATTTGAATAAATGGTATCTAGGGACTAATATACATAATTAGGTTATTGTAGGGTGAAAATACAGTTAGATTATTCAAAAAATTGAGAAGGACTTCAAAAGGCCAAACCAAGGGATACTAGATGAGAAAATTGTCACATTTGAAGTTAGATTCCTCCCATGGAGGAGATCCAATATTCTATAACATGCCCCAGAGCAAGTGACAAAGCAGAAAAAATTGAGGATGCAAAACAGTGAGAGTGCACATTGGCACCATGTTGTGATAGAGATTTAACATACCCAATTCCATGGTACGTCTGGCTTCAGGGGTATCTCATTTGCTATTTTCAAGCTTAGTATAAATAGGACACATAGTGAAATAAAACATTCATTCATCACTTCTTAGAGCAGAAAAGCACGAGGATTCTTATTCTTAGGGTTTATTTTATTACCCTTTCACTCATTAATTCTTCCATGAACAACTTATACTTTGTAAGCTTGCTTTTTATTATGAGTGACTTGAACCGACAATGTTTATTTCTCATACAATTGTTCCTATATTCTTATGCTTATTATTTTAGAGGTTGGCCAACGGTAGAATAAATTTGTAATCCTCTCATAAACTAACCAACAAATTATAGGTATAGGATAAAGAATATAAGGAGTAAGATCATCTCTTGAGTAACATTAGGATTTGATTTACGACTAGGATAGGAATATACTTAGCTTGCCTTGCTTGATTACAACAGGATAATAAATTGAAAGCATTTAACTTAGATTCTCACATCCTCACTTAACGATGTCATTGTGAGGCTAGTTTGAATAGACTCGTAGATGATGACCGATTACGAATCATAATATAAACTTCATAATCCACAATTAGTGAAACAAAGCTCGTAGAGGCGATTTTGATGCTATACATGAGTGTGAATAACATGGTGACCCTGGAATATCTCTGTAAGATTGATCATAACAATTTTTTTTAGTTTTATTATTAACTCTAGAATGATAAAACAAATATTTTTTTTTTGTTTTAGTTGTACTTCTTAAAACCAAAGTATAAATTAAATTGGATATTTTGCTAATTCACAAGTTTCTATGGGTTCGACATCTATCTTGAAAAATCTTCTATATTATTTGTATAATCACCTGCATTTGCGTGTATGTTTGAGTGCAATACATTTTTGTCATCATTGCCGAGGACTTTGATACGTGGTAATTTTACCACTTATTTATATCTCTTTTCTTATAATTTTATGATTTTAGTCTATAGTATGAGGATAATCTCATTTGAATTGTGTTTACTTCAGATATCTTGAGACATAGAAGAATATTTGAGCAATTGAATGGAATCGAGATGAAAAGAAATTGAAATAGAAATCTAAAAAAACTGGTTAAAATTGGTCATCGCTATATCAAAGAAAAGGTCTTACAATTGTGAGATGTTGAAAGTTAATGCCATGCGATCTCATGGTCAATTTACTTAACTGTGGTAGCTGGAAGTAAAAGTCACGCAATCGTGTGGGTCATGCTCGCGATATCGATGAAGAAAAGTTCTAGGTGTTAGGGTAAGTTTTGGAATTTCACAATTTGATCACAACACATATAAAAGCTTGTTCTAGGCTCTTATAAAAATCATATTTGACATATTTCTCAAGCTTGGATGCTTGTCTTCTTCAGTCAATACCCTTAGAAGAGAAATTGGAGTACTTTCATGAGAAATTCTTAACCCATTCTTCAATTCCTTGTTTTGTAATGATTAATTTTGGGTGTAGTTGTTAAAATTATACTTGGATATTGTACTTAGAAATAATGAAGTATTTATATTTTTAAATTGTGAGAGATAATGGTCAACTGGAAGTCAAACTCACACGATCATGTAGGTCATACTCGTGATAGCGATGAAGAAAAGTTTGAAGCGTCACAGGTAGTTTTGGAATTTCACAATCTGATCTCAATTTATAAAATCTCGTTCCAGCCTCTTATGAAATCACCTTTGGAATATTTTTCATGATTGAAATCTAGGGTTCTTCTACCGATACCCTTGGAAGAGAAGATTGGAGTACTTTCATGAAAAATTCTTAATCCTTTCTTTAATTTCTTTCTTTGTATTGTAGTTGTTAAATTCATACTTGGATATTTTAGTTAAGATAATTCAACATTTACATTTTGAATTTGGGTTTTTATTTTATCATATGATTTTGTACTAATTGAATATTTATTAATTTATGAATGTATTTTTTCTATCTAATTAATCTTGTGCTCTATTTGATTACTACTTTAGTTGAGCTTAAGAGAGCAAATTAGAGTGGAATTTTCCATTACTTTGATTAAGTTTGAGAGAGCTCATTGAAGTTGGACAGTATTAATTAGTGTGATCTATGGCTTTAAACCCCATCCAATGGATTGAGCTTGAGATAGGAAAAATCCTAGTAGCCTAAAATTGGTTTGTTATTAGTCCATCTTAGCTTGGTTTTAGAGAACAAGTGAAGATAAACCCACAACTGATCGAGATACATTAGTGGGTAATTTAGAATCCAATGCTAATTGTTAAATTCGTGATTATTACTGAGTAATTAGTTAAATACAATAGATCATTGATATCACTCAATTCCACATTCCCATATTTCTTGTTTTCCTATTTTGTGTAAGCCACTGATTACTCTATCCTTCTTCTTCTAATTTTTTTATTTGTGTCTTTCTTTTTAGTTGAAAAACCCCTTAAAAATATTTGGATAAGAGTGAGTGGTTTTTAATTCCTTATTTTCTCAATCATCGATTATATGTTGTCATGACCTGATTTACGAGTCATGATGGCACCTATTAAATCCCACAGTAGGTAAGATGAACCATAACTCGAAACTAAATGCAATGTGTTAACTTGGTGAAAATGTCCCGAAAGGGCCTAATAAGCAATCCAACAAAATAAATACACAATGCAAAGAAATAGCTTAAAGGTAGTCACTACATAAATACCATCCCACGTCCTGGTAGAGCCAGTACACGAGCATCTAGAATAATAATACAACCCAAACATCTAGGATTGTCTCTTCATGTGTCTCAAAACAAAAAACTGCATATAGAAAGATAGGAGGAAATGAGAGACTCAGACTCCAAGAGCTTACCCTATCTCTGAATATCAACATCGCATGAACACAAATCAATGGCGGCAACTAGTACTCGAATCTGTACCAAAACAGTACAGAAGTGTAGTATGAGTACCAAAACAATAGGTACTCAGTAGACATCATCGACTGACCGAGCTAAATCATGATATAAATATGATAAAATGCAAGATAACATAACTAAGTCAAGGTATAAAAACGAACCTGAATCAACTCCAATATCGTTGTTCATAAAGAATTAAATAAACTGGAATAATATCATAATGTAATATAAAACATTGACACATGCAATCATAATTACAAAATTGGCTCCCATATGAAAATTGGTTCAGAAAAGTAAATAACTCATCACAGACTCCCATATGCCTGGAGAGTACACTCAAAGATAGAATAAACTAATCATTCATCGTTTATAAATAACCAACTCATTATTTAATCATCAATCCACAATTTACCAACATTTGACAAAGTACCCACATTCCACAATTTTACCAAAATATAGCTATGTAGAAATATAACAGAAAAATATTATTGAATTATTATAACTATATTATTACATTGAGGCCCTATTTATAGACAATACATTCCAATCCTTTTCCTAATAGGACACTACATTACAATCCTTTTTCAAGTAGGATTTTATATGTTATTCCTATTCCTACTCATATTCTAACACTCCCCCTCAAGCTGGTGCATTGAGGACATGTGTACCAAGCTTTTTACGGATGTAACTAATATGAGAATTGGTGAGGGACTTGGCGAAGTTATCTGCAAGAAAACTGATAAGGACTGCTTTGGACGTCTGGAAGACCTCAATTGAAATGGAACAAACTAAAAAAATGATCCAAAAAGTAGTAAATATTGTCGTAAAGTCGATGTGTCACTGGAAAATTATCGAAAACTGGTATAAAATATACGGGTCATCTCAAAATCAAGAAATAAGTAGATCTTGAACATGAAAGACACTGGAAACTTAGCCAAAACATGCTCACATGCCAGATTATTAGATTTGATAGTTGAAAAGTGACTACAATCTAAGGAAAAAAAACATATGGGTAGGGTCGGAATGATGACATGACCCTACTGAAAAAGAGAAATATTTGTAGGGTCGGAATAATGGCACGACCCTATTGAGAAATAGAAATTATATGAGTAGGGTCGAAATGACGGTACGATCCTACTAGAAAAGAGAAATTATATGGGCAGGGTCAGAATGATGGCACGACCCTACTGAAAAAGATTTGAGGAGTCACCGGAAAGACGTACAGAACTATGTAAATTAAATCTGAGGAGTCACCAGAAAGATGCATGGTGCTATGCAAATCAGATATGAAATAGTAGTTCGAAAGATGCACGGTGCTACGCAAATCAGATATGAGAAAATAGTCACCGAAAAGAAGTACGGTGCTAAGAAAAATTGATATGAAAAAGTAGTCACTGGACAGATGCATGGTGCTACGCAAAGATATGAGAAAATAGTCACTAGAAAGATACATAGTGAGTTAGTGACCCAACTTTTGCTAACATAATCATTGGCCAGACGGGTGGCATAAATGGATTATACCTGCCCGCCGGCAGTGGAAACTCTTTGATTCTTTACCAAGATCGTGGAAGCTCTGATACCATGTAAAAAAATATAAGAGAAAAATATTATTGAATTGTTGTAACTACATTATTACAGTGAGGCCCTATTTATCGACAATACATTCTAATCCTTTTCCTAATAAGACACTACATTACAATCCTTTTCCAAGTAGGATTTTCTATGTTATTCCTATTCCTACTCATATTGTAACAATAGCAAACCTTATCATCATTTATATACTAGTCACTATTAATCAGCTATCCATCTCCTATCACTAATTCAATTATCAACTAGTCACCATATACCACAAGTCATCATTTATCAACTAACCATCATTTGTCTACTAGACATTTTACCACTCTAGTCTATTTATGACATTCCACGTTATAACAACTTCCTCAGTTTTTTACTTAGCCAAATTGCTACTTTCAATCTCACACCCCAATATCATCATATATAGTAAGTATATTATCATAGAATAATATATATATCTGTACTCGAATATATATATATATATACATAGAGAGGGAGAAAGAGAAAGAGAGAGAGTCAATAGCTAGACTTGAACCAGTAAATATATCATCAATAGCTGGACTTGAACCGATAAATATATCATCAATAGCCAGATTTGAATCGATAAATATATCATCAATAGCCGTACTTGAACCGATAAATATATTATCAATAGCCGAACTTGAACTGGTAAATACATCATCAATAGCCGAACTTGAATCGGTAAATATTTATATGTCAATGTAGTAAATAGTATCATGAATGGCATAAATAATAGCATGATTAATAGACATCAACCTTCATATTAACTAACATAGCCGCCAATAATCAAAGTTTCTCAATATTACCTCAATAATACTTTCCAAGATTCTAACAAGCGTATAAAGGTCTTCACAAGCTAACATGCGTCTTAGCCTAAGGTGGGTCAAGGGACTACTTCTAATCCCTGAAGTTACATTTTAGGAAAATTCTACCCAAACTAGGTTTAAGGTATCTATATTCACTTTTAGATGTTAAACAAGCCTCAATTATCCCTAGGATAGAAAATTCACCTACAATATAGGCAACTAGGTCAATTATTCTCGATTTACGATTTTTGATTAGCCTAAATGGTCCAACTAACCTAAAGTATTTCAATTCATCATACCAATACCTAAAACCCATCCCAAATCTAACAATATCCTAAAAATACAACGAACTAACTCAATCTAACAAGGGAGAAAACCTAGTCTACCTCGATGCCGAAGAAAGCTTAACAATCCACTAAAACCACTGCTTTTCCCTTTCAAGAAACCTTCTCAAGATGCTAAGCTATCATAAATACATTTTACTCATCAATATGAGTATAATGATGCCCATATTGCATCAGTGTGCTTTGGGTCCAAAAATCACATCAAAACCGCATGTGGATCCCACTTATGGAAATTGCATTTTTGAAACCAACCCAATATTCTTACATGATCAAGGAGTCATTACAATTAAAAATGGGTAAAATCAAAGATAAATTGGGGCTAAAAGAAAGCCCTCAAGGTTTCGAGGTTTTGAGGAAGAAATCAATAAAATCCACCAAGAAAAGGGTGAATTCTTACCTCGAATTGGAAGATAATGGTGAAAACAAATGATAATCAATCTTCCCAATCACCCATTAGCTTCAATCCTACTCTATATCACTATTTAGGGTTGATGATCTTAAGAAATGGGTGAGAAATGGCTGAATTTGCGACATAAGGGTCTATTATACTTAGTCCAAGCATCCAAGTGTCACTATTGAGACTGAGCTATCGCGTTCGCACCATATTAGGCCTGCTTATGCAAACCACAATCGCGAACACAGCCTCATAATCACTATATGTTGGTTTTTTCAGACTTGTTGTGATCGCGATGGCACCTGATTTTCTGATGGATTAGAATTTCCATGTCTAAAATAGGCTTGATCGGGTGCTTAAGATTCATTCAAAATCTCGTATACGCAAATGAGCTATATAAAAAATACCTAATTCGATGTTCTGGACTCAATGACGCAATCAAAATTTCCATTCAAGGTGATTTCGAAAAAATATGGGTCCCACACCCATATTTCATTTTTCTTAACTTTCTGACCAATCGATCAGAATGAGTTCGGGTGTCTCAGGACCTGAACTAAGAGGCTACATAATATAAAATCAATATTTCAGAGCTGCTGGAATAGACATAATTTGCATTTGAAGTTTTTTGACTGATGTTTTTACCCGATGACCATTTGGAACTAGAGAAATCTTCAAAATAGGGTAATGGCTTTAGAAACTAAACGAACTACCCAATAATCGAATTGTTAGTTCCAGCAAGTCATAAATAACTTGGGGCAGCTATAGGAAAGTTCTAAAAACTAAAATAAGTAGAAATATAGAAAATTAAGGGTCATCACAATATCCACTACTAAAAAAACTTTCGTCTACAAAAGTTAAGGATTAGGATATACCTGAAGTCTTGAACAGGTGAGGATACTGGATCTGTATCTCACTATCGATCTCCAAAGTGGCCTTCTTCACTGGGCAGTGCCTCCACTAAACCTTAACTACAAGAATCTACCTTGTGTGCAAACACCTAACATCTCAATCCAAAATCAGCGCTAGCTCCTCCACGAAGGTCAACCGCTCATCCAAACGGATTAAGTCCTATCTAAGCATATGAGACGGATTAAGAATGTATCATCACAACATAAAAACATAAAAATTGGATGGACAACAACAAAATCAAGAAGTAAAGCTAACTCATATTCCACATTGCTAACTATTCAAAGAATCTCAAAGGGTCCAATAAATCTAGGCCTGAGCTTGCCCTTCCTCCTGAACCTCATCATGCTATTCATGGGAGATACATGGAGGAATACATGATCGCCAACTCCAAATCTCAAGACACGAAGCCTATGATCTGCATAGGACTTCTGCCTATTATGAGATGCTCGTAACCTATCATGAATCACTCTAACTCTATCCGGCGATTCCTGAAGCAAATTAGTATGGGGGGTCGAATCTCAAAAGTCTCAAACAATCCAATTGGAGGAAAACATCTCCTACCATACAAAGCCTCAAAAGGCGCCATCTCAATAATATAACGATAACTGTTATTATAGGAGAACTCTTCCAAGGATAAGTGCTCCTCCCATTGGCCTCCAAAATCCATAACACAGGCTCGGGGCATATCCTTAAGCACTCAAATAGTACACTTGGACTGATCAGTCTGCGGATGAAAAGTTGTATCTGATCCACCTAGGTACCTAACTCCTCCTAAAATTCTCTCTAAAACCTCAAAGTGAACACAGAACCATGGTCATTAATAATATAAATGGGAATACCATGCAAATGACTATCTCCCAAACATAGATATAGGTTAATCTCTCAATATTAAGGGATATTTTAATAGGAATGTAATGTGCTGACTTGGTCAAATGATCCACAATGACCCAAATACCATTAGAACCACAGGAAGTGTAAGTAAAACCACTAATAAAATCCATGGTGACCCGCTCTCTTTTCTACCAGGAAATGGGAAATCTTTGAATCAACCCACCTGGTTGTTGATGCTCGGCTTTTACCCGCTGTTAACTTAAGCAATGAGTTACAAAATCCACCATATCTCTCTTCATACCACTCCACCAATAATTTTTCCTTAAATCGTTATACATTTTAGTTGTGCCGGGGTGAATAGAATCTCTAGAGCTGTAAACCTCATATAGAATCAACTGAATTAATTCATCGATCCTTGAAAAACAAATATGACCATGAAATCTCAAAACACCCTAAGAATCTAAGGTTTTACTCTCGGACTCACGACTCAACACCTAATAATGAAAGAAGCAAAGATTACAATCCTCAAACTAACGATCCCAAATCTACTCAAATAATGAAAACTTTTCCACAATGCTAGCATGAATCCTCCTAAGGTCAGAAATATCAAGGAGAACCATCAAGTTGGCTAAGGACTAAATGTCCCATGCCAACGACCTCTGAGAAATCAAAATACAAGCCAAGCTACCAATACTCACTGTCTTCCAACTCAAGGCATCTTCTACCACATTAGCCTTGCCTGAATGATACAAGATGGAAATTTCATAAATTATTAAGCAACTCCATCCATCTATGATGTCTAGAATTAAGCTCCTTATGGGTTATAAGATGTTGAAGATTGTGATGACCAATGAAAATAGCATAGTGCACCTTATAAAGATAATGCCTCCAAATCATAAGCGCAAAAACTACCGCCACCAACTCCAAATCATGGGTGGGGTAGTTGCGCTCGCTCACCTTAAGCTCTCTCAAAGCATAATCAATAACACAATCCTGTTGCATCAAAACATAACCCAAGAAAACTCTAGAAGTATCATAAAATATGGTGAATCCCTCATCCTCAATAGAAAGAGCTACAATAGGAGCTAAAGTAAGAAAAATCTTTTAGCTTTCCAAAGATTGAGTAACACTCCTTGAACCATAGGAAAGGAACCTCTTTCCAAGTCAATCTAGTCATAAAAGTTGAAATAGTAGTAAAACTCTTGACGAATCATCTGTAATAACTAGCCAAACCGATGGAGATACAAACCTCGGTCAGAGTTTTAGGTCTAGCCAAATAACAAATCAGCTCAATCTTAGTTGGATCTATCATAATACCATCCTTAGACACCTCATTCCCAAGAAATGTCACTAACTTAAGCAAAAACTCACACTTAGAGAATTTGGCAAAAAGCACATAATCTTTTAAAGTCTTGAGCACGATCCTCAAATGCTGCAAATGCTCCTCTCTACTCCTCAAATAGACAACAATGTCACTAATGAACACAATCATAAATGAATCCAAATCGGGCTTGAACATTCGGTTCATCAAATCCATATATGCGATTGAGGCATTAGTCTAGTCAAATGACATTACTAAGAACTCATAATAACTATAACGGGTACTGCAAGCTATCTTTTGATTATCCTCAGCCCGAATCCACAGCTAATGGTAACTAGATCTCAAATAAATCTTTAAAAACATGGTTGCATCTTAAAGCTAGTTAAACAAATCATCAATGCGAGGCATAGAATAATGGTTCTTTACCATCACCTTATTAAGCTTCCTATAATCAATGCACATACACATGGAGCTATTTTTCTTCTTCACAAACAACATAAGAGCTCCCTCAGGACACACACTCGTTCTAATAAATCCCTTACTAAAAAAATCTTAAAGTTGAGAATTTAACTACTTAAGCTCGGTAGGATCTATAAAGTAAGGTGCCAAAGAAATAAGTTAGGTTCTAGTCTCGATATTAATAGAAAATTCAATCTCATGGATAGGGGTCATGTGACAGACTCTCTATACTAGTATAAAAAATATAAGCGAGATAAGACTCACAACCCCTTTAAAATAAGTCTCCTATCACACATAGAATAAATAATCCTAATTGGTAACTCCCTACCATACAACTAGGTTTACACTAGGCATAGCTAAGGTAATGGTCTAGGTAAGAAAATCCATGACCTCATGATAGTGGGATAACCAGTCCATGCCCAAAATCAAATCAAAATCTAGCATATCCAGAATAATAAGATCATCATAAGTATCAACACCTTTAACAGTCACTAAACATTATATGAAAACCCAATCCACTACTTAAAAATCACCCATGAATGTAGATACACACTAGGGAACAAATAATAATTTAGAAGATAACTCTAATCGGAGAACATAATAAGCAGATATATAAGAACAAGTGGTTCCCAAATCAAATAAAGTAAGGTCCGACTGAAGACACACCAAAAACATACATGTAATAATAGTATCTAAAGACTCAACCTTAGATCTAGTAGGTATCGCATACAACTAACCACGCCCTCCACCTGGCTGGGCTCCTGGTCTACCTCATATATTGCCTGCCTGAGAACCTTTTGGAGTACCTTGTAAACCACCCCTATGACCCTAAAAACAAACTCTGGTTGAGTGGTGCACTACTCTAATAGTGGAACACTCTGAGATAAAGAAATAATTGCCCCACTACTAGTGCACTTACGAGAATAATGACCAAAAGATCTATAATGACAACATGCTTACTGAGTTGAACTAGAACTAATAGATTCAACCAACCTAGAGTAACCACCATGACTAGAATAGCTGAAAGATGAACACCTCAAAGATAGACCGTTAACCTGACTAGGGTGATCACTAGCACTAGACTAACTTTCCTCAGTAATCTAAAAAACTGCGTAAACTAGTCGACTAGGCTAGCTCTGAGGCTGATATAATAAATATGGAGAATACCTACCATGAGAACTACTATCTCTAAATCAGGAACTACTACGACTCCCATTGAAACCGCCCTAACATCCAGGGTTGTATTAATGCCCCTTAGGGCCTCATGATTTATCTCATCTATCACTTGAGCATGATTCAAAACCTTATCAAAATACCTACCCACAGAGACCAAATTCTAGGTAGACATATATAGATGAAGTCTTAACCATCTGACAAAGCAATGAACTAAAACACCCTGGGTTTAGGACCCTTACAAAAATTTCTTGGATTTTTGGTTTCTGGTCAGATACGACTAGGAGGTATAAGTCATATGCTAGTGTATAGTTAGTAAGGTTATTAGTACACTAACCAATGAAATTTGATAGGTTGGATTGGTTTATGGAATGGGTACGACTTAGGTTGGTATGAGTTGTATGGTCGAATATGGGTTGTATGGTTGTGTATTCCTTTACTTAATTTGAGTCATAGTAAAGTAACTTGGATATGAGTATGAGTGTCTCATAATGGGTCATGATATAGGGTAAAATTCATATTGTCCAACTCATATATTGGACAGTCTCAAATCCTCTTAGTTTTATGGGCATGGGTTGAGGATATTTGTCGTATCCTTAGATACAATTTGTCTTGTATGGTCGTATGTTTTCCAGTGTGGGAGTCTAAGAGATGTTTAGGATACAAGTGGTTAGTACCAATCGTATTAGAGGGTATGACTAGTATGGTGGAGTCTTACCCACCTGTGGGGATTTTATTATAACACCCTAGGTTTGGGACCCTTAGAAAAATTTCTTGGATTTTTGGTTTCTAGTCAAGATACGATTAAGGGGTACATGTCATATGCTGGGGTAGGGTTGGTAAGGTTGGTTGTACACTAACTAGTGATGGTTGGTGGGTTAGAATTGTTTTTGAAATGGGTACAACTTGGGTTGGTATGAGTCGTATGGTTAAATACGGGTCCTATGGTTGGGTTTTCCTTTACTTAATCTGAGAATTATTAAAGTAACTTAGATTTTAGTACGAGTGGCTCACTATGGGTCATGATATAGGTTATGAGTCATATTGTCCCAGTCATATGTTGGACAGTCTTAACTCATCTTAGTTCTGTTATGGGTACGGGTTGAGCGTACTAGTCGTATCCTTAGATATGGTTTGTCTTGCATGGTCATATGTTGACCAGTATGTATGTGGGTGGGGGGTTCTAAGGTAGGTCTAGGATATAAGTGGTGGATACCATTCGTATTGAAGGGTACATCTAGTATGGTAGATTCGTACCCATCTATAGAGATTTTATGCAGTTAAGTTAGGGGTAATTTGTACATTTCCCCTCTTAACCCATTATGAACCCACGAATTATATCACACTTGGGAGGTTATTTTCCCTATTATTCTATTCATTAACACTTATAAAGCACTCTCTAATCCTCTCTAAGGCTTTTGGGTAAAGGAAGGCTAGGGTTTCACTAAGTTGATCAAATTGGGGCTTGTGTTTGGTGATTTCTCTCTGTTATCTTCATCATCCAAGGCAAGTTACTTCTCCCTCATTGTTAGTTCCAACTAAAGGCATGTTTTATACAATATTTTCAAGGCATGATTATTGTATGATTTTGGGTTTTTTAAATAGATGTTGGGGTTTTGGTATTAAATGCTTGATTATGGGTTTCCCATGTTTTAATTATATTGTTACATATTTTAATGGTGGTTTGGACAATTGGTTGCATGGGAATGGTTAATTGGTAATTGTAATTGGTTTTGGAAACATTATGCCCCAACATGTTTGATAAAATGCCTATGATAATGCTTTTACTATATTATTATACTTTTAATAGAACTATTGCATGGTATGGTTTGGTAATGGAACCCTAAATGGTTTAAATGGTTTGGGATGGTTAGGCATTTATGGTTATGGTTAATTGAACTCCTTGTAGGGTATAATGGAATCCCTCAAGTAAACATGGTAATGAACAACTTGCGGGGTCTATGGGATTCCCCCAAGCAATTATAACAATGGAATACTTATGGGGTACACGGTATTACCCCAAGTTAACTTGATAATGTATTCTATGGATACATAGGAATCCCTTTACATTAAAAGGTTGGCTAAGGACATTGCTTGTAAGCTATAATTGGTATAACGATACCACTACTCATAGACTTTATTAACAATGATGGTATGATGGTTTGGTTGGTTAGAAATGGTCTAAATTCGGCAATAATGGTGGGGTGTGATAGTTAACCGTGAAGGTGCGAGTCTAATGAACGGTCACTAGAAACTCATGTTGTCCAACATGAGGGGTTGGTCATAGTGACCTTATATGATAATATGAGGTACATGGGAATCCTCTAAGTACACTTTACATATGTATCATGGAGGGAAAAGGGTACCTGGGAATCCCCTACTCTTATGGTATCTTCGGTTTGTATGGTTACATGTATTGAGGCCCGTTCAGGGGGTAACACTTGACCCATATTACCCGTGGGTTGTTCTAGGACGGTTACGCTACACATACCCAATTTAATGGTTTTAAAGTCATGCTAAATTTGTTTTCCTTTCCTGGCATATATATATATAATATTATATGTAAGGTTTGTCATACGCCTAAATTACAACACTCCTAAAAGAGTGTAAGCAGTTGTTGTCAAATATATAACCCAACTAGGTTGGGGTCAAATTCCACAGGGAATATGGTGTTAACTAAGTCTTTTGATTATTAATTAACTGTTAATCAAAAGTTTTTAGAAATAAATAGGGTTTCTATTGTTAACAAAGATTGTTTAGATTTTACTAAGTGTACAGGCTAGTGATTAGTTTGCAAAGTTAAAAATCAATGAGATGCAGTAAACCAGGATTATGGTCACCAAAGTGTTTCAACAACAAGGGTTGTGGGTCATCTCAAATCCATATTTAAAAAAATCTAGTCACAAGGCTAATTGTGCAATAAAGACCATCTAATTATTTCTCAACCCTAAAAGGGGTTGATCCTATTAAGGCATCAACCATAAAACCAAAGGTTAACTTCTATGATTTTCTTGTAACTCCTCTCTTTTCCTAGCACCAACTCTTCTACTCAAACAAGTGGTGTCTATAAGCACATCTTTCAAGTTGGCAACCAAAAAGAATCATTAAACTAAAGAGAAGGTTAAGAAATTGGATTAATCTGAAGGATTTGATCATCCCCACAACCCTAATAATGAATCACACCAAGGCTCCCATAACCCTAGTTATGGGAGTTTTATCCACACATAGTTAAAAAAGGAATTCCATTGTATATTTCATAAATAATTCAGAAAAACTTACAAAGATACAAGAATTTGTTCCAATTCTTCAATTGATAGTGAATAAAATCAAATCCCAAAGTCTAAACTTGTTTCTCAGAGAATTCTACGTTACATATTGTGCTTCAAATAGTCAAAAGATGCCTAATCTAACCCTAAGCTTAGTATTTATAGGCTCCCAAAAAGTGGGAACTTAAAATTCAAATAAAAGCTATCACATTATCGATTGATGGTCTAGCGCAAGCTTGACGGCCTGTCATTAAGTCTATTGCTGGGACTCTTCCTTCTGTTGTCAGCATTCCGACTCAGTAGTCAGTATATTATAGGGGTGCAGATAAATCGGGAAACTTAAATAGATCTATTATAGCTCTAATGGATCTATTTTTAGTTGTGCGTGGATATTTCTTAACTTCTCTAAATATTTTTATTTTTAGTGTATTTATTTTAATTTTATTAATGTTCATATCTTGGGGGGTGATTAGATGGTATTTGATTAAATGCTTTACTGTAATATTCTTTAGTTTTTTCTCTTAGTCTTTGAAATTCTTGTATATTATTTTGGAGGTATTCTAAATATTCTATATCTTTTGTTCTAAAATATTCAATTAAATTCTCTTTCATAAGTATTTCTGATAATCTTATTTCTTCCATATCTTGTCTCCAATATTTAAAATACTCATAGTCTATCATTTTATCCTAAAGTAGTTGTGATACTGCAAATTTCTTTGTAATAATTTATTCTAATTGTATTATATCTGATATTAAATTCTAGGTTATCTATTTCATTAATTATCCTGTCTTTTTCGTCTACGAATAATTCCATGTCTAAATCATATTCTAAACTGTCTTTTACTTCTAGTTGTTTTATGGTTTTATTTATTTAAATTAATCTTTCTTTTAATTATTCTCTTTCTTTTCTAAGTTGGTTTCTATAATTAATTTCTTCGTATAGCCAACTTTGTTTTTCTCAAACTCTATTAATATATTATAACATTTTTAATCTGTATAATATCCGTCTGAATAATAACTATCTGAATTATTTCTACCATAGAAATCTATATTTTCTAATTCATCTTCTATCCAATCAGTACTTAGTAACTCATCTTCATAATCAAATATTTTTCCCATATTATTTTCTTTATGTCTTCTAATTCTAAGTCTTTTATGATATATAAAACTAGTACCTTAGTTTCATCAGATATATATCTTGTCATACTATCCATTTTATGCTTAGGCTTCTACGAATAACTTGGATAACTTGGAATTGGATTCTAGTAAGTGATTGCTTTATCATAGTATTTATTAGTTGTTTGTTTTAATCTTAATAATTCCTCTATATTTTTATTAAGGAATTCTATATATTTTATATCTTTAGTTCTCATATATTCTTCTAAATTTCTTTTCATTAGTTTTTTCTATAAATTGTATATTTTTCATATCCATTTTCCAATATACGTAATTTATCATTGTTGATGTGTAGGTTTGGTATGTAAGTATTTGTAAGAATAAGTAGGTGGTGAGCTATGTAATTTATTCTAGTCATAAAATATTTATCAAATATTTTTTTCAATATAATTTTTCTTATATCTACAATTTCTATATCCTTAAGTACATACAAAACAAGTATTTTAAATTTATCTACCATTTCATCAGATAAAGAAGTATTCATTTTTCATATGATCTTTTTTTCAAAATATTCCCTTCAATCATACACATAACAAAATATGATCATTTTAGATTACTATATACTAGATTATTCTTAAATAACATGTTCTTCGGTCACTATTAGCATGGTAATCTGGATACTTTTTCCTTAAACAGCTCCTCTATTCTGGCTATTCCCCTATCACGGCTTTCTTGCCTCACTGGTTTCACCTTTAGGATGGCATAGTTCTTAGGGATTTTTCTCCTTTTCCACTTTACTAATAAACTTCTTAACATGCTATTTTTCGAATAATTCTACTATAAAGTAACTATCATGAATTCATTTTATCATATCATAATTGTCAGGAATTTATAAATTTAGCTATTTATAATCGAAAATAAATATACCTGTTCTGGTAGGTTTGATAATTCTAGGCTTTGTTTATCCATATCTTTTCCTTGGAAATATATCAGTTTTTTATTAAATATTCAAAAGTTTTTTCTTTACAAAAGAGGAGGCTTTCTTTCAACACATGAAAGTCTTGCCTCTAACTGAGAAAATGCTCTGCTATTTATAATCCTAAAGGAAACGCGTAAACTTTTTACATCTTTACATTTGTCCTAATATAACTTTACACGTTACCTATGTACTATTTCTAGTCAAAAACTAATAAAAACCAATAATGGTCCTATGTCTTTACATTTAATGGCAAGTGCCAAAAGTCAAAAAGCCTATCCTAAAATAGTAAAGTTATTAAATATTCACATGATTTACGTATTACATATTTCACAAAGTTAGCTTTTTCTTCATATGTCGCTTTCTTCACTTTGATGTTTTTGTCTCCTTATCTTTCCATTATTGCTCCATCTTCTTATCTTTTTATCGTGTATCTTCCTGCTATTGTCCTAATCTTCTTGTTATTGTAGCATTACATCTGGGATAAAGTTATGTCTGCCACTACATCTGCTGCATATGTGGTCATCGTATCTTTAGCCAACCTGTTTACAGAAGTGATCCATAGCTTATTCTAAAATAATTCCTTTCGTAATAGATCTTGTGACTAGTAACTCTTCTGATTTTAGGATCATTATGACCCATTTTCTTATCTCTTCTCTGTCATTTTCTCTAATATTTTTACAAGTAGAGTAAACCAATAATTGATTTTTGTTATAGTAAATCCAAACTGGGTTTTGATTTATATAATTATTTGCTAACTCAGTCAATATACTGCTAAGTTCAATAACTCTCTTGTTTCGGTAGAAGTACGGCATCTTATTTTTGGTTATCTCTTCTTGTTCGCATATTTCTTTAGGGATAATATAGTCTCATGTCATTCCTATCTTGACAACAGTAATTGTCTATTTTATTTCATCAAATAATATTTCTGCTGGTGTTGAATAGAAATGGACATAGAATAACTTTCCCTTTGTAATCGTTTTATAATCCATAAATTTTTTGTGAATATCTGGAATTCATGTTAACTCTTCTCCAGTAATTGTGTAAACTGTAGATAATAGTTCATAATAGTAACATGAAGAAATTAAGTTTACACTGGTGCCAGGCAAAGCAATAAGCTTGTTATAGTTCTGATATTTTTGTGTAATATATCCTTGGTTTTGTTTTGCCAATTCTTCTCTTTGGATAGGTTTTGTATTTAACAATTTTTGTAAGGTATAAATATTATCAATATATGTACGAGTGATATCGTTATAAGTCTGCTTTTGTTGATTGAGTGATTCGGAATATGTGTATATATGGGGAGGTATAGATGACTCTGGATTTTGTATATTTGGTGTATATAGTTTTGAGAATATCTGGTTGAGGTTATAATTCTTTTTCTTTAGTAGTTCAGGTTTATTTTGAGTGACTATATTCTTTCCCTTGGATACATCACTTGCTCCTGCAGCTGTAACTGTAATTTCATTAGTAATTTGAGTTTTTATGTGTTTCTCATCGTCACCTTCTAGGTCTAGTTTTTTAATGTGCTCTTCCTGCACAGTATCTTTGCTAATAGCTTCTTGTTTTTTATAGTGCTCAACCTACACTTTTGCATTTGCAACTTTAGTAGTTAATGTGATAACTCGTTCTTGTAATAACTTCATTTGTTCAAACACTTGAAATATTAAGTCTGTTTTGGTATCTTTGACATCAGCTTTTTCCATTGGTAAATTAGTTTGAGCAACTTTGTCTTGATATGTAATCTGCAATAACATTCTTGTTAGTCTTGATTACTTCAATCGTAAATGTAAAATTTAATATATTCAATGCCAATCTCCGAATTTCCTTTGTCGTAACTGAGTTTTGTATTTTTCTTGTTAACCACCATCGAACCTGGTATTATCTGTTCTCGCAATAAATTTGTTATATACAATATATGGTTCAAAGGTTAATAAACATTTATATAATGAACATTATTCTTTTCTATTTATTTTCCATTGTATTTCTGTTTCATTAAATGTTCCTGAATAATATCTACAATGATGTTCTATTTTTTTATTTTCGTACCTATATTTAAGTACTCCTCCATAACTATATTCACTTGCATCTGCTTCGACTATATATGTAATTTTTTTATTTTCGTCTGGGAATTGTAATTTTGGTAATTCTTTACAAAGTATTTTTATTTTCTGAACTTGTTTTTTATCTTCCTCGTTGTAATTATATTCTACATCCTTTTTAAATTTTTTCTGTAAAGGCTTTAGGTTTTCTGCTAATTTTGGTATATATTCTCTTACTTGGTTTACTAATCCTAAAAATAATTGTAATTTTTTTTGTATCTAATTCTTCTTTTGAATTTATTATTTTTTGTACTATATGTTGTTGCATTTTTATTCTACTTTTATGTATTTGTATCCCTAAAAATTCTATCTGGTTTTTCATAATCTCAGCTTTCTTTTCGCTTAAACTTATTCTTGATTTTTCTATTATATCTGTAAATTGTTCTAATAATTTTAAATGTTCTTCTTTAGTTTTTGTATATAGTAGTATATCATCTATGTAAACTATACAATTAGGTAATTGTTTAAAATAACTATCCATAAAATATTGATATCTACCTGGTGCATTTTTATATCCAAATGGTAATACGTTCCATTCATAAAATCCTTGTGGTACCGTAAATGCGGTTAATTCCTTAGAATCTTCATCTAACTTTAAGCGGTAAAATCCGAATTTACAGTCAAATTTACTAAAGTAGTTATATCCTTGTATTTGTCTTATTTTTAATATCTTATTAGGTATTGGATAATTATATGTCATAGTTTTTGCATTTAAATTTCTATAGTCAATAACCATTCTTCTTTTTCCTCTTTTTTGTTCACTAGGTTCATTTACTATAAATGCTGGACTATTGTGTTTACTATTCCTATTTTGTATATATTGTTTTTCTAATAATTCATCTATATGCATTTTAAATTCTTTTAAATCGTCAAAATTATATGTTAATGGTTTTTGAGTTATTATGCTATTTTTATCTATTAATTCAATTTTTATAGTAGTTTTATGTTTTTCCCATCCTTTTAATGGATCTTCACTATATAATTGTCTTAATTTTTTCTTTATTATTTCTACTTTATCTATTGAAAATATAGTTATTTCTTTTTTATTTATCGAATATACAACTAATTCTACTGTGTCTTCTGTATTTTTTATATTTTCTAACTTTTGTGCTGTTTTTTCACTTCATTCTATCCAATCAGCTTTCTTTCTTATTTTATTAATAACTCTTTTTGCCCTTACTTTTTGTTTACATGGTGTTGTAAACCACCAATCTGTTTTAGTTATTATATGTGGATATAATTTATCTAAAAATGGCATTCCTAAAAGCATATCTTTTGATGTTAATTCATAATTATAGATTTCTTCTATTGTTATTATTTTATCCCATATCTATATTTTTACATTTTTAGCTTTATATGTAATTAAACTTCCTTCATTATTAAATCCTTTGACTATTATTGGTGTTTTGAATTTATCCCATTTACTTTCTAGTAAACAGTTGTATCTACATAAGTTTACTTCTGCTCCTGTATGTATCATGGGTGTATAATACCTATTATAATATTCTTCTACTATTATTTTTACAAGTACATATATTTTCATATCATGTTAAAACTCTTTTTATGAATAATCTTTCTTTATTATATGTTATAGATAATTGTGTATGTTCTATATTGTATGATTTTACTTGTTCTAACCATTTTATTCCTAATATTATGTCTGCTTTTTGCATATCTTCCTTTATTTCAAATTCTATTTTTATTTTTCTAACTCCTATTATTATTTCCTTTTCAGCTATATCTTTAATGTTTATTAGACTCCTTGGTAGATCTGGGCATATATTACTATTAGATTTTATTTCTTCACCTTTTACTAGATATTTTGCTATATAATTTTCTTCTTGTTCTATGTTTAAGAGTATTAAATATTCTTTTTCATTTATTATTCCTGTTATATAATATTGAATTAAATTAATTGTTGAACTTGTTTCATAACTTGTTCTTTTTTATGAGCTTGATGATTCTGGTTTTCATGAGCTATTCTTTTTGTTATGCTTATTCTACCACTTATTATTTCTAAATCTTCTTCTATATCTATGTCTTTGTAACTATAATCATTTTTATCAATTATTTTTACAAATTGTTCAAAAGGACTTTCTATTTGTATTTTATTAATTTTATTTTTTCCTGTTATTTTATGTTTTGTTGTTAATACATATAGATTTTTACATCTTGCTGTAAATATTTTACTTCGTGGGGTTAGTTTTATTCCTGATATTTTCCAATATAACACTAATGATTTATCTATACTTTTATCTGTTATTGCTACAGAATAATTTACACTTACTACAAATTTAAATTTTTGGTATATTAAATTTTCTTTTATGGCAGTTATTATACTTTTTTCTATAGGTTTTATAATTCTATCATCTGCTAAATATAATTCTATTGGTGTATTTATTCCTTCTCTAAAACATGCTTTTATTAATATCTTTGTTCCTCCAAGGTGTATATATTTTATTGGGTCTTTACATTTTATATCGTTTATTTCTTTGTTAATTATTCTTTTTGTTACTAGTGGTATACTAGCTCTTTCTTTTGCATATCTACAGTCTATTACATGTTCTTTTTGGCTTACTACGTAGTATTCTTCCTTTTTTCTACTAAATATATTTTTTATTGTTGATATTTTAAATATTTTTTCTACACTTAAGTCTAACTCTTTTTCTTTTATTTCATCAAATATATGACTATCAAATATTATTTTTTGATTTGTTCCTTCTTCATTTAAATATTCATCCTTTGTTATTATTTTATATCTTCTTCAGTTATTTGGTTCATTTTTATATCTTCTTCAGTCATTTGATTCATCTAATTCACTATCTATTTCATTATTTATTTTATTCTTCGAAATTTTATATATACTATCTTCACTTTCTAATTCATAATCTATATAATCAATCTGTATATATTCTGTATTTTCTATTTTTATTTCTGATATTTGTTTCTTTTTTGGGTTTTTTGGTAATTTACAATCTCTAGCTAGATGTCCTAGTTTTCCACAATTATAACAAGTACATTCTTTTATAGATTTCTTTTTCCTATATGGTCTTTTATGTTTATAATTTTTTACATAATAACTTTTTCTTGGTTTCTTATACTTATATTTTGATTTGTTGTATTTCTTAAATTTCTTATGTCTTTGTCTTTTCTTCTAATATCTTTCTTGACATCCAAATTGAGGTGCTATTTTATCTTTGCAACATGTTAAATTTCTTATTAATGTTTTTTTCATTTTTATTTCTTCTCTGTTTTTTTCACATAGATTTTTATATCATTGTTGTAAAAATTTTATTCTTGCTCCTAGGGTACCTAATATTTTTGCTTCATCCCAACTCTTTATTATTTTTGAACTAAATAGTTCAGGTAATTTACTAAAATATAATCTTCTTATTTCTTTACTTTCTTCTATATTATATGTTCCTTTATAATAATATTCTTTAAATGCGCACGTATACTCATCTATATAACACATTACATATTGCTAGTTTTAACATTAAATTCCTATTTATATATTTTTCTTTATTTTGCTCTTCTTCTTCTGTTGTTACACTGCTAAATTCATCTCTTATAGCTATTTCATATTTTTTCAATATTTCTGTTGGTAGTATTTTAGTAGTTGTTGATGTTCCTTCTGTTTTATTATCAGATCTTAATACTTTTTTAACTTGTTTCGGCTAGGTTTAAAAACCATAATTTTACTATTTCTATTAATGTTTTTTCTATATATTCTGGTGTGTTTGTTGTATCTATTTGATTATCTAATAATTATTTTGACATATATCCTACCCATAGTTGTATTATTTTATTTGTGTCTATTACACAGTCTTAATCCAAAAAGTTGTAATTAATTATTTGTTTTGGTGTCCATTTATTATATTCATCCTTTGGATTATATCTTTTAATCTTACTTTTGTAATTATATGTTAGTTTTCTTATTTCTTATGTACTAGATATTATATATTTTATCTAGAGTATTTACTTCTGTATTTATTAGCTCTAGATTTTCTTTATTAATTACTTCTTGTTCTCCATGGATTTCTAGTTTTCCTATGTTTTCTAGAATTTTTGTATACGTTTCACTATCTTCCGAATCATAATTATCTGTTTCTTCAGCATCTATTGTATTTATCTCTAATTCACTGGTTTCTGGTTCTATATTTTTTATTTCTAATTTTTCTTTAAATTGATTTATCTCATTTTATAATGTTTGTTCTTTATCTTTTTCTTTTTTTTCTTTCTGTCTCTTTTCATATAAATCTTTTAGCATTTGTAGTTCTTTTTCTAAATCAGCAATCCTACTATTTTTAGTTTCTTCTATTTTTCGTATATCTCCTGTGGTTTGTTGTTTTATTTTATCTATTTCCTTTTTTCTGTTTATCTCTTCGTTTTCTCTTTCTATTCTTACCATGGCTGCCAACTTATCTTCTAATTTTAATTCTTCTTTTTCTAACATTAAATATAAATGTTCACCTATTTTCTTATATCTTCTTCCTAAATTAGAGAATACTATTTTTATTTTTAATCCTTCGTGATTTTCATATATTTTTTCGTCTATTATAAATTCTTCTTTTTTCATTTTATTTAAACGCATATAGGTTATGTTGATATATATATTCTAGACTATCTATTGTTGATTCTAAATTTGATATTTCTTCTTTTTGTGCAATAACTGAATTTTTTCTAACTCCGATAATTATGTTATACTGTAGTCTTTCTATCCTTATTTTTAATTCTTTAAGTTTTTCAGATATTATTTGTTTTAATTCTTTATATTTTTGTAATTTC
Organism: Capsicum pubescens; assembly: GCA_030864215.1. Lineage (NCBI taxonomy): Eukaryota > Viridiplantae > Streptophyta > Magnoliopsida > Solanales > Solanaceae > Capsicum > Capsicum pubescens. The sequence goes on along the minus strand of CM061543.1, from coordinate 192,866,367 downwards.
TGAACGTTATTCATCTAAATAATATTTATAATTAATAAATTAATAAAATAAATCCAAATATATACTACTTCCGTAACTTTAAACAACATAGGCTCTGATACCAATTATAGGGGGTACGGATAAATCGGGTAACTTAAATAGATCCATTATAGATTTCTTCTGCTCCTGTATCTATCATAGGTGTATAAAACCTATTATAATATCCTTCTACTATTATTTTTACAAGTACATATATTTTCATATCATGTTAAAGCTCTTTTTATGAATAATCTTTCTTTATTATATGTTATAGATAATTGTGTATGTTCTATATTGTATGGTTTTACTTGTTCTAACCATTTTATTCCTAATATTATGTCTGATTTTTGCATATCTTCCTTTATTTCAAATTCTTTTTTTATTTTTCTAACTACTATTATTATTTCCTTTTCAGCTATATCTTTAATGTTTATTAGACTCCTTGGTAGATCTGGGCATATATTAATATTAGATTTTATTTCTTCACTTTTTACTAGATATTTTGCTATATAATTTTCTTCTTGTCCTGTGTTAAAGAGTATTAAATATTCTTTACGTTTTTCAGACATTATTTGTTTTAATTCTTTATATTTTTGTAATTTCTGTACGTTATTCATCTAAACAATATTTATAATTAATAAATTAATCAAATAAATCTAAATATATACTACTTCCGGTAAATTTAAACAACATAGCCTTTGATACCAATTATAGGGGGGTGTGAATAAATCGGGTAACTTAAATAGATCTATTATAGCTCTAATGGATCTAATTTTAGTTGTGCGAGGATATTTCTTAGTTTCTCTAAACATTTTATTTTTATTGTATTTATTTTAATTTTATTAATATTCATATCTTGGGGGTGATTAGATGGTATTTGATTAAATGCTTTACTGTAATATTCTTTAGTTTTTTCTCTTAGTCTTTGTAATTCTTGTATATTATTTAGGAGGTATTCTAAATATTTTATATCTTTTGTTCTAAAATATTCAATTAAATTCTCTTTCATTAGTATTTCTGTTAATCTTATTTATTTCATATCTTGTCTCCAATATTTTAAATACTCATAGTCTATCATTTTATCCTAAAGCAGTTGTGATACTGCGAATTTCTTTGTAATAATTTATTCTAATTGTACTATATTTGATATTAAATTCTAGGTTATATATTTCGCTAATTATCCTGTCTTTTTCGTCTATGAATAATTTCATGTCTAAATCATATTCTAAACTGTCTTTTAATTCTAGTTGTTTTATGGTTTTATTTATCCAAATTAATATTTCTTTTAATTGTTCTCTTTCCTTTTTAAGCTGGTTTCTATAATTAATTTCTTCGTATAGCCAACTTTATTTTTCTCTAACTCTATTTTTATATTCTAGCATTTTTAATCTGTATAATATCCATCTGAAAAATAATTGTCTGAATTATTTCTACCATAGAAATCTTTATTTTCTAATTCATCTTCTATCCAATTAGTACTTAGTAACTCATCTTCATAATCAAATATTTTTTCCCATATTATTTTCTTTATGTCTCCTAATTCTAAGTCTTTTATAATATATAAAACTAATATTTTAGTTTCATCAGATATATATCTTGTCATATTATCCATATTATGCTAAGGTTTCTACGAATAACTTGGATAACTTGGAATTGGATTCTAGTAATTAATTTCTTTATCATAGTATTTATTAGTTGTTTGTTTTAATCTTAATAATTCCTCTATATTTTCATTAAGGAATTGTATATATTTTATATCTTTAGTTCTCATATATTCTTCTAAATTTCTTTTCATTAGTTTTTCTATTAATTGTATATTTTTCATATCCATTTTCCAATATACGTAATTTATCATTGTTGATGTGTAGGTTTGGTATATAAGTATTTGTAAGAATAAGTAGGTAGGTGAGGTATGTAATTTATTCTAGTCATAAAATATTTATCAAATATTTTTTTCAATATGATTTTTCTTATATCTACAATTTCTATATCCTTAAGTACATGCAAAATAAGTATTTTAAATTTATCTACCATTTCATCAGATAAATTAGTATTCATTTTTCATATGATGCTTTTTTCAAAATATTCCCTTCAACCATACACATAACAAAATATGATCATTTTAGATTACTATATACTAGATTATTCTTAAATAACATGTTCTTCGGTCACTATTAGCATGGTAATCTGGATACTTTTTCCTTAAACAACGCCTCTACTCTGGCTACTCCTCTATCATGGCTTTCTTGCCTCACCGATTTCACCTTTAGGATGACATAGTTCTTAGGGATTTTTCTCCTTTTTCACTTTACTAATAAACTTCTTAACATGCTATTTTTTGAATAATTCTATTATAAAGTAACTATCATGAACTTAATTTATCATATCATGATTGTCAGGAATTTATGAATTTAGCTATTCATAATCGTAAATAAATATACTTGTTCTGGTAGGTTTGATAATTCTGGGCCTTGTTTATCCATAGCTTTTCCTTGGAAATATATTTATTTTTTATTAAATATTCAAAAGTTTTTTGTTTACAAAAGAGGAGGCTTGCTTTCAACACATGAAAGTCTTGCCTCTAACTGAGCAAATGCTCTGCTATTTATACTCCTAAAGGAAACACGTAAACTTTTTACATCTTTACATCTTTCCTAATATAACTTTACACGTTACGTATATACTATTTCTAGTCAAAAACTAATAAAAAACAATAATGGTCCTATGTCTTTACATTTAAGGCAAGTGCCAAAAGTCAAAAAGCCTATCCTAAAATAGTAAAGCTATTAAATATTCACATGATTTACGTATTATATATTTCACAAAGTTAGCTTTTTCTTCATATGTCGCTTTCTTCACTTTGATGTTTTTGTCTCCTTATCTTTCCATTATTGCTCCATCTTCTTATCTTTTTGTCATGTATCTTCCAGCTGTTGTCCTAATCTTTTTGTTATTGTAGCATCATATCTGGGATAAAGTTGTTTCTGCCACTATATCTTCTACATATGTGGTCATCGTATCTTTGGCCAACCTGTTTATAGAATTGATCCATAGCTTCTTCTGAAATAATTCTTTCGTAATAAATCTTGTGACTAGTAACTCTTCTGATTTTAGGATTGTTATGACCCATTTTTTTTATCTCTTCTCTGTCATATTCTCTAATATTTTTACAAGTAGAGTAAACCAATAATTGATTTTTGTTACAGTAAATCCAAACTGGGTTTTGATTTATATAATTATTTGCTAACTCAGTTAATATACTTCTAAGTCCAATAACTCTCTTGTTTCGGTAGAAGTCCGGTATCTGATTTTTGGTTATCTCTTCTTGTTTGCATATTTCTTCAGGGATAATATAGTCTCATGTCATTCCTATCTTGACAACAGTAATTGTCTATTTTATTTCATTAAATAATATTTCTGCTGGTGTTGAATAGAAATGGACATAGAATAACTATACCTTCGTAATCCTTTTATAATCCATAAATTTTTTGTGAATATCTGGAATTCATGTTAACTCTTCTCCAGTAATTATGTAAACTGTAGATAATAGTCCATAATAGTAACATGAAGAAATTAAGTTTACACTGGTGCCAGGCAAAGCAATAAGCTTGTTATAGTTCTGACATTTTTATGTAATATATCCTTGGTTTTGTTTTGTTAATTCTTCACTCTGGATAGGTTTTGTATTTAACAATTTTTGTAAGGTATAAATATTATCAATATATGTACGAGTGATATGGTTATAAGTCTGCTTTTGTTGATTGAGTGATTCGAAATATGTGTATATCTGGGGAGGTATAGATGACTCTGGTTTTTATATATTTGGTGTATATGGTTTTGAGAATATCTAGTTGAGGTTATAATTCATTTTCTTTGGTAGTTCAGGTTTATTTTGAGTGACTATATTCTTTCCCTTGGATACATCACTTGCGCCTGCAGCTGTAACTGTAATTTTGTTAGTAATTTGAGTTTTTAGGTGTTTCTCATCGTCACCTTCTAGGTCTAGTTTTTTAATGTTCTCTTCCTGCACAGTATCTTTGCTAATAGCTTCTTGTTTTTTATAGTGCTTAACCTGTACTTTTACATTTATAACTTCAGTAGTTAATGTGATAACTCGTTCTTGTAATAACTTCATTTGTTCAAACACTTGTAATATTAAGTCTGTTTGAGTATCTTTGACATCAGCTTCTTCCATTGGTAAATCAGTTTGAGTAGCTTTGTCTTAATATGTAATCTGAAATAACATTCTTGTCAGTCTTGATTGCTTCAATCGTAAATGTAAAATTTAATATATTCAATACTAATCTCCGAATTTTCTTTGTTGTAACTGAGTTTTGTATTTTCCTTGTTAACCACCATCGAACCTGGTTATTATCTGTTCTCACAATAAATTTGTTCTATACAATATATGGTTCAAAGGTTAATACACATTTATATAATGAACATAATTCTTTTCTATTTATTTTTCATTTTATTTCTGTTTCATTAAATGTTCCTGAATAATATCTACAATGATGTTCTATTTTTTCATTTTCGTACCTATATTTAAGTACTCCTCCATAACTATATTCACTTGTATCTGCTTCAACTATATATGTAAATTTTTTATTTTCATTTGGGAATTGTAATTTTGATAATTTTTTACAAAGTATTTTTATTTTCTCAACTTGTATTTTATCTTCCTCGTTGTAATTATATTCTACACCCTTGTTTAATTTTTTCTGTAAAGGCTTTAGGTTTTCTGCTAATTTTGGTATATATTCTCCAACTTGGTTTACTAATCCTAAAATGGTTGTAATTTCTTTTTTGTATCTAATTTTTCTTTTGACTTTATTATTTTTTGTACTATATGTTGTTGCATTTTTACTCCATTTTTATCTATTTGTATCCCTAAAAATTCTATCTGGTTTTCATAATTTAAGCTTTCTTTTCGCTAAAACTTATTCTTGATTTTTCTATTATATCTGTAAATTGTTCTAGTAATTTTAAATGTCCTTCTTTAGTTTTTGTATATAGTAGTATATCATCTAAATATACTATACAATTAGGTAATTATTTAAAATAACTATCCATAAAATGTTGATATCTACCTGGTGTATTTTTATATTCAAATAGTAATACGTTCCATTCATAAAATCCTTGTGGTATATCGTAAATGCGGTTAATTCCTTAGAATCTTCATCTAAATTTAAGTGGTAAAATCCAGATTTACAGTCAAATTTACTAAAGTAGTTATATCCTTGTATTTGTCTTATTTTTAATATCTTATTTGGTATTGGATAATTATATGTCATAGTTTTTGCATTTAAATTTCTATAGTCAATAACCATTCTACTTTTTTCTCTTTTTTGTTCACTAGGTTTATTTACTATAAATGCGAGACTATTGTGTTTACTATTACTTTTTCTGTATATATTGTTTTTCTAATAATTCATCTATATGCATTTTAAATTCTTTTAAATCGTCAAAATTATATGTTAATGGTTTTTGAGTTATTATGCTATTTTTATCTATTAATTCAATTTTTATAGTAGTTTTATATTTTTCCTATCCTTTTAATGGATCTTCAATATAAAATTATCTTAATTTTTTCTTTATTATTTCTACCTTATCTATTGAATATATAGTTATTTCTTTTTTATTTATCGAAAATACAACTAGTTCTACTGTGTTTTCTGTATTTTTTATATTTTCTAACTTTTGTGTAGTTTTTTCACTTCCTTTTATCCAATCAGTTTTCTTTCTTATTTTATTAATAACTCTTTTTGCCCTTACTTTTTGTTTACATGGTATTGTAAACCACCAATCTGTTTTAGTTATTATATGTGGATATAATTTATCTAAAAATGGCATTCCTAAAAGCATATCTTTTGATGTTAGTTCATAATTATAGATTTTTCTACTGTTATTATTTTATCCCATATCTGTAGTTTTACATTTTTAGCTTTATATGTAATTAAACTTCCTTCATTATTAAATCCTTTGACTACTATTGGTGTTTTTAATTTATCCCATTTACTTTCTGGTAAGCAGTTGTATCTACATAAGTTTGCTTCTGCTCCTGTATGTATCATGGGTGTATAATACCTATTATAATATCCTTCTACTATTATTTTTACAAGTACATATATTTTCATATCATGTTAAAGCTCTTTTTATGAATAATCTTTCTTTATTATATGTTATAGATAATTGTGTATGTTCTATAATGTATGGTTTTACTTGTTCTAACCATTTTATTCCTAATATTATGTCTTCTTTTTGCATATCTTCCTTTATTTCAAATTCTATTTTTATTTTTCTAACTCCTATTATTATTTTCTTTTCAGCTATATCTTTAATATTTATTAGACTCCTTGGTAGATCTGGGCATATATTAATATTAAATTTTATTTCTTCACCTTTTACTAGATATTTTGCTATATAATTTTCTTCTTGTCTTGTGTTTAAGAGTATTAAATATTCTTTTTCATTTATTGTTCCTGTTATATAATATTGATTTAAATTAACTCTTGAAGTTGTTTCATAACTTGTTCTTTTTGATGAACTTGATGATTCTGTTTTTTCATGAGCTATTCTTTTTGTTGTGCTTATTCTACCATTTATTATTTCTAAATCTTCTTCTATATCTATGTCTTTGTAACTATAATCATTATTATCAATTGTTTTTTCAAATTGTTCAAAAGGACTTTCTATTTGTATTTTAATAATTTTATTTTTTCCTGTTATTTTATGTTTTGTTGTTAATACATATAGATTTTTACATCTTGCTGTAAATATTTTACTTCCTGGGGTTAGTTCTATTCCTGATATTTTCCTATATAACACTAATGATTTATCTATATTTTTATCTGTTATTGCTACTGAATAATTTGCACTTATTATAAATTTAAATTTTTGGTATATTAAATTGCCTTTTATTGCAGTTATTATACTTTTTTCTATAGGTTTTATAATTCTATTATCTGCTAAATATAATTCTATTGGTGTATTTATTCCTTCTCTAAAACATGCTTTTATTAATATCTCTGTTCCTCCAAGGTGTACATATTTTATTGGGTCTTTACTTTTTATATCGTTTATTTCTTTATTAATTATTCTTTTTGTTATTAGTGGTATACTAGCTCTTCCTTTTGCATATCTACAGTCTATTACATGTTCTTTTTGGCTTACTACGTAGTATTCTGCCTTTTTTCTACTAAATATATTTTTTATTATTGGTATTTTAAATATTTTTTCTACACTTAAGTCTAACTCTTTTCCTTTTATTTCATCAAATATATGACTATCAAATATTATTTTTTGATTTGTTCCTTCTTCATTTAAATATTCTTCCTTTATTATTATTTTATATCTTCTTCAGTTATTTGGTTCATTTTTATATCTTCTTTAGTCATTTGATTCATCTAATTCACTATCTATTTCATTATCTCTTTCATTCTCCGAAATTTCATATATACTATCTTCACTTTCTAATTCATAATCTATATAATCTCTCTGTATATATTCTGTATTTTCTATTTTTATTTCTGATATTTGTTTCTTTTTGGGTTTTTTGGTAATTTACAATCTCTAGATAAATGTTCTAGTTTTCCACAATTATAACAAGTACATTCTTTTATAGATTTCTTTTCCCTATATGGTCTTTTATGTTTATAATTTTTTACATAATAACTTTTTCTTGGTTTCTTATACTTATATTTTGATTTCTTGTATTTCTTATATTTCTTATGTCTTTTTCTTTTCTTATAATATCTTTCTTTACATCCAAATTGAGGTGCTATTTTATCTTTGCAACATGTTAAATTTCTTATTAATGTTTTTTCCATTCTTATTTCTTCTCTATATTTTTCACATAGATTTCTATACCATTGTTGTAAAAATTTTATTCTTGCTGCTAGGGTATCTACTATTTTTGCTTCATCCCAACTCTTTATTATTTTTGAACTAAATAGTTCAGGTAATTTACCAAAATATAATCTTCTTATTTCTTTACTTCCTTCTATATTATATGTTCCTTTATAATAATATTCTTTAAATGCGCATGTATACTCATCTATATAACACATATTACATATTGCTAGTTTTAACATTAAATTTCTATTTATATCTTTTTCTTTATTTTGCTCTTCTTCTTCTGTTGTTACACTGCTAAATTCATCTCTTATAGCTATTTCATATTTTTTCAATATTTCTGTTGGTAGTATTTTAGTAGTTGTTGATCTTCCTTCTGTTTTTTTATCAGATCTTAATATTTTTTTACTTGCTTCGGCTAGGTTTAAAAACCATAATTTTACTATTCCTATTAATGTTTTTTCTATATATTCTGGTGTGTTTGTTGTATCTATTTTATTATCTAATAATTGTTTTGACATATATCCTACCTATAGTTGTATTGTTTTATTTGTTTCTATTACACAGTCTAAATCCAAAAAGTTGTAATTAATTATTTGTTTTGGTTCCCATTTATTATATTCATCCTTTGGATTATATCTTTTAAACTTACTTTTGTAATTATATGTTGATTTTCTTATTTCTGATGTACTAGGTATTATATTTTTATATAGAGTATTTACTTCTGTATTTATTAGTTCTAGATTTTCTTTATTAATTACTTCTTGTTCTCCATGGATTTCTAGTTTTCCTATGTTTTCTTGACTTTCTGTATACGTTTCACTATCTTTCGAATCATAATTATCTGTTTCTTCAGCATCTATTGCATTTATTTCTAATTCACTGGTTTTTGGTTTTTTATTTTTATTTCTAATTTTTCTTTCAACTGATTTATCTCGTTTAATAATTTTTTTTCTTTATCTTTTTCTTTTTTTTTTCTTTCTATCTCTTTTCATATAAATCTTTTAGCATTTGTAGTTCTTTTTCTAATTCAATAATCCTACTATTTTTAGTTTCTTCTATTTTTCGTATTTCTTCTGTGGTTTATTGTTTTATTTTATCTATTTCCTCTTTTCTGTGTATCTCTTCGTTTTCTCTTTCTATTCTTACCATGGCTGCTAACTTATCTTCTAATTTTAAATCTTCTTTTTCTAACATTAAATATAAATGTTCACCTATTTTCTTATATCTTCTTCCTAAATTAGAGAATACTATTTTTAATCCTTCGTGATTTTCATATTTTTTTCGTCTATTATAAATTCTTCTTTGTTCATTTTATTTAAACGTATATAGGTTATATTGATATATTTATTCTAGACTATCAATTGTTGATTCTAAATTTGATATTTCTTCTTTTTGTGCATTTATTGAATTTTTACTAACTCCGACAATTATGTTATACTGTAGTCTTTCTATCCTTATTTTTAATTCTTTACGTTTTTCAGATATTATTTATTTTAATTCTTCATATTTTTATAATTTTTGTACGTTATTCATCTAAACAATATTTATAATTAATAAATTAATCAAATAAATCCAAATATATACTACTTCGGTAAGTTTAAACAAAATAGGCTCTGATACCTTTTATAGAGGGTACGGATAAATCGGGTAACTTAAATAGATCTATTATACCACGAGTTCAGTTATAGTTACTTATGCATGTATATATTCTCACATTCATATCAGTCAGCATTGTTCATGCATATAAACCCTTTGCATTTAGCCTACCTCACTCGTATACTCAGTACATTCAGACGTACTGACGCATTCACGCTATGGTGTTTTATTTTACGCCGTTGGTTTAGAGGCATGAGTTCCAGAGCAGCTGTAGCATTGCAGATTTCAGTAGTCAGAGTTAGAAGTGAGTCGTCATCCTTTGAGGACATGATTATTTCTCTATCTTCTCATTGATTAGTTCATTAGTCAGATTTAGTTGGGGACATGTCCCACCAGCTCCTTATTCAGATTATTCAGACAGTAGAGGCTTTCAGATTAGACGCAGACTAGATTCAGCAGTATTTTGGTTTTGTTTTGGTATTGTGATACCACTTTATTCAGACATTGTTATTATTTGAATTATGTTCAGTACTGAACCTTATGGCTATTCAGTTCATGTTTCTGTATTTATATTCATATATTATGCAGTGTACAGGTACAGATATCAGTCATGGCTTAGCTTGTAGTCCCTCGGGGTCATGAGCACCTGTAGCATTTCGGTCCAGAAAATCGGGGCGTTACAAACTTGGTATCAGAGCCTAAGGTTCAATAGTGTCCTAGAAAATCTGAAAGCCGCATCTAGTAGAGTCTTGTACATAGGTGTGTTGCGCGCCACATTTATGTGCAGGAGTCTATAAAATGTTTTAGGAACAGTTTCCCTTCTTTCATGTCTCAGATCATTCTATAGAAAGGTTCTCTAAGAAACTTATGTGGATTCTCATCATGTTCTATTCATGTCAGCTTTACCTTACTCTTAAGGTAGCCGAAGTAGTGAAGCCCAAAGTCCTACAGATAGAGCTTTCTCAGGCAGTCCCCGTAGATAGATTTGGGATAGTATTAGCAGTGAGCTTTATACTTTCAGGTGAAGTCTTTCAGGATGAGTTATCATTTAGGTACATTATTGTACCGCAGACCCTAGAGTAGAATGATTGTAGTTCAGTTCAGAGTTTAGTAAGGTGTTCCCAGACTTATGATAATGACTTGAGGCTAAGGTGGAAGGTTTAGTTGAAAGAATGCAGAAGCAGTGCTTCAGTTAAGCTTAAGTTCTTAGCATGAGTTAGTCAGTAAAGCCAGCAGTTTAGTTTAGTAGTCAGACAATCAGATTCGTATAGTTTGTTTTCACGTCTTTCCATCTAGTCATACTATCAGAAATCTAGAGTAAGGTAACTATTTCAAGACAGAGTACCTTAGTAGTTGCAATTATAACTCAGTTCATGCATCATGCATTATCTTCAGCTCTCAGATGTTTAGATATGATCCAATGCATAGATGCCTTGTGCACCGCCTCAGTAGTCCTCAAGTATTCCAGTGATGTAAGTGTTTTTAGAGGGACATAGTGTCCCAAGCGGGCGATGCTCTATAACTCCCCAAAGTTATCAATTCTGTAAACCCATTCAGTTTTATACATAGATTCCTATTACAAGTTAGCATCAGTTATCATTGCACAGTCAGTCATGCTTTCAAGAGTAAGTTCAGTCAGACCTCCATGCATTAGATATGCATGTTCAGTAGAAAAAGTTCAGCTTATTAGTTTCTTCAGTCATACGTTCATGCGAACAGTTCAGTCAAGTATCCATGCATCAGATATGCATGTCCTTCATGAGGATTCAACTTATCAATAGTCTCATCCGGGTATTCTATGCATCAGCTATGCATGCATACTCTAGTGGAAAATTTAGTGTGTCAGTAATTTCTGTCATATAGTCATGTTTTAGATATTCACGTTCCTTAAGTAAGTTCAGTTGATCAGTACTCGTAAATTATTAATCGACATTCGAGGATGAATGATTCCAAATGGAGAGATAATGTAACACCCTATATTTTGGACTAAAATGAAAATCCATCATTCATATGCGTAGATGTTCTAGAAGCCTTGAATCCTATGTAAATTTAGTGAGTTAATCAATTATGTAGTGTGGAAATCTATTTGATCATGAATTTAGATCATAGAGGTCCCCTAACTCAAGGACAAGTTGAAAGCTTTCGTATCGTTCAAGTTTTAGTGAGCATCAAAACTTAGGTCAACTTCAATCAACCATAACTCCTTTTATATATCTAATTAGAGGACCTACTAGATATCAAATGAAATATCTTTGAATTATCTTTCCAACAATACCAATTTCTCCCAAATACAATATCGAAGCAAAGAGTTATGCCCATTTCACTCCAGCATGTCATCCTAGAAAACTGACTGACGACATTTTGTGATAAGTTATCACAAGTGTGATGACTTATCACAAATGTCGTCAGCCTTAGACAGAAATCCACCCCCAGTGACGATATTTTGTGATAAGTTATCATAAGTGTGGTGACTTATCACAAATGTCATCAGCCTTAGGCAGAAATCCATCAATTCCAGCCCCCCAGTGATGACATTTATGATGACTTATCACAAGTCTGATGGCTTATCACAAATGTCGTCAACCTTAGATTTTCAGCAATTGGGAAGCGATTTAGTAAGGGTATTTTGGTCCTTTTCCTCCACTTCCCATGACTTAAAACCCTCAAGGTACGTAACTTTCTCCTATTTTTCTTCAGTTAAACATCTAAAAAATTCTCTCATACACTCTCAACCACAAAATTAGGGTTTCCTCTCAAGATCATCTCCTAAAGAACAAGAACATTCTCTCCCAAAGGGGTTAAACCCTAGTCAAGAAAAAATCAAGAGCAAGCCTAAGGATTTCTTCAAGAACCTTCAAGAAATATTAGATCTCTTTCAAGATTCAATCACTAAGGTATGCGTAGTGTTCATCCATGGACCTCTTTCATCCATGGATCTCAAGAATCATATTTTAAATTATAAATTGTGATTTCCTTATTGTGTTATGACTATATTCATGTTGATGATTGTTGTTTGGATTCAAGGTTGGGGTCCCATGGATCTCATTAATATAAAAGATACTACTAGCTAGGACTAGAGGACTCAGGGAGTATTTCTATCTTTTTACTTTTAAATTCACTTTGGAGAAAAAAGTGGATTTTTAAGTGTGCGGTGGGGAAAATCTCAAATTTTGACTTCATTTAAAAAATTTAAGGATTGGAATAAGTGAGATATTCTTGTTGGTGCTATTTTTTATTACATGATGCAAGTGGGTTTGTTTGTAAAAGTATGTTTATTGAATGAATTTCTATTTTTTAAGACTCTTAGTCTCATTTTTTTTTACCTTGTACTTTTTGGCTTAATTTTGAATTCATGCTATTGTTTGGTTGGGAGTCTATGATGATCCTATGTGAGTTGAGCATATGCCATGTGCGTGTGAGATTTTGTATATTCCTTGTTGCAAGTGATATCTAGAACTTTCCCGCGGTGTGTGTGAAGCGAAATAAAGAATGTGAGTTTAGGAGACGATATAAACATTTATTTGATAGCCTTGTTTTATACCTTATATTTGTCCTACCTATTATGCATTATCCTAGTTAACCCCCATTGAGCCTTTAGCTTATTTTATTTGGTAGCCTCATAAGTAACCTAATCCCCTTCTTTGATAGATCATAATTTGATCCAAAAAGCTCCTAAGTGCTTTAATGAAAAAAAAATAATTGAAAAAGGAATTTGAGAAATTGAAGAAGAAAAAGGTGAAATTGATGCCCCAAGGTAATATTTATTGGTGGTAATAATTGATGTGTGGTGAATGGGTGTTATATAATTTATGCTAGAATATTGCCATGATTGTGAAAAAAAAAAGAGAAAAAAATTGATTTTTGTGGTAGTAAACTTGGTGTCCACCAAATGTTTGCGAAAATTCTTAAAAGAGATGGGGAAAAAAAAGGTATGGATGAATGAATAAGTGTAGTTTGGTTATTGGAGAGTGATTTTAAATGTATAATGTAGTGTATTAAAGCGCTTAAAGAGGTTAATCACTATTCTGAAATAGTTCCTACCCATCTCTTAGCATACATTAGAACCCAGAAAAGACCTAATTGATACTAAGCTTTACATTCGACTGTTAGTGGAGCATTACACTAAGTGAAAGCTTATGGTTCATTATGTGTAACTTGTGAATTGTTTATGAGAGTGAGCGTAATTTGATTCTTGTACCCATTATGTTATAAATTGCATTATTGTGAGTGATATGGGTAACTCTCTTGATGTGAGGGGCATATGTTTGATGAATGTGGGTGATTTGTATGATGTTAAATTGTAAGCGTGATTTTTCCAACTAGGTGAGTAAATTCTTGAGGCTAGAATGTTTTGAAGTAGTGTTCATGAGCTTTCAAGTGTGTAAATAACATGCTTTGTGTAGAAATTTGCATTCCGTGTAGTCATTTTAGTACTGGCTTGAGTGTCTTGCATATAGTAGAAGTGTAGAATCTCCAGCTCATGATACTTCGAGTGAAGAATTGTTCAAGTATGAACAAGGATTTAAGTACGGGATAGTGATGTTGGGTGTATTTATGCATTCTAGCGTCCTTAAACTAGCCTTTTAGCCTTGTTTTGAAGATGATTCATATGCTATATGGGTTGATAATGAGATAAATGTTAATCAAAGTGTTAAATCATGTGTTTATGATATTAAGAGTGAGTTCCAAACATGTTTGTTCTTAAAAGATTCATTTAGAGTTCAACCTGGAAAACTAGCGTTACTAGCTTGATCTATGTACTTGTCTAGTTGATTCCGTTGGATTCTAGTATGCTTAACGTGTTCCTAATGGTTTTTATAAATTATTAAGAGTGGAATAACTTGTTGGGAATGAGAATAGTTCAATTGGAATGAGTCTACAGCTGGAACAATACGTGAAAGATCAATGCAAACTAGCATAGCTTAGCTCTAGTTTTGATTCGTTGTAATGAGTTTTGTGTTGTGTTTCTCTTTTAATTCGTATGTTGTGATAATGTAGGAGGCTTATGGATCTGAATTTGATGATATTTTGATGTTAATGATGCTTGGAATTCATGGGAAACACGCCACAAGAAAAAAGATCAAGAGGGGAGATTTAACACTAAACCAAAATTCGGAGAGCAAATTCTAGAGGAGCAAGGTGATGGAGAGGCGCCACCCCACCTGGAGCAGAAATATAACCAGGGAAGCACCCTATATGGAGTGGAGGGATACCCAGGGCGAATCCCCACCTAGTCCCGGCCTCAATAACAGAAGGTTTTCAACTCCAACACGGATTGGGCTTACTCCTATTCTATAAATACATGTTATATCGCCGTTTTACATATTTTTGGATGTCTTTAGACAAGAGGAGGATGCTCAACACATTTTTTAGATTTTATCATTCTTTCATTTAGTTTCTTCATGGTTTTTATCATCAATCCAAGGGATTGGATGATGAATATTTTCATTGAAGGCTAAAACTCCTTTCCCGGGGTTTAGGCCACTTTCATGATTACCTTCATTTTGAATTAAGTTCGTTAATTTTGATTATCATCATTGGGTGTTTGGTTATTCTTGTTTTAACTATTTTAAGAATTATCTACCCATAGAATGAATCAATTGTCGACCTTGTGATCTTGAGAGGGGGAATAGAAAGATAAAACAAGGGAATAAGCAAGGTAAGGTTCGTAGTCTTTTATAAAATAAGGATTTTAAATTAGCATCTAGGACATGGATGTACCTAGAAGCCTTACTTGAATCATATGTAGGACGATATTTTTAAAGAATTTAAGTGAACTATTATGTCCCCACTCAACGATGTAGTTGTAAGGTTCAACTTGGATAAATGATTAGAGGTTGGGAAACCGTAATCATACAATTAACCCTACGAATCAACAACTAAGAAAAGAAATTTAATGAATGAAGTTCAATAACGTATTATGATTGTTTGTAAGCCTTATCCCTAGGCTACTATCCATAGATTGTCCTAAGTCATTACGTTTTTGCATTAGTTTAGTTCAGTTTTAATTTACAACTTTAAAACTCTATTTGCTCCTTTCCTCAATTGGTTAAACTAGAATTGGATAGGCGACGAATCCAAGTACCTAAGAGATTGATACTTGGGCTTCCTTGAATACGCTTTACTTCTTGATTAGACCACGTACACTTGCGTGTGCGCTAGGGCGCTGTCAAGTTTTTGGTGTCGCTATCGGGGACTTGTAACTAGGCAACTATCTTATTTTTAGTTTTTTTATATTAAGCTGTAAATAGTTTTTGATTAGTTTCTTTTTATTTTCTTTTGTTTCTCTTTTTATCATACTTCTTGATATGTCAGCCTGGGATAGATGGTTTTCAAGTGATGATGATTTTTGTTGTTTCTGTGGGGGAGCACATCAAGCAGCTTATTGTCCAGATTTTAATGGAAGTGCGTGGATGGGAACTTCACAGTGTGATACAAATAATGTTCTATCTGTGGAGCAAACTGTATCTTGGTATTTGGTGTGTCGTCAAAGTTGTCATACTGCAGCTCTGTGTGCTGTCAATCCTGATTCAGAATTGTTTGTGGGATATACTGAAAGGAAAAATTATTTAAACTACTACAATCAAATGGGGCTGAATCAGTCACAAATTCAATCATAGACCAACCAGTAACAGTTTCAGCAGCAACAACTAAATATGTATGCCACAACTCAAACGAGCAATTTGGAAGAGATGATAAAACAAGTTTTAGCATCTCAGGTTGAGTTGTGGCATACATGAAGAACCAAAGGGAGGCTGCAGAACCAGTGACTTCCCAACCTGTTGTAGATGAAGTTGCAGATAATTCGATAAAATCTGAGTACTTGGAAACTAAAATTGTTACACAGGTTGAGGAGATACCACTGCCACCATGTTTATAGTGGCTAAGAAAAGAAAAATATGAGGAGGATATTAGCCAATTTGTAGAGCAAACACAAGAATTGCAGTCACTTTTGTCATCTTTATCTTGAGACTGAAATTGAGAAGGTGAATAAAAGTGAGTGTGTAGTAGATTGTGTAAATTTTGAAGTAGGATTGGTTGGGCTTTACTCAAAGCACATTTCCACATTATGTTTAGATGATATCTTGTCTGTGGAATCATTTAAAATAGTGGAAGAGTGTGAAGATGTGGAACAAGAATCCTATATTCTTGAGTTTACACCAGATAAGCAACAAAAAACACACCTCACTTCAAGGCCGAGTGGTTTACCCCGCACATTCTATTACTCGTTCCTTAATTTTTGTACCACCCCCATATGAGCGGGGCAAAAAGATGGATGCAATGTTGGGGGTGAATTTTATATGCTCACGGTGGAGGAAAAAATTGATTTGGGTCATGCTGCGACACTAAATTAGGTGTTTCTTGGGAGGCAACCCAAGCTAAGGTATGTTTTGTTTTTAGTTTTTAGTTTTTATTTTACGTAGTTTTTTGTTTTTGATTGAGTCACAGGTTAATGGGCAGCCTGAGTACCTTAATCTTGGGCTAAGGATCATGGCAAATACTGAGTGTGTGGTCCCATGGATCTCTTTAATGCAAGAGATGCAACTAGCTAGGCCTAGAGGCCTCAGGGAGTATTTCTATCTTTTTACTTTTAAATTCACTTTAGGGACAAAGTAGATTTGTAAGTGTGGGGTGGGGAAATTCTCAAATTTCAGCTCAATTAATTTTTTTTTAGGATTGGAATAAATGAGATATTATTGTTGGTGCTATTTTTGATTACATGATGCAAGTGGATTTGTTTGTAAAAACATGTTGATTGAATGAATTTCTATTTTTTAAGACTCTTAGTCTCATTTTTTTACCTTGTACTTTTTGGCTTAATTTTGAATTCATGCTATTGTTTGGTTGGGAGTCTATGATGATCCTATGTGAGTTGAGAATGTGCCATGTGTGTGTGAGATTTTTGTATATTCCTTGTTGCATGTGATGTCTAGAACTTGCCCGGAGTGTGTGTCAAGCAAAATAAAGAATGTGGGTTTAGGAGATGATATAAGCATTTCTTTGATAGCCTTATTTTATAACTTCTATTTGTCCTACCTATTATGCATTTTCCTTGTTAACCCCTATTGAGCCTTTAGTTTATTTAATTTGGTAGCCTCATAAATAACCTAATCCCCTTCTTTGATAGACCATAATTTGATCCACAAAGCTCCTAAGTGCTTTAATGAAATTTTTTTTGAAAAAGGAGTTTGAGAAATTGAAGAAGAAAAAGGTGAAATTGATGCCCCATGGTAATAGTTATTGGTGTTAATAATTGAGGTGTGGTGGATGGGTATGATATAATTTATGCTAGAATATTGCCATGATTGTGAAAAAAAAAGAAAAAAATTGATTCTTGTGGTAGTAAACTCGGTGTCCAACTAGTGTTTTTGAAAATGCTTTAAAAAGATGGGGAAAAAATAAAAGGTATGGATGAATGAATAAGTGTAGTTTTGTTGTTGGGGAGTGATTTTAAATGTAAAATGTAGTGTATTAAAGCACTTAGAGAGGTTAGTCACTATTCCCAAATAGTTCCTACCCGTCCCTTAGCCAACATTACAACCCGAAAAAGACCTAATTGATACTAAGATTCACATTCGACTATTAGTGGAGCATTACACTAAGTGAAAGATTATGGTTCATTATGTGTAACTTGTGAATTCTTTGTGAGAGTGAGCGTAATTTGATTCTTGTACCCACTATGTTATAAATTGGATTATTGTGAGTGATATGGGTAACTCTCTTGATGTGAGGGGCACATGTTTGATGAATGTGGGTGATTTGTATGATGTCCTTGATAAAATTATAAGCATGATTTTTCCAACTAGGTGAGTAAATTCTTGAGGCTTGGATGTTTTGAAGTGGTGTTCATGAGTTTTCAAGTGTGTAAATAATATGCTTTATGTAGAAACTTGCATTCCATGTAGTTATTGTAGTACTAGCTTGAGTTTCTTGCATATAGTAGAATTATAGAATATCCAGATCATGATACTTTGAGTGAAGAGTTGTTCGAGGACGAACAAGGCTTTAAGTGTGGGGTAGTGATGTTGGGTATATTTATGCATTCTAGCGTCATTTAACTAGCCTTTTAGCCTTGTTTTGAGGATAATTCATGTTCTATATGGGTTGATAGTGAGATAAATGTGTATCAAAGTGTTAAATCATGTGTTTATGATGTTAAGAGTGAGTTCCAAACATATTTGTACTTAAAAGATTCATTTAGAGTTCAACCCGGAAAACTAGCGTTACTAGCTTGAGCTAGGTGCTTGTCTAGTTGATTATGATGGATTCTAGTGTGTTTAAGGTGTTACTAATGGTTTATATGAATGATTAAGAGTTTAATAACTTGTTGGGAATGATAAAATCTCATTTTGAATGAGTCTACATCTGGAACAATAAGTGAAAGATCAATGCAAACTAGCATAGCTTAGCTCTTGTTTTGATTCGTTGAAATGGGTGTTGTGTTATGTTTCTCTTTTAATTCGTATGGTGTGATAATGTAGGAGGATTTTGGAGCTGAATATGATGATATTTTATGTTAATGAGGCTTGGAATTCTTGGGAAACTCACCACTAGACAAAGGATCAAGAGGGGAGACTTAACACTTAACCAAAATTTGAAGAGCAAATTCCAGAGGAGCAACGCGCTGGAGAGGCGCCTCCCCACCTAGAGCAAGGATATAACCATGGATTCACCCTATCTAGAGCGGGAGAATAATCAGGGCAATGCCCCACCTAGGCTCGGCCTCAATAACTGAAGATTTTAAACTTCAACACGGATTGGGCTTACTCTTATACTATAAATACATGTTATATCACGTTTTTACATACTTTTGGACGTCTTTGGACAAGAGGAGGCTGATATACACCTTTTTTAGGTTTTATCATTCTTTAATTTAGTTTCTTCATGCTTTGTATCATCAATCCAAGGGATTGGATGATGAATATTTTCATTGAAGGCTAAAACTCTTTTTTCTGGGGTTAAGGCCACATTCATGATTACCTTAATTTTGAATTAAGTTTGTCAATTTTTCTTATCATTATTGGTTGTTCGATTATCCTTGTTTTAACTATTTTAAGGATTAGATACCCTTAGAATACATCAATTGTCGACCTTATGATCTCGGGAGGGAGAATAGAAAGATAGAATAAGGGAATAAGCAAGGTAAGGTTCGTAGTCTTTTATAAAATTTGGATTTCGAATTAGCATCTAGGACAGGGATGTACCTAGAAGCCTTACTTGAATCATATGCAGGATGATATTTGTAAAGAACTTAAGTGAACTATTACATCCCCTTTCAATGATGTAATTGTAAGGTTCAACTAAGGTAAATGATTAGAGTTTGGGAAACCGTAATCATACAACACTACGAATCAACAATCAAGACAAGCAATTTAAGGAATGAAGTTCAATAACGTAGTATGATTGTTTGTAAGCCTTAACCCTGATCTACTATCCATAGATTGTCCTAAGTCATTAATTTTTTGCATTAGTTTAGTTCAGTTTTAATTTACAACTTTAAAACTCTATTTGCTCCTCTCCTCAATTAGTTAAACGAGAATTGGATAGGCGACGAATGCAAGTCCCGGAGAGATTGATACTTGGGCTTTCTTGAAGCCACTATACTACTTCATAAGACCAGGTACACTTATGTGTGCGCTAGGGCGCTGCCAAGTTTTTGGCGTCGTTGTCGGGGACTTGTAACTAGGCAACTATCTTATTTTTAGTTTTTCTACATTCAGTTGTAAATAGTTTTTTTTTTAGTTTCTTTTTATTTTCTTTTGTTTCTTTTTTTATCACACTTCTTGATATGTCAGCCTGGGATAGATTGTTTTCAAGTGATGATAATTTTTGTTGTGTCTGTGGGGGACCACATCAAGTGGCTTATTATCCAGATTTTGATGGAAGTGCGTGGATGGGACCTTCACAATGTGATACGGATGATGTTCTATCTGTGGAGAAGACTGCAACTTGGTGTTTGGTTTGTGGTCAAAATTGTCATACTGCAGCTATGTGTGCTGTCAACTACAATTCAGAATTATTTGTGGGCTATGCTGAAAGGAAAAATTATATAAACTACTACAATCGAACGGGGCTGAATCAATCACAAATTCAATCGTGGACCAACCAACAACAGTTTTAGTAGCAACAACTAAACATGCAGGCCACAACTCAAACGAGTAATTTGGAAGAGATGATGAAACAAGTTTTAGGATCTCAGGTTGAGTTGTTGGCATACACGAAGAACCAAAGTGAGGCTGCAGAACAAGTGACTTCCCAACCTGTTGTAGATGAAGTTTCAGATAATTCAAGAAAGTCTGAGCACTTGGAAACTAAAATTATTGGATAAGTTGAGAAGATAACACTGCCACCATGTCTACAGTGGCTAAGAAAAGAAAAATATGTGGAGGATATTAGCCAATTTGTGGAGCAAACACAAGAATCGCAGTCACTCGATTGTCATCTTTATCTTGAGACTGAAATTGAGAAGGTGAATAAAAGTGAGTGTGTAGTAGATTGTGCAAATTTTAAAGTAGGACTGGTTGGGCCTCACTCAAAACACTTTTCTACATTATGTTTAGATGATGTCTTGTCTGTGGAATTATTTTAAATAATGGAAGAGTGTGAAGATGAGGAACAAGAATCCTACATTCTTTATTTTACACCGGATAAGCAACATAAAAACACACTTCACTTCAAGGGCGAGTGGTTTACCATGCACATTCCATTACTTGGTTCATTAATTTTTGTACCACCCCCATATGAGCGGGGCAAAAAGATGGATGCGATGTTGGGGGTGAAATTTATATCCTCACAATGGAGGAAAAAGTTGATTTTGGTCGTGCCGCGATACTAAATTAGGCGTTTCTTGGGAGGCAACTCAAGCTAAGGTATGTTTTCTTTTTAGTTTTTAGTTTTATTTTACGTAGATTTTTTATTGAGTCACGGGTTAATGGGAAGTCTGAGTAACTTAAACTTGAGCTAAGGAGCATGGAAAATACTGAGTGTAGGGTCCTATGGATCTCATTAATGCAAAAGATGCTACTAGCTTGGCCTAGAGGGCTCAAGGAGTATTTCTATCTTTTTACTTTTAAATTCACTTTGGGGACAAAGCAGATTTTTAAGTGTAGGGTAGAGAAATTCCCAAATTTCGGCTCGATTTATAAATTTTTAGGATTGGAATAAGTGAGATATTCTTGTTGTTGCTATTTTATATTACATGATGCAAGTGGGTTTGTTTGTAAAAGCATGTTTGATTGAATGAATTTCTATTTTTTATGACTCTTAGTCTCATTTTTTTTAGTCTTGTACTTTTTGGTTTAATTTTGAATTCATTCTACTGTTTGGTTGGGAGTATGATGATCCTATGTGAGTTGAGCATGTGCCATGTGCATGTGAGATTTTTGTATATTCCTTATTGCATGTGAAGTCTAGAACTTTCCCGGTGTGTGTGTGAAACGAAATAAATAATGTGGGTTTAGGAGATGATATAGCCCTTTTTTTTGATAGCCTTGTTTTATACCTTCAATTTGTCCTACCAATTATGTATTATCCTAGTTAACTCTGATTGAGCCTTTAGCTTATTTTATTTGGTAGCCTCATAAGTAACCTAAGCCTCTTCGTTGATAGACCATAATTTGATCCAAAAATCTCCTAACTACTTTAATGAAAAAAATAATAATTGAAAAAGGAGTTTGAGAAATTGAAGAAGAAAAAGGTGAAATTGATGCCCCAAGGTAATAGTTCTTGCTGTTAATAATTGAGGTGTGGTGGATGGGTGTGATATAATTTATGCTAGAATATTGCCATAATTGTGGAAACAAAAAAGAAAAAAATTGATTCTTGTGGCAGTAAACTTGGTGTCCACCAAGTATTTGTGAAAATGCTTAAAGAGATGAAAAAAAAGGTATGGATGAATGAATAAGTTTAGTTTGGTTGTTAGAGAGTGATTTTAAATGTATAATGTAGTGTATTAAGGCTCTTAGAGAGGTTAGTCACTATTCCCAAAAAGTTTCTACTCGTCCATTAGCCTACATTACATCCTAGAAAAGACCTAATTGATCCAAAGCTTTACATTCGACTATTACTGGAGCATTACACTAAGGGAAAGCTTATGATTCATTATAAGTAACTTGTGAATTCTTTGTGAAAGTGAGCGTAATTTGATTCTTGTACCCATTATGTTATAAATTGCATTATTGTGAGTGATATGGGTAACTCTCTTGATGTGAGGGGCACATGTTTGATGAATGTGGGTGAATTGTATGATGTCCTTGATTAAATTATAAGCATGAGTTTTCCAACTAGGTGAGTAAATTCATGAGGCTAGGATGTTTTGAAGTAGTGTTCATGAGCTTTCAAGTGTGTAAATAACATGCTTTATGTAGAAACTTGCATTCCGTGTAGTCATTGTAGTACTAGCTTGAGTGTCTTGCATATAGTAGACGTGTAGAAACTCCATCTCATGATACTAAGAGTGAAGAGTTGTTCGAGGAAGAACAAGGCTTTAAGTGTGGGGTAGTGATGTTGGGTGTATTTATGCATTCTACCGTCATTAAACTAACCTTTTTAGCCTTGTTTTGAGGATGATTCATGTTCTATATGGGTTGATAATGAGGTAAATGTGTATAAAAGTGTTAAGGAATGTTTTTATGATGTTAAGAGTGAGTTTCAAATATGTTTGTACTTAAAAGATTCATTTAGAGTTCAACCCGGAAAACTAGTGTTACTAGTTTGAGCTAGGTGCTAGTTTGAGCTAGGTGCTTGTCTAGTTGATTTTGATGGATTCTAGTGTGTTTAAGGTGTTCCTATTGGTTTTTATGAATAATTAATATTAGAATAACTTTTTGGGAATGAGAAAAGTTCAATTGGAATGAGTCTACAGTTGGAACAATAAGTTAAAGATCAATGAAAACTAGCATAACTTAGCTCTTGTTTTGATTCGTCGTAATGGGTGTTGTGTCGTGTTTCTCTTTTAATTAGTGTGGTGTGATAATTTATGAGGATTTTAGAGATGAATATGATGATATTTTCATGTTAATTAGGCTTGGATTTTATGGGAAACATGCCACAAGACAAAGGATCAAGATGGGAGACTTAACACTTAACCAAAATTCGGAGAGTAAATTCTAGAGGAGTAAGGCGATGGAGAGGCGCTCCCCACCTGAAGCAGGTATATAACCAGGGAGGTACCCTATCTAGAGTAGGGGGATAAACTGGGCTATTCCCCACCTAGTCCCAGCCTCAATAACTGAAGATTTTCAACTCTAACACGGATTGGGCTTACTCCTATACTATAAATACATGTTATATCACATTTTTACATACTTTTGGACGTCTTTGGACAAGAAGTGGATGCTCTACACATTTTTAGGTTTTATCATTGTTTAATTTAGTTTCTTCATGGCTTGTATCACCAATCTAAGGGACTGGATGATGAATATTTTCATTGAAGGCTAAAACTCCTTTTCCGGGGTTAAGGCCACATTCATGATTACCTTTGTTTTGAATTAAGTTTGTTAATTTTTCTTATCATTATTGGTTGTTTGTTTATTCTTGTTTTAACTATTTTAAGGATTAGCTACCCTTAGAATACACCAACAGTTGACCTTGTGATCTCTGGATGAGGAATAGGAAGATAGAACAAGGGAATAAGCAAGGTAAGGTTCGTAGTCTTTTATAAAATAAGGATTTTGAATTAGCATCTAGGACAGGGATGTACCTGGAAGCCTTACTTGAATCACATGTAGTATGATATTTGTAAAGAACTTAAGTGAACTATTACACCCCCGCTCAACGATGTAGTTGTATGGTTCAACTTAGTTAAATGATTAGAGATTGGGAAACGTAATCATGCAATTAACCCTACGAATCAACAACCAAGACAAGAAATTTAATGAATGAAGTTCAATAATGTAGTATGATTGTTTGTAAGCCTTAACCCTAGGCTACTATCCATATATTGTCCTAAGTCATTAGTTTTTTTGCATTAGTTTAGTTTAATTTTAATTTGCAACTTTAAAACTCTATTTGGTCCTCTCCTCAATTGGTTAAACTAGAATTGGATACAGAGAGATCGATACTTGGGATTCCTTGAAGACACTTTACTACTTGATAAGACCATGTACACTTGCGTGTGCGCTTGGGAGCTGTCACTCATCATCAAAATTTATATGTAGAAATTTTCCTACTTTATGATAATGACAAACAAACCATACATCTTTGATCACATCGATCATATTTAATATGTGTGATTAACAATTAGAAGATAAATGTGCCCCCTATCATCATGCTTTCACCATCATTCAACACAGGGACCTGGTCCCTTGTTGTCATTTGTAGCAAAAACTCTGATTTCTTCCCCCTGACATCATGCACCTTCATTTAGTGAACTTACATACTTCTCTTTGTCAACAAACTTACTTCATTCATCTATTCAACATATCACTTACTTCCCTCTATCAACATACCATTTAAATTTGGAACTCATTTCACCGCTGGTCCTTACTACATGAACTCAATATTCCCTCTTTTGGAATAATTGAAAAGTGAGTACAATAAACTAGGAGTGAAATAAGCACAAATTAGTTACTCATGGACATTGGGTCAATACTAACATGAAGAATAACTTTGATATTTAAAGGGAACAATTGTAACACACAAAGCAAAGATTCATTGATAAACAGAGGATAAGCATCATTGCAGTGCATAAATTAAATGTTCTTAGGGAAAATGCCACAAGAGTCGGGAAGAATTAACAAGTGAAGGACTGGGAAAAAGATCTTGAAGGAGTAGGGTCAGGTTATTTTTTAGAGGCTTTATGTCTGCATTCGGGATAAGGACCTCATCAGTTAAAATTGACCCCCTCTTATTCAGTTAAGCATTCTCAGTTCTGAGCATTTTAATGTCACACAGGTTTCCTTTTTAGAGATGCTAAATTATCACCTGGAGCTTGCTAATTTCTTCATCCTTGGCATCTAGGTTGAACTTTAGTTCCTCTATTTCCTTGTTGAACTCATTTTGGAAAATGCTACCTGATTTAACACATTTAGTTTTGACTAGTTTCTTCATGCTAAGCATTTGTAACGCAGTCTCTTGGGTTCCATTTTAATAGACAAACCCAAATTAGTCAAATACCTTGTTTAACTAATATTCGTAAGGCATGCCATGTTTTCCATTTTTCCCAAGAACCAATTTTTGAATGTGTTCCATTATTAAGCGTGTAGATTAATGAATTCAAAGCTACTAAGGCATTCCATCACATAAAAATCAGTGGCTGAGGCGATGCTTTTATTTTGTGATTGGGGCCGAATCACCTTGTTCACAAAGTCAAAGACTAATTGAAAGTCACTCTGGGAGTGATTTCCTATTCAGTACAACCACAAATTTTCCTTTCACCTTTGATGCATTAGCTAAGAATTCTATTGAAGGCAAATGCTTTGAGAAAGTTCTTACCTCATATATAGGAACTACCAAAATCTTTCTAGTGTTTCCTCATTCAACTTTATTTTCTTTCCTTAGACCTGTACAGTCAGATTCATCCCATCTTCTAAGAATTCCAAAGTGAAATTAATTTCCCTGGCTATCTCATCAAAATCAGTGGGAATATGTCCTTCCATGAGATGCATCCAACCTTGATGTTTAACCAGCTCCACTAATTCCACCATACCTGGCTCTGGTAGCACATTTGAATAAAAAATCCTTCCAGTTAACACCTTTTGATTCTTCAAGAAGCTATTTCTAACTTACTTGGATACAACCTTACTTTTCTCCTCATTCTTTCTTCTAGTATAAGTGATCACAGATTCCCTTTCAGCTATTTTTCTCTTCTTGGGACCAGGTCCCTCAAGAGTCAGCTGTTTCTTAGTAAAACTTCCAAACCATTTTCAAAATATTCTTGGTGTTTTACTAATATTATTTTTCTTGTGATAGTTATGCTCTTTCCTGGGCTATTCGACAACAAGATGAAATTTTTAGCAACCCAGGTTTCATCCACTATAACACTATCAAAATAGTTTTAAAGATTCAGGGATAATTCTTCATTAACAGGTTGAGTGATTAAGGAGCTAGGCTTTGGAAGATTAAGAATAGAAGGATGTTTTTTAAGAAATTTATGAAGGAATTTTTAACTATGCTAAGCTCAAAATACTCTGAAGAAAATAAAACAGGGAGAGATGCAACCATCAAGAAGGTTTTTTCCTTAGAAGGGCTATTTGAAATATGGATTTTCCTTTTTTTGATACGAGAAAGAGTGGGTTCAGCAAGATTTAAGCACTAATGAGCACAAAGAAGGGTTTTTTGGGGGAACAAGATATGATCAATTTCAAATTTTAGGTTACTCGCCTTCCTTTTTAGAATGGGACAACCTTTTTCTCTCACAAGGTTAGGGAGGACATAGTTTTTTCTTGACAAAACAGATAAAATTTGCACATAAAAGATACTAACCTGAGAGATAGGACTAGGTCTCTCTATTTTGTATGAATCTTCAACTTTGTGTTTCTCACATCTGTCCACCTCTAAAGTTGTTCCTATGGGTGTTTACCTACAAAGGTATGGTACTGAGTTAGTCCAGCATGTACCTAATTTAACAAGGATACCTGCCTCTTGAACATAGACAATTTCAAAAGGGAATCTTATCCATTTAGTAAGGTTGATTTGATCAATCCCAGCAGCCGTTTGTTAGTTTTATTATACCACTTCATTCCATGACTTGTTTTGGATATAGGTTTGAAGACCAAGCCTCAAACTTGACTTTATTAATAAGGTTGGAGATTCTTCACCTAAGAAGAGTTTCTTAGGGACCAGGTCCCTAAGAGTTTTATCATGACCCTTAATGATTATTCTTAGTCTTGAGATGGGATCAGTGACTGATATTTTGCATCATTAACATTCTCATATGCATCTTTCTACCTTTACTCATCATCTTTAGCATCATTAACCTTCTTTATTCAAATCACATAGTTCCCTTTTTGTCATAGAGATTTTCATCTATACTTTTCCATGGATCAGGTGCTTTGAAGTCAATTATTTCACCTGAGTCACTTTTATCCTGAAGTGTCTTGAGAGAGAGAATATAGTCAGACATTCTAGTATTAAGCCTTTCTTATACATTGTCATAGAATCACCCCTGACTATAATCCCCTATCTCATACCTAGAATTATGATCACTTGTTGGATTTAGGAACCCATTTGAGTTTGAGTTCCCAATAGGAGGATAATGGTGTGATCATACTCTTCTTAACCCATCTAGGCAGTGATATCTTCCTCTGTACCTTTTTCAAAGAGTTTAAGACCTTAAAATGTGCATTCTCCTGCTGAACATATTTCAAATCATTCATTCTAGCTCTTATCCAGCTTTGACAACTTTCCTTAGTGTGCCCATCCTTTCCACCATAAGTACTCATAGTATTAAAAACCTTGTTTCTAGCACCATTGGCAATCTTTCCTTGCCACCCAACAGGTTGGAGTTTTTCTTGATAGCCTAGTCCTTTGCCATCATTACACCTTGACTAATCATATTAAAAGAAAGAATATGTAAAGAACCAGTCCATTTAAGAGACTCATTTAACTATTCTCTTAAGAGGGACAGGTCCCTCTCTAACTCTTCATTTCAGTGAAGTGTAGACAAAAGGTGGTTTTAAGAATCTGTCAACCATTTTTGAGATCAATTTGAAACCTTGAAGCTTATTTCTTCCCTTTATCATCTATCTCCTCCAGATAACTCATCAAACATAGATTATCATATTTTATTTTAGTGAACAATTCTTCTATTTTAGAAATTTTAAAAGTTAAGGCAATCAACTCATTTTCTTGATTCTCTAATTTTTCTTCTGAGTCATTCTTCTCAGCAGTTAGTTCACATACAGAGTCAATCAAGACACTAGCAAGCCTTTTTATCTTTCTAGCAATGTAATTATCTAGATTCTCCTTAATATAAAAAATAGTTACCTTATTTTCTTTTTCTTCCTCTATGTTTGCCATGAATGCAAACAAGGAATCATAGATAACTAGATTGTCTTCCACTGCTAGCATAGAAATATCTCTTGTCTTTTCATCTTCACCTAAATCACTGGAAGAGTCTCCCCATGCTGCCAGAACAGCATACTCAATTGCTTCCTTCCTGTTTTCTTTCCCAGGACTTAAGAAGAACACCAAGATTTTTTTCACTTTTTTATATAGTGGAATCTCTTCTCCTGGGCAATGAAGCTCATTAGTGAAAGAAGTGAATCTTGTTTGTATTTTTCAGATTATTTCTCCTTTTTTCATGGTAAAGGTTTTATACTAAGTAGTAAGAATGTCTACTTTAGAATCATTCACATCAGTAGTACCTTCATGTGCAATCCTCAAGCAATCCAAGATCTCTTTGGCATTTTCACAAGCTGGGAGCTTATTATATTCATCAGGCGTTATAACGCAGACTAATAATTTCTTGGCCTTGTAAGTTTTTTCAACCTTCCTTCTATCTTCATCATCATACTCTCCTTTTTTACTACCATTCTTGTTATTTTTCCTTCTTTGACTTCTTTAACTGGAAAATGAGGACCATCAATAATTATGTCCATAAGTTCACTATCTTCATCCATAATAAAGTAAAATATCATAGTTTTCCACCACCCATAATACTATCCATTAAATCTTAGTGGTTTAGTGGTAGATTTACCTTATTCAAGATTAGATGGAGAAACCATGATAACCAAATAACTCTAGGTATTAACCTTTTAGAGTGTTTTGGTTCTGATACTAATTGTTGAAACCCTAAGGGGTTGCACCTCATAATGAGGGAACAGGTCCCTCAAAGTCAATCACATGCAATCAAACAATAAAGTACAGGAAAAAACTAAGGGCGGTGTAGGAAACAAACAACACACAAGATTTAATTTGGAAGCCTCCTTGCTAAAGAGAGGAAAAACCATGTCTTGCCCTCATAAGAACCAACAAAATCCTCTATAATCAACCTCTTGATTATAGACTCAATTTAAACCAAACACTTGGATCCTTTTGCTTGTAATAACTCTACTACAAGCTCATCTTGGCAACAGTGCCAAGGACCCTCTACACTGATTAACTCTAATCAGTATAAAACTTAGGAAACTCTACCTAAGCACTCTCGAGCAAATACAAAGTGACATTACTCTTATATCATGAGTAATTCTTTTAATAATTAGCACTCAAGAACACTTACTTACTCTTTAATTATACTACAAAGATAAGAACATGAGAAATCTTGAAATGGAGTTTCTACTTCCTCTTTTCACTCTTTCGATTTGTGCAAAAACTATTTGATGAAGAAGCCTCTTTTTCTTTTAATAGATGGGTGATGATTTGGGCTGAAATCTCATTGGACCAGGTGTCTTATTCAATACAAGCAACACCTTCAAGTTTCTATAGCCCAAATAGTCATCATATAATAACTTAAACACTTACTAACTTAGAATATTCAAGGGTATTACGATACCCTGAGTTCACACTATCTAGAATTTCAAACTTTTCTTTCTATTAGCTTAATCATCCATAATTCAAACTTAAATTCTAACACTTAAAATGGATATCCATAGAACTTCTCATACACTAATACCAACTTCTTACTGCTAGATAGGAATCATGAAACACTAATCCACACAAAATTGTAAGAACATACACAACCTTATCAAGCTCTTCTATTATTGTGGTCACTGCCTAATATCTATCCTAACTATAGCATTAACATACTCTAAGTCTCTCTTAACTGAGAAATCTCTCTCGAAGAGATATTAAACAATCTACAGAACACCTTTCTGCCTCCATAGTTACATAATCTACTAAATTCAGATAAACACTATCCCTACCTTACTGCTGCTAAACTTCTAGGATCAGGCTTCTAACTCAAGATCATATGTGGTCATAGAATTTTGAGAGGGGATCTGAGGAAACATATGACTTTGACTCAGTACGTGATTTTCATAAATAACAATGAACAATTTCAAACATTGGAACTTAAAGGCACTGATGGGATCCTTTTTGAACCCACATACAATCCCACAACTGTCTATAGGGATTACTTGAGAAACCTCTATTAGTAGGAATTTAAGCTTGACAGTTTCAATTACTAAAAAATAAGAAAGAGTGGTATAAATGAAGCAATGTAAGAATCTATATAAGTTTCTTAGGCAACATCTCTACTGCATGATCTCAGATACAAAAGAAGGGAAATATTTCTTAAATGCCCTGTAGCTTCTCGAAGAAAAGTAGAGTCGTCTTTGTACCATTCTGCAAGACTCTACTCGACACAACTTCATAGACACCCTAGGACACTTGAACCTTGTGCTCAAATATCAAGTTTTTTATGACCTGAGACTACCCCTGGTCATAATATGGTTCTTAGAATCACAAGCAATCCCAAGCTAACCCATGAACTGGCATGAAACTTGTGCAAATGATTATATATATATATATATAAATGCTAAATAACTGAGTAAAAACATAATCAATAGGAGACAAGCTATTTCAATACATAACTGATCAAAGTTTAAAATACTACAATCTGAGAGAGAGAGAGAGAGAAACTCAAATAATAAATACTGACTCTACTTAACCATCTATGAAGACTCTACTATACTGACAATAGGTAGTTCGGATATTCCTCCTACTATACCAAATTAATACATACAAATTAGAAAAAAATACATTCAAGAACTGCAACTGACTTGAGTCCTCAAATAAAAAAATTATCACCTACTGCACGAATACTATGAAACGTCTAACCCTGATGTGCTGGCTACCTATGGTACCCATATTATGAAGGAATATATCCACAAACACATATATGTGTTCAGTACTTTAGAATTTACTAAGAATGTGAGACACACACTAATCATTGAAATACTAAATATATGCTTTAAAATTAAAGACAGAAGTTATTTGCTAAAATATCCATTTAAATAATGGATGTATGTAAAATTTTAAGACTTATTAACTTACCTGATTTTCATGACTTCTTGAGAAGAGGGACTTAGTTTTAGAGCCTTAGGAGGTGAATTCTTGGAAGAAACCCTTTCTTTGCATTCTTTAGAATTTGGGAGGAAAGGAATCATGTATTTGATATATTTGGGTTATGGAATGATAAAATCATATTTATATCAGTCATAGGATAATTTAGGACGTAAATGACTTGTTTACCCTAAAAAAACTGAACAGAAATGCAGGTTTTAGAATTTTTGAACAAGGTTCGTGCCAGGCTAAAAATTTTGGAGCAAAAGGTCTATTCCACATCAAAATCATGAACCCTCACGGGTTCCTCACAAAAATGCTCATAACCTTTTGGTCGGGTATCATATTAAGGCAAAATTGAATGTGTTAGAAAAAGGAAACAATTATATATAATTTGGTGGGTATTTATCTCCAAATATCTATATATTCCATAATTTATACATGTTCAAAGTTGACCCTTGTAGGATCAAATACCAAAATTTGGTCGAATTAGAAGCTCTTAACTCAACTTTGCTCCAATTGTTTCCGATGAACATTTTTCACCTCAAAATCACTCTTTACACTAGGATAATGATCATGACCCTTATATTTGCATAGGTATCATTGGTTTTGAATTTTTACATGTAGGAATGGCGGTTTGAATTCTAGCCAAAAAATACGGGGTGTTACGGGTAGGGGGTTCTCCTATATAGGTGGATTACAATGTATGACCTCATAATTTGGTAATTTGGGTCATGTAAACTTGGTTTCATAGCCTAGGTTACTTGTCTCCTAGTATAAGAATACATATCGATTAGAGTCCTATGGATTGGTTTGTCGATTAGGTAACCTATAAGGTATTTTAGGAAATTATTACAGTTCATTCTTTCCTCTCATGTGGTTAGTACAGTTTCTTGTACGGGTTGAATCCAATTGGTGTCTCTCAATTTCCATTGGTATCTCTATAATCATAATTGGAATATAGTCTATTTCAATTAATATCTTGAGGAGTTCGCTCTTTGAGCCTAGTTGTTTTCAATTGGTATCATTCTATAAGAGTTGAAACTTATGATTGTCATATAAATTAAGATGAAATTGATTGGTTGTAACTTATTTGGTAAAATATAAGATGTTATTGTGATTCTACATTATTTGGCTAAATTTGAACTATGATAGATAACAATTGCAAGTTGTAACGCATTTTTTGTTGCGTGAAGGAATTTGAGTAGGTTTGTTTCTTGTATTTTTGGTAGTACCATTTTAATACTTATGTTAATCGTAGTTGGTGGAATTATTGTAAATATTTTAATTGTGAAAGTTCATAACTTGGTTATGCGTTAATGGTTAAAGAAATTTTTGTATGCGATTTAAATGGAAACATGTATTCTAAATGCTTGGCATAGTCTTTTCATTGGTGAAAAATAATGAGGAAAATATGGTTTACGACTTTAGAAAACTCTTGTTTGAAGATTGTGGATATTTAATTAAGGAACGTGGAAATTTTACTACTATGATTCATAACTGGTTCAAAGTAATGAGTTGTTGTTTCATTAATTGTAGGGTTCGGTATTGAGATTATAAAGTGGTTGATAAGATATTATATGTCAATAAGTTAAATGCCTGATGTGGGCATTGTTGCCTATTTGAGGCAACTTCATATTTAGACATTTGACTTTATTTGACATAGTGATTTTTTATTATTACGTGGATCAATGAGTGGTCCAAGCTATTAACATAATTAAAAGGTATAAATTCTATTCATGCCTATTGAAGGAATAATTGAGGAAGGGTAGAACTTATGCCTAGTTTTTAGCTGTTTTCATTGGCCAGGAAATAGCCCTAGTGGATTTTATTGTTGAATTATACCACTTTGATTTTTGTTATTGATTGGAATAAATTAAGTAAAGGTGTTGTTGACTTTGTATTTGATGTGTTTATGTGTAATCATATCCCTCTCATGGTTGTATGATAATACTTAATTAATATTACTTTTTGAATAGTTGAGTTATGTTGGGTAGGTAATTTGACTTGTTATAGGCTAGTTGTGAGGCTAAATAAGTATAGCTTGTTCTCGGGTGATAACTAAAAATATGGTAAATTATTGATTATTCAGGGCCGAATAGACTAAAGTAAGATATGGTGGAGAATTTGTGTTAATGAATCCCATTGTGGCAGGTTAGTTGATAGTTGTACTCTAGTTGGTTTATTATTATATGTTGATTATGGAAGGGTGAAAAGGGTCATAAGGTAGATGTCCCAAAGTTAAAAACACGGTGTAGTGTTTGATGATGTTGTATTCGTTACATATAGGAGTAAAAAAATTATGATCATTTTACTAGAGGGTGTCTGTTTGCTAGCTATCGACAACAGAGTTGACCATCTATCAACTGGATGATGGTCTGTCTGGTGGGAATTTAATCCAAACCAATGAGCTTAAGAAGTATCAAAAAGTGATGTTTGGATGATAGCTCATCAATGGACTGATGGTCCATCACCTAGACCATTTGATAGGATTTTTCTACACTTTTAAAGAGTTTCCTGAGTGATAGTTTTGCCGTTTCCTTTCCTCAATACCTATTCCCATGACTTAAATCTCTACTTCCAAGTCGAAGAAACTTTGCATAATTTTTGCAGATGTCATCAAATAGCTAAGTTAACTCAGATGGAGAACTTTGTGCGTCCAACTTAGTTGAACTAGTAGAAGAGACACAAATGATAGAAGAAAGGAATAAAGAAGTGAAACTCTCCATAAAGTGCCGATCACTTTGTTGGCCTCTTTGGCTTCTTCCATTCAAAAAATGTAGTCTTTCCTTAGTAAATAGCATCTTGAAGTTAAGCAAAGGCATTATTGAAGTCATCCTAATCTAAGCAGATTTATTCTCAAATCCCTAATCCCTTTTCTCTCCCAAATCTCATCAACTTAAGAAAGAATTTTCAAGATCCAAATCTCCCAAGATTAACATGATTCTTTAAAGATTCTTTCTAATTGTGGTTTGCCCTAAATTAGATTAAAAACTCCCCTCTTATCATCTCTAAGTCCAAGAAATCTCAAAGCTTTAAGAAGAAAGGACTAAGGTTTAACCTCATGGTTTCTTTCCTAGTTCTTCATCAAAAAGGTATTTTCAAAACTCCTTGCTTTTACTATTATTATAATGTGTCAATTTACTTGGTAAATCAAGTATTCTATAATGATTCTTTGATACTAGGGTTTAGGATATCACTGTGAAAAGCTTAACATTGATGTTTCCTCTTGATTTAAGAGGTTTCTAAGTAGTATTAATGGGTTTTAAGATATGAACATATTGTTTGAAAATAGTGAACTTGGTAATATGGATTCACAACTTTTAAGATTTTACATGATGAAAACATAACCCTCAACACATTTCAAAAGCTTGTTTTTCAATATGGATTATGATGGTTATTCCATCTTTTGAACAATATATGGAATGAAATAATGAAACGCTTAATGACCCTTTGAAACCCCTATGGGGATATGTTCATTAATTTTAAAGATGGAATTGGGAATATAAAATGTTATATGAAAATAGTATGGCATGATATGAATGGCTTGCAAGTCTTGGTATGACAATACCAATATAGGAATGCCTTAATGAAAGACTCTATGAATAAATGTCAAATGTTTTAATTAGGATTAAAGGGAATTATGTAGTTCAATGAGAAGGCACACATCCTCATAACCAATACTTAAAACCTATATTCTGCCTACATAGGGATTTTGTACCTTAATTGGATGAAATAATGTACTTAAAATGAGGATAAAATGGTGGTTTTATACTATTGGTGATTTTAGCCTACTTTCAGTACTTGCGACAATCGTGGACTGAGGCCCTACTGATTGGGGGTATCGGACCCATGTAGCCTGTGGGGTATGTGATGTCAATGAAAATCTACATTGTTCAAAAATAAGTTTTAAATGGTCAAGTATTTATGTCTCGTATCCCTTGTCCTAAAATTTTGATGTCAGGAATGATGAAAATATGTTTGTGACTTGGTTTATAAAGGTTTATTTTTCCCCTTTCCCTGGTTTCATGCTAGTACTCATCGTACTGACTATCCTCGGATGCTACATATTTTATGATATAGGTTTGGAAATATTTTCTCATGATTCTGTGCAGCACTAGGACCTTCACATTCTCTTTCGGGATAACTGGTAATAAGTGGTGAGCCGTTCATATTTTAGAAGACATTTGGCCTTTCTTTTATTTTATAGTGTAGTCGGGGCTATATCCCGACATAAGAGTTCTATTCTTAAAGTTAAAGGCTTCATAGACTGAGTTGGGTAATTGTTTTCATCTCGTGTTTCAAGACTTATATAATTAATCATTATGCATGTTGAACTTCATATCTTATGGGTCTATTTCTACACCTTTAATTCTTACTATGCTTGTGATATAATGCTAAGGGGTCATCTCGGGCCTTCGTTGGTTTGAGATGCCCATCATGGCTAGGACCACGATTTGGGTCGTGACAATCAACTAGATATTTGTTAAGTAATATTGACATTTAAGGAAGCTGTCTATTCAAAATAAATTGGGAGCACTTAAGGAATCTAAATACTCATACATAGAAACCCAAAAATCTTCAGATGTTACCAATAATTAGTATCTCAAAGAATCAATGTTCAAAGTTTAGAAAAAATGAATTATGATCCCTTTTAGTAAAGAAACAATTTCATATCAGTTTATTTTACTTATTTCAAAGTCCATGGATCCAAACTCCAGTGGAGGAAGGAGATGAAGAAAATTGGAGAGATGGATTTTGAGATTTAGTTTTTATATGAATTTGGTTGATTTACTGGGTCAGATTTGGGTAATTAAGAAAATTGGGTGATTTCAATTGAAATTAAGTGGTTTCTATTGATTTTAGGGAATCCATTAAATTGATGGTTATGCATGTTACATTTACTAACAACGGGGTATATATAGCCCTATAGTACGACAGAGAATAAACTTAATCAATTTTTAAAGTAGAGAAATATTTTTTATGCTTTTCCCTGTGATTTTGTTTTTTCTTCATTAGTTCATATCAAAGAAGTTAAATGAAAATAATGGTATTCTAATGCTTGATCTCAAGTATTTGTTCATATTTATGTTGAAACAAAATATTTTCATGCCAAAAGTTTAAGAGAAACTAATAAACTCAAGCTGCAATAGAAACTATAACTTAACCCAACCTTTTAATTGTTTAAAAAAAACTGTAACTTTATCCAACATGGAATTATATGTCTAGAAGAACAGTAACTTAGTATTTGACGGATACACATTCTTTCAAATAAAAATCTTACTTCAATTATTCCTGATTAATAGGTAAAGTTGTAAATAATATATTTTTATCCAATATTAATGTAAGATTTAGAGTTCAATTCTTAATTGAAGTGCAAAATTCTTTATGAACTTTTCATACGACTTTAACACTAAAACTAATTTGGTTTTCCCTTCAAAAACTTAATTACCATGGAAATTAGGGGTACATGTCATATAAGGATGTTATAAAAATAATTGAAAGGGCATAGTTGAGTTGTTGGGAAGTGAGTTTCCTATGTAGGAGATCAGAGATCGAATCCAACCTACGCCTATAGCACAACCATGAACTCATCGCATGGGACTTGTAGAGTGTAGTCTATATTCCTTGTGTAGTTTGTGAGCTATTGTAGTGAACTGATTATCACTAAGTGATCAACACAAAGTGCTCATCTATGTCTTGTACAGTGCCTCTGAGTGTAACTATCTGAAATTATAAATCTCATTCTTCAACTCCAACATTCTAGAGGGTGGGAAAAATCGGTCCAAGAACTGTGTCCTCAACTTGTTCCAAGTGGTAATAGACCTACGGGGCATTCCCCTAACCACAATGTCGCTTCTCCTATAAGATATAATAGTAACAACCTAAGTCGTAGAGCCTATTGACTCACCCTTTGTAGATTGTACAAAGGAAAATCCCCAAAAATTCATAAGGTGCATGTTTACATCATCAGTACGCAAACAACAAACACTCCCTTCAAATTCAGATACTAGATCATTGCGCTCATAATATCAAAGTTCGTTTCTTAGGCCAATTATGGAGGAATAATAACACCTGTCTCAATTAGTTCAACATATCCTATATCTTCTTCTGAATCATCATAAACTTGCAAGTACAACAAAACATGTTATTGAACACTATTTGTCCTGACTCTATCTCTGTTGAATGTTGCTCGATGCTTATCCTCTTATCTTGCTCTATCCTCCTCAATAGTTATATGATGAGTAGCTACCAACCTTGAATTTTCTTTGGCTATTAATAGAGAAGTAGTTTGCTCAGCCTTTGTTGAATACCATGCAGATGAGGCCGACTCAACGTAGTTGGATCATCCATCATGAACCCCCTCCTACTAGGTTCTTGGATCATGCTTTTCTCCTTTTTCCGTCTTATAATTCTATTGTAAGGTCTATTCAAGCTCAGTATCAATGGAATCGGGGGATTTCCTTGACTCCTAGTACTGGGCATACACCAGTATGTGCCCTAGAAATAGTAGAAAACCAAAAATCAACAAACAAAAGAATCAACTTTAACAATCTTGGTCAATCAATCTATAGTCATATTCCCCAACAACAGTACAAAATTTTGATGTCAGCTAAGTTACACCTCTAATAAAGTATAAAGTGATCGCTTGTCGAATATAGAACTCAACTAGGTTGGGGTCGATCCCATAAGGAATAGGTTGGAAATCTATCATGAGCTTGCTGATATAATTAGAAAGTGCAAAATGTTAAAAGGGGAATTTTGTAAAAACAATAATACTAGTAACAATGCTTTGCAATTAATATTTTAATCTATATAAGACAATCACTAGGATTGTGTTCCCCTTGACTTCATAACTCCACAAACTTATCATGCTCGTCAAAATACCTCGGTGTCTTACAAGAAAAATCTAACAAGTTATGTCTCACCTAACCATCTCTCAAACTTAGTTTGGGTGAATTTCACTCATCTCCTCTCGTTCTCAGAGTGTTGCATTACTAACCCTTGTTCTGTATCTTAGATTAACTATCTTCTCTTGGTCTCAAGTTATTTAGATAAAGATTGGTAGATTCCAATTACTATTGTGATCTCCTTTTCCTAATCTCTACCTATCTCTCTAGTAAGTATCAAATACATATGAATTTCTAACATTTGCAACCATTAAGAAAGAAATCAAAGTGAAGGAAACCCCAATACATGCAAGAACACCAATTTAGAATGACTTCGCACTTTCGCTACCTTATTAATCCATTAGGGTTCCCATAACCCTTAATTATAGGGTTTAGCTACTCATGGTTGTAACATAAATTCCATAGGTGAAAGCATATGAAAGAACTTACAAAGAATAAGAATGAAAACCTGAAATCACAAATTAATTATAAACCCTAAAATAACAATAATTGCAAGATCAATAATGTATCTCCAAATTGAAAATAATGTCAAAATTGTATAAAGTGCATAAACTGATTATAAAAAAAAAATCCAAAGGTTATTTATTGATACATCAGAAAACCTATCCTAAATAGTGTAAGAAACCGGAGTCGGCACCAACCCACGAGATAACCTACTGGGTGTAGGCTTTTATTTTTGTCTTACGCACTTCCTTTTTTCTGTGTAAGTTTTGGAAATATCCCCATTACTAGGTCCGAGATCTACATATATGAATTGAAAGGTCCGAATGATCAACTCTGCAATCAGTTGTTAGAATCAATAGGTCTTCAAGTTGTTCATTTCCAAAAATTGAAACCCTTCTTATTGGACGATCATGATACTTCCCAAAAATTAAAATTCTTGATCAATGGAGGATGTACCTATAGGGCATATGTAGGCTCATGGAACCATAGAAATCTTTAGTCATTAGAACCTCTACCTACGAGGAAACCCATGAACTGTAGGTTGT
This sequence comes from Capsicum pubescens, assembly GCA_030864215.1. Taxonomy (NCBI): domain Eukaryota; kingdom Viridiplantae; phylum Streptophyta; class Magnoliopsida; order Solanales; family Solanaceae; genus Capsicum; species Capsicum pubescens. The sequence continues at coordinate 192,827,051 of CM061543.1, read as the reverse complement.
AGCTATGTCTCGTAGGTATGCTTCGTGGGAATCAGAACAACTTAACCAGCTTCAAAACTTTAAATAATCAACATACATGGCCACCTAAAGGCTCTTATGTACTACCTACGGGTCATAGGTAGGCTCATAGGTAGCATCCTCATCTACACTTCATCTCTTTTGCTCACTCTCTACTCCGAACTCTTTTTTTCCTGCAAAATCAACACAAAAGCACATCACATCTAAAAAGAATACCGAAGTACTTACATAATTTCCTTGTTTTAAGTATCAAAAGCTCCATGAAACAATGGCAATCATCACCCTCAACTTTGAACATTTCCAAGTCCTCGGGAAACTAACACATAATAGACAATCACAATACTTAACTAAAAGAAACCTAAGGCACCTACGATAATCAACTCAATTTATCTCAAATTACTTACCCCCTCCTTGTCATAACTTGAAAAATTACTATATGGATCCATATAGCATAATAGCATTACACAAAAGAACTCAAGTGATATAATTAGATTAGCAATAATAAACCAAGCATGTATGCAATTACCACTACCCAAACAAATAAATAGTAAGCAATGCAACAAATTTACCCTCACAGTAAGAAAGTCCCAAATCTCATAGTATCATAATGTATGTTAATGTAGGGACTACATCAAAACACTCAAGCTCTCAAAGAAGTTCAAATAGTGAGCATAAAATATCACAAACTTGCCCTTATTTTCTTTACATTAATTTTTCAGATAATTGGATCAGGATCACTATAGGACTTTTCTAGGCTTGTAATGTAGGATTGGAGGAAGGTATGGTACATATGGGAAATAGTGACTATATCATTGACACTACACTTACATTATTGGCTCCACTACTCAACCATGCTTTTTTTATTCTCCATTTTTCTTCTTTATTGCTTATTCATATTAGGTGTGGTTTCCTTCATTCTTTGTATTTATTCACTTTCTTTTTTTTTTTTCTCACTTTTTGTTCTCTTTTTTAACACTTTGCTTCCACTCCCGACCCTACTTTCTTTTCTTTTATTCAATACTCTTCTTCATACCTATTTTTGACTATATACCCCTATGATATCCATCTTCATCTTAGGCGACTTGCCTGAATTATGGTATATAATGTTCAAGAAGGTACTAGGGCAAAAATAGGTTCATTGTAATTAAATACAAAGGTGAAAAGGTTAAAAGAAGAAAATAGGTTAATTTAGGCTGAAATTAAGGATCAAGGGGTACTTATTCTTATTTGGTCAGTATTTTAGGCTAAGAGGGGACTTATTCAAACACGGCCTATAATCATGTCCCAACCAACTATCCTACAACCTAGGCAAGACTAACCGACAAGTTCTGAATTTGATGCACAAAGTAAACTAGGTAAATTCCTCCCACCTATATGGTACAGGGTTACATCATCAACTACTACCTATCTGGTTCATACAATGCTAAGCTATGATTATTTTTTCCCTAATACTAACACCATAAAAATATTCAACAATTTCACATATATATTTACAATAAACAATTCACAAAAAATTTAGAAGAGGTATTATATTTCTCTAATACTTAAAAATACAAAAAATTTAGAGTACACTTAGGTTTCTTATTTTTCTTTTAATTAAACAAAACAACACATAACATACAACATGACATAACACAGTACATAAACATGTTTTTTGTACTATGATAGCATAGCTTGGGGGAAAGAGACATAACAACAAAAACCCCAAGTGGTTTGGTATACACTACCCCCAACTTAAAGTTGATGCTCTATCCCTAGTGCATACTAGACAATGAAGAATATAAGGGTATAGGGACATACCTGGAATGCTCTAGGCATCATAATGCTGCTCGCTCTTAGTTGTAGCCTCATGTGGCTCATCGGGAAGTGTAATGTGGTTCTTTATTAGATGAGTCATCTAATGCCATTTTAGCATGCCTCTGCTCATCGATATAAAAAATAAATCATAGACTTAATGGTGGACTTATTTAAGGCCCAGCTAATATCGCTAGGTCACCTCACTTCTCCTGCTCACGTCCTCTTTTGGCCCCAATTGTATGAGACTCATTCTCTTTAATAAATAAATCAAAAATTAGTGGTTGTTATTTGGGAAACAACTGCTTAAAGAAAGGTATCACCAGAGGGATATTAGGAATAGGTTTCTTAGCTAATGTGCATGCCTCCAATCTCAAAGTAGCCACTTCCTCATGAAATCCTGATAAGTCAGTACCTGACACTCACAGAGTTGCTTTTCTCTTTAGGCCTCAAAACTATCAATAAACCTATTTAGCTCTCTAGTAAATCATTCTATAGGAGACATCATCCTAAATACCACTCTCACCTCAAATGCCTCTAAGATAGACCATACCCATGGTTGGGTTATGACTAAATAATATAGCCAACTAGATATCAATATGTGTCTAGTGATCAATCAACTCCTACTTTTAATCCGTAAACTATTGTAGGAAATCTTGTGGCATAGTCAACATGCCTAAAATTGGTGAGCAAGGGGGCAACATAGAAGTAGAAGCTGGAGCTAAAGTGTCTATATCCCCCTTACTAACTATCATAGTAGAATTATCTACTCACTAGATACCTATATTAATGTTGCCACCTAGTATCATCCTATCCACATGCTCAGCTTACACAGAGGGCTCCTAAAAGCATACCACACCTATAGGTGTAAAAGTTTGTGCTCTAGATAGTGTAACGGGGTTGACATCATACTTAATCATCTAATATTAGTCAGATAGGTATCCTTAACCCTATGATCAACCTCTGTAATAGAAATCACTCTTAGTGCATTACACAATCTTTGAACCAAATTGAGGAAAAGAATAGTGGTGAACTTGCATAATGTCCTCTCATGAATCTCAACTTAAATCCACTAGGCAAATTCATTGTCATACCCAACTATGAGTTTTCAATCAATACTACCTGATACTATATAAGCATATTATCTATAGCTATCAAACTCAATTGGTGCCTCACAATGGTCCACCAATATGTCACTGCAAAGTGTAGTAAAGACTTCTTTATCTCCACCTTCCCCTCTACCAAAGGGGCCTCAGTACGAAGCTCAATAATCTACTGAGCTACCAATCTAGATAAGTGTATCCTAATCTCCCTCTTATTATTATTTCTCACTCTCCACCAATGCTTTATAAGCCACAATCTATAATCAAACTCCATTGTAGTAATTATCCCTACAAATTCTGACCCAAATAAGAATTGGTGAATAGTTTTCTCAGATAACTTAATCATAACCCCTCTGACTAGTGTCTAAGTCAGTACGGGTTAGTCTAATGTTTTCTCCTCAATTGCAGTGATAAAATATATCGATGCTTCATAGGAGGAATAAAGATCTCAAATAATCTCTGGGCAATATGATCCTAAAGACTCGCCATCCAACTAAGTCTATACTTATCAAAGGTAGCCTGCGGGTTTGAAATTTCTTCTGAAGTGTTGATCCCAATATGAGTCTCCTTAATAATATCATGTTGATGTCTGTCCTACTAAATAATACCAATATCCCTATCATAAAAGCATTATATATCTACCATCTACTGTTTTAAAATAGTTGGAGCAAAAGGTACTGTGGAGATGTGAATGGACTTTTGAGTGGTTGAAGATGAAGAAAAAACAACCTTAGTACCCTTTAAAGTATTAGTATCTTCATCAAACTAGGGTGAATCTTTCTCACAATTATTAATACTAGATGAAGACTCTGTCTCCTCCTTAAACTGGGGGATGGTTGAATCTTTATCAGTAAAACTAAAACAGAATTCATCCTCTCCCTCATCAAATTAGGTAGAGATAAAAGAGTGAGGTGGTGATATTTGTCCTGACGTTATCCTAGGTCCACTTTGGATAACATGAGTTTGGGTAGCCTAGGGGCCGAGTTGAGATGCCAGTGGCAATGCGAATTGAGAGCCTGGCTGCTTCCTATCTCTGAGTCTAGCCCCTATTTTGGTATGGATCCAAGGGAAAAATATCAATGGGGTACTCTTCTATGAATCCACTCTATTCGAGAGGCTCATCTCTCAATTTGGATTGCACTTCTTTCTTTGGTGTAGCTAGGTTTCCATGGTACCTATAAAGAGAGTTATAATGAATTAAATATAGTAATGGAATAGGAAACAAAACAAATTGAGAGTTCAACATAGGGGATACCTAATCCCCAATCCACAGTTCATAGGATGTACCTTTGGGGTCGTGGGTGGGGTTATAGGTTGCAGACAGAGCCTCTGAACTTTTAATTCTTTAGTTATAATTCTTATGAGTCCAACCTATGACTTGTATGTTCAACTTACCTATCGTAGGTAGGGGTGTAAGTCACTTTAGAGGATTTTTTTAATTTCCCTTCAAAATTCTGTAACAATTTGAATTTGATGAAATATGTGAAATAAGTGATTCTGTGTGATTTGATGATTTTACCCTTCCTCGTGGTTTCATTGTAGTATTTCTAGGATGTGGGGATGATTTGCATGGTTCTCGATGCTTTTTGGTGCCATTTATGTGGTTTTATGGTTTTTGGCGGCTTTGAGAGCCATATAATTGATTTTTGTTAATATCTTTCAATCTGTGTGGTAGATGCCAAAACGGACTTTGCCACCAGATCCAAAACATTGATTTAAGGGTGTTAACATAGTTGGTGTGATTTTATGGCTTTTAAATATTATTTCAATCCTCGGTTTGAAAAGTTGTGATTTTGGATTTTGGGGGTTAACTTTGTGAAAATGACATTTTTTCAAAAATATGATATCGCTACTGATTCCAGAGCATTGAATTTTATAAGGTAGCATTCTTTATTTGTGTTCACAGGATTTTGTAAAAATCTGAAGGGGCCCATAAAGACTTGGATTGAACCAAGTCCCCAGCTAGTGCACCCACGATCATGGAGTTATTGTCACGATCTCGATAAGGCATGCGGGTAATTGTCATGATCGCGACCCTAGTCCCTAATCATGATTCCCCTGATAGTCAAGGTACTGCAATCGCGACCCATGGTCCGCGATCACGATGCCTCTTTATATAAATACCTATTTTCGCCATTTTCACCATTTTTTAGACATGGAGCATACGATTTCATGGATTTGAGCAACTTTCTCCATTTCTAAGCTTGGGTAAGCTCCATTACACTCATTTTAACTAATCTATTCCATCTATAACATTAAATTCTTGTTATAAACACATATTAAAGTATGGAATTTGTGGATTTTTGTCTGTAAGGCCTAAAATGGTATTCCTTCAATTTAAACCCCAATTTTACTCTTTTTTCACTTGAATGAGTTTTTAATCCTATAATTATCAGTTTTCCCTTAATTTCATCTTCAAAATAACTTCGATTCTTTATTTTTAGATGGATTTCAAAGATTTTACCTGATAAAGTTTTAAAATATTTTTTCTTTGATTTGGACCTTTTTTTAACTTATTTTTTCTTGGGTTTTCATCTGTATACTCCTAAAAATATAGAAAACATGTTTTTATAAAAATGTTAAGTTTTGCCCTTTTTTCTCGAAAATCCATCTTAGGGGTCTGTTTTGACTACAACTAGAAACTAGGCAATATGGCTATCATTGGCTTTCTTTTGATACTTAGATTCAATATTTTTATGTTTTAGTTGATTTTGGGTCCGATCATGCAAAGTGAGATTGTGAATTGAAGACTTTTGTTGTTGTTTGCATCCTTCGGGATAGGTTTTAGACTGGGTAGTTAATGTTAATTCAAAATGCATGTTAAGGGTATGGGAACTAATCATAAAAATCTCTATCTTATTGTGTTATGCCTGTGTGGGGTCCTATATGTGATGTAATTTAGTTGATTTGATATATTATGTGCTATGTGAGACTGTGTGGGGTCCTATGTGATGTTGATAACCTGTGTACATGAGAATAATTATGTTTTGTTTGATGAAAATCATATTGTGGTACCAATATATATAGTGATGTATTCATACTCTATTAGCATATGAATCATATTAGATTACATGAATGGTTGAAATAATGAGTGGATATTTAACTCACGTGATAGTATATTGGTTGGTTGTGGAAATACCCATTGTGGTTGGTTGTGATCATTGCATTCTCATATTCATTCATTAAAAAATGGTACCATCGTACAAATATTGAGAAGAATTGGCAACATTTTTTAATGACAATGCAAGTGGTATGGGTTACCGTTGTGGGATATTTTGTGATTGCAGGTGACATGGACTTAGTGTATATTTTGTATACTTTATTTTATACTTTTCTTTGTTGTCTTATGATACCTATTGAGTATAAGTGGACCATACTCATCCCTACTTTGCCATTTCAGTAGAGATCTAGTGTGGGTACATCTCACGTGGCTTGATTTTGGGCGCCTTTAGAGTTGTTTAAGGTAGCAGTTGGACTTTCATGTGTCTGGTTCCACTTTTATCTTTTTTATTATTTTATGTCTTTACTAGCATTCAGAGATAGATATTTTACTGTTGGATATTCTGATGTATTTGACTAATGGATTGTATTAGTAGTTCTTACACTATTAAAACTAGGTTTTGGGAGTTTGGTATAATATCTTTGGTTGTATGTTCCATTTTTATAGTATATTTGTATGGTTTGTATTTCTTTTAGAAACCTTGCCTTGGGGTTATTTATGTTATTTTACCCATAAGTATCAGTTTGGATGATAGGCTTACTTGTTAAGGTTTGTAATTACAAGTGCCATCATGACCCTTATTTTTGGGTCATGACAAATTGGTATCAGAACAACCAGGTTCATTGGTCTCAATGGTATAACAACGAGATTTCTAATAGAGTCTGCGGATTGGTACGTAGACCTCTATATCTATCTTCGAGAGGCTATAGGATGTTTTTAGGAAATTTCTCTTATTTTGTTTCTTATTAAGCGAATTTCTTTCATACCTTGTGTTCTAAGACACATTTCATTCTTTTCTATGCAGATAGTAATAACTAGATCTCACAAGGTCAGAGATGTAAAGCATTTATTAAGAGGGAAAGGCCTCAAGTCATGGATGGGCTCAAATAAGTGGATGGGTACGTTATCTGCCCCATCTAGGAGTAATTCAAAGGGACTCTCCCCTAAACCTCGTGTTAAGTATATTGGTGGTGTAGGTCCTATTTAAGTGCCTCAGAGTTCTTCTACCCAGTCTTGGAGGGTTATTAGTGTATTTACTGACCCATTTAGAGGGTTCACCTTTGGTTATGTCGGGTGTTCTTCCAGTCCCAAGTGTGGATCCTTCGGTTGCTCCTACTTCTATTTTAGGCACTCCTCATACCCCAAGTATTATTCCTATTTTATTAATGGTATCTGAGTGTGGTGTTCTGAGGTTGAGAGTTTAGCTTTCATCTATGTAACCTCCTCAGATGGGATCTTAGCCTGCCAGATTTACTATACCTCCTCTTTCTTTGAGTACAGTTATGTCTTCTTAGGATCAGAGGTTTGAGAGATTTACTCATTTTGGTCCTCCTAGATTTAGTGGTGCTATGTATGAGGATGCCTATGAGTTCTTGATTAACTATTGGGAGAAGTTGCATCATTTTGGTTTGCTTGAGTCATATGGGATTGCTTATACTACCTATCAGTTGAGAGATACTACTAGAGATTAGTGGAGATTGCTTGTTAGTTGTGGACCTCTTGATTCTCCTGAGATGATAAGAGATCAGTTTGCCGCTACCTTTTTGAGAGATTTGTGCCTTACAATCTGGGTACTAGATAAGATATGAGTTTGATCGCCTGGAGAAGGGCTCCATGATTATTGCAGAGTATGTGTCATACTTCTAAGCCTTGTTTAAATATTTCTATACTAGTATTTCTACCGAGTTTGAGAAGATTTGGATATTTATGAAGGGATTGGATGTTTACTATCAGTCGGCTGCATCTCGCATAGTTGTATTTAGAGTATCCTTTTGGAGTATAGTGGATCATGCTAAGATGACTAAGGGTATTCTTCAAGCATCTTAGGGAGGCACCAAAAAGGTGAATTCTTTTGGTAATTTTAGAGATCACACCTCTTGAGGCAGAGATTTTTTAGGTTCTCATGGGTATTAAGGTAGAATAGTGAGGGAGGCCTTGTAGAGTTTGGGTAGTGGGTCTTTTGGTCAGCAGTTTAACGGTGGACTTTTGGGCCTAATGGAACCTTTTACTATTAAGTCAGGTGTAGAGCTTGCAATGTGTATGATGAGACTAGAATTTGGCCAAATACTGTCCCCACTGTGTGATTAAAGCTACTCCTATTATAGATGTGAGAGGTAGAGGTTCTTCTATAGGTGCGAGAGGAAGAGGTGGGGGAGCCCTTGGTGGTGGTCTTGAGTCTATTTATCTGATTGGTGCTCGTGGACAGTTCTATGTTATACTAGCCAAACCACAGATAGAGGCTTCTCATATTGTGATCATAGGTATCATCCCCATTTGCTTTAGATTTGCATCTATGTTATTTGATCCAGGTTCGACTTTCTCCTATGTGTCTGCATATTTTACTTCAGGTTTTGATTCTATTAGTGAGCCATTTTCCAAGCATATTCATGTATCTACCCTAGTAGGAGATTCTTTATTGGTGGATTAGGTGTACCAATCCTTTATTATGACGTTTTCTTAGTGTGAGACTTGGGTAGATTTGCTTGTGTTGGATATGGTTGATTTCAATATTATTTTAGGTATGGATTGGTTGGCTCCTTATTATGTAGTTTTAGATTGGTATGCTAAGAAAGTGACTTTAGATTTGTCAGGTGTGCTGAAGATAGAGTGAAAGGGTGTGCTTCATTCAAGTCCTTAGAGGATTATATTATATGTTTAGGCTATCTATTTGGTTAAGCGAGGATATTTGTCTTACTTGGTTCATATTCGTGATACTAGTATGGCTTTACATCCTTCTTTGGATTCTTTTTGTGTTGTTTATGAGTCATGGATGTGGTCCTTATAGATTTGTCCGGTATGCCTCCTGATTGTGATGTTGATTTTACTATTGATGTTAAGCTGGCATTAAGACCATTTCTATTCCTCCTTATAGAATGGACCTAGCCGAGTTGAAGAAATTAAGGGATCAGTTGCAGGAGTTGTTTGATAAGGGACTTATCCAACCTAGTGTATCACCTTGAGGTGCACCTGTCTTATTTGTGAAGAAGAAGAATGGGTTTATGTGGATGTGCATTGCTTATCGAAAGTTAAATAAGGTGACGTTTAAGAATAAGTATCCTCTTTCTCATATTGTGATTTGTTTAACCAGCTTCAGGGTGTCATTGTGTTTTCAAAGATTTATTTAAGGTTTGAGTATCACCAGCTCAGGGTTAGAGCTTTGGATATTTCGATGAATACTTTTTAGACTCGATATGGTCAATATGAGTTCTTGGTCATGTCCTTTGGGTTGACCAATGTCCCAGCCGCATTCATGGAGTTGATGAACCGAGTGTTTCGATCGTATCTCTACTCCTTTGTTATTGCATTTATAGATGATATCTTTGTTTATTCCTAGAGTGAGGCTTATCATGAGGAGCATTTGCGGATTTTGTTTCAGAGATTGAGGGATGAGAAATTGTATACAAAGTTCTCCAAGTACTAGGTTTGGTTGGACTCTATTCTTTCTTGGGTCATGTGGTGACTAAGAAGGGTATTATGGCTGATCCAACCAAGATTATAGTGGTTCGTGATTGTACTAAGCCTACTTTGCCAACCTAGATTTTGAGTTTTGTTGTCTTGGCACGTTATTATCGATGTTTTGTTGAGTTTTTTTTATCTATTATAGCTCTGTTGACCAAGTTGACTCAGAAGAATATTTCCTTTCAGTGGTTTGATGCTTGTGATGCAATCTTCCAAAAGCTTAATAATTTGTTGACTTTATCTCCTATCTTGAATTTAACCAAAGAAGGTGTGGGTTTTACTGTCTTTTGTGATGTTTCAGGTGTTGGGTTAGGTGCGGTGTTGATGCAAGAGAGTAAGGTGATTGCTTATGCTTCTCGTTAGCTGAAGCCCCATGAGAGGAATTACCTTACCCATGATGAGTTATGCCCGATTGTTTTTGCTTTAAAGTTGTGGATACACTACTTATATGGAGTTTATTGTGAGATTTTATCGGATCATCATATCCTTAAGTACTTCTTCTCCTAGCAAGATCTTAATATGAGGTAGTGTCATTGGCTTGAGTTTCTTAAGGATTGTGACTTGACTATTCTCTATTATCCTGGCAAGGCTAATATGATTGCAGATTCCTTGAGCTGGAAGCTGACTAGAAAGGGTAGCTTGGCGCATTTTTTGACCCAAGAGAGGCCTTTGGACTTATAGGTTCAGTCTTTATCTAACCAGATGGTTAGGCTTGATAGTTCAACACTTAGGTGTGTTTTGGCATTTGTAATGCTAGGCCTTCTTTGATGGAGCAAATTCGAGCTCATCAGTTTTATTATCTTGGGTTGAGGTTGATTCAGGATAAGGTGTTGAGTGATGAGGCTAATGAATCCTCACTTAATTTTGAGGGTATTTTAAGGAATGGGGGATGAGTTTTTGTGTTGAGAGTGGGTTACTGGATTTGAATAATTTTGGAGAAGGCCCATATTTCTAAGTATTCCATCAATCGGGGAGTGACTAAGATATTTCATAATTTAAGAAAACATTACTGGTGGGGTGGTAAGAGGAAGGATGTAGAAGATTTTTTATCTCATTGCCTTTGTTACCATCAGGTGAAGGCCGAGTATTAAGACCTGGTGGATTGCTTTAGAGATTACCCATTCTCGAGTGGAAGCAGGAACAGATCACTACGGACTTTATGACCGAATTACCTCACACTTCTCATAGATATGATAGTGTTTGGGTCATCATGGATCGATTAACCAAGTCTTCTTATTTCCTCCTAGTTTAGGTATCTTTCAGTGCTAAGAAGTTAGCAAGCATCTATACAGGGAGATTTCGCGACTATATGGTGTGCTAGTGTTTATCATTTCAGATCAAGTACGTACTTAGGTTGGTCTCACTTTTGGAAGACTTTTCAGCATGAGTTGGGTACTCAAGTTGATTTTGTATAACATTTCATCCCCAGACTAATGGTCAGTCAGAGTAGACTATCCAGGTTTTGGAGGATATGCTCCGTACTTGTGTGATGGATTTAGTGGCCAGTGGGAGCAACATTTAGCCTTGGTGGAGTTTGCGTAGAATAATAGCTACCATTCCAGTATTGATATGGATCGTTTTGAGGCTTTGTATAGTAGGTGTTTTTGGTCTCCAATGGGTTGGTTTGAGGTTTCTGAGGTTAGACCTCGAGGTACATACTTGCTTAATAAGTCTTTGTATAGAGTTTGGATCATTCAGGATAGACTTCGAGCGGCTCAGAGTAAGCAGAAATGTTATGCAGACCATAAACTTTGTGCCTTGAGATTTGATGTTAGTGATTGTGTTTTCCTTCGAGTTTCACTTATGAAGGGTGTGATGAGATTTGGGAAAAGGGGTAATCTTATCCCCAGGTATATTGTCCCATTTGAGATTCTTTGGACTATTGGTGATGTGGTTTATGAGTTAGTTGTTCCACTAGTATTATCAGGTGTTCATCTAGTTTCTTATGTTCCTATGCTTCACCATTACATTCCAGATGAGTCTCATGTCATTTGTTGGAAGTCAGTTTAGTTAGATAAGAGGTTGTCTTTTGTTGAGTAGTTCGTCTCCATATTGTCTAGGGATGTTAAGCAGTTGCTCTCTAGAGTTATTCATATGGCTAAGGTCTAGTGGAGGAATTGACTTGTAGATGAGTCTACTTGGGAGGTCGAGTCTAATATACGTAGTTCTTAATCCCAGCTCTTTATTGATTCAGGTATTTCTCTTGCCTTTAGTTTGAGGAAGAACTAGATTTATAGTAGTGGATAATGTAACGACTTGAATTTTGATTAAATATGTGAAATGTATGTTTCTTTGTGATTTGGACATTTTACACCTCCCCGTGGTTGTATTATGGTATTTTTGGGGAGTGGGGATGATTGACACATTTCTTGATGCATTTTGGTGCCATTTATGTGATTTTATGGTTTTTGGCAGCTTTGAGATCCTTATAGTTGATTTCTGTTGATATCTTTTGATTCGTGCGATGGATGACAAAACAGACTACTCCACAAGATTTGAAATGTTGATTTTAGGGTGGTAAGATGGTTGGCGCGGTTTTAAGGCTTTAAAATCTCTTTTCGACCCTCGGTTTGGAAAGTTGTGATTTTGGGTTTTAGGATTCAAATTTCTGAAAGTGATGTTTTTCCAAAAGTTTGATATTTCCATTGAGTTCGGAGCATCGAATTTGATAGGGAAGCATATTTCATTTGCGTTCACAGGATTTTGAATGAATCCCAAGGGGCGCACGGAGATGCAGATTGAACCAAGTTCCCAACTGGTGCACCACTCAGCTGGTGTACCCGTGATCGTAGAGCTATTACTGTGATCGCGAAAGGGCACGCAGGGTAAGTGTTACAATAACGACCCTAATCCTTGATCGCAATTCCCCTAATAGTCAAGGTACTGCGATCGTGATCCACGGTCCGCAATCGTAATGCCTCTTCATATAAATACCTATTTTCGCCATTTTCACCATTTTTTAGACTTGGAGCTTAGGGCTCATGGTTTTGAGCAACTTTCTCCATTTCTAATCTTGGGTAAGCTCCACTACACTTATTTCAACTAATCTCTTCCATCCTTAACATTAAATTCTTTTTTAAAACACGGATTAAAGTATGGAATTTGAGAATTTGCCCCATAAGGCCTAAAAATGGTGTTCCTCCAATTTAAACCCCAACTTTACTCCTTTTTCACTTGAATGAGTTTCTAATCCCATAATCCTCAGTTTCCCCTCAATTTCATCTTCAAAACAACTTCGATTCTTGATTTTTTAATTAATTTCAAAGATTTACCCGGTAAAGTTTAAAAATAATTTTTCTTTGATTTGGACCTCATTTTTAACTCATTTTCGCTTGGGTTTTCAGCGTAGACTCCTAAAAATATGGGAATATATTTTTGGAACAAAGTTACAATTTTGCCCTTCTTTTCCAAAAACCCATTTCAGGGGTCCGTTTTGACCCTAACTTGAAACTAGAAAATATAGATATTGTTGGCTTTTTTATGCGTAGATTCCATATTTTGATGCTTTAGTTGATTACGGGTGCATTCGTGAGAAGTGAGATTGTAGTAATAAGGTTTTTGTTCTGATTTTTGGCCTTCGGGGTAGGTTATGGCTTAACTTCTTTCAAAATGGGTTGGGTAGTTAATGTTGATACAAAATGCATATTAAGGTTGTGGGAAGTAATCATTAAAAATGTCTATCTTATTCTATTGTGCCCTTGTGGGGGTCCTATATGTGATGTTTCGGTGGATTTGGTATATTATATATTATGTATGACTGTATGGGATCCTATGTGATGTTGATATCCTGTGTACATGAGAATAACTGTGTTTTGTTTAATGAAAAGTATGTTATGGTACTAATTGTGTATTATGATGTATTCATACTCTGTTGGCATATGAATCATGTTGAATTTCATGAATGGTTGAAAATAATGAGTGGATATTTGGCTCACGTGATGGTATGTCGGTTGGTTGTGGAAATACTCATTCTGGTTGGTTGTAAGCATTGCATTCTCATATTCATTCTTGAAAAAATGGTACCACCGTAGAAATACTGAGAAACATTGGCAACTTTTTTTTATGACAAAAAATGTAACCTCTTATTAAACCCTCTCTAAGGGATGTGTTGGGGAGGAGATATGGATATATATATGGATTGTATATGGGTTTACGACCCTCTCATGGTTCCTACGTTGGGAATTTTTTTCTCCGTAGGTGTATGGGAGACTGTGTAACGATATCGAAGGTTGTGTGAAAACCTCGTGCTATACACCATCATTATTCTTATTGTGTTTACTTTGTTATGCTTGTGATGTGATTTTATATTCTGTTTGACTCGTTACCTATACATTGTTATAACCTCCCTTACTTGTACTTAATGCTATCATATATATCGTTCCCCCTTTTTACCTTATATGTGGTATAAATGTATACTAGTATCCTTTTTTGGTGCTTTGTTGTATTATATATGGATATCATAGAACTTTTAGTGCAAGCGGTGTGGGCTACTATTGTGGAATATTTTATGATTGCAGGTGATGCGACCTTAGTGTATATTTTGTATGCTTTATTTTCTACTTTGCTCGATCTACCTATGATACCTACTAAAGTGGACCAGACTCATCCCTTTTGTACCTTTTTGGTGCAGATTCTGGTGCGGGTGCATCTCACGTGGGCTTGATTTTTGGTTCCTTCAGAGTTGTTCAAGGTAGTTGTTGGAATTTCATGCGTCTGGAGTCCACTTCTATCTTTCTGTATTAGTTTATGTCTTTACTAGTATTCAGAGGTTCCTATTGGATATTCTGATGTATTTGACTCATAGATTGTATTAGTAGTTCTTACACTATTGACACCAGGTTTTGGAAGTTTGGTATAATATCTTTGGTTGTATGTTCCATTTTCATAGTATATTTGTATGGTTCGGCTTCATTCTAGAAGCCTTGCCTTGGGGTTGTTTCTATCTTTTCCCCCTTGAGTATCTGTTTGGTTGATAGGCTTACTTGTCAAGGTTCACCGCGACAAGAGCAATCATGACCCTTATTTTGGGGTTGTGAGAAATTCCAATCCAAATTAGATAATGATTTCTAATTCACAGACCAATTTCGATCACCATAACATGCATCAATTCAATTTTCACAAGTATCGCAAGAGTTATTTGAGTCAATCAAATTCTACTATATTTTTAAGTACATGCACAGGTTAGTTCAATCAAAATGTAGTTATTAATCAAACTTGAACCTTAAAAAAAGCTTACCTTGAGTAAAGATTGTAGAAGAAGAAGAAGAAAAAAAAAATATTGTTACCCAACTTCTAAGTGTATTACGTGTAGGTTAGTGGTAATGTGGAGTAGGGTTTGCTTTGTTGAAGTTTATATGGGAAATAAAGAGTTTGAGTTTAAGAGGGAGTGTGTAAATGATGAATTTATGGGTTAAAATATTGGGTTTAGGGTTTTTATATCATGGGTTAGCCGGTTTGGGTCAGATCGTGTGGGACCGACCTATATTTTTGTTAAATTTATGGACCATTCACTGAGGTTACCTACGACCCTACTTATGGGTATTAGGTTGTACCCATGGTCCATAGGTAGGAGCCATAGGTACACTCTACAACCCTTTTTTGTTTTGATTTTTATGACCCAACCTACAGGGTCGTAGGTTGTACCTATAGGCTGTAGGTAAAGGTCGTAGGTTGAAGTTCAGAGACCCAAATTTTTCTTCTGATTCCCACGACTCACCTTTTATGTTGTGGGTTGGACTTATGATTCATACTTTGAAGTCATAAGTCCACTTATCTAGACTTGTTTAAAATTTTGCAACTTTTACCATTCTACAGTTACATATCTATGTTTCCTATCCTACAAAACAAAAACAAAATGAACACTAACACATTGGGATGCCTCCCAAGCAGCACTTAATTTAACGTTGTGGAAATACGTGGCTATGTTGGGTACTTAGAATTCAACAACAATCCCATGGGTTGCCTCTCAAGCAGCGCCTGATTTAATTTCACAGCATGACTCAACTCCTTTGGCTATTCAAACTTTTCCAAGGCTAACATTCTCACACAGTTTCAACTCCTCCATGCTTCCCATGTAATGCTTAAAACGATGCCTGTTCACCTTGAATGGTGCATAACTATCTCACTGCGTCGCAATTTCACCATGTGAGGATACTTTTACCACGGTGAATGGTCCAAACCACCCAGACTTCAGCTTGCTAGGACACAAATGAAGTCTCGAATTATACAACAGACCACATCACCGGGTTGGAATACATTCTTCTCAATTGTCTTATCGTGGTACAGTTTCATCTTCTCCTTATATAAGGCTAAACTTTCATAAGAATGGAGGTGAAATTCGTCTAACTCATTCATCTTGTCCAATCTCAAGTGTGCTACATCACTCCAATCAAAATTCAGCTTCTTCAATGCCCACTGTGCCTTATGCTCAAGTTCAATTGGCAAGTAACATGCCTTGCCATACGCAAGTTGATAAGGTGAGGCACCTATGGTGTAAGCTGTCCAGTAGAACCCAAGTGCATCATCTCACTTGCTTGACTAGTCAGTCCAATTGGAATTCACCATCTTTGCCAAAATTGACTTGATCACCCAATTAGAGATCTCAACCTGCCCACTTATCTACGGATGTAAGGTGTTGCCACCTTATGTTTTACTCTATATTTCCCAAGTAGGGATCTGAATAGACGATTGCTAAAATAGGACCCACCGTCACTAATAATAGCTCGTGGAGTACCAAATAAAGAAAATAATTTTCTTTAAGAACGTTGTGACACTCTGACCTTCATTACTGGGAGCATAACTTCATTCACCCACTTAGACACATAGTCAACTTCCACCAAGATGTAATTCATACCACATGAACTCACGAATGGACCCATGAAGTTAATACCCCACACATCAAACAACTGAAGCTCAAGAATAGGTGTCATAGGGAGCTTATGCTTCTGTGGGATATTTCTCTACCTTTGTCATTGGTTACAATCCCGAGCGTAGTCATGTGCATCTTTATAAATCATCAGCCAATAGTAAGCACATTGCAAAATCTTGTGGGAAGTATGAGTACTTCCATAGTGAGCCTCAATTGGAGTCGAATGGAAGGCGTCCAAAATACTCATTATCTCAACATCAGGAATACACCTACAAATCACACCATTTGCACATACTCCAAAAAAGTAAGGGTCATCCTAAAAGAGTTTTGTACCTCTTGCATAAATTATTTGCGATGCTCAAACGATATGTTTTCTGGGATAAGAACATTTTCCAAAAAAGTGGCAAAGTCAGCAAACCAGGGGATTAAATATTGTGATGCTATCAAGGCGTGATCATCTGGAAAAGTTTCATAAATCTCAAGCTAATGACCTAGTTTAAGTATCACCTCTACTTCTAGGCGAGATGGATGGTCTACAACCTGATTTGTTGTGCCCTTCAAGTCCTTAACCTCAAATTCAAACTCTTACAACAATAGTACCCATCAAATCAATCTAGGCTTAACATCATTTTTTTTCCATAGGGTACCTAAGAGCAACATGGTCAGTGTGCACAATGACTTTGGTACCAATCAAATAAGACCAGAACTTCCTAAAAGTAAACACCACCATAATCAATTCTTGTTCAGTAACCATGTAATTTTTCTGTGTAGGGTTGAGTACTTTGTTGGCATAATAAATGGGATGAAGTAACTTCTCATTTTTGCGCCCAAGGGAACACACAAGTGTATGTGGTCTCCCAAGTAGTAAAATGGACTTTAAAATCCAAGTATTGTTCCCACAGGGACTTGTGCTCAGCAAAAATCTAATTCTAGTATTACTAACAAGATTAAAAAGTGCAAAAGTAACCAATAACGTTTGAGAATTGAAAACTTAAAAACCATAGACAATTCAAAATTATAAAGTATTAGAGACAATAATAGGGAAGAAATCCAGGGTCAAGGCACTACGACCAATCCTACTTAGCGATACAATCTCATTGGATTAGTTAATTGTCTTGATTATTTAATCACATTGTCGATAACATGATTATTGGTCTTTCGACCCTCTAATCGTCTATATAAATTAGCCCCATAACTAGATTGTTTTAAGGGTAAGTGAGAATAAAGTTAATGCATTAATGTTTCATTTTGTGTATGAACCAAATGGGGAAAATTAGGTATATTCCTATCCTAGATGCAAATCCTAACTTCAATCCATTGAACGTTTAAGATCCCAATCCATACATCCCACGTTCTAATCTATTGTTCCTCCTTCCGGGCTGACAATAGAAATATAGATTTATCCCAAGGGTTGAAGATCCATATAATAGTAGATAACAAGGATATATGAACAACCAATATTGATAATAAACATAAACCAACTGAAATATAAGCTTAAGTAATCATGTTCTTTGTCTCAACTATAGATGAGGATGTTTAACCACTCATGGATTTACAACGAATCACAATTAAGAAATTCATGTATAAAAACCAAAAGTAAACTCAAGGAATGATTAATAACCCTAAAAATGACTCCTCGAGTGTATTTCCAGACCCAAAAGTCACCCAAGGTTTTTACAACAAGTCCCAACTCCCAAGTGTCCTATTTAAACATGGAGCCAACTAGTCCATTTTAAAAACAAGGGGTGACACACTCTAGCATTGCCGTGATAAGTGGCATGGCGCACCCTTATTGTGGATGATCACTGTATTGTGACATATTATTTTGTGTTTAGGGGTGTGTAATTCCCTTATATCGAATGTTAGATGGCGTGGCATGCCCTAATGCTCAGAAATTCCAGATTTCATCCATGTTTGCTCCATCTACTTGGCCTAGAGTTCCTCACTTCGTGGGTTCTTTTCCATCATCGTTAGACCTTGTTTCTCTCTCGAAAATCACTCTTAAATTCTCACATGGACTCCTATAACATGAAATGTCATGAATTAGTGCATAAAACACATTAGAATCCATCAAGATAAACTAGAACAACACAAAGCTCAAGCAAGTAACACTAGTTTCCCCGTCTAAACTCTAAATGATCATTTTTGTTCCAAACTTATTTTGAAAACACCTTAAACATTAAAAAAAAAGTAATTTAACACTTAGATTCTCAATTATATCATTTACAACTCATTAAGCACACAAGAAATCCTCAAAACTAAGCAAAACAAGCATAGGTATGACACTTTGGTGCATAAATCCACCTAAGATCACTCGCGTCTTTGGCCTAGGACTGCTTCTTGGGATACTCCACTAGCATCACACATCACCTTAAATGTACAATTCAATCATGGACACACAATAATAGGATCCAAGATAAACCTCTCTTTAAGGAACTCAAAAGCCTTGAGACAAGCATCGTCAAAAACAAACTTCACCTCATTCTCTAACAGCTTACACAGTGGATTTTCAATCTTAGATACGTTGATGATGAACCTCCTATAAACACATGCATAACCCAAGAAACACCAAATACCTTTCCCAAAAATTGGTGGAGGCAATTTTTCAATAACCTCAATTTTAGCCTTGAAACACCCCGAACTTTGGGACATGTCATATGGGCACCTCAAGCTCACATGAATCGGAGGTCACCTCGATAACCCATCCCTGATGCATTATCATATCATAGGAGTTAAAGGAACTTCAACTCATAAGTCAAGGTAGCGGAAAAAACAACGACAAAAGTCATAGCTTAGATATGTCTATACATTTCATTAGGTTAATCAACTAAACAATATACCCTAGTCCACAGATGTTCACAATGCCTCTATACAAAACAAATGTCAATAAAAGTATATGTCGGGACAAGCTCCCGACTATGGCCAAACTAAGTCTTAAAGAGAATAATTCTAAATATAGAGACTAAAAGGTAATGTCTTGCGAGGAATAAAAGCTCACCACTTCAAGCCAAGCCCAAACCGCCTCGATCAACAAGTCACTGTGTGGGAAAAGAAGAAGATACTCTGGCGCCTACGTCGCATGACGACATAGCATCCGAAGATGGTTAGCGGTTGAAAATCTAGCATGTAACTCAAGGGTAAGGAGAAAATATTACGTTTGTTCAAATTCTTGTCAATCTATCATAGATGATCACATTTATATAAGAATAGGCATGTTGAATACACATATACATATAGTGACACAACAAGTCAAATCATGGAACGAGTCGTAACATGCATTGGTGATACATTCATTTATTAAATATGGGGTGACACACTACCAACCATCCACCCTTATATTTTAGACATAGTGAGCTCCCATAATACATTAAAAAAGAACCTCAAACCAACCAACATATATGGTAAGTGCACTGGACCTCGAACCAATGGTAAGTGGACTTGAGACCTCTAACCAATGGTAAGTGGACTGGGACCACGAACCGACACATCTCATATGGTAAGTGGATAGGACCTCGAACCAATGGTAAGTGGATTTGGGACCTCTAACAAATGGTAAGTGGATTGGGACCACAAACCAACACGTCTCATATGGTAAGTGGACGGGACCTTAAACCAATGATAAGTGGACTGGGACCACAAACCAACACGTCTCATATGGTAAGTGGACAGTACCTTGAACCAATGATAAGTGGACTTAGGACCTCCGAACAATGGTAAGTGGACTAGGACCATAAACCAACACGTCTCTACATACATACTAGCACTCATTCAATTTATCACATAGAGACTCGACTAAACTCGAGGCATTCAAGCCATCAAGGACACACGTCATCACATATATCATCACATGATCTCTACCGGCCTATTTGGCCATTGCTCATGTGGCTAGGCCCAAGGCCTTAGTTCATTACACAATGCAAGTTCATTCTCAGTCCTCAAGACTCTTACCAACATTCATTTTATACACACCTTTTATTGAAACAAAATTTGAGTTTATACTTTAGGGAATATGACCATTTAGTCAACCTATCATCAAGGATATGTATTTAGTAATCATGTGGACAAAAAGGACTTTTATCAACCATTTACCAAGAATTCATATGCATTCAATTCCACACAAATGGTATTTAACACATTTAACCAAATTCAACACTTTACATGATCATATGGCCCTCATAGGGGCCTTCAGTGTTCAACCCCCTTTCAAGAGGCCAATTCCTTAACTAATATCATCATATATTTCATGTTATGGTCTTCATGACCCACAGAAACTATTCACTTTCATTAGCAGGCTTACAACAACTTCTTACCACATTTAGGTCCAACACACACATCAAGTTTATTTTTATGCTTAAGGTTTTAACCCTTTATTAGTCATTGACCAAAAAATATCATCTATTACACCATACATGGATCACAATACCTTTACAACATCATTTATCAACCAATCATACTCATTTGGACCATTTCCCTAACTCAATATACTATCAAACTGTAACTAGTCATTTCACTTAGACATTTTCACAAAGACCTTTTGTGCATACTTTTAACAAGGTCATTTTCATGGTAGAAATCATTAGAAAAAGGATTCATCAAGACCCTCAAGTTAAAAACATTCAAAAAGAACCCAAATATGCAATCTACCACTAAATACATGTATCAACTTAGGTATATATAAGAATCATCATCATTCATTGTTAGGTGTCAAAACCCTTTTTCATTTGATTCAAAACCACCACGTACACTTACTAATTCAAGTGTTAAATATGTAGGTATAGATTTATATAAAGAGGGGAAGAGATACATGC
This sequence comes from Capsicum pubescens, assembly GCA_030864215.1. Lineage (NCBI taxonomy): Eukaryota > Viridiplantae > Streptophyta > Magnoliopsida > Solanales > Solanaceae > Capsicum > Capsicum pubescens. The sequence goes on along the minus strand of CM061543.1, from coordinate 192,805,781 downwards.
CTCAAACAAGATGGAAAACCAATAATCTCAACTCTTTCTTACCACTAGATGATCTCCTTCCAACCCTAGCCTCCAATCTTGTTCCAAGAGCCTTTTTGAGTGTTTAGAATGTTTAAGTCTTGGAAATAAAGACTTGGAAGGGTACCAAGACTTATATAGGTAAAGGAATTAGGGTGTTAGGCAAGGGAAATTACCAAAATTTCCTTGGTTAAAATCGTGAAAACACACACGTGCAGGGGTACGACTCTCCCTCACGATTTACTTGGCAATAGTAACCTAGGGTATGAGTGGTACCCTAAATTGTACCCAAGGTATCCCCTAGGTTAACCACATTGTTTATGGTATGACTAGGAACCATTGAGTTGTATCCTAAGGTTATTAATCATGATATAATTTTTATATACCACCCATAACCAAAACAGTCTACTTTAGGTTAGGTTTCACTCCATACGGTCGGGCATCTTACAACTCGTGAGCTTAGTTACGGTGAAGGGATGACCTTGTCGTATGGAGGACAGTATGTTACTTTAATACACTGTTTAGGATACAAAAGGGGAGGTAATGGTGGGTACGAGTCATCACCTAGGGTATGACTCAACTACCCCCACCCGTATCTACTCTAGAGACAAAAAGGTTGATGTTTTCTCAAGGGTTCTAGTCTAGGTGCTTCACTTCCTTCCCACTTGGGATGATTTGTCCATGAAGGGTGGTTAAATCAAGAATATACACAATTTAACACATCAACATTCATCATGGAAACCTTTACTCAAGTTAAAAACAACACACAACAAGGATACAACACAACACATATCATGACCATTGACAATCAACCAAAAATTATTGCAAGGCCACATTCTTGGGTGTTTTATTCTCCCCCACTTAGGATCATTCGTCTGCGAATGATCCTAAGTAATAAAAGGTCATTCTCAATTTAACACATTAGCACTCATCAAAACAATTTTTGCGCAATTGAGGACAAGGCACACAACAAGGTTACAATCCAACACATATCATGGTCATTATAAATCAATCACTTTGTTTCAATATCCTTGGGATTCAATCCCACCTTTTATCCAAAAACACTTGATCAACTCATAGCATAAGGGCTTACACCCTCCGAATTTCAAAGATATAAAGTAACTAAAGCATTGGGAACTCGAATCCCTTGTCTAAGAGAGGTATGAATCAATCACAAGCTTCGAGGATTTCAATTGCCTATCGAAGACATAGACCAAGTTAGGAATACCAACACACATATCAAACATGAATTCCCAAAATAAAACACAATTGTGGATACTTGGACTTTACGTCCTCTTACGCCTTCCAAGTAGCTTCCTCGGACTATTGCTTCCCCCATAGAACCTTCATCGAAGCCACCTCTTTTATTCGAAACCATCGAACTTACTAACCCAAGATTCTCACCGAGATTTCCCCGTAAGACAAGGAACCCAAAAATATCGATGTCCTCTAAGGGAACGACCAACAAAGGATCACCTACGCACTTCCTTAATATGAGGACATGGAACACCAGATGAATAGGGCTCATGCTATAGGGAATGTTCAATTCAACTTGGACTCTTATAGGGAGAACCATAAAGTTCAATTCAACTTGGACCCTTATAGGGAGAACCATCCCTCTAGCCGCTCAAGAGACCTTTTTCCCATATAATTACAAACTCATTAGGGAAGGCACGACCTTAGGGGCCAAAAAATCTAAGAAGGCATAGCACAAATGCAACCAATTCACTCCCTCTTAATTAACATCAAACACAATTGTGTCCACCTCTATCAATTAACAAGACTGTCTTTATTATCAACAGTTACCATGCACTCTCGATAGACTCTTTACAACCACAGAGTCTATTATCGATATTGAAATAGGGAAGGCAGCCTAAAAAACTCAGAACCAAATTGAAACACGTAATCACAAATGAGGTCCAACATACCTAGCAAAGCATTAGCATACATAACACAAAGAAGGAGTTTTTCAACATACCAATAACAACATTCGAAGGCACCTCGGACCCCTGGTGAGTAGAATGTGAATACAAGCGACCCCAGCCAGCGTCGGTACCAGAAATAGAAGTTGAGATAACACCCTTTGGTGCAGGAGTATAGGAAGTAGAAATAGGGCCTCTATCAGCCCGAGCAGCCACTTGAGAGGGGTACTGTCACTGTATGTGCCCAATTTGGCCACAATAAAAACATCCATTTTTCCCTTTCTCACATACACCATGGTAATGCTGACTAGATAATCTACAAGGAGGGAAGCTCTGACTGGTCCCCATTGGTCTAATAATCAACACTCACCTAGTTCTTTCTCCTAGATAACCTACTACTAGACTTCTGGCCCTCACTTAGCTCAGATGGTAAGACCTCTTACCTTGCCTCTCACTAATCTCACCCTACTTTTTTTTTATCTTCTTCCACTTGTTGCATGTACATGACCAACCTAGAGATGTTCATGTCGCTAATCAACAAGGCCGCCTTACTCTCAAGGACCAATTCAGGAGATAATATCAAAATAAATTTGCGCATTCTATCTCTTATTCTAGCAAGCATCTTAGGGGAATACCTTTACAATTGATGGAATCTCAAGGAATACTCCTTAACGGACATCCTACCTAGCTAAAAAATCATAAAATCCTTCACTTTCACATCCCTCAACTCTTAAGGAAAAAAGCGGTCAAGGAAGGCGCTAGAGAAATCTTCCCATTCAGCCGGACTAGCACCCATACCCCTAGATATATCCCACTCTTCGTACCATTAGTAAGCTATATCCTTCAATTAGTAGGAAGGAAACTCGATACCTTCCACCTCCGACACTTGCATAGTATGGAAAATCTTCATAATTTCATCAATAAGACTTTAGGGATCTTCCTCAACTTTCATTATTATAAACATAGGAGGGTGCAACTTCATGAATTGACCAACCCTTGTGGCCTCAGTGGATGGAGAAAAAAAGGCACCTCACTCGAATTGAGAAGCTACCAATTGGGATAAGAGGTTGATGGAGTGACAAATCTCCACATTAGTAGCATTCTCTTGAGGTGACTGAGGAGGGAGGTCACTCTCATAGGAAAAGTTGGTAGGGATAGGAGAAACCCCACAAAGATGCTCAGACACTACAACTCTAGCATGAGTTTGAACTCCCGAAGTGGGACGAACTCTGCCCATATTTTCCCCAACAGGGACAGAAGTGTTTGCCTGGGTCTCAGATCTTTTTTAGGCATGATCTGAAAGATAGCAAGGGAAATCACAGTAATTCAAGACCTTAGACTCAATATAGCTTGAGATTAATAAATAATAAAGGTAAACATTCCTAAAATATCTCATAGACTCTCTTTTATAAGTGTTGCATACTTAACACCCATAAAAAGGACTCTATTTGACACGGCATTATGAACACCCAAGCGACCATAAACCTAGGGTTTGATACCAATTTGACACACCTCGAACTTTGGGATATGTCATATGGGCACCTCAAGCTCGCATGAATCAGAGGTCACCCCGGTAACCCATCCTAAATTCTTATCATATCAATGGAGTCAAAGGAACTTCAACTCACAAGTCAAGAAAACGGAAACAACAATGATAAAAGTCACAGCTTAGATATGTCTAAACATTTTATTAGGTTCATCAACTAAACAATATACCCAAGTCTACAACCATTCATAATGCCTCTATAAGAAATCAATGTCGATAAAAGTATATGTCGGGACAAGCCCTCGACTATAGACAAACTAAGTTTAAAGATAGAGAATAAAAAGTGATGTCTTCCGAGGAAATAAAGCTCACCACTTTAAGTCAAGCCTGAACCACTTAGATTAACAAGTCACTGCGCGGGAAAAGAAGAAGATGCTCTGGCACCTATGTCGCATGGGGACGTAGCATCCGGAGATGGTTAGAGGTTGGAATGCTAGCATGTAACTCAAGGGTAAGGAAAAAATAGTGAGTTTGTTCAAATCCATTTCGATCCATCATAGGAGATCACATTTACATAAGAATAGGCATATTGAATACATATATACATATAGTGACACATCAAGTCAAATCATGGAGTGAGTCGTAACATACATTGGTGATACATTCATTCGTGAAATGAGGTGCGATGGACTACCAACCTTCCACCCTTATATTTTAGACATAGTGAGCTTCCACAGTATATTAAACAAGAACCTCAAACCAACCACCTTATATGGTAAGTGGACTAAACCTCGTACCAATAGTTAGTGGACTTGGGACCACCAACCAATGGTAAGTGGACTAGGACCACGAATATGGTAAGTGGACAGAACCTCAAACCAATGGTAAGTGGACTTTGGACCTCCAACCAATTGTAAGTATACTAGGACCATGAACCAACATGTCTCATAGGGTAAGTGGACAGGACCTAGAACCAATAGTAAGTGGACTTGGGATCTCCAACCAATGGTAAGTGGATAGGGACCACGAACCAACACGGTTCTATACACATACTAGCACCCATTCAATTCATTACATAGGGACTCGACTCAACTCAATGCATTCAATCTATCGAGTCCACACATCATCACATAGACCATCACATGATCTTTACTGACCCATTTGGCCATTTCTCACATGGATAGGCCCAAGGCCTTAGTTCATTACACAATGCAAGTTTATTCTCAGTCCTCAAGACTTTTACAAATATTTATTCCTACTTATTAATCTTATACACACTTTTTATTCTAACATAATTTGAGTTTATACATTAGGGACTATGACCATTTAGTCAACCGGTCATCAAGGATATGCATTTAGTCATCATGTGGCCAACAAGGCCTTTACCAACCATTTACCAAGCATTAACATGCATTCAATTCCACACATACGGGCTTCAACACATTTAACCAAATTCAACACTTTACATGATCATTTGGCCCTCATGGGGGGCTTCATTATTCAACCCTCTTTCAATAGTCCAACGCCTTAACTCATCTCATCACACATTTTAAGTTATAGTCGTCATGACCCACAAAACTATTCACTTTTAATTAGCAAGCTTACACCACCTTCTTACCATATTTAGGTCCAACACACACATTAAGTTCATTTTCATGCTTAAAGTTTTAATCCTTTATTAGTCATTGACCAAACAATATCCTCTATTACACCATACATGGTTCACAATACTTTTACAATATTATTTATCTATAACTCATACTCATTTGGACCATTGCCTTAACTCAATATACAACCAACATGTAACTAGTCATTTCACTTAGATATTTTCACAAACACCTTGTGTACATACTCTTAACAAGGTCATTTTTATGGTAGAAATCATTAGAACTAGGGTTCATCAAGACCCTCATGATAAACAACATACAACAAGCACCCACATATGAAATATACCGTTAAATACTTGTATCAACTCAACTATATGCAAGAATCATCATCATTCATTGTTAGGTGTCAAAACTTTTTTCATTTAATTCAAAATCACTATGTAAACTTACTAATTCAAGTTTAAAATACATTTGTTTAGAGTTATATCAAGAGGGTAATATATACATTCCCCAATAAAGATGACACACCAACAATATTAACTCCTTCTTGCCACTTGATGAGCACTTCCAAACCCTAGCCTCCAATCCTATTCCAAGAGGCTTTTTGAGTGTTTGGAATGTTTAAGTCTTGAAAATGAAAATTTGGGAGGCTACCAAGACTTGTAAAGGTGAAGGACTTAGGGTTTTAGGCATGTGAAATGACCAAAAGGTACTTGGTTAAAATCTAGAAAACACATGCGTGCAGAGGTACGACTCCCCCTCACGGTTCACTTGGCAATCGTAACCTAGGGTACGAGTGGTACCCTAACTCATACCCAATTCTTCCCCTAGGTCAACCACAATGGTTAGGGTACAATTAGGCATCCTTGAGTTTTACACTAAGGGTACGAATCGTGATGTAACTCGTATAGACCACCCATAAACAAAACAATCCACTCTAGGTTAGATTTCACTCCATACGATTGGCAGCTTACAACTGTGATCTTGGTTACGGCCAAGGGATGACATTGTCATATAGAGGACAGTATGTTACCTTAATATACTTCTTAAGATACAAATGGGGAAGGTATGGTGGGTACGATTTGTGACCTATGGTATGACTCAAGCACCCCCACCCATATCTACTTCAGAGATAAAAAGGTTGAGTTTTTCTCAAGGGTTCAAGTCTCGGTGCTTCAATTATTTCCCACTTGGGATAATTTTTCAAGCCTTGTGGACCTTAATTCCCTTGTAAAAATTTTGTGCCCAAGAACGGGTTTTGACCATAAAGTGACACTTCTCCCAATTCAGAATCAGGTTGCACTTTCACACAGTGCATTAGAAGAGCCAAAAAATCATCAATCAAGTCACCATCATCATATGAGTCACCCCCAATCAATAAGTAATCCATGAGGATCTCGATAGTATCCTCCACCATATAAAAATAGACATCATGCAATGCTGAAAAGTGGTGGAAGCATTACAAAGACCAAAAGGCATCCTCTTAAATGTGAATGTTCCATATGGACATGTGAAAGTGGTTTTCTCTTGGTCCTCGGGGGCAATAGAAATCTGATTATATCCCAAATAACCATCAATAAAACAATACCATCCTCTACCTACAATATGGTCTTATATATGGTACATGAATGACATAGGAAAGTGATCTTTCTACATCCTAATATTCAACTTCCGATAATCCATACAAACTCGCCATCCCTTGACTGGTCTCATGGGAACTAACTCGTTCTTCTTATTGGGGCCGCAGTGATCCCAACCTTTTTGACACATACTAAACCCTTCTCACCTACTTACTTTTGGCAATAGGGTAAACAATTCATCCATCTAACAACTTAATAATCTCCTTCTTTACAACCTATTCTATTGGTGAATTCAGATAACATTGATACTTAATGCTAGGCACACACTCTAGTTCAAGTTGAATCTTGTGAGTGCAAATTTATGTAGAATACCGACAATGTCAATAATAGTCCAACGAATTCCCTATTTAAACCTCTACAACACTGAAATCAATGCCTTAACCTATGTCTCCAACAAATCTACTACAATGATAATCGGTAAGATATTGTTGGCCCCCAAAAATACATAATGCAAATGAGAGAGGAGGACATTTAATTCTAAAACTGATGGCTCCTCAATTGATAGTTGAGCTAGCGGGGTTGCTCTATTCTTTAAATCAAGGTCCAACTTCTTTGGCGTATAATATGAGAACCTCTGCCAACAAGTGCACTCACCATCACATAATACTTCTCGATACCATCACTATCAAAATTCATAATCACTGCAGCCAGTGCCTTGACACCAAGTCTCTCCTCAATAGGTGGAATCAATGCATCTTCATCTATCGTGTCTATCACAGACACCACCCGCATATCTTTCAGTTGCCTCATCGACAAATACACATTGAAAGTGACTTCTTTATCATTAAGCCTAAATTTTATTTGTCCCATAGCTATGTAAACTAATGTCGTACCAGTGGCTAGAAAGGGCCTTCCCAAGATAATAGTGACATTAAAATCAACCTCACAATCGAGAATCACAAATATAGCTAAGAATACAAAAGAATCCATATTCACCAATACATCCTAGAATATACCAACCAACTTCTTCACAGTACAATCCACCATTAATAATCTTATAAAGGTCATCTTAGGAGATCCTAACCTCAACTTCTTGTATAAAACTAGCAGCATTACATTAATTCTATATCCCATATCACATAGTGCTCATTCAAAATTGAAGGACCTAATAGTAAAAGGAATAGTAAAAGCTTCGAGATCCTCCAACTTTTCAACCAAGGACCATAAAGTAATAACACTATAGTGGTGCATATTATCAGTGGGCTAAAAACTCTCCATCCGCTTCCTAGTCACTAAATCTTTCCTAAATTTTGCATAACCAGGCATCTTCTCCAAATCTTCCATAAGAGGGATATTATAGATAATTCCTTCAACATCAACATAAATTTCTGATATATCCCTTCTTCATATTTCTTTTTAAACCTTTGGAGAAAAGGTGGGAGAGGTTTTAAAATAGGCATAAATACTAGTATAGGATTTGCACCCTTTTATTTATCATTTTCAGCTCATTTCTCTACATCTATCAGTTTTTATAATGTCTCACCATCAATCACAAACTCCTTAATTTCAATTTTAGGTACATCATCAATATCCATGGTACTATTACTCACCTTATCAACCATAGGCATAGATGGATCAATAGTAGCCTTACTACTTTGAGTGGTGATGGATGGATAGTGACCATTATTGGATACTTCATCCGTATATTCTTATTCTGCCAGTAGTAATATTCACTTAAAATAAAAACACTTTCTCTTTTAACCTAACCCTAAACCCTACATTGCAAATTTCATCCACCATAGCCACCGCCCCTGGTGGGGATGATCCACCGAACATTACTAAGAAGATAATGAATGATCAGGAGATTAATGACACTAAGGTAGTTGCACCCACAACGATAACTTATGCAAATTTATTGAAGCATAAGGTATCTACTAGTAATATCGACAAAGTGCCACATAAAGCAGTAGTGATGTTGCAAAGTGAACCTAGCATAATATGGAAATCATCAAAAATTAAAAATATGATCATGCAAGAGAATTTACAATTTGCTATCATAGGTAAATTCTTGTACGGGAAGCCATACATTATAGAATTATGAAAATCTATTCCAATTTAATGTGGTATTAAAGGTGCATGCAATATTGGGGTGCTGGATACTAGGCATATACTAATTAAGTTGGAAATTTAGAGGATTATGTTAACCTCTTATCAACTTCTGCATATTACATAAAAGCAAAAGATATGTTTTGGTAGATAAGAACATTAAAGTGGGATCCATGGTTTGATCCATATGTGGAAACAACGATTGGAGTAATATAGATTTCAATGCCAGAACTTCCTGTAAATTTTGTTATGAATGAGGTATTTTTGTATAGCTTCAATGATTGGAAAATCTTTAATAGTTGACATGGAAACAAAGAATCAAACTAGACCTAGGTGTGCTAGGGTTAAAGTAGATAGATTTGATTGCCAAGTTACCACGGAGGGTCAAAATAAATGAGGAAGATGATTTGACAAGGGATATCTAATCGAAGTGGATTCAAATCCACTATGACTATATGCTAAAGTATTATAAGGAATGTTGCTTACAAGGACATGATGATAATACATGTTGGAATATACATCCTGAATTAATGCATGATAAAAAGGATGAGGAAAAGAAGGAAGCAACAAAGGAGCAATATGCAGAAGGAGACAAAGAAAAAGTTGAAGAGGATAATACAAAATTTCAAAGAAGAGGAAGGATTCGTAATTAGTAGTAGCTTACCAGAAGAAATAAATATAGAAGGAAAAAATATGGCGATATTCTAGTGGAAATAAAAGAAGAAAAGAAAAACAAAGTACCAGTATCAAATATCTTTGATGCTTTTATGCATGAATGGGAGAATGAAATAGAGAATACTAAAAACATACAGGCTAATAAAGATAAGAACTCAAAGAATATGCAGAATACAAAGGATAGCACTAAGGACTGGGTTACAAATACTTTTGGGAAGGGAGAAGAAGACAAAGAATAAGCTAATGGGGTTATAGTAGAGAAAGCAGAAGAGTTAAAAGAATCAGCACCTCCTAATGAGAAGATAGTAGTTCAACAAACCTTGCAGAATAAAGAAGTGTCAAAGAAGTTAGTGGTAGTAGACCAATAGAGCAATGAGGGGATGAAAATATTAGAGAATGTTATTCCTCAAGAAATTCAAGCTGAATACCAAATTGAAATATGCAATAGTTGAAAAGAGGATTTAGAGAAAGAAGATCTAGGAAAGAATATTGTTAAAGTAGTTATAGAGGGTGACTTATCGCCCAAAAAGGTTGCAAAGATAAAAGCTTCATAGGGATTTTAGAGGAGAAATAAGAAAGGAACTAAATCAAGCTCACTAGACAAGAAGTTTTGTTAAAAATAAATCTAGATGAATGCACTGATTTGGAATATAAGATTAGTGAATACTCAAAAAACATTTACTAGGTTAATTACTCTTCAAAAAAGACGTCATTATTCTTTCATAGGAATGATGGAACCATTTCAAAATAATCATACTATAGAGGAATACAAAAGGAGGTTAGGAATACAGCATGCAGTGGAAAACATATCAAAAATATGGGCATTTTTGGATTCACTCATTACTGTTAATGTGATGTTGGATAAAGAAAAGCAGCTGACATTGAAGCTAGAAAATAATGAAGCAGGAGTAGCACTTGTAGTAACTTTAGTGTATGCTAAATGCAGTGGTGTAGAAAGAGTATCGTCATGGGAATCATTAGAAGTTATGGCTTTGTCTATTCAAGATCCATCGTTAGTAGGTGAAGATTTCAATATCATCATTAGCGAGGAAGAAAAATTAGGGGTATTACCAGTTACTGTGGCTAAAACTGAAGATTTCAAACATTGCCTAAACATATGCAATCTGTAGGATGCTGGGTTCAAAGAAAGTAAATTCATATGGTGGAATGGGAGAACGGATGATGATTGTATATTCAAAATATTGGATAGGGTGTTGTGTGAAATATTGAAGGACTTATTTCCTGTATTAGAGGTGGAGAACTTATTCAGAAATGGGTTAGACCATACACCAATGCAGATCAAGTTCAACACCATAAATGAACAGATCACTAAGTCATTTAAATTTCTAAATATATGGCTGAAAGAAGACACTTGTCTGGAGTTCATAAGGTAGTATTGGAGCACTCAAGTTCATGGTAATCCCTTTATTATGTTCCATTATAAGTTAAAGCAAGTTAAATTTGCATTAACCAAATAAATTAAAGGACAGTTTAGAAATATTTTTCAAGAGAATGTTACACTGTGGAGATAATAAATGTAAGGAAAAAGCAATTTGAGGAATATCCAACTAGTACAAATAGGGAATTACTTTTTAAAGCACAGGCATAGTTGAATATTTAACTTAGGAGAGAAGAAGAGTTTTGGAAGCAAAAAGAAGGTTTTAAATGGTCCAAGGATCGAGACAGAAACATCAAATTTTTTTATGCAATAGTAAAGAGTAGAAGGAATAGATTGAAGGTAAAAAAGGATTCAAAATGAAAAGGGAGAATGGCTAGAGGATCAAAATGACATTGCTGAAGCAGTTGTAACTTTTTTTGCAAAACCAATTCTCAAAAGAGAGTGAAATTGATGATTTCACTATGTTGGAAGAATTCCCAACATTAGTGAATGAAGAACATAATGTACGGCTGAACAAGATTCCTGAAATTCAAGAGGTCAAAGAGGTAGTCATGGGATTAAGTAGACACAGTACTGGAGGCCCAGATGGAATGACATGAGCTTTTTTCCAGGATGCTTAGGATATTATTGGAAAAATGTTCATCAAATGGTGGTAGAATTATTTTGTGGACATGAATTACCAAGATTTTTAACACATACACACGTGATTCTTCTTCCAAAAAAATAAGTGGTGAACATTTTCTCTAATATGAGGCCTATTTATTTGAGTAATTTTGTCAACAATATTTTCTACAGAATTTTACATGACAGAATTAAGAAGTTTCTACCTGACATCATATCAGAAGAGTAGGCTGGATTTGTTCAAGGAAGAAGTATTGGAAAAAATATTTTACTGGTGCAGAGATTGTTTCTAAGATAAAAAAGAGAGGTAAACCCCCTAACATAGTGATTAAGTTAGATATGATGAAGGCATATGATAGAGTGGATTGGTTATACCTAACTTAAGTTTTGAGAAAAGTAGGTTTAATAAAACCATTATTGATATGGTGTACATATTAGTGGGTAGCAACTGGTATTCAGTCCAATTGAATGGATAGGCAAAAGGGTTCTATAGATCTAATAGAGGCTTGAAAAAAAGGATCATTTATCCCCCACTCTATTCATACTGGCAGCAGGACTGATGTCAAGAGCCCTAAAATCTTTGGTGTTCAAGAAAGAATTCAAGTTATTTGGAATGCCACAAGGAAGCCCTGACAGCGCCCAAGCACACACGCAAGTGTACGTGGTCTTATCAAGTAGTAAAGTGGCCTAATAAAAGCCAAGTATGGATCCCACAGGGACTTGGTTAAATAACGATTAGATTTCAGTTCATAGTTTAGATTGATTTGATGCAAGAGTAACCGAAAGAAGTTTTAAGTTTATAAATTCCAAGTAAAGTAACAGTGCGTAAAGTAAGGATCTTGAGACAATCAATAGGAGTAAAATATAGGGTCGAAGAACTTTGAACAATCGTACTATGTTATTAAGTTTCATTCATCAATTCACTTATCTTTATTGTCGATTCATAGGGGTAGTTGCATGATCATGGTTTCCCGACCTCTAACCAATTATCTATGTGGACACTACAACTACATCATTGAGCGGGGATATAATAATCCAATTAAGCTCTTTAAGCTATCATCCTATGTTTGAATCAAGTAAGGTATATAAGTGCATCCTTGTCCTAGATACTAATTCATATTTCTTAATTCATAAAAGACTACGAACCATACTTTGTTCAATCCCTCATTCTATCTCCCTATTCCCTCTCCCGAATTCACAAGGTTGACAATTGATGTATTCTAAGGGTGGTCAAGCCTCAAAATAGTTTAATAAGACTGAACACACAACCAATAATTATAAGAAAATCGACAAACTTTTCTCAAATCAATAATACTCATGTTATTGTATTCAACCCCAGAAAGGGGGTTCTTAGCCACTCATAATTATAATCATGATCCAATAGGTTTAAATCATGTTATGATCTAATGGAATGCTAAATAAATAAAATAAAAACCTAAGTTATGAAGTTGTAGAAGCCTCGTTGATGTTCTAAGACGTTCAAAGATGAATCATAATATTTACAAAGATATATTTATGGTAGACAAGTAGTCCCAAGCCGTGTAGGATTGAATTTACACTTCTGGCCGAGTGTGAATTAGACCTCGCGTCACACTTGCTGGAAACAGGAGTGGAAGTCACATCGCACAAGCTGGAAACGAGAATGAAAGTAGCATCGCGAGGCTTAAAAGGTGGTGTGGAGGTCGTGGCGTGCCCTCATTGCAAGGGATCACTGTTTTGGGTCCCTTATAAAACTTTTGGTCTATAGCATGCGCTAATTGGACTTTCCTACAGCCAACACAAGCCCTATACATTCCAGGACTCTAAATTGCGTCCAAGTTGTGTATTGTTCTTTCATTGATCCATTTCGATCCTTTTGAGTTGTTTCCACTTTATTTGAAGCTTGTATATCCTTCATATATCATCATAATACATTCACAAAGCATCTTATCGCATTAAAGACAACAATTTAGAGCTCAAAACAACAAAGCATCCAAAATGGTGAACTAGAAACACAAGCTAAGCAAAGGCTACTTCACATTGATCTTAAGCTTATTGTTTTGACTCCTCGCTTGATCCAATTGACTTTGAAAATTCCCAAAAATTTGTTCCACATATAATTACACACGTAAACCATTTGGAACACATTAAACACAATAGAATCCAATGAAACAAACTAGACACACACCTAGCTCAAGCTAGTAACACTAGTTTCCTCGATTGAACTCTAAGTGATCCAATTAAATCCAAACTTGATTGAAATACACTTTGCATATTGTAATCACACATTTTAACACTTATATTCTTATTTATATCCATATGAACACATTAAGAACTCAAGTTACTCTCAAAACAAGGCAAAATATCCTATAATAATGACCCGAAAGTGTACAAAACAACCTTAGATCATCACCCCACATTTAAAGTCTTGTTCGTCCTTGAATAACTCTTTACTCTAAGCATCATAAGATGAGGTAAATCTACACTTATACTACTACAAACACACTCAAGCTAGCACTACAATGACAACACAGAATGCATGTTTCTACTCTAAGCATATTATATACACAAATGACAGCTCAAGAATCCTACTTCAAAACATCCTAGCCTCAAGAATTAATTCCTCTAGAAAACTCACACATATTTATCAATCAAAGACATCAAAAAAATCACCCACATTCATCAACACATGTTCCCCTTATAACAAAGAGTGTTACCCAACATCACTCATAATAATGCAATTAGAATAAGATGGGTACAAAAATCAAGTTATGCTTACTCTCACAAGTAATTCACAAGTTACACATAATGAACCATAGGCTTGCACTTAGTGTAGTGCTCCACTAATATCAAAATGTCAAGTCTAGGATCAATTTGGTCTTTTTGGGTATTAATGAAGGCTAAGGGATGGGTAGAACTATTTTGGAATAGTGACTATCTTCCCAAGCACTTTAATGCAACACATTATCAATTAAAACCATTCTCCAATAACTAATTTACACCATTTTTGTTTTCTCCATTATTTCGTTTTCACCTATTTCATTTAAGCATATTCACAAACACTTTGGTGGCAGTATATTTTTTCTATTTATTCATGAATCAACTTTTAACACAAATTTTTTATCATTATTCAACTCCCTACCAAAACACATAATAATTGTACAGTCTTTAATTTCATCTTTTCAGTCTTATTTTTCAAACTCCTCACTTAATTAATTTTTAATTAAAGCGCTTAGGAGCTTTTGGATCAAATTTAAGTTATTCAAAGAAGGGATTAGTCTAATGATGAGGCTTTCAAAGGAAAAGATAAAGGATCAAAGAGGCTGACCATGATTATGCACACATGGTGGATCAAAAGACGGCATAAAACATGGCTATCAAAGAAATGGCTAAATCATCTCCTAAACTCACATTCTTTATTTTACTTTTCACACACACCGAGAAAGTTCTAGACATCACATGCAACAAGGAATATACAAAAACTCATATCACATATGGCACATGCTTGACTCACACAAGATCATCATAGACGCTCAACCAAAATTAGCATGAATTCAAATTTTAAGCCACACATACAAGAGTCATAATCATGAGCCTAAGAGTCTAACAAGTAGTAACTCACAGAATCAACATTTTTTTACATTCAAAACACTTGCACCATGCAGTCAAATATAGCACCAACTAGAAAATCTTATTTACTCCTAAAAAAATAAATTGACCCTAAAAATAGGAATTTTCCCACACCATACTTACAAATCTTTTTTGTCCCCAAAGTAAACTTTAAAGTTAGAGATAGAAATACTCCCTGCAACCATTAGGCCTAGCTAGTAGCATCTTCCCACATCACATGGGTCCGGGGACCACACACTTAGTCTTCGTCATGCTTCTTCGCTCAGGTTTTCTGGTACTCAGACTTCCCATCAACCTACGAGCCAACAAAAACAAAAACTACGTGAAGTAAAAACTAAAAGTACTGAAAAGAAAACACACCTACTTAACTTGGGTTGCCTCCCAAGTATATCCTAATTTTTTCCCAATTTAACGACTTAGTCATTCTCTTTCTTTCTCTTTCACATGCTTGGTCTCCACCTCTTTATTCTTTTCATCCCTCTTGGGTGAGAATTCTCAAGAGCAGTAGATTTTTTAATTTTAGCCTTTTCAGTCTCATTAATTAACATCAAATCAAGCGGTGGTGGTGGTGGTGGTAGCTTAGACAACTCGATGAGTGTGTCAGAAGAGGTCTTAGGTGAAATAACCACCCCACGCTCATCCCCTTCAATAGCAGTGCTCATGCACAAGTCTTTATATTGGGATAGTTCGGTGAGTGGTTTGTACACCTTAAAAATTATCTCTTCATCATTAACCTCATAGTCAATGTTCCTTCTCTCACATCAATCAATGTTTCACTCGTTGCTATAAATGGATAACCCATTATGATTGGTACTTGTTCGTATGCCTGAAAGTCTAGAACATAAAGTCAGTAGGAATAATAAATTTACCAACCTTTATGAGGATATCCTCTATAATTCCTTTGGGATAGGCAATGGAACCATCTTCCATCTGCAGAACCGCGGTGGTCGTTCTAGGATTTCCCAAGCCCAATGTGTGGAACAAAGATAGGGGCATCAAATTTATACTAGATCCTAAATCACTCAATGCATGAACCACTTTAATACTCCTAATTTGAATAGGGAGAGTGAACTTCCCTAGGTCCCTAAGCTTCGTGGGCATTTTCTATGTCATTACTGTGATAAACTTTTCATTAAGTGTTATCGCCTCCATATCCTGCAATTTTACCTTATTAAAAACCATATCCCTTAAGTACTTAGCACACTTCGGCATTCCCGGCAAAACATCTAAAAAGGTAAGTTAATATGAAGCTCTCTGAACATGTCAAAGAACTTATTGAACATTGCATCCTCCTTCACTTTTATATGTTTCTAAGGGAAAGGAAGTGGTGGAATCTTCATCTTTTTTGGTTCAGCAACAACTTTGGTTTTCGAGCACTCAGACTTTCTCAAATTTTTAGAAACATGTTCAGATACCTGTGGGGAAATTAAATCTACATTCACCTCCTTAGTTTCTCTGGGAGGTTCTTCATTCAGCTCCTTACAACTCCTCAAAGTAATTGCCATGACTGGTTTAGGATTTTTTGTGTCACTTGGCAAACCACCTTGAGTCCTGGAATTCAGCATCTGTTGTAACTTCCCTAACTGCAACTCTAAGATTCTCTATGCTTCTTGCTGATTTTTTACATCTTTAGCCAACTGTATCTGATTAGCTAGAACCTGCTTCATCATCTCTTCCAACTTGCTAGTTGACTGACGTGGTTGAGCTTGTGGTTGTTGAAATTATTGTTTTTGGGCGGCCCATGGCTGATTTTGTGGCTGAGTCTACCACTTGTAAGCGTTTCTATAGTTCTGCCTATGAGCATGGCCCGCGAACATCACCGATTTCAGATTTGCTTCACACATGGTCGCTTGATGCCTACTATTACCTCATACTTCACACTAACTTGCAGCTTGCTAAACTGCTTTTATTGTTGTAGTAGGCTGTGTAGTTCCAACTTTCAGGCTACTGAACTGAGTGTTTATCAAATTTTATAATGCAGAAACCTGAGCTGATAATGTTGTGAATTAGTCTACCTCCAATACACCTGCAATTCTTTTTGTGGAACTTCTCGAGTCTGAATGCCATTCTAGATTTCCTTGTTCTATACGGTTCAACAATGTGTACATCTCATCATAATTCATTTTTAGCGCTTGACCACCTGCGGTTGAATCTAGCAAAATCTTTGTATTATGATCAGGTGCTTCTACAAAAGTATGAGAAATTACCTCGTTGGACTTTTGATGGTGTGGACAGTCCCAAAGAAGAGCCTTGAACTACTCCCTAGCATGATAGAGATGCTCATCTGGATTCTGTTTAAAGCAGACTATCTCACTGTGAAGTCTCAAAGCTTACCAGACGGTAAGAACTAAATGAGAAATTTTCTGGCTAAATTATCCCATGATGTGATTGAATTTGCCAGTTTTGCAGCCAACTACTTTTTTTCTTCCCCCGAGAATGAAAAGGGGAAAAGAATCATCCTCACATAATCTTGATTCACGCCCATAGGAATGAATGTATCAATGATTTCCAAAAAATTTCTCAAGTGGACCTGTGGATCTTCATGTGAAAGCGGGGTGAACTGTCCACTACTAATCAAAAGTTGTACCATATTCTGTTTAAGTTCGAAATTGCCTCCAGATGTCGGCTTCTAAAACGTAGAGGTTGAATTTATTGGAAGTGGTATTTCCACTTCCCTCACTATCCTGCAGGTTGCTTATTCCTCAGTCATTGGAGCAGGAGCTACTTGGTCTTCTTATATTTGCGGAAATTGGGGGAGACAGATTATGTGTCTACTAAATTGATGGAAGCATTGTTCAGGTAATTTGCGGAAACTGGGGGAGACAGATTATGTCTCTACTGCATTGATGGAAGCATTGTTCAGGTTCGAGACTTGGTTCCACTAAATCCATATCCTTTACCAGTTTAATAACTTTTTAACCTATTTCCTACAAATATGAAAACAATACCAAACATAAAAACACCAAAGAAATCTAAAAATAAAAACTAAAATAAAATAATTGCCTATTGCAAGTCCCCGGCAATGGCCGCAAAAAATTAACAGCGCCTAAGCGCATGCTCAAGTGTTCATGGTCTTATCAAGTAGTAAAGTGGCCTAATGAAAGCCAAGTATCGAACCCATAGGGACTTGTTTAAACAATGATTTGATTTCAGCTCACAGTTTAGATTGATTTGATGCAAGAGTAATCGAAAGAAGTTTTGAGTTTGTAAATTGCAAGTAAAGTAACAGTGTGTAAAGTAAGGATCTTGAGACAATCAATAGGAGTAAAACTCAGGGTCAAAGAACTTTGAAAAATCATACTATGTTATTAAGTTTCAGTCATGTATTCACTTATCTTTGTTGTCGATTCATAGGGTTAATTGCATAATCATGGTCTCTCGACCTTTAACCAATTACCTAATATGGACATTACAACTACATCATTGAGCGAGGATGTAATAATCCAATTAAGTTTATTAATCCATCATACTACATTTGAATCAAGTAAGGCATCTAAGTACATCCATGTCCTAGATACTAATTTGTATTCCTTATTTAATCAAAGACTAAGAACCATACTTTGTTCAATCCCTCATTCTATCTCTCTATTCCCTCGACCAAATTCACAAGGTTGACAATTGATGTATTCTAAGGGTGATCAAGATTCAAAATAGTTAAAATAAGATTGAACAAACAATCAACAATGATAATCAAATCACCAAACTTAACTCAAAAAATAGTACTCATGTTATTGGCTTCAACCTAGGAAATGGGGTTCTTAGCCACTCATAGTCATGATCATGATCCAATAGGTTGAAATCATGTTATGATCTAATGGAATGCTAAATAAATAAAGTCAAAACCTAAGTTATGAAGTTGTAGAAGCCTTCTTGATGTTCCAAGACGTCCACAGATGAATAATAATGTTTACAAAGATGTATTTATGGTAGACAAGTAGTCCCAAGCTATATAGGATTGAATTTTCACTTTTGGCCATTTGTGAATTGGACCTCATTTCACACTTTTTGGAAATGGGAATGGAAGTCGCATCGCGAGGCTTAAAAGGTGGTGTGGAGGTCGCGACGTGCCCTCATTGCAAAGGATCCCTGTTTTGGGTCCCTTATGAATATTTTAGTCTAAATCACACACCAATTGGTCTTTACTACAGCCCACACATGCCCTGGATATTCCAAGACTCCAAATTGCATCCAAGTTGTGTATTGTGCTTTCATTGATCCATTCCGAGCCTTTTTGAGTTGTTTCCACTTTATTTGAAGCTTGTATATCCTTCATATATCGTCATAACCCATTCACAAGTCATCCTATATCATTACAAATAATAATTTAGATCTCAAAACAACACAACATCCAAAATGGTAAACTTGAAACACAAGCTAAGCATAGGTTACTTCACATTGATCTTAAGCTTATTGTTTTGACTCATGGCTTGATCCAATTGACTTTGAAAATTTCCAACAAATTATTCCACATATAATTACACACACAAATTATTTTGAATACATTAAACACAATTGAATCCAACGAAACCAACTAGACACACACCTAGCTCAAGGTAGTAACACTAGTTTTCTCTATTGAACTCTAAGTGATCCAATTAAACTCAAAGTTGTTTGAAATACACTTTAAACATTGTAATCACACATTTTAACACTTATATGATTATTTATATCCATATGAACACTTTAAGCACTCAAGTTACTCTCAAAATAAGGCAAAATAAGTTAGAATAATGACCCGAAAGTGTACACAACTTCCTCAGATCAAGCCCAAAGATTAATCATCTAGGTTTTGTTGATGATATGATCATACTTTGTAAAAATGATCTAGTTACATTGAATAATATTACATCTATAATGAAGAAGTATGACAAAATATCCAGGCAAAGGATTAATAAGGAGAAAAATGTAATATATTTGTACAAAGGAGTGTCACAAGGTGTGGTTGTAATGGCTGAAGTTGTTACAGGGATCCTAAGAAAAGAATTTCCTTTTACTTATATTGGATGCCCTATATTTCATATGAGGAATAAAAAGTATTTTTACCAGTATATCATGAACATAATTAGTAGTAAGCTACAAAGTTGGAAAGGGAAAATATTATCATATGGGGAAAGGATTGTCCTTATCAAAAATGTGTTATAAAGTATCATTGTCTATCAGTGATGATCCCCCAAGAAAATGTAATGAATTTAATTCAGAGAATATTTGCTCCATTTTTCTAGAGCAATAATATAAGAGGAAAAAGCAAACACTGGGTAAAATGGATATTTTTATGTTTACTAGAAAAGGAAGGAGGGCTTGGCTTTAGAATGGTATAGGATATGAGCATGGCTCTTTTCTACAAATTGTGGTGGAATTTTAGAACCAAGGTATATGGAGTGATTTTATGCATAACAAGTACTATAAAAATTAGCATCCTAACATGGTTATGTGGAAGACAAGAGTAGAGTCTCATGTGTTGAAGAAAATATTATGGGCTAGAGATCTAATAGAGCACCAGATTCTGTAGAAAATAAGGCAGGGGAATTATAATATATGGTTTAATAATTGTACAACATATGGAAGTTTGTTTATTATTTTCCAAAATTGTAGAGAGTGGTATGAGAGGTATCAAGAGGTAAGGGACTTGGTACAACAGGGAACATGGAATTCTCAGTTGCTAAATTAGTTATTTCCACAAGAGATAGTCAGTCATATTATGAGTATTATAGGTCCCCATTGCAGTTCAAAAGGAGTAGATAAACCTATTTGGTTACTAGAAGCTAAAGAAGATTTTTCAGTGAGATTAACTTGGAGTACATTAGAAAAAAGAAGGCAATATACAATTTAAAGGAGATGTGGATTAAAGGAATGCCTTCCAAAATGGTATTATTCATGTGGAGATTATGGAAAGAAAAGGAAACCGTGGAGGAAAATATAAGAAAATGGGGATTACAGGGTCCATCAAGATGCTGGTGTTGTACAGCCCCAGATCAAGAAACGATATCTCATGTGTTTTGAAGCTAACCTATTGCTAAAAGGACTTGGTACTATTTTTCCTCTTTTGTAGGTATTAACATTAGAGGGTTGAGACTCAGGGAAAATATTTTGGCCTGGTGGAATGCAGAAGTAAGAAGCAGAGATAAAACATATTATTTAGCCTTACCCAATGTACTACTTTGGGAACTATGGAGAAGAAGAAACAGCATAAAGCATGATGGAAGGACATTATCTGAGCAAAGAGTAATTTTCAATATTTCTAGACATGTTGGAATGTTACTCAAAGTCATAAATCAAAATAAAGTCTTTCCTTATGCATGGCCGGATATTTTGAAAGAGTTTGAACGTAGTAGACCAAGAGTGAAAGTGACTAAAGTTATCTGGAAATTTCCTATGGAAGGATGGGTTAAGTATAATTTTGATGGTACATCTAGAGGAAATCTAAGTATTAGTTCTTATGCCTATTGTTTAATAGATGAGAGAGGTGACCTGATTTATGAAAAAGGTGTTATGATAGAAAACATAACTAATGTTGAGGCAGAGGTTTTTGCCATGTTACAAGAAACAATACACTATTTTTCTACTCAATACAACAAGGTAATATTTCAAATGAACTCCCTCACTATTTTGAAGATTTTAATTAAGCAATGGAGTTCTCCCTGGAACATATTAGAATATATAGAGAAAATATGGACATGGACATCATGTTTGCAAATATAGTTCCAATACATAATGAGGGAAGAAAATAAATTGGTAGATCATTTGACAAACTTAGCAATAGATAAAGGAGAATTCAATGTCACATCATTCCAATAGTTGGAAGTTAAAGGAAAGAAGATTCCAAATAGTGATAAATTACAATGTTCTTAATTAAGAGTGTCACCATTGAGAGGGTGAGGGAGATGGGAAGGCTACAGCTTACAGTGTTCACATGCAAATATTTACAAGTCTTTAAGGCATCAATAATACTGACAAAGCTACATAGTTTATACTACATCAGGCAACAAAAAGGACTCAGAACAAAAGAGGAGGGTTATATGGAGATTCTACAATTCATACACTGGAGGAGATTGTTAATCTCCTGTTACTTGAGGTTCTAAGCATCCTAGTATCTTTTTACCAACCATAACTTTAAAAAAAATATGTAAGGAGTCAAATCATGAGAGGAATACAAGAAATCAGAGGGGTTATGACCTTACTTGGAGTTGTAACATCTCTCAAGGCCTCAAACCCTCAGCAAAGCACAAAAAGAAGTTGATTTTCCCATCCACCAGGGAGCACAACTAGGAGGAATAAATCAAGAGTTAGATGAGACACAAATACAAAAAACAATACAGGGAGAAAGTTTCTTAATTTTACAAGTTGAAACAACCAGTATAAACACTCTGCAAAGGCAGGGTATTGATTACCCAAAGTTGGTACATCAAGAATCAGAGGTTTAGAAAAGGAAATGAGCTCATTTCTCAAGTGTATTATAGCTGATGCAGTAGAAATAACAGAGGTTTAGATTTTGAAATCCTACAAAAGTGGATATACGTAATAGGATATATAGGTTTGGGCTAGATTGGGTTTCTGATTAGGTTATTTTTATTTTTACAATTTTTAGCATGGGTCGTCCCATGTTTGTGTAAAGACTAAGTTTTATTTGCCTTTATTTATAAAATCCCAAAATTTAATCAAAAAATGACCGTTATTACTCTAAAGTGTGCCCAATTGACATTGATTCAATGTAATTGACATCTTCCTAAGCTACTACTCAAGCTACTTAATCACAGTTGCATACAATTCTACTTTCTAGCTCATCCCTTATATTTCAGCCTTAATCTCCTTAAGGTAACTCTCGTAACTCTCTAAACCCTTAACAAGCTTAAAAAGTAATTCTTATATTCTCAAACTTCCAGACTCGGCATCATAATTCCCTAGTGGAATAAAAGACCACTTGTCTTCTTATAATCATCTTCTCTCCTCCACTCACCATCACACTCTCTACTTTTGTTCCTATACCTGCCTCTATAGTACTTTTGACCTTAATTCCCTTGTCTTGAGTTTCAATTTTCTTAGTTAGACCTTTAGCCCTTTACTCTAAACTCACTATCTATCTATCTAAGTATTTTAGTTTCTCCTCAGAATCAGACTCACCATGTGTAGAAGATTTACCATATGAACCCACTGTATTTACCTTCTCTGTTCCCTTAGCTACAAATTTTTTAGTAAGAAAATTGATCTCAGTCCTAAGTTGTACTACCTCTTTAGACATTATCTTATCTAAGGCTCTCTGCTCACTGGAAGAACAAATAGCATAAGGATTGACTGGCCTATCCACCTTCTAAGTATGCCAGCCTCAACTAGTTTTAGCGATTCTATCTAAGATTTCCACAACCTGCTCCCAACAAAGACTCATGAAAGCATCGCCTATAATAGTAAAAGCTATAGTCTTGGTATTTTCATTCAAAGCTCTATAGAATATCTCCAGTAAGTTCCTTCTGGTGATTCTATGGTTTGGAAAAATCATCATCTTCTTCTTGAACCTCATTCATGTCTCGTACAGTGCCTCAAAATATAACTATCTAAAATAATAAATCTCATCCTTTAAATGCAGCATTCTAGAGGGTGGGAAAAATTAGTTCAAGAATTATGTCCTCAACTTATTCCAAGAGGTAATGGACCCATGGGGAAACTCCTCTAACTATAATGTCACTTTTTCTGTAAGAGAGAATGGGAACAACCTATATCGTAGAGCTTCTTGAATCAACCCTTGATATATTGTATGAAGCATAAAACCCTAAAAAGTTCATAAGGTGCATGTTTGCATCATCGGCAGGAAAAGCAACAAACACTTTCTTCAAATTAAGCAATAGTATTATTGCACTCATAATATCAAATTTCATTCCTTAGGCCAACTTTAGAGGAATAATTGAACCTATCTCAATTCATTCAACATACCCCAGATCTTTTATTAGATCATCATAAACTAAAAAGTACAATAGAATGGGTGATTGAAGTTTATTTCTCCTAACTCTATCATTGTTGAGTGCTTTCGACATTCATCCTTTTTATATACCTTACTTCCTCAATAGCTACTCGATGGGTAGCTGCCAATCTTGTACTTTCTTCAGCTATTAATCGAGTAGTAGTTTGCTTGGTCATTTCTTGAATACCGTACGGAGGTGGCCAATTCAATAAAGTGAAACCATCATGAACCCCCTCGTATCGGGCTTCTTGATTACATCCTTCTCCTTTTCCTATCTTAGTTTTTGTCGTAAGGTTTGTTCAAGATTAGGATTAAATGGAATCAAGAGAATGCCTTGACTCTTATTACTGGGCATACACTGGTGTGTGCCCTAGAAATAGTAGAAAACTAAAAATAAACAAACAAAAGAAACAACATCAACCATCTTGATCAATCAATCCATAATTGTATTCCTCAACAACGTGCCAAAATTTGATGTATCCAAAATTACACCTCTAATAAATTAAAAAACGGCCACTTGTAAAATATAAAACCTAACTAGGTTGGGGTGGATCCCATGAGAAATAGGTCGAAAATCTGTCACAAGCTTGTTGATGTAATTGGAAAGTACAGAAAGTAAAAAAATGGTTTTGTTAAAACAATAGTATCAGTAATAATGCTTGGCAATTAGGGTTGTTATCAATATGAGTTGATCACTAGGATTGTGTTCCCCCTGACTTTGTAACTCCGAAAACTTATCATGCTTGTCAAACTATCTTTCTGACTTGCTTGCAAAATCTAAAAGGCTTTGTATCACCTAACCATCTCTCGACCTTGGTTTTGGTGAAGTTCAGTAAATTTCACTAATCTCCTCTTAGTCACTGAGTGTTGTATTACGAACCCTTATTCTATATTTCATATTAACTATCTTATTTCGATATCAAGTTAATTGGATGAAGGTTGGTAGCTTTAAATTACTATTGTGATCTCCTTTTCCTAATCTCTACCTCTCTCAAGCAATTATCGAATACAGATGAGTTCCTAATGTTTGCAACCGTTAATATAGCAATCAAAGCAAAGAAAACCCCAATGCATGCAACAACACCAATCTAGAATGACTTTGCACTTTCTCTACCTTGTTAATTCATCAAGTTTCCCACAATCCCAAGTATGGGGTTCAGCTACTCATGGTTGTA
Organism: Capsicum pubescens; assembly: GCA_030864215.1. NCBI lineage: Eukaryota > Viridiplantae > Streptophyta > Magnoliopsida > Solanales > Solanaceae > Capsicum > Capsicum pubescens. The sequence continues at coordinate 192,780,633 of CM061543.1, read as the reverse complement.
AGAACACATAGAGATTTCATAGATAAAAGCATATGAATAAACATATGAAGAATAAGAATGAAAACCCAAAATCTTAAATTAATTGTAAATCCTAAAAACCAAGAACAATAATTCCAAGATCAATAATGTATCTCAGAATTGTAAATACTGTCGAAAGTGCATAAAGTGCATAAACTTATAATAAAACACTCAAGGAGTATATAGTGATATATGAAAAACCCATCCTAAAAAGTGTAGAAAACCAGAGTCGGCACCAACCCATGAGGCAACCTATGGGGCATAGGTTATACCTACTAGGCATAAATAGGCTTGTTGAACTCATATAAATCTTCAATATTTAGAACCTCTACCTACGAGGAAACCTACAGAATATAGGTTGTACCTGCACCTCTTAGGTACACTTTGTGAGAATTAGACAACTCAACTAGCTTTAAAACTTCAAATCATCAACGTACTTTAACACTTACAAGATCATCGGTACTACCTATGGGTTGTAGGTAGGATCTTAGGTATCCTCCTCATCTACACTTCATTTCTTTTGCTCATTTTCTGCTTCAAACTCTATTTTCCTACAAAATCACATCACATCTGACAATAATATCTAAGTACTTGCATAACTTTCTTGTTTTAAGCATCAAAAGTTTCATGAAACCATGGAAGATCATTGATATTTCTTGTATTATTATTGCAGTTGTATTAATATACTATTAGAAGCTATACGACTTAAGTCGTCATTTGGAACTTCTTTGTATGTATGTGGAAGTGTTACACATAGTTTTCTTTATATGTTTAACTATCTAATTTTCATGGTTGTCCTATGATTCCTACTGAGTACAAGTGGATTGTACTCTCTCCTATTTTTATATACCTTTTTAGTGTAGATCCTATTTAAGTGCAACCCGTGGAGCCTAATTTTATGTTGAGTTAAGAATACATGTAATACCCCGAGAAACCCAACCTCTAGTAGAGCCGTGATTCAAGATCTTGAGAAATTAATTTTAGTGTTTTTTTAGTTTTTGATCAAGTTTTATATATATTAAGGCCTCAAATACGTCCTAGCTATTAGACGAATCAAAACATCCCTTACCGATTAAATTCTTGTAAAAGATATTGTCATAGTCAACTTCAAACGATCATATCTACCGTTATACAAAGAATTTTTGATCTCATGACCCATAAACATATATATAATTGAATTATATTTCCAACAATACCAATTTCTCCAAAATACGGTATCGGATTAAAAGGTTATGGTTGTTTTACTGAGAGTTGTCCGAACTGCTCAGGAGCGACGGGCAAACTGACGGACCATCAAGTTAGCAATGGACCATCGGTCTGTCCATTGAAACTAAGGTATTAAGGATTTTTTATGGCCAAAATCTAACAGTTGGAGTGACGATCAGTCACCAGAGTGACGGTCCGTCACCCAGACCGTCAACTTTGTCCGAAACAGTGTTGAAACGACATTTTAAAAGGCTTTTGGGGTATTTTTCCACCCTTTTTAACCCCTAATTACATCAAATCAAAGCACATAACTCCTCATTCATCCATAACATAAAAATTAGGGTTTCTTTTAAGATCAATATCCAAGAACAAGATCCAAATCCTTCTTCAAGAAACTAAGAAATTCAAGTTCTTCAAGTTCAACACCATCAAGAAAAAATCAAGATCTGTGTTTCCCAATGCAAGAACGTTCAAGAAATGTTAGTTATGTTTCAAGATTTAAGCTTTTGAGGTATGTTAGATGTTGATTCTTGGGTTTCTTCCACCCAATAAGTTCAAGAATCCTTTTCTAAATTTAAAGATTATATATTTATGAGTTTTCATGATTCATGTGAATTAAAATTGAAATTCAAGTTGTTATTGAGTTTTAATTCATGTTTTGTTTATAAAGTTCCAAGTTTTGATCCTAGTATGTGATGTTTATGTGATGTTCATGATAAACCCCTCCAAGATGCATGTTGATTGATGTAACCATGTTAATTAGGTGTATTGAATGAAATATACTCCCTATATGTTTGATAAAATATTTATGTGAAGGAAATAAAGTCATTATAGCATGTTGACAAGAAATCCCCAATTGTGTATAAGTTAATGCATCCCAAGTGTATGTTGAAAGGCCTTAGTGAATGAATTATGATATGTTGCATGCATTCCTACTCATGTGCATTCCTTATTGAATGAATTATGAGATAATAGTATGGACTCCCTTTATATTTACATGTTTAAGACTTCTAAGAGATTGAAGAGATGCTTCATTGATTGTGTTGTGAATGATAGCCTATTGCCATGTTATGTACGAGTTTTCCTGTCTTGTATTATTTATGTTATCGAGTCTTGGGGGTATTTATACCCGATAAATTAGCTGCTTGTCTAGAGCCAGTATCAGTTTTCATGATACTCTCAATCAAGCCACGATCGGTAGAACTCAGACAGTCCCAGAACTTAGGAAATCTCAGTAATATCAGTATCAGTAGAAATCTAGCTTCAGTTCGGTAATCAATTCAGATCTCAGAAGTATTCTGTCAGTCAACAGAACTCAGTGAACTCAGCTTAGCTCAGTTAATCAGTACGATCAGTAATAGATTTGGCTCAGCCCAGTACAGTCTAAGAATTAGTTCAGAGTCTTTAAGTTGGGAGTATAATTCACCACCGAGCCATCCTAGGTATGGGGGATCACCCGTTAGATAGGGATGAGATCCCTAGTAGCAATCCTTAAGTTCCAGAACTACATAGCCAGTATAGGTATGAGATATCACCTGTTAGAAAGGACTAACATACTCAGGGATCACCCGTTAGGTAGGACTAATCCCTGGGGTCACCCGTTAGATAGGACCAACTCCACAGTAGAAGTTGTCTTTACCTGTGGCATGGTACTGACACCCTTCCAGCTGGGGTTACATGTTGGACCCCACAAGTTAAGATTTGGGGCATGTCGGTTAGATGACTACTTCCCACAGTCTCAGTTTTAGAATAAGTCTTAATAAACGAACTCAACTCAGTAGTATAGATTTAGGACTGTCAAATACAGTCAACCATTAGCATATTCAATGGATTTAGAGATAATCCACTAGATAGGACTAATCTCAGACTAAGTCAAATCATCTTCATAATCAGTATATTCAGAGATCACCCGTTAGATAGGACTGATCTCAGACTCAGTTAAATCACTTGAAATATCATTAGATTCAGAGATCACCCGCTAGATAGGACTGATCCCAAATTCAGTTAAGCATTCTTATTATCATTAAGTTTAGAGCTCACCCACTAGATAGGACTGATCTCAACCTTAGTACTCAATTACCAATATTAGTAGATTCAGTCATTTAGTATCCATTATTAGTAAGATCAGATGTTAGCAAAGAAGCATGTAAAACTCAGTATTCAGTGTCACTATAATTTCAATTATGGTTTATGCAATCATGCATACATCCTCATTCAGTATACCCAGATTATTTAGATAGTATTACTCATGCATATAAACCCTTGCATTCAGCCTTACCTCATCTAGCATACCAGTATATTCCATGTATTGACGCATACTTTTCTCTTACGCTATAGTGTCATATACCATAGGTTCAGAAGCACGAGATCCAAATCACCCTTAGCAGTTCAGATTCATCCAGTAGACGTAGACTTAGCAGTGAGTCCTCATCATTCGAGGATGTTACTTATTTTATTATATTACTAGATTTATTATTTTAGTAGATGGAGTTAGTTGGGGGATTGTTCCATCAACTCCACAGTTCAGACAGTTTAGAGGCTTTTTTCAGACTAGATGTTTAGACAGTTGTATTAGTATTCGGTTATTTTTCAATTGTATTTTAGTTTTTGAACCTTATGGTAAGTTTTCCGCCTGTTTTATGCATTTTTACAGTGTATTATTCAGTGCTCAATTATAGATCTTAGTCAAGGGTTAGCTTGTGGTCCTTAGAGATTATGAGCATCGTGTAGCATCCAGGATACTAGACTCGAGGCGTTACAAAATTTGTATCAGAGCCTAAGGTTCAATAGTGTCCTAGGAAGTCTGAAAGCTGCATATGGTAAAGTCTTGTGAATGGATGTGTTGCACACCACATTAATGTACAGGAGGCTATAAGATATTTTAGGAAAAGTATCCCTTCTTTCATGTCTCAGATTGTGCTATAAAAAGGTTATCTAAGAAAGTCATATAGATTCCCAGCATGCTCCACTCATGTAAACTCCACCTTACCTTCAAGGTAATAGAAACAGTGAATCTCAAAATCCTAGAGATAGGGCTTTCTTAGAACGTCCCTGTAGATAGTTATAGGATCGTCCACAGGCTCAGCAGTAGTCCATCAGATCCTTTCTCAAAATCCTATGATGGCATATGACCTAGAGTTAGAAGCATGAATCCAGGAGTTTAGCAGCAGTAGAGTTGGAATAGCATTAACCATATTCAGCAGATTATGTTTTCATGTGGATAGTTGTATAAGAGGTAAATCAGTAGGCTTGAACAGTGCATACAAAAATTTAAGGTTATTGATTGGAAACTAAGTGTGAAGGTTTGGATATGAGTTAGGAGGTGTGATCCTAGTAGTCAATGAAGAAACAGAAGTAGATGATGTGTTTAGCGAGACAAGCATGTGTCAAAAAGGGGTGTAAGTATGTGATGATGATTGCAAAAACTAAAGAATGTTAAGAGTTGTATTCCAGAAGATAGTATTAGCAGTAAGTTTTATACTTTCAGGTGTAGATTTTTTGGATTATTTTATTATTCATGTTTATTATTATACCCCAGACTCTAGAGTAGATTGATTGTAGTTCAGTTTAGAGTTTAGTAAAGTGTTCACAGACTTATGGTGATGACTTGAAGCTAAAGAGGAAAGTATAGTTGAAAGAGTGCAAAAGAAGTACTTCAGTTAAGTATAAGTTTTTAGCATGAGTTAGCTAACAAAGCCAGCAAGTCAGTTTAGTAGTTAGACAGTCAGATTCGTATAGCTTGTTTTTCTATCCTTTTATCTAATCATTCTATCAGAAATCTCAAGAATATAACTATTCCAAGATAGAGAGTCCCAGTAGTTGCGAGTTCAGTTCAGTTCATGAATCATGTATTAGTTTCAGACTCCCGAGGTTTAGTTATGATCCAATTCGTAGGTGCCTTGTGCATTGTATTAGTTTTAGACTCCCGAGGTTTAGTTATGATCCAATTGTAGGTGCCTTGTGCATTGCCTCAGTTTTCCCAGTATCCCATTAAAGTAAACGTTCTTAGAGGGACATATTGTCCCAAGGGGGAGATACTCTATAATTCCCCGATGCTTTCATGTCCTTAAACCCATTCAGTTTTATGCTCAGATTTTCGTTACAAACTTAGCATCAATTAGCATTGCATATTCAGTCATGCATTCAAGAGTCAGTTCAGTCATATATTCATGCATTAGATATGGATGTTCAGTAGGATAAACTCAGCTTATCAGTAAATTCAGTCATGCATTCATGAGAACAACTCAGTCAGATATCCATGCTTTAGATATGCATGTTCTATATGAAATTTTAGTATATCAGTAGTTCCAGTCATATTAGATATGCATGTTCTGTATGAAATTTTAGTACATCAGTAGTTCCAGTCATATAGATATGTTTTAGATGTTCACATCCTTTAAGTAAGTTCAGTCTATCACAAATCTCAGCTTAGTCAGTCCCATTCGAGGACGAATCTTCCCTAAGGGGAGATATTGTAATACCCTAAGAAACCCAACCAATAGTAGAACTATGCTTCAATCTCTTGAGAAATAAATTTTAGTGGTTTGGTATTTTTATGATCAAGTTTGATGTATATTAAGGCCTCAAATACGTCCTAACTATTAGACGAATCAAAATATCCCTTACCGATTGAATTCTTGTGAAGGATATTGTCATAGTCAACTTCAAATGATCATATCTGCCATTATACAAAGAAATCTTGAGATGATGACCCATCAACATATATATAATTTAATTATATTTCCAACGATACCAATTTTGTCAAATCCGATATTGGAGTAAAAAGTTATGGTTGTTTTACTGAGAGCTGTTCAAACTGCCCAGGAGCCATGGACAAACTGAAGGACCGTCAAGTTAATGATGGACCATTGCTCTGGACATCATAACTAAGGAAGTAAGGCCGTTTTCGGGCGCAAAACTGACAGTTGGAGTGATGGTCAGTCACTAGAGAGATGGCCCGTCACCCAGACCATCAACTTTGTCCAACACAGTGCTGAAATGATGTTTTAAAGGGCTTTTGGGGTCTTTTTCCACCCTTTTTAACCCCTAATTACATCAAATTAAAGCATAAATCCACATTCATCCATAACATCAAAATTAAGGTTTCTTTCAATATTAAAACCCAAGAACAAGATCCAAACCCTTCTTCAAGAAACTAAGACATTCAAGTTCTTCAAGTTCAAGACCATGAAAAAAACATCAAGATCTGTGTTTCCCAATCCAAGAACATTCAAGAAATGATAGTTATCTTTCAAGATTCAAACTTGTGAGGTATGTTAGATGTTGATTCTTGGGTTCCTTCCACCCAAGAAGTTCAAAAATCCTTTTATAAATTCAAAGATTATACATTTATGAGTTTTCATGATTCATATGAATTGAAATTGAAGGTCATGCTGTTATTGAGTTTTAATTCATGTTTTGTTTATAAAGTTCCAAGTTTTGATCCTATTATGTGATGTTAATGTGATGCTCATGATAAACCCCTTCAATATGCATGTTGATTGATGTAACCATGTTAATTAGGTGTATTGAATGAAGTATACTCCCCATCTATTTGATAAAATGATTATGTGAAGGAAATAGAGTCATTATAGCATGTTGAAAAGAAATCCCGGATTGTGTATAAGTTAATGCATGCCATGTGTATGTTGAAAGGCCTTAGTGAATGAGTTATGATATGTTGCATGCATTCCTACTCATGTGCATTCCTTATTGAATGAATTATGAGATAATAGTATGCACTCCCTTTACATTTACATGTTTAAGACTTCTAAGTGCTTGAAGAGATGCTTCATTGATTTTGTTGTGAATGATAGCCTATTGCCATGTTATGTATTAGTTATCCTGTCTTATATTATTTATGTTATAGAGTCCTGGGGGTATTTATACCTAACAAATTAGCTGCTTGTCTAGAGCCAGTGTCAGTTTTCATGATACTCTCTCAAACAAGCCATGATTAGTAGAACTCAGACAGTCCCAAAACTTAGGAAATCTCAATAATCTCAGTATCAGTAGCATTCTAGCTTCAATTCAGTAATAAATTCAGAACTAAGAAGTTTTCATCAGTCAACAGAACTCAGTGAACTCATCTTAGCTCAGTTAATCAGTACGATCAATAATAGATTCGGCTCAGCCTAGTACAGTCTAAGAATCAGTTTAGAGTCTTTCAGTTGGGAGTAGAATTTACCACCGAGCGAGACTAGGGATAGGGGATCACCCGTTAGATAGGACTGAGATCCCTGAAAGCAATCCCTAAGTTCCAAGACTACGTAGCAACGTAGGTATGAGATGTCACCTATTAGAAAGGACTAACATACTCATGGATCACCCGTTAGGTAGGACTGATCCCAGGGGTCACCCGTTAGATAGGACTGACTCCACAGCAGAATTTGTCTTTACCCGTGGCACGGTAATGACACCCTTCCAGCTGGGGTTATAGGTTGGACCCTACAAGCTCAGATTTGGTCATGTCGGTTAGATGACTACTTCCCATAGTCTCAGTTTCAGAATCGATCTCAGTAAAAGAACTCAGCTCAGTAGTACAAATTCAAGACTATCAGATACAGTCAACCATTAGCATATTCAATGGATTTAGAGAACACCCGCTAGATAGGACTGATCTCAGACTAAGTCAAATCATCTTTATTATCAGTATATTCAGAGATCACCCGCTAGATAGGACTGATCTCTTACTCAATTAAATCATTTACAATATCATTAGATTCAAAGATCACCCGCTAGATAAAACTGATCCTAAATTTAGTTAAGCATTCTTATTATCATTAAGTTCAGAGATCACCCACTAGATAGGACTAATCTCAACCTCAGTGCTCAGTTACCAATATCAGTAGATTCATTCATTCAGTATCCTAATATTAGTAAGCTTAGATGTTAGTAAACAAGCATGAGAAACTCAGTATTCAGTGTCACTGTGATTTCAGTGATGGTTTATACATTCATGCACACATCTTCATTCAATATACTCAGATTATTTAGTCAGTATTGCTCATGCTTGTAAACCCTTGCATTCAGCCTTACCTCATCTAGCGTACTAGTACATTCCCATGTATTGACGCATACTTTTCTCTTGCGCTATGGTGTCTTATATCATAGGCTCAGAAGCACGAGATCCAGAGCACCCTTAGTAGTTTAGATTCAGCCAGTAGCAGTAGACTTAGCAGTGAGTCCTCATCATTCAAGGATGTTCCTTATTTTATTATATTACTAGATTCAGTATTTTAGTAGACAGAGTTAGTTGGGGGATTGTCCCATCAACTCCACAGTTCAGACTTAGAGGCTTTTTTCATACTAGATGTTCAGACAGTTGTATTAGTATTTAGTTTTTTTCAATTGTATTTCAGTTTTTGAGCCTTATGGCAAGTTTTTCGCCAGTTTTCTACATTTTTATAGCGTATTATTCAGTGCTCAATTATAGATATCAGTCAAGGGTTAGCTTATGGTCCTTCGGGATTATGAACACCGTGTAGCGTCCGGGGTACTAGACTCGGGGCGTTACAATATATGGAAGTCGTAGTGAGCTCCTAATCTGGAACATGTTCTACACTCCCTCTTTATTATTATTTTTCTTTTATTACAATTCTGAGACAAAACTATTTGTATTATGTATTTTGATAATAGATTGAGTTGCTCATTACTCGTGACATTAGTTTCTGGAGAATTTTGAGATGCTATTCTTAAGTTTTTCCTTGATATCATATATTTTGTTAACTTTATTCTAAATTCTTGTATTGTGCTTTTTTGTTATTGTCTTTTCTGTATTTATTTCCTTTTTAGGTGTTGGGCATACCTTACAAGTTTGGGGTCATAACATTTACATAGAAAGGGATTTCAATTATATTACACAAAAATGCAGTGCTAGACATCAAAACTTTAAGTACGCAAACGAATCAAATAGAATTTAATTAACCAAATAAAATAAAAAATTATTAGAAAACCAACAAACAATTATCACTCTATTCATATAAAAATAATAAAGAACAAAAAAAATTACTTGAGAGAGTGGGAGAAGAAAGGTAATGCCAAGAAGAAAAGAATAGCTGAATGTGAAGATCAATAAGTATATGTGCGTATGTGTATAAATATGTGTGGGTGTGTGAAGAATAGAACTTCTTATAATCGTAGTTTGTGTCATGATCTGAATCTACACCCTAGCCAAGACATAGTGCTTAGAACCATAAGTGGTCCCAAGCTAACTGTAAAGACTGGTTTTTTCAGTACTGAAAATATCTATAGTAAAGGTATACTAGTATCACTCATCATATGTCTTACAAGAAATTCTTTAGAATTTGACTGCATTTGATATGTACTATGGGCATAAAATACCCCTAGCACAAAGTTAAGTTGAAAGTGTCCTTACCGATTTAGTTTGAGGCTACGTTTAAACTAGGGTCAACTTCAAATGAGTATTTATCCTAGAATATAAAGTATTAGGGGTCTTAGTACCCACCAAATTAAATATATCTAATTTTTCTTTCCATCCCAGTTAATCATTTATTAATATGCTTAATGAGTAAAAAGTAATTATCATCTTACTGAAGACTATTTGTGCTGAAAACTGAGTGCTCCATAGGGGGTTCAAGTTGTAATTGCCTTTCTTTGATAGGGTTTAGTCCCCAAACTCCAAATTTCATTCCTAAGCCCTAGGGGGCCATTCTGTGGGTTTGGGTGGAAATTTTTTGTTAAAATAAGATTTTTACTTTTGTTTAACATTGATTAATTTGTTTAGCTTCTAGAATCACTAGAATGGGGAATATATGGTAAAATTCTAAGGGTTTATCACCATATCATAAAATTATGGGGAAAATCTATGGATATATGTATTTCACCTAGATATAATTTTAGTATATGAATAACTCCTCCTAGTATGAAATTGTGGTCATGAAAGTTGATAGTTGGAGAACTTGAATTCAATAAAGCTTGGATCTTTAGCTTTAAAATTCCATTAATGGAGTTGGGTTGAGCTTGATAGAATAAATTTAATGATTAATTTACCCTTGGGTAAATTTGTAGGACGTGAATAAGGATAAAAATAGTGGGTTTGAATTTCCAAGGTTTTTGTTTAAATATATAATGACCCAGAGGGTCATTTTCTTTAGTTCTACTCATTTATGCCATTTAGAGATTTCCTATAGCTTCCCCAAGTCATTTATGACTTGCTGGAGCTAACAGATTAGTTACCGGATAGTTCATTTTAAAGCTAATTTCCTATTTTGAAGTCTTCACTACTTAAAATTGGCTATCGGGTGAAAATTTCAATCAAATGACCTTGTATGCTAATTTTGATTATTCCAATAGCTTTAAAAATTGATTTTAGGCTAGAGGGACCCTTGGTCTGGGTCCCGAAGCTCCCAAACTCATTTTGAGCTATTGGCTGGAAGTTAAGAAAAATGGCACATATGTGTTGGACCCATTTTTTCTCAAAACAACTTAAGATGAAAATTTTGGCTACACCATTGAGTTTGGAACATCTAATTTGATAAGGTATTTATTTGCATATACATGATTCAGGTTGCATCCTTGGGGGCCAGTGGAGACTTGAAAATTTCTAAGTCTCAGTTGATGCTGGTGCATAGCTTAAGCACCCAATGGTTCGCTTAAGAGAATGTTTCTTAAGAATTATGCCAGTCGCTTAAGTGACTTGGCAGTACCCAGTAGGTATTGATTAAGCAATGCCTTTGGTGCTTAAGAGACTAAATAATTGGTAACAGTGACCAAAGTCTCTTAAGTGACACTTGTTCATTTGGGACCCTACATAATCCCCACTTATCCCATTTTCTTCCATTTTTCACCGATTTTCAAGTGTGTAAAACCCTAAAATGTGTGAAAAGCTGGGATAACTATTAGTGAGAGATTTTGGAGTGTTCGTAGGCTTGATTAACGTGTTTTATTCCGAATTCTTAGTAAGTTTCATCAAATTCCTTGGGGTATTTCTCCATTAATTTCCAAAATCCCTAAATTATTGGTGGATTTATTTTAGAACCATTTGATATCAAAATTCACCCATTCTCAAGGGTAAATTTTTCTTTAGCATAGAGGGGCATATTGTTAATTTTGAAAGTGTAATTCTGCAAATAAACCCCATATGGAATTTCTATAATTTGGAGACCCAAAGCATAATTAGTGTAATATGGGTATCATTGTTCTCATTCTGATGAGTAGATTGTGATTTTGATACTGTGGAATCTTGCGTAAGCTTCTCAGAAATGAAAAATAATGGTTTAGAAAATTCGTCGAGTTTTTCTTCAGGATTCAGATAGTCTTGGTTTACCTTTCTCATAAATTGAGTTAATTCATGGTATAATTATGATATTGTTCTATATATGGGATTTGATTTAGGTATTAGAGGTATAATTAATAATATTAGTATTATTTGGACTGTTTAGGCTATCTTGGAACCTTAAAATAGGCGTAATGGACTTAGTTGCTTCTAACTTAGATAGAATTGCTATGTTGAGGATAATTGAGTCTTGTGTAACATCTATAAGTGAATTTAGATACCTTAGCATAGTTCAGTGTAAAATTTGCCTTAGAATGGATTTTAGGGATTAGAAGTAGGCCCATTCAGCCAACCTTAGGCCAAGATTTGTGTTAGCTCTTGTAGACCTCTATACACATGCTATACACTCTAAAATTCTTATTTTAGAACTTTTAAGATATTATATACATAATGATTATGCCAGTTGGGTAGTTGGGAGTTGGTGCTAATTCTAGGCCAAACCCGATAGTTTATTAATATTGAGTTCTAATTCAAATCCAAAAATTGATGATAAAATTGATGACATGAGTTTCAATTCAACTCTAGAAAATAATGATGATATTGGGTTCCAATTCAAGTCTAGCATTTCATTATTGATTTTCAATTTAAGTTCGGTATTTTACTATATGAGTTCTGATCCAAGTTCAGCATTGGTAGATGATTTATGATGGTTATGGAGTTTATTCTAATCCGAGGGTTATGGTATAATTAGGTTCTTGGTTATAGTTTGCAATGTGGATAATTGATAAATTCTAGTTATTTATATTCTTGATTGCACCTTTCGGACTTATGGGGGGCCGTGTTAGGTTATTTTCTTTTCCAAAATTACTGTCTTATGGGAGACTTATAGTATTACATATGCGCTCTTCCATATTATGTATAATTTTTGTTATTTATTCATATTTTTGGACCGCTATTCAAGGTTTTCCCTTTTTACTTGACTTGGCTTATTTATCTTGTATATTATCGTACTGATATCATGATTTAGCCCAATCGGTCGATGATGCCTACTGAATACCTATGACTTTGGTACTCATTCTACATTTTTCTATCTCTTTGTTGTAGATCTAAGTACTATTGGCCACCGCTGATATGACGATCGTGATGAGTTTATTTTAAAGATAGAGTGAGCTCATTGAGTCGGAGTTGACATTTTCTTTCTATCACTTATGTCTAGTCTTTCTCTAATCGAGACAAATTATATTTGACAATTTTAGTACTTATCTTATAGACTATTATTATTGACTTATTATTATTGTAAGTCTTTATTTGTAAATATCTGGGTTTTATGCCTTTTTTCTATAAAATTAGCCTATTGCTTTTAGCTCCAGGCTACGATTTGGCTTACCTACTAGGGGATAAAGTAGGGTTCCATCATGACTCATAAATTGCATCATGATAAATTTGTATAAGATCCTAGGTACACCAGTATTATTGGTTCAAGAGCAAGTGTCTAGCAAAGTCTTACAAACGTCAAGCTATAGGACATTCTTAGGAGTTCTTCACTTCTTTCACTTACTTCATGCTAAGTTTCTGAGTTGGTTTCTAAGGATTCTTTTAGTTTTAGTCTTTCACATAAGGCTAGGATATGTGTTACCTCTATATGATATAAGGACCCTGAGCCCATGCTTGGGGATCCTATTACAATCCATGAGTGATAGAGAGGTCGAGGATAGCCTAGAGATGTATCCCTATCAAGGGACCAGAATAAGATGCATTTACCATACCTTATTCCTTCTCCCGAACTAGAGATTCTCCCACCCCAGCTAGTGGTGGGCTAGGGACTAGACTAGGCTCCACCTAGGTTTATTTTTCCTTAGTCCTTAGGGATGCATTGGTTTAACTTTTAGTATTAGTTGGTGGTGTACAGTCCACGGATTTGAGTGGTATTGAGGCGGGGGCACAACCTGTAGTTATGGCTCCCACAGTTGAGGTCCCTCCTACACTGGTGGTTGCTCAGCCGGTGGTTCCCCAGCCTGTTATGTCTGTTGTGGAGCAGAAAATGTTGGATAGGTTCTTGAGATTGGCTCCACCTAGGTATTTTGGTACACCAAGCAAGGATGTTTATGAGTTATCTATTGCTTGTGAGAATAGGATCCATAATTTGGGCCTAGTTAAAACTCGTAGTGTGGATTAAACTACCTTTCAGTTGTACTTGGCAGCTCAATATTGGTGGAGAGGTCATCTTAATTCCAGGCCAGCTGGATCTCCCCCATTTCCACGGACTCATTTCATTTATATCTTCTTAGAGAAGTATATGCCTCAAAGTCTTAGGGATCATCTGAGCAATCAGTTCAAGAGATTGGATCAGAGATCTATGACTTTTATGGAGTATAAGGCTCTATCTCATAAGTTGGCTAGGCATTCTACTTCTATTCTGACTATTAAGTACAAGAGGGTTAGGTGCTTATTTTGGGGACTAAGACTTTCTCTTTGCATGTCTGCACAGATTTTGGTTGCTCGAGGTAGGTATTTTACTAAGGATTGTTATCATACTCAGGTTATGGAAGAGATACATCGTGAGGCCTAAGGGGTAGATATAAGAGCCTGCAATATCAAGGTAGTTCCAATGGGAGTCTTGGTGGCTCATAATTCAGTGGTAGTGGTTGTCAGGGTAGGTACCCTCCTATCATTATCAGGGTTAGTCTAGTAGGCCTATTCATTATGCTCTCCAGATTACTAATGGAAGCTAGTCTAGTTTTATTGGTCATTCTGGCTAGAGTAGTGGTAGCCTTTTAGGGGTTCATCTTCTAGTTATTCTATATACGTTAGTTATTTTGGGTTATCCAAATCTTCAGGCTTCAATATAGCATTGGATTCTTGTTGTCGTTGTGGGGCATTTGGTCATTTCTTTAGAGAGTGCCCCAGGCGTGGAGCGATAGTTCATTCAACTCAAAGTGCTCCATCTATTACAATAGTACATCCCCCAGCAAAATCTGGTATGCATGGTCATCGGGGTAATCCCCAGGGTATTCGTAGAGGTTCTCAGGTAGGTAGGATAAGAGATCGATCAAGAGCCTAGACAAGTGGTTGGCGTGGTCAGTTGTATACCATATCTTCTATACCCAAGGTTGAGTCCTTGAATGTTGTTATTATAGGTACAATTTTAGTGTTCCATTAGTCGACTTTTGATTTATTTGATCCAAGATCCGCTTATTCTTATGTGTCTGCTTATTATGCCATGCGGTTAGGATTATCTTAGGATTTATTATTTGTGCGGTTATATGTATCTACTCCCATGGGTGATTCTTTAGTAGTGGATCAAGTTTATTGATCATGTGTTGGGATTGCTCGAGAGTTTGATACTCAGGATGATCTTATTATACTAGACATGGTGGATTTTGATGTGATTCTAGGCATGGACTGGTTATCCCACTATCATGTGGTCATGGATTATTTTTATAAGATTGTTACCTTAGCCATGTCTGGCGTACCTCCGATTATGTGTTAGAAAGTTATTAGTCGCGAGCTGATGGGGATTATTTCTTATATTTAAGCTAGGAGACTTATTTCAAGGAGTTGCGAGTCTTATCTCGCTTATATTTGTGATGTCACTATAGAGAGCCCATCGCTTGACTTTATTCCTATAGTTAGTAAGTTCTTTTATGTTTTCCCTATCGATCTATATGGTCATCCTCCTGAGCAAGATATTGAGTTTGTTATTGATCTTGATTCGGGCACCCGACCTATTTCTATGGCACCTTACTGTATGGTTTTGCCAAGCTTAAGGAATAAATTCTCATCTTTAGGATTATCTTGGTAAGGGTTTCATTACACCGAGTGGTATCCTTAGGGTTCTCTAGTCTTGTTCGTGAAGAAGAAGGATCGTTCCATGGGTATGTGTATTGATTATAGGCAGGTTAATCAGGTATGGTTGATGATGCTCAAACTACACCCTTGAAGTGTAAGCAATCATCATCAGTATGGTCATCC
This sequence comes from Capsicum pubescens, assembly GCA_030864215.1. Taxonomy (NCBI): domain Eukaryota; kingdom Viridiplantae; phylum Streptophyta; class Magnoliopsida; order Solanales; family Solanaceae; genus Capsicum; species Capsicum pubescens. The sequence goes on along the minus strand of CM061543.1, from coordinate 192,765,200 downwards.
AATCAATGTTGGGGTCGAATCCACAGGGAGTGAAGACAAGGATTTCAATACTCGAGAGTGTTAGGAGTCAACTAGGTGTTGACCCGTAATGCATGGTAAATAGACATGAAAGCAATAATGGGAGTTTGGTTGAATGATTTCAAATTAACAATTTTATTATTTTGAGAGTTCTATTTCAAATCTAGAAATAATTAGAGATTAATCAAGTATTAATAGGACTTGGGGTGATGCCTTCCTAATTGTGGGTTCATGCATGGGTATTTGATGACTTGTCATAATTTAGCTAGAAGTCACAGGTAGGCTAGATCTAGAGGTATTAATGAATCTTTCAATAAAACACCAAATATCACAAATGGGTTCTTTCGAACACCTCATAAGTGTACAATTTTATCAATCTATCGCCTCAATTAACATTCTTATGTATAAGAAATGCTATTAAATAGACTAATTCAAGTTATTGCTCACACCCATTCCTCACCCATATCCCCTCTGTCAAGGATGACATGGTTTCTAAGGTAATTGGGGTTTGCAACCCCCAATTCTTAGTTAAAATATGGAATGAACGCAAAACCTATATAAAATAGATAATTTGGAAGACAATCCATACACTAATCATAACCTATTCAAGCATAACCCCAAGAATAAGAATTCTCTACTCATAGAGAAAGAAATTAGAGATATACCAAGATTTCCATCAAATTAATCCATAGAAAATAAAGAGAATGCAAATTTCAAGCTTTAATTTCAATAAATCTTCAATAGAAATCACTAATTCATCACTTTATGGTAACTCTAATGTATTCTTAGATCAAGTGTAGTACAATAATGCTCAATAAATGTTCAATGAATATGGAAATAAGCTAAAAACCCCCCAATTTAGCCCAAATTCACGTTCACCAAATATTACAAAAAAAATACCACACTCTTGATATGCTTGAGCAGATAGAAAGCAGATGGAGAGAAGATCTAGAGCTGATGGAGAGCAGGTCTAGAATAGATTGGGAAAAAATGGAGCACACATGGGGCTGTTTTGACCATTTTTGCCACCCATGCAAGAGGGTGGCCTCCCAACACTTTCATGTGGTCTTTAGGGTTATTTTTCTTTCATATTTGACCTTTCATTGACTTGAATGGCTTGATCATCTTCATTTTCAATCTTAACCATTAAATGAGCATTATACGTGAGACTAACACCAAATCAATGTAAAAGCATGATAATTTAAGCTTAAAAGGATGCTAACAAATCGTCAAATTGACGACTTATCAACCCCCCAAACTTGAACTATTGCTTGTCCTTAAGAACCCAAGAATAATTCAACGAGATAGGGTATTTATGACTCAAAACCACTTAAAAGAAAGCTATACTAAAGATCTAGGCTAACAAAGCTCTACATAGGCTTCTCAAACATGTTGTAGCAACAAGTAAACCAAAATTATTCAATAAGCACGTGTCTATCAAGAAAGGATTCAAGTTTGTATCAAATGAACCTTTCAAATCAACAAAGTATCTCAAAAGGTGACAAAAAGTCTTCAACAACCATCTCAATCTTCACAATCCAAGTTACCTTACCCATTTACCCAAACTAGGAGTAAGACGTCACCCTCTACCCCAAAGTGTCATGACTCAATTTACGAGTCATGATGGCACCTACTAAATCCCGCTAGTAGGAAAACCAAACCATAACCCAAAGCTAAATGCAGTGGGTTAACTTGGTAGAAATGCCGACAAGGCAAAAAACAACAAGTAAAACTTATAAATAAAATGAGGCATTAGGAATAGATAAAAGATAACCAATGCATACCATCCCACGACCTAGTAGATCTAGTACAAGAGCAACTATAAATACAAACCAAGTATCTAAAATAGTCAATACAATCTGTCCAAAAACTAAAGACTAGACATATGTAAGATAGAAGGAAATGGGCGACTCAGACTCCAAGAGCTCACCTTATTTCCTAAAATCAACGCAGCATAAACGTCAATCAATGGTGGCAACTAGTAATCAAATTTGCACAAAAAAGTACAGAAGTGTAGTATGAGTACCAAAACTACGGTCACTCAGTAGGCATCATCGGCTGACTGAGCTAAATCATGATATAAGTATGATAAAATGCAAGATAATGTAACTAAGTCATGATAAAGAGGTGAACCTAATAACCACTCCAACATCGTTGTGCATAGATGAGTACGTAAACTAGAATAATAACATAACATAACGTAAAGAATCAACACATGCAATAAGAACAACAAAATTAGCCCCCATAAGCCAATTAGAGGGAAAAAGTATATAACCCATCGCAAGCCCCCAAAACAGTGAAAGTTACAAAAAAGATAGTATAACCTCCCACCGTTAATTATCAAATCTCATGATGCAACTAGAATTCTTCTATTTCATGACATACCATATCCATTATTTACCTATTAACCATCATTTATTAGCTAGCCATCAATTATCAGCTAATCATTATTTATCAACTAATCATTATCTATCAACAAACCATTATTTTTCAACTAATTATGGAACCACTAGAATCATTCATATCATGCCACATTATAATTATTTCCTTATTTTCACACTTAGATGGAATCATTATTGTCAATCTCACAACCCGATATCATCATATCATAATAAATATATCATCATAGCATAATATATGTATCCAGACTCAAATTGATATGTAAAAACAACAATATCATCATGAATATCATCATCAATACCATTTTTCATATCATCACCAACATCATCAATTATCTCCATCAATATCATAGTCATCCTCCGATCTAGTATCAGGCATAAATAATCGATATCATCATTATTATCCAAACTTGAACCTTATTTGTATAATTCATAGCATAATCAATATTTGGACTTGTACCGGTAGCCATATCATTATTTCCATGGCCAATAGCTTATCATAGGGTATTCAATAGCATAACCGCTAGCATACCTATTTAGAAAGATCACTAGTCATAATTGAGGCATGATATCTAGCATAGTCAATAACATAATTGCTAATACAATCAATAAGAATAGACATTAACATAACCAATAACATGATCTGTAGCATAGTCCATAGACATGGTCACTAGCTTATTTAATGACATATTCAATAGCCCAATCAACAGCACATTTAATAGTTCATCATTAGATTTATCAATAATTTATTCATAGCATAATCAATAGCGCATCCTTAGAATAATCAATATAAATTGCTCCCAACGTCAACCCATCATGACCATCAATTACCAAGGCATCTCAATATCACTACAATAAATATTACATAGATGTACCCAAGCGTATAAAGGGTCTTCAATAACTAACACAAGCCTTGGCCTTAGGTGGGTCAATGACACGGCCCAAACCAAGTCCTAGTCTTGTCGGGTACCTCAATCCCAACCGAGATCAAAGACCACCCCCAAGACCCAACCATAACCATTTTGAAACCTATGTCGGATGAATTTCAAACATATAAAAAGATATATCAAAATCAATTAAAAGATATTTAAAGAAGTTCAAAACCACAACCAACTAAATACCCAACCAGTGTTAGCCCCAATACCAATACCAATGCCAAGGCTAACACCAATACCAACACCGCCCATGCCCATAATAGTCACACAAAGCCTCTAACAGAAATCTAAGAACATTCAATTAGGACATGCCTAATGAGTGGTGATTTTACCACTCATTTGCACCAAACATTTGTGCACACTACCATGCTTTGTATAAGAAAATAAGACATCATCATGATTTAAATTCACTAATAACCATATTTTGCAGGTATATAGTTAAGAAGGTGAAAAGATGCGGATCGGAGCTAAAAAAGAGGTTAAATAGAAGCAAAAGAAATGTAGTTGGAGACAATCAAAGTGTTAACGGAATAATGAGTGATAGAGCAAGAAATATGGGCCTATTTGATGCCCCTCTAGATGATGAGGGCCCACTAAATGAAGCGGAACAAATAAGTGCAATCCGCATCCCACCAACTAATGGGAACGGAGTCTTTTATGTGACTAGTGTCATGCTTCACATATTGCAAATAAAAGGATTGTATGAGGGTCAAGACTTTGAGGACCCAAATGTCCATTTGAAGAATTTTGTGGAAGTTTGTGCACCATTCAATATATCACACATTACTCAAGAATCCATTTGGCTTCGCCTTTTCCTATTCTCACTAACGGGCGAGGCGGTTTTATGGCTCCGCTCACTTCTACCCAACTCAATTACATCTTGGGATGATCTTACTATGGTGTTTATTGATAGATATTTCCCTTCATCAAAACTTTTTCAAAAGTAGGATGAGATTGTGAATTTTTGACAAATGAATGGTGAGCCATTGTTTGAAGCTTGGAAGAGGTTTAATAGTAAGCTAGCTTAATTCCCAAATCATGAAGTATTGGAGAAGATTCTTCTCAAGATATTTTACCATGCCCTTGATCCATCAAACAAACTAGTGGTGGATAATGCGGCGGGAGGTTCCCTAGTGAAGTTGCACCACCACGCACTTTTCGATTAATTGGAGAAGTGTCAAAGAAAAATCGGGGTTGGCATACCCAAGAAACCAAAGCTCCCAATATCTCTTCTACTACTTCTATGGTTGATAATGAAAAAAGAAAGTGGAATGAAGAAAAAAAGGAGAACATGGTAAAAATTATGACCCAACTTGAACTCTTGACAAAGAATGTTATGGGTGCACCCACGAAAGCGGTAAACATCGTAGCATTAAATCTTATAAAGAGGATGAAGAAGTAAAGAAATTGGATTAGGAAATCCATCATTTGTCTAACTACTCGGGGGGTTCTCGCCTCACTTATCAAAGGCAAGGCAGGAACCAAGGTATGATAAACCACATAAGGGATAGAGATTGGAAAGATTAGGAGCGCGATTATGACCGTTATGTTCCCCCTTATAATTGAGATAAGTCCATAGGGTCAAGTGCAATTGACCCTAAAAAATTCAAGACCGAGGATATGTTAGCAAGAATATTGAATAGAGTGAAAGGTACGGACAAAATGGTCAGTGAGTTGAAAGGTGACTTTTCTCAACTTTCCTAAACTGTGGTGTCTCACTCTGCCTCTATTAAGTAATTGGAGATCCAAGTCAGGCAAATCTTCACACAACTAAATGCTAGTCCTAGAGGTGGACTCCCTAGTGACTTGATTGCTAATCCAAAGAATGATGCCTAAGTTCTAGCGATTGTCACAAGGAGGGAAAGACCCTTGATGAACCCTCTAAAGAAGACTTGATTGAGAAATGCCCAAAGTGAAGGAAAATGAGGTGTTACCTCAAAGTCAAGAAGGAGATGATGAGAAGGAAACGGATAAAAGTGATGGAGAAGTGGTTGAGATTAAAAGGCCACAAAGTGAAGCAAGGCCAACAATCCAAGTTATTCCCCCGTTCTCTCAACGATTGCATAAAAAAGAGAAAGGTGAAAATTGAGGAAATTCATGACAAAACTTTGCAACCTATTGATAAATATCCCGTTGCTTGAGGAAATCCAAGAGATCCCGAGCTATGCTAAGTTGATAAAAAAGTTGATGTCTAAAAAACTTATTAAAAAAGAGACAATTGAGGTCACTCATGGGTGTATCACTATCATGGATAGTAAGGTTACAGAAAAGAAAGATGGCCCCAGAGCATTCACCATTCCCTGTTCAATTGGGACACATGAGATTGAAAAATCTCTATGTGACCTCAGTGCAAGCATCAACTTAATGCCTTTTTTCATCTACAAGAAGCTTGGATTGGATGCCCCTACACCAACTTCAATACGACTTTTAATGAAGGACCTCTCAATCAAAAGGTAGATGGGAATCTTGTTTGATGTCCTTGTGAAAGTGGACAAGCTCATACTCCCAGCGGATTTCATGGTGTTGGATTGTGAAATGGACCAAGAGGTACCTATTATCCTTGGTCATCCTTTGTGGCCACCATGAGGGCATTGTTGATCTAGAGATGGGGGAGATGAAATTTAGGGTGCAAGAAGATAAAGTCTATTTCAATATTTGCAAGTCAAATAAACAAATCACGGAGCTTCAAGTAGTATCCATAGTAGATGTTGAAAATGATAAGGTTAATAAGGAGGGGTTTAAAGACCCATCTTGAGAATGAATAAAGAAAGACATAATGCCACAACGATAACTAAGGCGCTAGGTGGGAAGCAACCCACAAATGCCACGAGAGTGGATAGTATCCTTTTTGTTATGTTTTTGTAGGACAGATGTTATCTTTTGCATATGAATAACGCATATATTTATGGCACTATGGAATGCATTGTATGATCTTGGAAAGGGGAAAATGTGTAATTCTTTATTAAAAATTGAATAGCGGAAAAATTCAAGAACATTGAGTAAACAGCTGAACAGGGGAAAATAGGGGAGCAGACTGCTCTTCGTTACTGCGATCGCAGTCCCTAAGAACGATCGTGATGATGCGGGTGTCTGTAATTGCATCCACCTAACCATGATCATGTCCACTTTAGTCATTTAACCCCTTATGTCCTCTTATTTCCCTCACATTCCTTTTAAAGATTGTACTCACTAATTTGGACTAAATTCTGGCCAAGTTTGTGAGCTCTCAAATAGCATCCTTCCACCCCTCTTGCATAACAACTCCGACAAGTGTCATGAATCTATGTTTTTATTTTTGAAAATAGGCCCTAGAATACATAATTAAGAGAGGGCTTAAAATTTTGATTGTTATGACTTCCATGTTCTCATACTTTGTGTGGTGTGATATTAGCTACTTAGATAAGGTGTGCACACAAGTGGGACATCTTGAATACCCAATAATGTGTGAAAAATATAGACAAACAAGATTTGTACACCAAGTGTTTCACACTTTTCCCAAATGAACTTTTAATAGGGGTAACTATATTTTAAAGGGTGCACTCAAACACTTATTAGCATTGCTCAATTGTTTTTCATGTACATCCATATTATAGATCATGCTAGTAACCCAAGTTGGAAGAGATCTGAACATAAGAAGCTGGCATAAAATCATTCTCAGGTATCAAATGACCGCAATCATGACAACCCAAACGCAATCATGGTTCGCGATTATTGTATTCGGGTCCAGTTTCCTTCTATGCCAAAAATCCTGCACTTTTAATTTTTAACCTAGCACCATTGAGCACCTATTCTAATGAGCATTAATGAGCAATATGGTACATTTTGCATGTTAAAATGTCATTGATTCATATAATGTGGGGCTATTGCTTTTAGGACAACCTCATGGACAAGTATGATCACATCCAATTCATGGCACCCGAGTACCACACTTACTACTATAGTGATCTACCGAGGACAAAGCTACTCTAGAAAATAAGAATTTTCTTGGATAATGTGCCAAAGAGACTACTGACATTTCACAACAAACTTGAAGCCATAGGGTGACAATGCTTTTCTCTAGAGCCTTGAGTTGCAAATGAACAATGGGTAAGTGAATTTTATGCCAAAATCAGTGAAGTGTCCCTCTCGGACCCATTCAATATGACTATTAATATTTGGGTCAAATCGGTGAAAGTTGGGGCTAAGCAAATCAGTGATGTTTACGGGATTCAACTTGAAGACATGGGTGAATTCAAAGAAAAGGGTTGTAAACTATGGAGTTGGTTGGCACAAAGTCTATGCCTCAGAAAGGAAGTCTCTTAGGAAAATACTAAAAACAATATCTCCATGAACAGCTTCACTTCTAAGGCTCGGATATGGCTACATATTATTTGTGCTCCTATATACCCCTTAAGGACTCAAGGAGAGGACGCACCTGGAAAAGGAAAGAAGAAAAATATTGACTTAGAAAATCCAGCATGTATTGAGCCCAAGTCTCATAGGCGAACCACTACTGGACCTCTTGAGAAGATTGGAGTTGATATTGTAGCCATCAGGGAGCTTGTGTCTAGTTTGCCTCAAGGACCGAGAGATCCTTCCACCACCCATCATTCATATGTGTCACATACTGATTATGAGAAGTACAGGGAGGACCAAAAGAAATAAGAGTCTACTATTCCTAAGATTAAGAAATCCTACTCCTCTTTGGAGGAGTCATACTGAGACCTTTGGATTGAATATGAAAAAATTGTTACAAGAGAGAAGAAGAGGTTTAAGTTCTTTATCAAGATATGTAAGGAGGTGAAGGGTCTATGGAAGGTCCTAAAACCTTGAGATAGACTTCCTTCCTCTTGGGTGGGGAGTGATGATGAGGCCCCAGCCGAGTGGATTGATCTTTAGAAGAATGGTGATGATGCAGAATCCGAGAGTGAAATCATCCCTTGATGTGGTTTTAGGGATCACCCTTATCTCTTTTATCCTTGATTATTTATACAGTGGGGACACTGCTATCTATTCAGTTGGGGTGTCTCCTTATTTATTTGATTTGGACCTGTATTATTGATATTTTTGCATACTTTTCTGCTTTTTTGGTTGAGTCTTAGTTTTATTTGCATTGTAATATTTGGGCACTCTGATGGTGTCCACATTTGCATGGATTAGATACTTTGTTCTTAGTTTTCTACTTTAGTTTAGTTTTAATCAACGAGCTTTTCACTATGATAGATTGAATGATGACATTCTTAAGGGGAAAGCTTTGTGATTGGGTTTTTAACCATGGATGCAGGGGAAGTTTGAGAACTCGTGGCATCATGGTTAATGCAAGAGAAGTCTGAGTACTTGTGGCATTGATGATTTAGGGATTGTACTAATACCCATTGGTGAAATCTAAGTAGCTATGTGGGTGGTTTTCCCATATTAGAGCCACAATATGAGACATCAACTTGGGGTGTTGTTGTGATTAGCAAATTATGCATGGTGCGGATGCAAAACAAACAACCCCATCCATCCAAATTTTTTGTGAAATTTGAGGGAATGGATGTGAGAAACCTTGTGACAAAACTTTTCCTCTTTCTATGACTCTGAAAATTGACTTGGAATAATAGTGAATACTCCATCTTTGTCTCGAGCAGGATGAAAAATTGAACCCCCTTGACTAGATTAACATGCCATGTGGGTGAGCTTAATTGTCTACATCTCATGTGTACTTGTACCATCTAGATCTTGCCCCATTATCCTTTCAAGGCTAAATTTTTATTGTGCTTGGTTGGTTAAATAATCATAGGCCATTTTGTGACATTGAAAGCCCACTCTAGCCTAAAAAGCCTACCAATACATAGGAGTTACCCCTAGTCACCCTCTTTGAGCCTTTGAACTTTTCTTTGAAAAACACTTACAAGCCGTGACCTTTCTATTTGTTCTTTTTTTAACCTTATCCTCCTTGAACGTAAGGACACAAGTTGAGGCTAAAAGCCTAAGTTGGGGGTAATGGAAATTAAAGAAAATGTAGTTGGGCAATAAATTCATAAAAAGATGCCTACGTGCTTAAGCAAATAAAGAATTTTTATTTGAAGAAATAAAAGATCCCACAAAGGAATGAAAGGCTTTACTTATGCACACAAAAAATAATAAAAAGAGGAAAGTGGGAAAATAAATAAAAGGCAAAATAGGCAAAATAGTAAAAGAAAAAGAAGTGGCCCAATAGCAAAAAAAATAAAGAGAGTATGATGTAGAAGTTCAAGGAGGGTTTATCCCTATTTTCCTAAGTTGATATCCAACCCTACACTAAACCTATATTACAAGCTCAAAAAGTCCTTTGTGATTCCCAACCGAGTGTGGTCATTGTAGGGGAGATTAGAAAATAGAGGCAAGCCTATGGCATGGTACTCTTTAGCATGGAGAATTTCTTGAGAGAGAGAGAGTGTTTACACTTAAAATTCCTTTTTGTGTGATTAGTAACAAGATATGTGACATCTTCTTTCTTGTGAGGAGATATGTGAAGAAGTTGATGTGGGTAATTTTGTCGTCCTCCACACAATGAGATAAAAAGAAGTATAACTTGGTTGTTGTAATGACCCAATTTTCTGGAGCCAAAATGTCACACGGTGCTCATGATCCTGAAGAACCACAAGCTAACCCTCTACTGATATCTGTACCTGAGCACTGCATAATATAGATAATAAATGCGGAAATTGGCCATAAGGTTCAAAACATCTAAAAATACTCAAAACTAAAAACTGAATACTGATACATCTGTCTGAAAAGCCTCTAAGTTGTCTGAACTGTGGAGTTGATAGGACATGCCCCTAACTAACTTTGTCTACTGAAAATAAACAAAGTTTGATGTGATAATAAAAAAATAGGGATCATCCTCGAATAAAGAGGACTCACTGCTACGTCTACTGCTGCTGATAGGGACTGAGCTGCTAGGGGTACTCTGGATATCGTGCCTCTGAACCTATGGTGTCAAATAAAACACCATAGCGCAAATGAGTCAGTACGGGAATGTACCGAGTATGAAGATGAGGTAAGGCTAAATGCAAGGGCTTATGCATGAACAATTACTTAACTAAATAACCATAAGAGTACTGAATGAGAACATATACAAAAATGCACAAATCATAACTAAAATCATCGTGACTCTAAATACTGTAACTCGGGTACTACTTTACTAACATCTGATCTCACTACTAATACTAAGATACAAAACAACTGAATCTTCTAATATTGATAATTGAGTACTGAAGTTGAGATCATTCTTATCTAGCGAGTGATCTCGAAAACTGATGATACTAAAATTGATTAACTGAGTCTACTCATATCAATGACTAAAAACTGAACTTACTACTCTCAACTAAATGAATCTGAGCTTAAACCTCCCTAACGAATGATCCATGAATCTACTATCAATAAAAAGAAATAATTATGTTCGAGATCAAACCTATCTAGCAGAAGATCTCTAAATCTGATAATTAGAATACCCAACTGAATATGAGACTGAGATCAAGCCTATCTAATGGGTGATCTCTGGATCTGATAATAAGATTACTCAACTGAATCTGAAACTGAGATCAAGCCTATCTAACAAGTGATCTCTGGATTTGATAATGAGATTACTCAACTGAATCTGAGAATGAGATCAATCCTATCTACTAGGTGATCTCTAGATCTGATAATGAGATTACTCAAATGAATTTGAGACTGAGATCAAGCTTATCTAACGGGTGATCTTTAAATCTGATAATGAGATTACTCAACTGAATTGGAGACTGATATCAAACCTATCTAATGGGTGATCTATATATCTGATAATGAGATTACTCAACTGAATCTGAGACTGAGATCAAGCCTATCTAATGGAGTATCTCTGGATCTGATAATACTGATACTAAATAACTTTATGTGAGGCAATTCCTATCTAGCAGGTGTTCCATAAATCAATGGAACTATATGAGTTTCTTATTGATATAGGTAATTGTATCTGATAGTCCTGATTTTTGAGTTCTACTCTGAAGATGATACTGAATCTGCCACTGTGGGAGTGCTCACTTAACTGACATGCCCCGAATCTAAACTCGTGGGGTCCAACCTATAACCCCAGCTAGAAGGGTGTTAATATCGTGGCATGGGTAAATACCTCTCCAGTCAAGCCTATCTAATGGGTGACCTTCATAGGAAGTCAATCCTAAGGTAGTATAATAGTCAAGCCTTTTTCTAAAGGGTGACAAGCCTTTTTCTAACGGATGACTCCTGCATCCTACGCTGGCTATGCAGTTATGGGGTTCAGGATTGATCCTAATGACTCTGCCTCTCTAACGGGGATCCTCCATCCCTGCACTTACTCGGTGCTAGCTCCTACTCCCAACTGAAAGACTCTAAACTGATTCTCAATTGAACTTAAACTGAGCCAAATCTGATACTAATCATGTTTCTCAACAGATCTGACTGATTTATGCTGAATTTACTTAGTTCCATATCTGAAGGAATACTATTAAATCTCGTAATTTGACTAAATGATACTGAGCTCTAAAAAGATAACTCGAATACTACTGAGGTATGAACTAAACACTCAAATACTACTAGATCTGAGTTGATTACTGAACTGAGGCTAGAATACTAGAGATACTGAGATTATTGAGAATACTGAGATTTCTTATGTTTTGTATCTATCTGAGAGTATAGATTTCTATAACTCACTGATTTCTAAGAATCATGGCTTGACTGAGATTATCGAGAAAACTGATGCGGGCTCTAGACTGCAGCTAATTTATCGGGTATAAATACCCCCAGGACTCGATAACATAAAAGTAAAACATAGACATTCTTGAATAATCAAGACCATGGACGTTCATTCACCATAACAATCACTAAAGCATCTCTTCAAGAATTTAGAAATCATAAACATGTGATAGTATAGGGAGACAAGCTATTGGCTCATACTCCATTCAACAAGGTCTTGCATCAAACACTTAGTATGTTTCGAAGAGCACATAATTGGGGGGGGGGGGGGAGATTTCATGCTATCGTGTCACAATTCATTAACTAAGGTTTTTCAAAAAATACTTGGCATGCATGGGCTTGCACACAATTGGGGATTTCTACTTAACATGCTATAATGGCTCTAATTCTTTCACATAAGCATTTTATCAAACATATGGGGAGTATGCTTTGCTTATTCAACAACTCCTACACTTAATTGACATGAAAACATCACTTAACAAACAACTTGAAGAGGGTTTATCATGTACATCACATGAATATCACATACTATGGTCAAAGCTTAAAACCTCATAAACAAAACATGAATTAAAAACTCAATAATAGCATGAAATCCAATTTCAATTCACCTGAATCATGAAAACTCACAAACATAAGATATTTGAAATTTAGAAAAGGATTCTTGAGCTTATTGAATGAAAGGGACCCAAGAATCAACATCTGCATACCTTAGGAAACTGTTTGTTTAAGGCTCTTAGAGAGATTCTTGATTTTTTGATTTCTCTTTATTTTTCTTGAAGAAGAAAGAAGGGTTTTGATTTTGTAGAAACCCTAGATTTTGATGTTGAAGAGGAGAAATGAAGTTGTGAGCCTTGATCGGGTATAAATAGGGTCTGAAAAGAGTGGAAAAAAAACCAAAAAAGCCTTTTTTAAAACGAGTTAAAAATGCTGAATCGGGGGCTGCGATGGTCGAAGAGACGGTCTGTCACTTAGTCTGACGGTCCGTCGGATTATCCATTGCACATCGGTCTGAAAAATAATACACTTCCTTGATGCAACGGTCTTAGTGATGTTTCATCATAGCCTTGAAGGTCTGTCGGATCGTCCGTCGTACGTTGGACAAGATGAGGTCATACTGCCTCAGCAGCAACGGTTCGTCACAGCCTTGACAGTCCATCATCCTGGCCGTCGCACTTGGGACAATAAAGGGAGTAACTTCCTTGGTTGCGATGGGATGGGCAACGGTCCATCGCAATCTTGATGGTCCGTCAACCCGGCCATCGCACCTGGGCGGTTCCGACTTCTTTCAGTAAAACGGCCATAACTTCCTCGTCTGATGCCGGATTTTGATGAAATTGGTATCGATGGAAAGATTATTCAATGATATAAATGAAAAAAAGTTAATATTAGGGAAATTCTATGTGTTTAAAAATATTTCTCACTTGGAAAGACACTTCTCAATCTTTTAGGGTCGGATTTATGCTTCACTGAACACGCTCTAAGGCTCAGATTATGAGAGAATTTTGTGGGGTCTTACAATATCTCCCCCTTGGAAACATTCAACCTTGAATGTTGCTCGATAGTCTAAGAATACTGATCAACTAAACTTACACAAGGAATGAGAGCATATGAAACATGACTACCCAACTGGAATTACTGATATACTGATCTCTCATACTGGACATGCATATTTGATGCATGGAATACTCGACTGAAGCTGCTCATATGCTGAATTCTCATAATTGACATGCATATCTAATGCATGGACTCATAACTGAGTTGATCTCATGAATGCATGACTGAAGACACTGAAAAACTGAACACTTTCTACTGAACATACATATCTAATGCATGAATGTTTGAATGTACTAACTCTCAAAAGCATGAATGGCTATGAAATGATAACTAATGTTAACTTCATACGGAGAGTCTGAACATGCAACTGAATGAGTATTAGTACATGAAATCTTTCCAATATCATAGGGTATCTCCCCTTTGGGACTCTATGTCCCTCTAAACACACTTTGCTAAAATACTGGGGCGGTACACGAGGCACCTACGAACTGGGTCATGATTGACCGACTGAAATCTGAAACTAATGCATGACTCATGCTGACATATAACCTCATAAGTGGAGAAAGGGATCGAACAATGCATATCATAAAGATGAAGGACTCATAACATACCCGAATCTATATCAGGGAACCTTTCCTGATCATGGTGGGTCTGAAGCGCATGAAGTTTGTTCTGACGCTAACCACTATTAGCACCAGAAGGGGCACTCTACTGATGAAACTCTCTACCCCTCTGAGCTAGCACTCTACATTCTCATAGTTTGTGGCCTGGATTACCACACCCAAATCACACATCACTACCAGCTCTACCCACACCTAGGTGGCTCTTGCCACACTCTCTACAAAGCGGATATGTACAAACACCACTAGCACTACTCTAGGCTTTAGGGTCTGGCGCCCCATCATGACTGACACCTCCAAACTCTAGTGCGGGTACACTAGCTGAGGATAGAGCTGGGACTGAAAATCTCTAGCTATGCTGAGAACGGCTACCACCCTAGGACCCTTCCTGAGAGAAACCATGACAACCTGTTCTTGCTCTCTTACTCACGCTCTCTATTTGTTTTGTTATATCTACCTCAATCTGCTGTGCATGAATTATCATTCTAGCAAGGTCCATATCTTTATTGAGCATAGAAAGCCTACACTCTTTTAACACTAATCCGGATACACTAGTCACAAACTTACTCATACTCGCTCTAGGGTCAGCTATTAAGTCAGGAGCATACTTAGATAACTGGTTAAACTTAAGACAATACTTTTTCACTATCATGGATCCTTGCCTTAGGTTCATGAACTCTTCTACCTTAGCTTTTCTCATCTCTAGCGGGAAAAACTTATCTAGAAAGGCATCCTAAAACTTTTGCCAAGTCACGGGAGCTTCATCCTCCCCTCTACCCTTCTTCCACATCACTACCCAATCATGAGAAATATCCTTCAACCTATAGGATGCTAAATCTACACTCTCCTTCTCAGAAATATGCATAATCTGGGTGATCTTCCTCACCTCCTCTAGATAAAGTTGTGGGTCCTCACCTTCTACTGACCCAAAGAATTTTGGCGGGCGCATTCTCATGAAATCCCTAATTTTGGCTGTAGCTGAACCCCTATCTTGCTGAGGTGGGGCCACAGCCTGACGGTTCCCCTGAACATTAGTTGCCACAGCTTGGGCTAGCACATTAAAAGCTTCTTGAAACTCGGCGTGTGACACACTCTCATTCTCAGTATCTATTGGCTAAGGTAGATGGTCATCAACCCTATGGGCATTATCTATGTGAGGAGGTATCCTCTGTAAATAGAAGAAAGAAGTGGATTAGACAGAGGATTAACTTGAGCTCATGCTCACTCGCACAACATGAACATTGAAAGATGAGAAACTGCTCCTAAAAATATCTTATAGCCTCTTGTACATAAATGTAGCGCACAACACACCCATGCACAAAACTCTATTAGATGCGGCATTTTAGACTCCCTAGGACACTATTAAACCTTAGGCTCTAATACCAAGTTTGTAAGGACCCGATTTTCTGGAATCGAAATGTCACACAGTGCTCATGATCCCAAAGGACCACAAGCTAACCCTCTGTTGATATCTATACTGTAGCACTGCATAATATAGATAATAAATGTGGAAACTAGCCATGAGGTTCAAAATATCTAAAAAAACTCAAAACTAAAAATGAATACTGATACATCTGTTCGAAAAGCCTCTAAACTATCTGAACTATGGATTTGATGGGATATTCCCCCAACTAACTCTGTCTACTAAAAATAAACTAAGTCTAATGCGATAGTAAAAAAAATAATAGGGATCATCCTCGAATGAAGGGGACACACTGCTACGTCTACTACTGCAGATAGGGACTGAGCTGCTAGGGGTACTCTGGATCTCATGCCTCTGAACCTATGGTGTCAAATAAAACACCATAGCACAAATGCATCAATATGGGAGTATACTAAGTATGAAGATGAGGTAAGGCTAAATGTAAGGGCTTATGCATGAATAATTACTTAACTGAATAACCATGAGAGTATTGAATGAGAACACATGTATGAATGCATAAATCATAACTGAAATAATCATGACTCGAAATATTGCAACTCGGGTACTTCTTTACTAACATCTGAACTTACTACTAATACTGAGATACTGAACAACTGAATTTTCTGATATTGATAACCGAGTACTGAAATTTAGATCAATCTTATCTAGCGAGTGATCTCAAAAACTAATGATACTAAAACTAATTAACTGAATCTACTTATATCAATGACTGAAAGCAGAGCTTACTACTCTCGACTGACAGAATCTGAGCTCAACCCTCTCTAACAGATGATCCCTGAATTTACTATCATTGATAAGAAATGATTATGTTTGAGATCAAACATATCTAGAAGAAGATCTCTAAATCTAATAATGAGAATACCCAATTGAATATGAGACTGAGATCAAGCCTATCTAACTGGTGATCTCTGGATTTGATAATGAGATTACTCAACTAAATTTGAGACTGAGATCAAGCCTATCTAACGGGTGATCTCTGGATTTGATAACAAGATTACTCAACTGAATTTAAGACTGAGATCAAGCCTATCTAATGGGTGATCTCTGGATCTGATAATGAGGTTACTCAACTGAATCTAAGAATTAAATCAAGCCTATCAAACGGGTGATCTCTAGATCTGATAATGAGATTACCCAACTAAATTTGAGACTGAGATCAAGCCTATCTAATGGGTAATCTCTGGATCTGATAATGAGATTACCCAACTAAATTTGAGACTGAGATCAAGCCTATCTAATGGGTGATCTCTGGATCTAATAATGAGATTACTCAACTTAATCTGAGACTGAGATCAAGCCTATCTAACGGGTGATCTCTGGATCTGATAATATTGATACTTAATAACTTTATGTGAGACCATGCCTATCTAGCAGGTGGTCCATGAATCAATGGAACTATCTGAGTTCCTTACTGATATAGGTAACTGTATCTGACAGTCCTAATTTCTGAGTTCTACTCTGAAGATTGATACTGAATATGCAACTGTGGGAGTGCTCACTTAAACGACATGCCCCAAATCTGAACTGGTGGGGTCCCACCTATAGCCCCAGCTGGAAGGGTATCAATATCATGGAACGGGTAATCTCTGGTCAATTCTCTCTAATGGATGACCCTCACAGGAAGTCAATCCTAAGGCAATATAATAGTCAAGCCTTTTTCTAATGGGTGACAAGCCTTTTTCTAATGGGTGACTCCTGCACCCTGTGCTGGCTACGAAGTTCTGGAGTTCAGGGATTGCTCCTAAGGACTCTGCCTCCCTAATAGGGAGCCGCTATCCCTGCACTCGCTCGGTGCTAGCTCTTACTCCCAACTAAAAGATTCTGAACTGATTCTCAACTGAGCCAAATCTGATATTGATCATGTTTCTCGACTGATCTGACTGAGTTATGTTAAATTCACTTGGTTCCGTATCTAACGGAATATTACTAAATCTCGTCATCTAACTAAATGATACTGAGCTCTAAAAACATTACTCAAATACTACGGAGGTCTGAACTAAACACTTAAATACTGCTAGATCTGTGTTGAGAACTGAACTAAGGCTAGAATACTAGCGATGTTGAGATTACTGAGATTTATTACGTTCTCTATCTATCTGAGAGTACAGAGTTCTATAACTCACTATGTTTTGAGAATCGTCGCTTGACAGAGATTATCGAGAAAACTGACACGGGCTCTAGACTGTAGCTAATTTGTCGGGTATAAATACCCCCAGGACTCAATAATATAAAAGTAAAACATGGCCATTCTTGAATAATCAAGACCATGTACATTCATTCACCATCACAATCACTAAAGCATTTCTTCAAGCATTTAGAAATCATAAATATGTGATAGTATAGGGAGACATGTTATTGGCTCATACTCCATTCAACAAGGTCTTGTATCAAACACTTACCATGTATTAAAATCTTAGCATGCATCGAAGAGCACATAATTGGGGGTGATTTCATGATATCGTGTCACAATTCATTCACTAAGTCTTTTTAACAAATACTTGGCATTCATGGGCTTGCACACAATTGGGGATTTCTAGTCAACATGCTATAATGGCTTTAATTCTTTCACATAAGCATTTTATCAAACATATAGGGAGCATGCTTTGCTTATTCAACAACTCCTACACTTAATTGACATGAACACATCACTTAACAAGCAACTTGAAGAGGTTTTATCATGGAAATCACATGAATATCACATACTAGGGTCAAAACTTGAAACCTCATAAACAAAACATGAATTAAAAACTCAATAATAGCATGAACTGCAATTTCAATTCACATAAATTATGAAAACTCATAAACATAAGATCTTTGAAATTTAGAAAAGGATTCTTGAGATTCTTAGATGAAAAGGACCCAAGAATCAACATTTGCATGCCTTAGGAAACTCTTTCTTAAAGGCTCTTGGAGAGATTCTTGATTTCTATATTTCTCTTGATTTTTCTTGAAGAAGAAAGAAGGGTTTTGATTTTGTGTAAACCCTAGATTTTGATGTTGAAAAGGAGAAATAAAGTTGTGATCCTTGATAGCGTATATATAGGGGCTGAAAAGAGTGGGAAAATACCAAAAAAGTCTTTTCTAAAATAAGTTTAAAATGCTGAATCGGGGGCTGCGACGATCGAAGCGACGGTTCGTCGCTTAGTCTGACATTCCGTTGGATCATTCGTCACACATCGGTCAACAAAATAATACACTGTCTTAGAGATGCTCCATCAAAGCCTCGACAGTTTGTCGGATTGTTCATCGCATGTTAGCCAGGATGAGGTCACACTACCTCAGCGGCAATGATCAGCCGCAGCCTTGATGGTCCGTCGTCCTGGCCATCGCACTTGGGCCAAGAAAGGGATTCACTTCCTTTGTTGCGACGGGCTGGCGGATGGTCCTTTTCAAGCTCGACGGTCCATCAACCCGACCATCGCACCTGGGCGGTTCCAATTGCTTTCAGTAAAATGGCCATAACATCCTCGTCAGATGCCAGATTTTGATGAAATTGGTATCGATGGAAATATTATTCAATGATCTACATGAAAAAAAGTTGATATTAGGGAAATTTTATGCGTTTCAAAATATTTCTCACTTGGGAAGACACTTGTCAATCTTTTAGGGTCGGATTTACGCTTCACTGAACACGCTCTAAGGCTCAAACTATGAGAGAATTTTGCGGAGTCTTATAGTTGTAGTCAACAAGTGAGTCATTTATAGAGTATTAGTGGTTGTTACATGGTTGCTCCTCAAAGTTTAATGCATCTTTCAAATATTCTATTTTATTGAGGGGTGTTGTTGAAATTATTTTACCTATGTGCAAAGAGTTTCTTTTGGTAGCCATCAAGTTTAAGTCATCTTGATAATTGGGTGATACAATGAGGGCATACATGTGAAATTGTCTCATAGAAAAGGGTGGTGTTGCTTGAGGACAAGCAAAGTTTTAAGTTGGGTGTGCTGATGAGTGGTGATTTTACCACTCATTTGCACCAAATATTTGTGAACTCTATCATGCTTTGTATTAGAATAGGAGACATCATCATGATTTCAATGCACTAATAACCACATTTTGCAGGTATATAGTTGGGAAGGTGAAATAATATGGATCATAGCTAAAAGGGGGT
This sequence comes from Capsicum pubescens, assembly GCA_030864215.1. Classification (NCBI taxonomy): domain Eukaryota; kingdom Viridiplantae; phylum Streptophyta; class Magnoliopsida; order Solanales; family Solanaceae; genus Capsicum; species Capsicum pubescens. The sequence continues at coordinate 192,745,406 of CM061543.1, read as the reverse complement.
CAAATAGAAGCAAAAGGACTGTAGTTGGAGACCTAGAGCAGTTCAGTCTTAGTTACTGGGACCGTGGTCCTCAGCCGCAATCGTGGTCAGTCAAGATGGTCATCATATTGTGATCATATATCACAACCACGGTTGCGTAGCCACGATAGCGGTTCAGTGGGAATGTGATTCAAGGCAATTTTGTAAATTGCATAGATGAATCCAAAATCATATATAGGCAAAAACCCTTTCTTCCTTGGGTATTGCTTACCTCATAGATATTTTTGAATTGAAAGGAAGAAACCCTAATTGGGAAAGTGTGTAACTACTCTTGAAGGCTTAATTTCTATGTAATTTTGTGAAGAATGAATGTTTTGGATAATCCTTATGGTATATATCCTTTTACTTTCTTTATGAGTAGCTAAGTAATTTAGTCTTTGGATTATGTTGAACTAAAATGTAATTGTGTGTGGGTGTTATTGCGTTTGCATGATTTTTAGTTGTTTATTATGGATTCCACCATTGCTTGGGTTAATGAGTTGGAATTTGATAGGTGAAAACCCTAAATATCCAAATGGATTTGATGGGTGAAAACACCAAACTCTAAAAACCCTTCATCATCCTTGAAAGAGGGATTAAGCTGAACTTGAGGCAACCCATAACATCCTTGAAAGAGGGTTATAGGGGGATAACGTAATGGTGAACAATTGAGCCTTTGGTTTACTACCGTTTACAATCTTAGAAATAAATGTATTTGGAGTGTAAATCATGTCAAGAGCATCATCCTAGAAATAGGGACGCTTGATCGAGGTTTTGGGTGATTACAAATTGCACACTTGTTAGGTGCTCGAAAGAGCCAATGGGTGAAATCATAGTAGTTATATTGAAAGATTGACTACAGTGACTTTCGACCTAGCCTATATTTTGGTCAACAACAAAGCTTCATGCTAAACCATCATCAACCCACATGTTTTACCTTTAGGTAGATATAATCCCAAGATTTTCCCTAATCTTGATTTTAAATCAAAAGTGTCATCTTCGTGCATTGGTAGTCAAAAATCGTTAAAAACCAATCCCCCCATTTTATTTTACATGTCTTTTATATTATCATTCCGGGTAGCCTTTTAGTAATTAGAGCACCCATAGGACTTGAAATTTATAACTCTCTCATTATGGATTCGAACCCAACTCTAGTTGGGTTATTGAAAATGACCACCTCACCCCTCAATCATTGGAGTGAGTTGAGAGTTATCAATGCCCCACAACCATAGTCTAAACCAAAGTCCAAGAAATAAACAAAAATATGAAAAGAAATCCATAACATGAAATGGAGTCTTCCGGAGTATGGAAGCTCACCACTTCAATACAACACAATGTTGTCCCCAAATCCAAGATCACTAGGTAATAGTAGTAGTAGTAGTATTAGTAGTATGGAACGTTCCTACATCGCGTGGTGATATAGCTCCCGAAGATGGTTAGTGGGTGAATGCTAGTATATAATCTAGAGTAATAATAAAATAATGCCATTATTCATAACTGGAGTGAATTATCATATGCAATCACATACATACATATATATACACCATGCCAAAAAAGGGGACCGGGTTTATCATGCATTTAAAACCTTTAACCTGGGTTTGTATAGCTTTACCATCATAATCCACCCACGGGCTATATATGCCTAGTGTTACCCCCTGAATAGGCCCCAGTGCTTGTATTCGCATGAACCAGAGATATCATAGGGGCCAGGGAGTCTTGTGTACCCTTCTCCCTCTATGATACATATATACAAGTATAAATTAGAGTATTCCCATGTACCCTACAAGTATATGGTCACCATGATCAACCCTCATGTCGGCAAACATGAGTTTCCAATATTTGTCCATCGGACTCATATCTTCATTGTTTGCTAACACATCTCGCCATTATTGCCCAATTAAAACATTTAGCACATAGCCAACCGACCAATTCCAAAAGTTAATTATCAAGGCATTATGAAGTGGTATCATCATACCGACTAATCAACTCCCAAACAAAACACTCTAACCCTTGTTGGACTTATTGAATATCTCTTATACTTTCCTGTGAAACCCTAGCCGACTATAATTTTTATTAGCTATTTTCAGTCAATATAGCCACCATGATCGGTGGGGCTATCCCACCGAATAGTAATAACAACAATTGAAGTGTAGAGGACAGTAATCAAACCATCCAAAAAGGAGCAGGCAATACAAAATATGCAGATTTATTAAAATCAAAAGAGGTGGATTCTACTGTCATTAGGGTTCCACCTAAACCAATTATTATGTTGCATGGGGAGCCTACAACTATGTGGAAGTCTTTAGAAGTGCAAAACCTTATCATGCAGGAGAATTTTCAGTATTCTATCATTGGTAAATTCTCATATAGTAAGCCACATATTGAAGTATTACATAAAATTATTATATCTCAATGTAGGATCAAGAGTCAATGCACAATAGGGGTTATGGATGAAAGGCATATTTTAATAAGGTTGCAAGCGTTTGAGGACTATGTTCAATTATTGTCAACAACAGCTTTTTACATTGGATACATGGATAGATATTGGCAGATGAGGAAGTTGGAATAGGATCCATGGTTTGAACCAGATGTTGAAACCATAGTGGCAGTATCTTGGATCTCAATGCCAGATCTACCCCCAAAATTTTTTGCCAAAGATGCAATTTTTTCAATTGCTTTAGCAGTTGGCAAACCTCTTACAATTGATATGGCTACTAAAAATTACACTAGACCCAGTTGTGTAAGAGTGAAAGTAGAGGTTGATTTAGTAGCAAAACTACCCCAAAGGGTTTGAATTAATGAGGAGAATGAATCTACAGGAGAAATTAAATCAAAATGGGTACAAATTGAGTATGATTATATGCCAAAGTATTGTACTAAATGTTGTCTACAAGGACATGATGAAGGAAGTTGTTGGAATAAGCACCCAGAATTATATGAAAAAAATAAGGAAGAATAAAAGGAAGCAGTGGCAATCAATAAGGAAAAAGAGAATAACAAGAAGGGGAATCAAACACAGAAACCAGATAATGTAGAAAGAGGAAGAATTAATAATCAACGGTGGCTCACAAGGAAAAAAAGATATAAGAAGGACAGGTATGGTCATATTATGGGTGAGGTGAATGAGAATAAAGAAAAAGAAGTGAAGACCTCTAATGCATTTAAAGCTTTAGAAGGTGAGGATGACAAGCAGCAAAATAACAAGGATAAAGACGGGGTTCTTAAGGTTGGTCAACAGGAAAAAGGAGAAAAGATAAGCACAAAAGAATGGGTTACTAAAAGTTTTGGAAAAGAAACAGAGGATGCTCAAGATGTTAATATAACAGCTGAGGAAAAAGTTACACAGAATAAGGTAATCAGTGGTGCAAATAATTCCCAATGCCAGCAACAAATAATTCAGTATTGTCCTTAAGATCAGAAAGAAGTAGAAGATCATAACAAGAATCAGATTGAAGATAGCAGGAATGACAAGAAATCACAAAGTGTTAGCAGTCAACATATACAGGAAGAGGAAGATAATCAGAATACAGACGAAGGGAGCATAAATAGAACAGATAAAAACACTAAGTCAGCATTATCTAAGTAGAGAAAAGACCATTTTTGTAATATATTCCAGGAAATAGCAACACTGGAGGATATTATCAAGGAAAGAGAGAAGCAGTTTGAAGAGAATCCCAGTGGAATAAATAGAACTAATTTGTTTAAGGATCATGCTGAATTAAACATGCAACTTAAGAGAGAAGAAGATTTTTGGAGGCAAAAGGAAAGATATGAATGGTTCAAGGATGGAGAAAGGAATACTATTTTTTTCACACTATTCTCAAAGAAAGGAGAAGCAGACTTAGGATTGATAGAATTCAAAATGAGCTGGGAAAATGGATGGAAGAAGTACAAGATATTGTAGATACAGTAGTTAATTTTTTCCAGGATCAGTTTACTAAGAAACAAAATACAGAAGATTTCTCCATGATAGATGAATTACCAAAGCTTGTGACAAAAGATCAAAATAAGGACATTATAAGACTACCAGAGTTGGAAAAAATCAGAGAAGTTTTCATGGGATTGAATAAAAATAGTGCAGGGGGACCAGATGGAATGACAGGAGCATTTTATCAAGATGCATGGGAGATTATTAAGCAAGACATTCATAAAATAGTAACTGCTTTCTTTTGTAGTTTTCAGCTTCCTAGATTTATTACTCATACAAATTTTGTATTGATACCAAAAAAGTTAGTAGTGAATACTTTTTCTTATATGAGGCATATATCCCTTAGTAATTTTGTGAACAAGAATTTTTCAAGAATAGTTCATGAAAGAATTAAAGGAATACTACCTTAATTGATATCACCAGAACAACTTGGTTTTGTTCAGGGAAGAAGTATTGTTGAAAATGTTCTAGTGGTTCAGGAGATTGTGGCTGAAATTAGAAATAGAGGCAAACCACCTAACATGGTCATAAAGCTGTACATGATGAAGGCATATGACAGAGTAGAGTGTTTGTATTAACTAAGATATTGAGGACATTTGATTTTTCAGAGGTGCTGATAGACATGATCTTCAGATTACTGGAAAATAATTGGTATTCCATAATTTTGAATGGTCAACCAAAAGGATTTTTTAGGTCAACAAGAGGAATGAAACAAGGGGATCCATTGTCACCAACATTGTTCATCATAGAAGCAGAGGTATTGTCAAGGTCATTGAAGAAGCTGATGTAGAATAAGGATTTTAATTTTTTTAGGATGCCAAGAGGAAGTCCAAAACTGAATCATCTGGCTTTTGCAGATGATATGATAATCCTATGTAAAGCTGAGGTAAAGACTTTGCAGTTGGTCACAACAACATTATATAAATATGAGGAAGTCTCTGGGCCAAAAATAAACAAGGAAAAGAGTGCAATTTATTTGCACAAGGGAGTATCCAATGGAGTAGGGATTATAGTAGAGATTGCTACTAGCATCATGAGAAGAGATTTACCTTTCATATACTTAGGATGTTAAATCTTTTATATGAGAAGGAAGAAGGATTATTATCAGGAATTACTAAATAAAATTACTAGTAAGGTGCAGTCATGGAAAGAAAAATTGTTATCTTATGGAGGAAGGGTTGTGTTGATTAAAAATGTTTTGCAAATTATTCCTGTACATTGTTTATCAGTGATGAACCCTCCCTTGAATGTGTTGAATACTATTCAAAAAATTCTATCTTAATTGTTTTGGAGTAGTGAAATTGGAGAAAAGGGGATACATTAGGTGAAATGGCAAACAGTATGTTTAACACAGGATGAAGGTGGCTTGGGTTTTAGAAAGATTGGTGATATTTCTATGGCATTATTTTGCAAGTTGTGGTGGAATTTCATGACCAAAAAGTCAATATGGAAGGACAATATGTTCAATAAGTATTGCAAAAGAGAGCATCCAAAACTAGTTATGTGGAAAACTGGTGCAGGTAGATCTCAAGTGTAGAAGAAGATGCTTATTGCCTGGGATTTGGTGGAACATCTTATTATATGGCAGCTGAATCAAGGAAATTTTGATATCTGGTTAGATAAATGGACTGGGCAAGGTGATATGTATTTCATAATGGAAGGAGGACAAGGAGAGCAAGAACAATATAAGCAAGTAAAGTAGTTGGTAAGAGAAGAAAAGTGGGATGAATAACTGATTAGAGCATTATTCACAGAGGAGATGACAGATCATATTCTTAATAAGGTGGTACCTCCATCAGAAGAAGGAAAAGATTGGCCAATATAGAGTATTGAACCAAAAGGTCTATTTACAGTGAAATCAGCTTGGCAGTATATAAGGAATAGGGAAAGTATTGATAACACATTCAAGAGGATATGGGTGAAAGATTTGCCTTTCAAGATATGTTTTTTCATGTGGAATTTATGGAGAATGAGAGTCCCAATAGATGATACAACAAGGAGATTTGGATTGCAAGGTCCTTCTAAGAGCTGGTGTTGTAAGGAACCAGAAATGGAGACAATAGCATATGTCTTCAGGAATTCTTGCAATGCTAACAGGACCTAGTCTTACTTTTCTTCTTTTGCAAGTATTCATATTCAACATCTGACATTGAGAGAAATAGTACTAAGTTGGTGGAATACTGAAGTAAAAGGGAGGGAACATCTATACTACTTTGCTATGCCTAGCATTATTCTATGGGAGTTGTGGAAGAGAAGTAATAGGAAGAAACATGAAAACAAGGAAACTTCAGGATTGAGGATACTATGCAATGTTACAAGAAATTGAGAATGTTGTTGAAGGTCAGAAAGCCAGATTTGGAATTTCCAAATGAATTGCCAAATATAATTAAGGAGATGGGCAAGTTAAAGATAAAAATTAAGGTTATTAAAGTCTTATGGAGGGCACCAGAGGAAGGATGGTTTAAGTATAACACAGATGGAGCAGTTAGAAGGGAAGATGGAGGAAGCTCATATGCATTTTGTTTGAGGGATAAGAATGGTGATGTCTTATTTTCTAAAGGAGAACCACAATATTATGCTAATAGTATGCAAGCAGAGGCTTATACAATCTTTTATGCAACTAAGCATGGTACACAATCTTAGCACAATAATATTATCTTTCAGATGGACTCACTACTTATGCAGAAGGTGTTAACAGGTGAATGGCCTTGCCCATGGAATATAGCACACACAAACAAAAAAATTCACAAATTCATGAAAAATAAGCAAGTAGAGTATCAGCACATATTTAGGGAGGGTAATCAATTGGCTGATCATCTAGCAAATTTTGCCATAGATACTGGTGCTTTTGCCATTACAAATTACCAGCAGTTACAGAGTAAAGGAAAAGTTATCCTAAATAGTGACAAATGGCAGAGTCCATACTTGAGGATGATACAAGTCAAGGGATAAAGAGGAAAAGGAAATTCAAATTGAATGTTTTACATGTAATGTATATACAGGAGTTAGTAGCATTCATAACAGTTTATGAGCTATTTCTAAGCTATTACAGCCATCACAAAGGTTCCTTAGCAACATGGGAGGGTCGATGGGTCACGTGGAGCAATATAAACCTGAGAGAGAGACTGAAAGCCAAATAATTATTGGTCCAAGAAATTCATTTTCTTCATCCCTTTTACATCTATAGAATACAAGCAAGAGAAAGTAAAGTCAAGTCAAGTAGATCTAGAAATTACAAAGGAAGACAAGAATATGGCAAAATACTTGGTTGTTAAAGCTTTACTCAGAAGATTGAATCCATATTAGCTGAACAAAAACATTTTAGTTTTTTCCATCTACTGGGAAAAATAGTTGAAGCAAAAGCAATACCTTCATTCAGCTGGAATGAGAAATTGTAAAGCACAGAATCGAAGGATTATCAATACTTACTTATGCGAGCTGATAGAAGGAGGAGAGCATTCAGAAGGAGGTATAGTATTGACCTTCCAAGGTATCAACAGGATGAACCTCAGATTTGAGAAAGGATTCACTAAGATTGAAGGAGGCAGACACAAGATTAGAATTAGGAAACTAGTTTTTTTAGGAAACCCTACAATTTGTATTTGTTAATAAATGGATACTGGGTTGGGCCAGATTAAATAAATAGGACTAGGCTATTTTTTATTTTTGTTGTTTGGTGGGTTGGTCCATCAAGTGATGATTATTAATAAAATACAAAATTAACCCAAAAAAACATTATACCGGCTATAGCTTGCAACCAATGTCACTAGCCAACACTTAGGGGATTCCTATGTACCCCACAAGATTTCCAATTAAACCAAAGTCATGGCAATAAATGCCTTTCCAAACCATTTAAAACCAACCAAACCAATTTAAGTTCCATTACCATATTATGTAATTCAAAGATTTCAATAATAGTCAAACTACGTGATAAAAGCATTCTAATTGGCATTTTAACAAACGTGTTGAAGGCATATAGTTTCCAAAACCAAAACTAAGTATCAATTGACCATTCCCATGCAATAAAATGTTAAAAACCATAAAAATAATATGAAAACTATAAGAAAAGTATGGGAAACCATTATCCAACCATAAACAACCAAAACCCCCAACATTTATTTTGAAACCTAAACATTACCATAATAATACCATGAAAATCATTCATTAAAATATGCTTTTAGTTAAACTTACAATGTGGGAGGAGTAACATGCCTTATACAACAAGGAAGACATAGAAAAATAACCCCTTTAGAGCCTTAATGTATTTCCTTGAAGAAAACACTCGCATTTCTTGAACTAAGAGCTTAAGAGAGATTTGAGAGTGTTTAGAGAATATTTGATTGTGAATAATAGGTTATGAAAGCCTCCAAAGGTGTTTATGTCATGGGGTCAAAAGGATTTATTAGGGGGAAATGTCCAAAATACCCCCAACTTAAACTATAAAAATTCTGGCAGGTGGGTATGGATTGGACCCCTCACATGTACCCATATCATACGAGTGGTACCTTCCACTCGGACCTTGATCAGAAAGTTTGACATCACATTTTGTCCAACATACAACTCCTTAGCCTATCTCATACCCTAACCATACGACTAGTACCCTTCAAGTAGTACCCTAAGAAAGAATATCTAGGCTAGATACTGGACAACATACGGTTAGACCCTACCTCTCGTATCATGTACATACGACTTATATGGGGTCTTTTCGTACCAAGAATAGAAAATCAACCACCAAACGCAGGACACCCTATAAGTTGGGTCACCTGACCTATACCCATATCATATTACTAGTATGGTGAGTCGTATGATGACCAAAAAGCTCAAAACTCAAGAAATTTGCAAGGACCATAACCCAGGGTGTTTCAGTCAAAGAGCCCACTTCTAATTCCCAAAAATCCTTTACCAAGAAATGTCAACCCCGAACTAGACTAAGGTATCTAAATCCACTATTAGATGTTAAATAAGCCATAACTAAACCTAGAATAGCAACCTCTCCCAAAAGCAAGCAACTAAGTAAATTCCACCCAAGGTAATGGAAACTAGGGTAAGTTCCACCCTTAACTCAAGTGAATAAGGAAATATCCTTATTATTTGAGTAACTAGGACCATTCCATCCTAAATAAGAGCCTACAAGGTTAACTTCACCTAAGGTATGTTTAATTAGCCTAATTATACCCAAAAGCAATATCCAAAATAGACTAAATGGTCTAAATAACCAAAGTATTACAATTTATCACACCAACACCTAAAACCATTTCCAAATCTAAAATAATATTATAAACATACTATGAATCATCTCAATTTAACAAAGGATAAAACCTAGCCTACCTAGACGCTAAAGAAAGCTCAAAAGATCCGCTAAATCACTGTTTTTTCCTTTCGAGAAGCTTTCGCAAGATGTCAAGTTATCAAACACATTTTACTCATCAATACAAGAATAACGATACCCATATTGCACCATTGTGCTTAGAGTCTAAAATCACACCAAATTCCCACATGGGTCCTATTTATGGAAAATCGCATTTCCAAAATCAACCAACGTTCCCTCATGCTCAAGGAGTCATTACCCTTGAAAATAGGTGAAATCTAAGCTAATTTGGGGCTAAAATAAATCCACCAAGGTTCTACAAATTTTGAACAAGAAATGAGAAAATCAACCTTAAATTTAGAGGAATCTTACCTTAAATCCAAAGGAGAATCAAGAACTAATCATTAACCAAGCTCCGTAAGTCACCCACAAGCTTTAATCTCAATCTATCTTACTATTTAGGGTTTAAGTCTTAAGAGATAGGCTACAAATGGGCAAAAAGGGGTTGAAAAGGGTCTATCTATACCTATCCTAGTTATCTAGGTGTTGCTATAGCAACTCGGGACTCTCAATCGCCACATCTTGTGACTGTCAGTGAGAGTCGCTATTGCGATATATGCTTCCCGATGGTGGAACTTGGTTCCGTCCAAGGGTATTATGATTGTAGCCCCTATCTTGTGATTGAGAGTCCACTAGATACAGCTGGGACTTGGAGTTTTCCAAGTCTTTGGCAAGACCTTGAGATTCATTCAAAAATCCATATATGTAAACGGACTATGAAACCATACTAAATTCAGTATTTTGGATGCAATGGTGCAAGCAAAATTTCCATATGAGGTCGTTTTGACTAAAAGTGGGTCCCACACCCAATTTCTATTGTCTTAACTTTTCGACCAATAGGTCAAAATGAGATTGGATTCCTCAGGACCTAACCAAGAGTCTACCTAGCCTAAAATTGATATACGGAGCTGCTAGAATAGTCGAAATTAGCATACATGTCGTTTGACTAAAGTTTTTGCTTAGTGGCCATTTGGAACCAATGAAGACTTCAAAATAGGGAATTGGCTCTAAAAATCAAATGGTTGTCCGGTAACTGAACTGTCAGTTCCAACAAGTCATAAATGACTCGGGGAACTTTAGGAAAGCTCTAATGGTAAAAATAAGCTGAAATATTGAAAATAACCTGAAGGGTCATTAAAATTTCCCTACTAAAGGAACTTTTATCTGCGTAAGTTAAGGATTAGGATGTACCTAAAGGATTGAACAGGTGAAGATACTGGGTCTACATCTCTCTCTCAATTTCCCAAGTAGCCTCCCTTACTAGGAGGTGCCTCTACTGAACCTTAACTAAAGGGATCTCCCTGGTGCACAACTTTCTAACATTACTAGCCAAAATGGACATAGGATCCTCCACGAAGGTCAATCGCTTATCTAGCTGGACTGAAACCCATCTAAGCACATGAGATGGATCAATAATGAACTATCACAACATAGATATATATAAAATCAGATGAACAACAACAAAATCTTAAGGTAAAGCTAACTCATAAGCCACCTCACCAATAGTGCAAAGAATTTTGAAAGGCCCAATATAGCTAGGCCTGAGCTTGCCCTTCCTTCAGAACCTCATTACACTCTTCATGGGTTACACATGGAGGAATACCCAATCACCAACTCTAAATCTCAAGGTGGTCGAAGCCTACGGTCTGCAAAGGCCTTTTGCCTACTCTGAACTACTCTCAACCTATCCTAAATCACCCTGCCTCTATCCAATGACTCCTAAAGCAAATCAGTACTCTGAGGGTCTGAAATGTCAAGGAGAACCATAAAGCTGGATAAGGAATGAATGTGTTGTGAAAACAACCTCTAAGAAATTGAAATACAAGACAAACTACCCATACTTACTGCCTTCTGACTCAAGGCGTATGCTACTATATTTTCCTTGCATGGATGATACATGATAGAGATATCATAATCCTTAAGAGAATCCATCCATATATGCTTCCAAGCATTAAGCTCCCTTTGGGTCATAAGATATTGAAGACTACGATAATCGGTGAAAATCTCATAATTCACACCATAGAGATATGCCTCTAAATCTTAAGTGCAAAAACTACCGTCGCCAACTCCAAATCATGAGTGAGGTAATTGCGATTGTGTACCTTAATATGTCTCAAATCATAAATGATAACACAACTCTGCTGCATTAATCCACAACCCAAACCAACACTAGAAGCATCACAATACACGGTGAATCTTTCACCCTCAACGGGAAGAAACAAAATATGACCCAAAGTGAGAAACTCCTTGAGCTTACAAAAACTCAACTCACACTCATTGGCCCATAGAAAAGGAACCTCCTTCCAAGTCAATTTAGTCATAAGTGCTAAAATAGTAGCAAAACCCTCGATGAATGTCTATAATAACTAGCCAAGCCAATAAAGCTAAGAACTTCAGTCGGAGATATAGGCCTAGCCCAATCACGAATAACCTCAATCTTTGTTGAGTCTACCATAATCCCATCCTTAGACACAACATGTCCAAGAAATGTCACCGAGTAAAGAAAAAACTCACACTTAGAGAACTTGGCAAAAAGAAAATAATCTCTCAAAATCTGGAGCATAATCCTTAAATGTTGTGCATGCTCCTCTCTACTTCTCAAATTGACAAGGATGTTGTCGATGAACACAATCACAAAAGAATCCAAATAAGGTCAGAACACTTAATTCTTCAAATCCATAAATATGGTTGGGGCATTATGAAACCCAAAAGACATCACTAGGAACTCATAAAGACCATAACGGGTCCTAAAAGCTTTCTTCGGGATATCCTAAGCCCAAATCCTCAGCTAATGGTAATAATATCTCAAATCAATCTTAGAGAACACTGCTACAACCTAAAGCTAATCAAAAAAGTCATCAATGTGATTCATAGGCTAATGGTTCTTTACTGTCACCTTATTAAGCTACCTATAATCAATACATATCTGCATGGAACCATCTTTCTTATTTATAAATAACATATGATCTCCCCAAGGAGACACACTCAATCTAATGAAACCCTTACCAAAAAGACCCTAAAACTGAGAATTCAACTCCTTAAGCTCGGCAGGAGCCATATGGTAAGGTACTATAGAAATAGGTTAGGTGTCAGGATCAAGATCTATAACAAACTCAATCTCATAGGCAGGAGGTAATCTAGGTAGATTGGTAAAAAACCATTAGGAAACTCATTAACTACAAAAACAGAATCAAATAATCAACTCTCCATACTAACATCATGAATATAAGTGGGATAAGACTTACAACCCCTCAAAATAAGCCTCCTAGCATACATATAAGAAATAATACCTGTTGGCTCACGGCTAACATCTCCCTTCCATGCAACTAAGGAAATATCGGGCATGTCCAAGGTAACGATCTTGGCAAAACAATCCATGACAGCATGATAGTGGGATAACCAATCCATGCCAAGAATTATATAAAAATCCACCATGTCTAATATAATAAGATTAACATGAGAATCCACTACTAAAAATTCACCCACGGTAGTAGATACACGTAATTTTCATGGATAAAAAATCCCAAGATAACTCTAATTGTGGAGAATAATAAGTAGACACATAAGAATAAGTGGATCCCAGATCAAATAAAGCAAATGCAGACTGATGGCACACTAAAATCATACCTATAATAATAGCAGAGAACTCAGTCCATGTCAAAGGAAAAGACCCAGCTAGCCTAGAATCAAGATAACCACTCCACCAATGTCGAGCAGCTAAGTCAAACTAAAAGGTAGTGTAATCCACACCACTAGTCTCAACAAGTTCTAAATTATGAAGCTTGTCCTCATAAGCAATTAAGAACTCATATACATCCTATCCTAATGCACAAAAAAACCTTGGTGGAGCAAATCTCAAGAATTTTCCCAATATCTTCTGCTCCTCGATAGATATAGTAGGCTAGGTAATAACTGGTTGAGCAAGTATCGATGTAGGAGGAACCTCAACTCTAGGATACTCAGTACCACTCAGATCTGTAGATTTTAAACCACCATACGTTGCACCATTAACCAAACACAAAAGCTTAACTAAAGCATCCTTGAGGACGGAAGAACAAATAAACCCTAGTGAAGCATGGGTTGGTCCCTGGCCCACCATTGGCTGAGGTAGAAGAATCTCTAGCTTAGGAGTAGGAATAGGGTCTAATGAAGGCCCCCTATCTTTACCCCTAGTTTGGCACACATCTCGAGGCTTTCTAGAACCTATGGCTTGTCCATGAATAGGAGTAGGATCCCTACACTCTATCTCAGGACCCTCATCTCATGTAGCGGTAGCACGCATCCTAGCCATCTATGAAAGAGTGAAGTCAAAGGAATATTTTATGAAACAACTCAAAAACTTAGTACGAAATGAGTGGAGGAAGTGAAGAACTCCTAAGAATGTCCTATAGCCTCCCAAATATAAGAAACAAACATCACCATTCTGACCACAGTACTCTACTACACATTTGCTCTTATGCCAACAATACAAGTGTAGCCTAGGCTCTGATACTAATTTGTCATAGACCAATTTATGAGTCATGATGGCACCTACTCTATTCCGCTAGTAGCTAAACCAAACGATAACCCAAAGCTAAATTTAATAAGTTAACTTAGTAGAAAATGCCCATAAGTCAAAAAACATCAAATGTAACTTAAAACTAAAATGGGACGATTCCATTACATGCATCGGGGTCAATTAGAAATAGATAAAGATAATGAATACATAGATACCATCCCATGACCTGGTAGAGCCAGTATAAGAGCAACTAAAAATATAACCCAAGTTTCTAAAATATTCAATATAATCTATCTTGAAACTAAAGACTAGACATAAGTAAGATAGAAGGAAATGGGAGACTCAGACTCTAAGATCTCACCCGATCTCCAGAAATAAACCCGGCACAAACAAAGATCAACAGTAGTAACTATTACTCGAATCTGCACCAAAAAGGTATAGAAGTGTAGTATGAATATCAAAGCCACGGGTACTCAGTAGGCATCATTGGTCGACTGAACTAATTTATAATATAAGTATGATAAAATGCAAGATACTATAACTAAGTTATGATAAATAGGCGAACCTAATAACCACTCCAACATTACTGCTCATAGACGAGTACATAAACTAGAATAATAATATAACATAACATAAAGCATTAACCTATGCAATCATTTCTACAAAATTGGCCCCCAAAAGTCAATTAGTGCATAAAAGTAAATAACCAATTGCAAGACCCCATAAGCCTGGAAGGTACAAACAAGATAGTATAACCCGACACTTTTAATTATTAACTCTCATGTTCAACTAGAATTCTTCCATGCCATACCATATCCATTATTTACCCATTAACCATCATTTATCAGCTAGCCACCAATTATCAGCTAATCAATGTTTATCAACTAATCATTATTTATCAACTAATCATTATTTATCAACTAATCATTATTTGTCAACTAATCATGGTATCACTAAAATCCATTCATATCATGCCACATAATAACTATTTCCTTATTTTCAGACTTAGCTAGAATCACTATTGTCAATCTGACACCCCAATATCATCATATCATAATAAATATATCATCATAGTATAATGTGTATATTGGACTCGAACCAGTAAGTCAAACCAACAATATAATCATGAATATCATTATCTATATAATTCTCCATATCATCACCAACATCATCAATTATCAACATCAATATCATTGTCATCCTCCGAACTAGCACTAGGCATAATAATCGATATCATCATCATTATTCGAACTTGAACTAATATTTGTATAATTCATAGAATAATCAATATCTGAACTTGTACTGATAACAATATTATCATTGCCATGGACAATAGCATGATCATTAGGGTATTCAATAGCATAACCGTAAGTATAGCTATTTAGCATGATCACTAGTCAAAATCAAGGTATGATCTCTAGCATAATCAATAGAATAATCACTAATGTAATCAATAAACATGGAAATTAACATAACTAATTGCATGATCTCTAGCGTAGTCAATAGATGTGGTCACTAGCTTATTCAATGGCATATTTAATAGCTCAATCAATAGTATGTTCAATAGTACATCATTAGCTTTATCAGTAACTTATTCATGGCATAATCAATAGAGCCTTCTTAGCATAATTAATAAACATTGCTCCCAATGTCAACCCATCATGACCATCAAGTACCAAGGCATCTCAATATCACTGTAATAAACATTTCCTACATGTACACAAGTGTCTAAAAGGTCTTTAATAAATAACATAAGTTTTGACCTAAGATGGGTCTAAGATAGAACATCTAAATCCCTGAAATCTTTTACCAAGCAATGTCTACCCCGAAATAGACTAAGGTATCTAAATCCACTATTAGATGTTGAATAAGCCATAAATTGCCCTAGGATAGCAATTTCTCCCAAAAGAGAGCAACTAAGTCAATTCCACCCAAGGTAATAGAAACTAGGGTACGTTCCACCCTTAACTCAAGTGACTAAAGTAATATCCTCATTAGTTGAGTAACTACGACATTCCCATCCTAAAAAAAATCCCATGAGGTCAACTTCATCTAAGGTATGGTTAATTAGGCTAATTATGCCCAAAATCGATATCCAAAATAGCCTATACAGTCCAACTAACCCTAGTATTTAAATTCATCACACCAACACCTAAAACTCATCCTAAATCTAACACAATATCATAAACATATTATGAATCAACTCAATCTAATAAGGGTAAAACCTAGCCTTCCTGGACGCCAAAAAACCACAAAAAGTCTGCTAAATCACCATTTTTACCTTTTGAGAAGCTTTCATAATATTCCAAGCTATCAAAATTACATTTTACTCATTAATACGAGAATAATGATACCCGTATTGCACCATTATGCTTCAGGTCCAAAAATCACACCAAAATCTCATGGGGGTCCCATTTATGAAAAATTGCATTTCCAAAATCAACCCAACACTTCCTTATGCTCAAGGAGTCATTACCCTTGTAAATGGTCTAAATTTGAGCGAATTTAGGGATAAAATCAAGCCTCCAAGGTTCTAGGATTTTGAATATGAAATGAGAAAATTAACCATGAATTTTGAGGAATTTTACATAAAATCCGTAGGAGAATCAAGAAATAAATGTTAACAAGGCTCCCCAAGTCATCCACAAGCTTCAATCTCAAGCTATCTCACTATTTAGGGTTTAAGTCTCAAGAGAATGGGTGTGGAATAGGCAAAAATGGGCTGAAAAGGGTCTATTTATACGTATCCCAGGTATCTAGGTGTCACTATCGCGACTCGGTACTCGTGATCGGTATATCTTGTGGTTAACAGGGAGAGTCACTATCTCAACATATTCCTCACAATTACGGCACTTGGATCCTTCCAAGGGTATCGCGATCGTGACCCCTAGCTTACAATAGCAAGTGCACCAGATACAGTTGAGACTTAGAATTTTCCAAGTATCCGCAAAGCCCTTGGGGTTTATTTGGAATCCCGTATATTCAAACAGACTATGCAACCATACTAAATTCCACATTTCAGACTTAATGGCACAGTTGAAATTTCCATTCTAGGTTGTTTTGACTAAAAGCGGGCCCCACACCCAATTTTCAATTTCTTAACTTTCCGACCAATAGGTCAAAATGAACCCAAGTACTTGGGACCCAAACCAAGAGTCCACCTAGCCTAAAATCTTTTGGAGCTTTTGAAACAGTCAAAATTGGTATATGAGGTCATTTTACAAAAATTTTCACTCGGTGGATATTTGGAACCAATGAATACTTCAAACTAGGGAATGGTGCTAAAAACCAAATGAACTACTCGATAACCAAACTATTAGTTGCAGCAATTCATAAATGACTTGGGGCAACTATAGGAAAGCTCTAACGGTAAAAATAAGTTGAAATATGGAAAATGACATAAAGGGTCATTACATAAAGTATCAATGTCTCTCACATGCAAGAGTTAGCTCCACTCACATAAGACATTTCAATTCTTAAAGGATCTAAAATAATGAAATAATTCACACTCACTCTCACAAAGAAATTCAATAGCAATAAGTAGAATCATAGGCTTTCCCTTTCTGTTTTTCACCGCTAATGTAGACTTACTTAGTTTGGAATCACCAAGGCCTTGTGGGTCTAGATAAATATTTATAGTTTGGGAAGGAATATATGGATCAAGTGACTAAAATACCTCATTCATCGCATTTGTTCATCCCATTCTACACCAAAATTTTCAAATTATCCACCTTATTCAATTTTCAAACCATTTTCTTTATTTCCCTTAACCTTAAGCTTAGCATATACCAAACAAATCCAACCCACCATTTTATTTCTTCACTTCTTTGACTTTTTCAAGAAATTTTCTAACTTAAATCTCTTCTTAGTACCTCATTTGTGTAATTTCTCTTCAAGTTCTATGGGCTAGGCTATTCAACTTTATCACCAAGCATATCTCGTGTCTCTTAAGTACATGATTTAACAACCTTACATACATATTTCTTAGCTCATATTAGCATATTATATTCTTCCCCTAAACTTGGATTTAACCACCCTCACATTATTATCCCAAATGCACAGCCCCCTAAACTTAGGCTTTCGCCTATATTTTATTATTTAGAATGATGTGATGCATCAAAGGAGGTCAAGCGCCACAAGGAATATTTTCAAAAGGGTTTAGATGTTTTAGCATGGTTATCATTACAATATTTTTCATAGGTATTTGAACATTTGAGCCTTGTTGGATTACTTTAGAGGTTGGTTTTTTGCCCTTTTTGGTTGTATCTTCTGCCTTGTCCTTATCAGGAGCAGTCTCTTCTAAGAATCTCATGGAAAATTCATCCTTGGAGACATACCTATGAAAAGGAAAATATCAAAAATACAAAATAAAAATGATAAAACATGTTTTTGTGATTTTCATATATTAAGAAAGAAAATAAAGCTAAAGAAAAATAAAGGTGGATGCAAGGTAACTTCATCATTAAAACTCATGGTATTATTTCATCATAGCACTCAATCATTTGGACTCTACATGTCACACATTCTTTACATTTCACTGTTCTAGCTCATAGCACATCCATAACCCCCAATGGAAACAAGAATTACCCAATACCCTTAAGAATTGTGTCACCTAATCTATCATAGGGAAAGGCAAACATTCATGTCTCTCGGGTTACTTAGACTTCACCCGTGAATTCTATGATAAGCACATTTACCAACCAAACTATGGAAGCATTATTTTTCAACAACTTCACCCAAAAACCACCGGTTATTCAATATTAGGACCAATTAGACTCAAAATTATGCTCCAAGAATGATCACATTATGCCCTAAGAAAGATCACATTAACCATTACAAGCATTTAAGGCATTTCTCTCTTATCGAACATTTCAACAAACACATGGTGTGCATCCAAACTAAGATCTTGGAAAAAGAGAATAGAAGCACATGTGAGCAAGCCTATTTCACCAAATAATCTCCTAACATAGAATTGGTACTCATACTAACCCAATTATACCATCCCCACTTAATTTAGCAACCAAAATTTCAAGTGGGTATTTTATCGAACACATGGTGCACTAGATTAAGGAAGCAAAAATTTCCAATTACGCACGTAAAACAAAGTAGACATTCCAAACTTTTCACCCCAACAATCACAATTAACCAAAATAATCTCAAGTAAATTAAATTCGAACCAAAAGGTATAATGAAAGTGAAACACCATTTACAGAGAAAATCACAAAGGATCATATCATTTAAGTATACATAAGAGAGGACAAAAAAACAATGTAATGATCCGGGGTTGAATTATTGAGATAAGGAATTGAGAAATATGAATTGAGGTTATAGAAATTTAAGAGTATCACGAAAGAAAAACAAAACTTTTTATTATAGGGTGAAATAAAGTTTTGGGTCACATGATGACTTATTTGTATTCAATGCTCTAGGGATTTGGCTCAAAATCATCCCATATGCATGCAATATGTGCTGGACCTACGCCTGGACTGGTTAAGTAGGCCCAGTGTAGGTCAAAAAAGCTTGCTCTAGTGATTTTGGTTCTCCTACACCTGGACTACTCAAACATGTCCAGCATAGGTCCAGGCAGTGTTGTTGCTTCTAGCTGCATTTAGAGTATGCCTGACCTGCGCCTGGACTACTCCATCACGTTTAGCATAGGTCCAGGTAGTGTTATTGCTTCCATTTGCATTCAGGGTGCACCTGACCTGCTCCTGGACTACTCCAGCATGTGCAGCATAGGTCTAGGTAGTATATGCTGCCTACACATACTTTCCAGATGTACTTTGACTGCTCAAGCATTTCCAGTATAGTTCCAAGATGGGATATGCAATTTTGAGCAAAATTTAAAATCAAATATTGGCTCAGGTCATAGTTTTAAGCCCCGAACCTTTCTTTACATATGCCGACTTATGATATCACCTACTAACACAAAAAATAAGTTAAAATTAGAATCCAAAACACTAAGAAACACAATAAAAAATATTGGGTTACCTCCCTAGAAGTGTCTTAGTTATTGTTGTGGCACGACATCAATTGATCATTAATTTGGATCCTTAAATCGAAACAACTCAACTATAGTCACTTTAAGTCTACCCACGTGGTAATACCTCAATCCTTGTCCATTCACCACGAACTTCTTTTTTCTCATGGTCTTCTAATTTAATTTTTCCATTTGCATACACATTCAAGACCATGAATGGGCCCAACCACTTAGTTTTAAGAATTCTCGAAAAATATTTCAACCCATAGTTGAAGAAGAGCATATCATCACCTCTACAAACTTATCATTTTAACATTTTAACATTATACTGCCTTTATTTTTTGGATTTATTTTAATAACTTCTAGGAACAATGCCTTTTATATCTGCTATAGGGCACCCAGTAGTATGAATGAATTTTTTTACCATAGACTTTTAGGCTTCTATTTGTTGAGGTGATAGATCATCCATAATAATAATTAGCAAAGTGTTGTTATCACTAGGGTTTCTATTGTAAGAGCCAAGACTCGTCATCAAATAAACCACCTCGTCCTTCTCTTCAATCACCTCACTCCCCAAGTTCTACAATGTACCTACCAAGAGGTTATCCATAAGACTCATCTTTATGGTGTTAGTCACCTCATCATTAACCTTATCAATCACCTAAGCAACTTCTAAATCCTTAGGTTGTTTCAAAGACTTACACACATTGAAAGAGGCCTCTTCGTTATTCACTCAGAACTTTATTTCACCATATTAAACATCCACTAAGGCTCTTTTTGTAGCCAATAATACCTACCCAAAATGATAGGGACCCTGTGATCCATCTCATAATAAAGAATAACAAAGTTAGCTGGAAAACTAAATCAGTCCACTTTCACAATAAATCACATAGAACTCCCATGGGCTTCTTGATAGAATGATCAGCCATTAAAATCCTTATTGTGGTTGGTGTAGGGACACCCAAACCTATCTTTTGAAACATGGAAAATGGCATCAAATTAATGCTTTCCTAAGATCACACAATATTTTTCTAAACTTCTGCACCCTAATAGTGCAAGGAATAGTGAATGACCCAGGTCTTCCTTCTTTTCCACCATTATGCTAGACATTATGGCACTATAATTATGGGTACCTCTTTAGTTTCAACATCTATGGCTCATTTTTGTAACAAAGTCCATAAATTTTTCATGTCTGGGCATCTCTTTTAAAGCTTCTAATAATGGAATATTCACTAATAGGTTGCTAAATTTAGTAAAAAGTTTCTTGAAGTTGGTACCATCTTTCTTCTTCTTGAGCCTTCATGGGAATGAGAAAGGAATTTTTATTTGTGACAAAGAAACAACTGGAGTTTCATCCAATTTTGAAGAATTACCCTCAACTAATTTTTAAGTTTCCTCACTTTCACCTTTTACTCCAACTACCTCGGCTTTTCAACAATTGACTTATTGGTTTTTTGAAATAAATCATTAATCTTTTTTAGCTACTTTTTCTTTTCATTTGCTTTTTCATCACTTCCCCTTTCATTGGGGTCTTTATCAAAATCTACAATATCTTTACCAAGAGTCTGACCACTCTTAGTGATAATGGACATGATCTAATCATCATTCTTAGGATAAGTAACGATGTCACTAGGTAATCACCATTTGGCATTACATTGAGATGAGCTGAGATTTAACCCACTTGAGTTTCAAGTTCCCTGATAGAGGCTGAATGAGATATCACCATTTTATTAAGTTGTAAGAATTCACTTTTCATATCTCTCATCATCTTATCGGTTCTCTCAATACACATCAAGATACAAGCAAGGACATCTTTACTTTTGAACTTCTTCGGGACAATAAAGCATGTCTCTTGACCCTTGGCCCTATCATGTAGAGGTATATACTAGTCATATTATCTATCCATATCTCTTCAATCCCAGTCTCTATCATGATCTCTATCACGCCAATTTATATTATGATCCCTTTTCTTCCAACCTTGATTCCCACCTTGCCTTTGATAGGTAGGGCGAGAAACCCCTATTTGGTTTGACAAGAATCAAATTTCCTCCTCAAGATAATCTGTTTCCTCATCATCATAAGCTTTAACACTCTTAAAAGCAATAGTGCTAACCTTCTTTTGAGGATATCCCATTACATTCTTGGTGAGAAGATCAAGTTGAGTCATCACATTAGCAATGTTCTTATCTTTTTCCTTATTTTTTTATGCTTGGCTTACAAAAGATGTGGAGGGATCCCCCACAGACATCTCGCAATCTATTGTGTGCCAAACTCTACTTTTCTTGGTCACTTGATCCAATAAAGTTTCCACAACACCATAAGATTATTTGATAATAGACTCTCCAGTTGCATTATCGGCTACTGTTTTGTTTAATTGATCCAATTCCCTATAGAAAGTTTAAGGAAGCATTTTGTCTGGAACATCATGATTTGGGAACTACATTATCTTATTGTTGAATCATTGCCAAGACTTATATAATGGTTCACCATTAATTTGGTGAAAGTTTATGATTTCATTCCTTAGTTGTAACATCCAAGAAAGAAGAAAGTACCTATCCAAAAATGCTTCCATGATATCAACTCATGCAGTGATAGATCACACGAGAAAAGACCACAACCATCAGATCTCTTCTCTTATCAAAGAGAATAGGAAAACATACAAATAGATTGATTCTTGATAATGTGGGTTATGTCAAATAGAGAACACACATCAATAAAATTATTCAAGTGTAGATTGGCATCCTTATGTGCTTGGCCTCCAAACAACCCTTTCATTTAAAGAAAATAAAGCATCATGCTAGTAATATGAAACACTTCATTTTCTTCCATCGGTGGAATGCGAATAGAACTAGCTCGACCTGCATCTTTAAGGTGATCCTCATCCTTATATGCCTATTAAAAGTATTGGTATTACTATTGTGTTGGCTCATAGTGTCGTGAATACTATGAACATCACTTGAGAAAGAGCAAAAATAATAAATAATGTAAAATAAAACACTACGGCTAACCCAAAGTGACTAAACACACTACAGGAATAAAACCTATATTTCACTCCCCGGCAACAGCACCAAAATTTTATGATGGTCAAACTGCACCTTTAAAGTGTAAGTGATCATCATCTGTATAGTAACCTAACCAAGGTTAGGGTTGAATCCACATGGAGTAAAGATAAGGATTTTAATACTCAAGGGTGTTAAAAGTTAACTAGGGGTTGACCTATAATGCATGGTAAATAACCATGCACATAAAAATAGGGGTTTTAGTTCAATAATTTCAATTTTAACAATTTTGTTGTTTTGAGAGTACTATTTCAAAGATAGAAATATTTAGAGATTAATCAAGTATTACTAGGACTTGGGTTATGCCTTCCTAGGTGTGAGTTCATGCATGGGTATTTGATTATTATTTTAAATTTAGCTAGAATTCATGGGTAGGCTAGATCTAGAGGTATTAGTGTCAATCTTTCAATAAAACACCAACTATCACAAATGGGTTCTTTCGAACACTTCATAAGTGTAACAATTTTACCAATCTATGTCCTCAATTAATATGCTTGTGTCTAACAGATATTATTGAATGAACTAATTAAAGTTATTATTCATACTCATTCAACACACGTATCCCCTCTATTAAGGATGATATGGGTTCTAAGGTAATTAGGGTTTGCAACCCCCAATTCTTAGTTTAAACATAGAATGAATGCAAAACCCACTCAAATAGCTAATTAGGAAGATAGATAAATAAAACCCATGCACTAATCACAACTTATTCAGGAATAACCCTAAGAATAAGAATTAGCTACTCATGGAGAGAGAAAGAGTAGATATATACAAAAAAATTCCATCAAATTGATCCTTAGAAAATAAAGAGAATGCAAATTCCAAGATTTAATTTCAATAAACTTTAGTAGAAATTACTAATTCTTCACTTGAGAGTAACTCTAATGTATTCTTAGCTTAAGAGTAGTACAATAATGTTCAATAAAAATTCAATGAATGTGGAAATGAGCTAAAAACCTTAATTTAGCCCCAAATTCATGTTTTCCAATTATTACAAAAAAGCCACCGCACTCTTGATCTGCTAGAGAAAATTTAAGCAGATGGAGAGAAGATCTAGAGCTAATGGAGAGCAGGTCTAGAGCTTACTGGCATAAATGGGGTGCACATAGGGTTGTTTTGACCAGTTTTTCCACCTGTGCAAGCAGGTGGCCTTTCAATACTTCTATGTGGTCATTAGGGCTCTTTTTGTTTCATATTTGACCTTCCATTGACTTGAAGGGCTTGCTCATTTTTGTTTTCAACCATTACCAGCATAAATGACATTATACATGAGACTAACATCAAATTAATATAAAAGGATAATAGTATAAGCTTAAGAAGAAGCTAACATGTCATCAAATTAATAACTTATCAATGGTGAAGAACTGGTATCCTATGCCTCATGTTGATGATTTATTTGTCTAGCTTCAGGGAGTGTCAGTGTTCTATAAGATTTATTTGAGGTTTTTTTACCATCAATTAAGGATTCAAGCTGAAGGTATCCCAAAAACAGCCTTTAGGACCTGGTCTGGTCATTATGAGTTCCTAGTGATGTCTTTTGGGTTGACTAATGCCCCAGTTATGTTTATAAAATTAATGAACTACATGTTCGGGCCTTACTTAGATTCTTTTGTGATTGTGTTCATCAATGACATCCTTATGTATTCTAGGAGTAGGGAGGAGCACATGCAAGATTTGAGGATTATGCTCCAAAATTTTAGAGATTTTAGGTTTTTTTCTAAATTCTCTATGTGTGAGTTTTGTCTTGATTCATGGACATTAGTTAGGCATATGGTGTCTAAAGATGGTATTATGGTAGACCCATTGAATATTGAGGCTATTAGTGATAGACTAGGCCTACATCTTCATCTGAGGTTCGTAGCTTCATTAGTTTAGTTGGATACTATAGGTGTTTTGTTGAGAGTTTTGCTTCTATTACAGTGTCGATGACTAGATTAACTTGGAAGGAGGTTCCTTTCCAATGGTACAAAGAGTATGAATCAATTTTTGGAAAGCTCAAAGGATTTCTCACTTCAGCTCCTATTTTGGCGATTCCTATTGAGGGTGAAGGATTCATTATATATTATGGTGCTTTAGGTGTTGGTTTGGGTTATGTGTTGATGCAGTAGGGTTGAGTTATTGCATATGCATTGAGGCAGCTGAAGGTGTACGAAACCAACTACCCTACTCATGATTTAGAGTTGGCAGTGGTAGTTTTCATGCTTAAGATTTGGAGGCATTTTCTTTATGGCATACACTATAGGATTTTCATAGATCATCGTAGTCTTCAGCATTTTATGATTTAGAGAGAGCTTAAGTCTAGGCAACATAGACGGATAGAGTTGCTTAAGTATTATGACATCTCTATTTTGTATCAAGGAAAATATGATAGCGGATGCCTTCATCCAAAAGGCGGTGAGTATGGGTAGTTTGTATTCTATCTCAGTTTCTTAGAGGTCATTGCATGGGACATCCATTCCTTATCAAACTTAATAGTGTGACTTGGTATTTTAGATGCTAGGAGAATTTTTGCTACTTTTGAGGTAAGGTCTACTTTAGTTGAGCAGATTCAGAGTCATCAGTTTGGGGATATGAGACTTTGCATCACCCGTGATTAGGTGTTGAATGGTAAGTCCAAGAGGGATACCATAAATTTTGAGGATATTTTGAGATTTGATGGTTGCATTTGTTTTCTAATGGTTGGTGACTTGATTTAATTGATTTTGCGTGAGACTCATGGCTCTAGGTATTCTATTCACCCGGTATAGCTAAGATGTATAGAGATTTGAGATAGAATTATTGGTAGAGTGGTATGAAGAGAGAGATGGAAGAATTTGTAGCTTGTTTCCTGTGTTATGAGTAGGTGAAGGCCAAGTATCACAATCATGGTGGCTTAATTCAGAGGTTGCCCATTCCCGAGTGGAAATGGGAGCGGATTACCATGTCCTTTGTTTATGGCTTGCCTCGCACTTTCCAAAGTTTTGATGGTATTTGGGTCATTATCGAGAGATTGACCAAATTGGCATAGTTCCTTCCTATTCAGATGTCCATCAGTATCGAGAGGTTGGCCCACATCTATATTCATAAGATAGTCCATTTGCATAGTATGCACATATCTATCATTTGAGAGATTTTTAGGAGGATTTGGGTACTCTGGTGGATCTTAGTATATTTTTTCATCCTTAGACTGATAGGCAGTCAGAGTAGACTATTCAGGTTCTCAAGGATATGCTCTAAGCATGTGTTATGGATTTTGGAGGTTAGTGGGAACAACACTTTGCATTAGAAAAGTTCACATATATAATAGTTATGATTTAAGTATTGAGATAGAGTCTTTTGAGGCTTTCTATGGTAGATGATGTCTCTCTCTGATTGGTTGGTTTAAGACCTACGAGGTTACACCCCATTGTACTAACTTGCTTCAGGAGTCATTGGATAGAGTTAGGATAATTTAGGATAGGTCGAGGATAACTCATAGTAGAAAGAAGGCTTATGCATATCATAGACTTTGTGCCTTGACATTTGGAAATAGACCAGGTATTCCTTCGAGTATCGCCCATATAGGAAGTGATGGGGTTTGGGAGGAAAGGCAAGCTCATCTCTAGATATATTAAAGCCTTTGATATCCTTTGTGTAGTTGGTGAGATGGCTTATGAGTTAGCCTTATCCCCAGATTTTATTGTTTTCCATTCGGTTTATTGTGGTGATACATTCCAAATGCATCCCATATGATCAGATGGGACATAGTTTATTTGGATGAGCGATTACCTCCATCTAAGAGCCGATTTTCATATTAGTCAGTGATGTTAGGTGGTTACATTCTATAGAGATTCAAATAGTTAAGGTTTAGTGGAGGAACTACCCAGTAAAGGAGGCTACTTGGGAGATCGAGAGTGACATACGATCCTAGTATCCTCACTTTTTTAAGGCATCAAGTTCATCCTAACCCTTTACTTTTAAGGATAAAAGTTCTTTTAGTTGTGGATATTGTAATGACCCTCTAGATCATTTTCTATATTTCTACTCATTTTCTCTATTTAGAGTATTCCTATAGATACCACAAGTCATTTATGACTTGTTGGAGCTAACCGTTCAGTTATCGAGGAGTTTTTCTAGTTCTTAGAGCCAGTTCCTTATTTTGAAGTCTTTGCTAGTTAAAATTTTCTACCGGGAGAAAACTTTAATCAAAAAACCTTGTATGCTAATTTTCACAACTCCAATAGCTCTGAAGCAGTAATTTAAGCTAGGGGGACCCTTAGTCCAAGTTTGGAGGCTCCCAAACTCAATTCGGGATATTGGCACAGAGTTAAGAAAAATGACACATAGGTGTGGACCCATTTTTTGTAGAAACAACCTTGGATGGAAATTTCAACTGTGCCATTGAGTCTATAATGTTGAATTTGGTAGGGTAGCATAGTCTATTTGTGTATACATGATTTTAGATGAATCCCAAGGGGTTGGTGGAGACTTAAAAATTTTCATGTCTCAACTAATACAGGTGCATGATTAAGAACTGTCCAATGGCCAAGATTACTTCAAAGGCAAATAAAGTTCCAGTTGCTTCATCATCAGCTTTATCACCAAAGGGTGCACCATCTAGTTTCAACACTGGTCAAAACTGTCTTTATGCATTTACTACCTGACAGGAGTTTAAGGCATCACCTAATATCGTGACTGGTATGTTGAAACTCTTTTATTATGATGTGTACTATTTACTTGATTTGGGTTCCACTCTCTCTTATGTGACCTCATTTGTGGCAGTGTATTTTGATTTTGGTCCTGAGGTTATTTCGGACCCTTTTTTTATTTCTACCCTGATAAGTGACTTTGTTATATCTAGAAGAGTCTATAGGGGGTGTGGTATCTATTGGTAGTAAAGACACGGTGGTGGATCTATTTGAATTAGATATTGGTGAATATTGATTTTATACTGGGGATGAACTGGTTTCACTTGTGTTATGCATCTCTAGATTCCTTATTGAGCTAGTTATTGAGTGTGAGGTGGTTTCCTAGATCCTAAGAGAAAGTTCATAGATTATCTTAGATCTCGGAGATTAATCTCCAAGGGGTGTCTCTATCATCTAGTCCGGGTTAAAGATTCTAATTTAGAGGGTCTTTCTTTTCATTTCATCCCAGTGGTGAATGAATTTCCTGAGGTATTTCCTGATGACCTTCTTGGTGTTCTTCCTGATAGGTAGATTGAGTTTGGGATTGATCTTATTTTAGACACTCGTTCAATTTCTATTCCCCCATATAGAATGGCTTTCATGAGTTAAAAAAGCTTAAGCAGCAACTTTATGATCTTCTGGATAGGGTTTTATCCATCCTAGTGTGTCCTCATGGGGTGCACCAGTGTTATTCATATGTATGAAGGATGGCTTCCTTCGAATGTGCATTGATTACTGATAGTTGAATATGTTGATGGTTAAGAACAAGTATCCTCTTCCAAGGATAGGTGATATGTTTGACCAGTTGTAGGGTGCTAAGTTTTTCTCTAAAATTGACCTTCAGTCTGGGTATCATCAGCTTAAGATTAGGGAGATAGATATCCCGACTGCCTTCTGTCCCTGGTATGGGCACTTTGAGTTTCTGGTTATGTCTTTTGGATTGACCAATGCCCCTGCAGCATTTATGGATTTGATGAATAGGGTCTTCCATCAGTTTTTAGATCTGTTTATCATTGTTTTCATTGAAAATGTTTTGGTGTATTCTATAAGTGAGGTGGATCATGTCGATCACCTCTATATTGTGTTGAAGAACTTAAAGAAGCAGTATTTTTATGCCAAGTTCTCAATGTGTGAGTTTTGGTTGAACGTTGTCACTTTTTTGGGTCACATTATTTCTAGTGAGGGGATCATAGTGGATCCGTAGAAGATTGCAGTGTTGAAAAAGTGGCCTAGACCCATGACTCCAATCGATATTTGAAGCTTCTTGGGTTTAACAGGTTACTATCAGAGGTTTGTGGAGAGGTTTTATACTATAGCTACCCCGTTAACTAAGTTGACTCATAAGAAGGTAAAGTTGTTGTGGTCTGATGCTTATGAGAGGAGTTTCGATAAGCTGAAGGATAAGCTAACTTCGGCTCTAGTTTTGACTTTGCCTGAAGGCACAAATAGGTTTGTAGTATATTGTGATGCCTCCCGTATGGGACTTGGTTGTGTTCTAATGCAGCATGGGAAAGTAATATCTTATGTTTCTTGATAGTTGAAGGTTCATGAGAGGAACTATCTGACTCACGATTTGGATCTATTAGTTGTGCGTTCCCATTGAAAATCTGGCATCACTATTTATGTTGGTTGCATGTGGACATCTTCTCTAATCATAATAGCATGTAGTTTGTGTTTACTCAGAAAGAGCTTAACCTCAGGAAAAGGAGATGGCTTGAGCTTCTCAAGGATTACGACATAAGTCTTCATTACCACGCAGGTAAAGCTAACATGGTTGTTGATACTCGTTGTAGTTTATCCATGGTGATTCTGTCTCATGTAGATAACAAATAGTGGTATTTGGTGAAGGACATTTACCGTTTTGCTAACCTTGGAGTTTGACTTTTGGACTCCTTAAATGGTGGTGTATTTGTGAAGAAAGTGGTGTGATCATCTCTTAATGGTAAAGTCAAGGAGAAACAGGTGTTAGATCCTGTCCTGATAAGGATCAAGGATGATGTAAGTGGGAAAAAGTTGATGGCCTTTGATATTAGTGTTGATGGTACCTTGCGGTACCATGGAAGATTTTGTGTTCCTGTGTAGATGGGTTGTGAGAGAGGATCTTGTCTAAGGTGAATGAGTTGTGCTATGTTTTTCATCGTGATTCAATGAATATGTATCATGACCTTAAGGAGGTGTATTGGTGGAGCAATATGAAGGGGGATGTGGCTAATCTTTTGGCCAAGTTTATGGTGTGCCAACAAGTGAAGGTTGAGCACATTAGGCCCAGAGGATTGTACCATGAATTGAACTTCCTGAATGGAAGTGGGAAGTGATAAACATGGATTTCATTACCGGTATTCCTCCATCCCGAAATCAAATTGATTCGGTTTGGGTCATCATGGATAGGATGACAAAGTTACCTCACTTCTTTCCAGTGAGGACTAACTTCTCAGCTGAGGATTATGCAAGGTTGTACCTCCAAAAAATTGTGAAATTGCATTGGTGCCTATTTCTATCATTTCTAATCGTGGCACCCAGTTTTTTTCTCACTTTTGGCGGTCATTTCTAA
Organism: Capsicum pubescens; assembly: GCA_030864215.1. Classification (NCBI taxonomy): domain Eukaryota; kingdom Viridiplantae; phylum Streptophyta; class Magnoliopsida; order Solanales; family Solanaceae; genus Capsicum; species Capsicum pubescens. The sequence goes on along the minus strand of CM061543.1, from coordinate 192,715,358 downwards.
AAAGATTGGGGACTAAGGTTTGTCTGAGTACTGTTTTTCACCCACAAATGGACGGGCAAGCAGAGAAAGCTAATCAGATATTGGAGGATATGCTTTAGGTCTGCGTTATTAACTATGGTGGTATTTGGGTTGAGCACTTACCCTTTGTAGATTTTGCTTACAACAATAGCTACCGCTCTAGCATTGGTATGGCTTCATTTGAAGCGATGTATGGTAGGAGGTATAGGTCTCTGATTGGGTGGTTCAAGGTTGGAAAGGCAGACATGTTTGGCCTAGATTTGGTTTACCAAGCTATGGAGAAGGTGAAGGTGATTTAGGATAGGATTAAGGCTTCCCAAAGTCACCAAAATTCCTATGCGGACGTGAGGCGAAGAGACTTGGAGTTTGAGGTAGAAGATAGGGTGTTCCTAATGTTGCTCCCATGGAGGGAGTAATGTGTTTTGGGAAGAAGGGGAAGCTCAGTCCCCGGTACGTTGTTCCTTATGTGATTTTGAGGAGGGTTGGCAGTGTTGCATATGAGTTGGAGTTGCCTTCTAGCTTTTGCTCCATTCACCCGGTATTCCATATTTCTATGTTTAGAAAGTGTATTGGTGATCCATCATAAGTTGTGCATATCAAGGATATTGGTATCTTAGATTCTTTATCTTATAAAGAAATATCGGTTGAGATCTTGGATAGTCAGGTTCATTGGTTGTGTACCAACGATATGGCCTTGTAAAAAGTTTTATGGAGGAACCACAAGGTTGAAAAAGCTACTTGGGAAGTGAAAGAAGACATGGAGTTCAAGTATCCGCATTTGTTCCCCATTTCAAAAATTCGTGCTTGAGGTATATGTTCTTCATACCATTTTTATTTTCTCACTTAGTTAAAGAAAAGAATAATTTCCTTGCATCTTTGTTTTCTGTCTTAAAGGTAAGAGATATCTAGGGGTGTAAATCATTCTTGTAGTACCTTGTTCCACCATTTGAGGGAATGATTTCCTTGTATCTTTGTTTTCTATGTTAAAGGTAAGAGTGGAGATAGCTAGGGTGTAAATCATGCTTCTACTGCTTTGTTCCACCATTCGAGGATGGTTGATCAAAGTGGGGGAGAATTGAAACACCCTGGGTTTTAGTCCTTGTAAATTTCTTGAGTTTTAAGTCAATTGTTAATCATATGACTCATCATACTAGTCATATGATAAGGGTACGGGCCAGGTGACCCAACTCGTAAGGTGTTTAGTATTGGGTGGTTGAGTTTATGGTAAGGTTACGACTTGGTGGGTACGAGTCATATGGTAGGTGATAAGTCATTGGGTCGGTCCTTTACTTAATATAAAACTTAGTAACTTCACTTGGCTCTGAGTATTAGTGGCTCACTAAGAACCATAAGGATAGGGTATGAGTCGTGGTATGAAGTCATATGTTGTCCAGTGTTGATTTCTTTGGATTCTGTCATGGGTACGGTTTGGACCATATGAGTCATATGGTCAAGGTACAACTTAGGGCATGGAGTCGTATGTTGGACAGAATGGGATTTCCAATATTCTGATCAAGGTATGAGTGTAGGGTACCACTCATATATTGTGGGTACGATTGAAGGAGGCAAACCATACCCACCTACGGGAAATTTTACAACTTAAGATAAGGGTATTCTGGATATTTTCACTGATAACTTATTTTGACCCCATGACTTAAAACACTATTGGGACTTTATTGACCCTATTATTCTCAACCCAAAACACTTAAAACACTCAAATTTCTCTCAAAAAAAAGCTAGGGTTTTCTTCAAGCAATTAATTAAGGCTATAAAAGGTGGTTTCTCTCCATCGTCTTCGTTATCTAAGGCATATTACTCCTTCCTTGTTGTTAGTTAGAACTAAAATCATGTTTTCATTGATGGTTTTCATGGTTTTATTGTTGTATTGTTTGGGTTTTGAAATATGTGTTGGGGGTTTTAGTTGTTCTTGGTTGGATAATGTTTTCCCATATTTTTCTTATGGTTTTCATGTTATAATTGTGGTTTGAACATGTGGTTACATGAAAATGGTCAATTGGTACTTGGTTTTGGTTTTGGAAATTATATGCCTTCAACATGTTTGCAAAAATGCCTATGAGAATGTTTTTGTCACCTAGTTTGACTATTGTTGAAATCCTTGCATTGCATAAATTGTAATTGGAATCTAATTTTGGTTAAATGGTTTTAAATAGATTGGAAAGGCCATAGTGTCCATGGTATTGGTTTAAATGGAAACTTTGGAGACAAATTGGTTTAATGGCTTTGGCATGGGATAAATGGATAGACTTACAAGCTCTAATGTTGGTATGACAATACTGATTAAATAAGACTCCTTAGTAATTGGTTGGTTGTGTGTGAATTGTTTTAATATGAATTTAAAGGGGGATATGTTAGCAAAGCCATGGAAGGTGGTGGTCCTAAGGGGACCAAAACTAGAAACTCATGTTTATCTATGTAAGGTGGGTCTTGGTGACCGTGTACATTATATCACACTTATATTTTGGGAGATGTACTAGTCATCTCAGGGTTTTCTCCAATTCATGCGGCTAACACGTGTCGGGGCCTTTTCAGCAGGGGGAGATAAACCCATATAGCCCATGGGTGGTTTTAGAACGGCCAAGCTATACAATCCTAGGTTAAAGGTTTTAAATGCATAATAAACCCAGTTCTCTTTCCCGACATGATGTGTGTGTGTATATATATATATATTTGAATGTGATTGCATTTGGATATTTACTTGGTTTTAAATGTTGGAATTATTTTATCCTTACTCTTGAGTAAATGCTAGCTTTCACCCGCTAACCCATCTTCTGGCGCTTTATCCCCAAGCGATGCAGGAACCATCTATACTCTACCTGCTCAGTGATCGGATTCGGGAATAGCTTGTGTTAGATTGAAGTGGTGAGCTTCCATTAGAGCTGTCAAAATGGTCTTGGCCCGTGAGGTTGGGACAACTCAACCCTTTAATTAAGTAGGGTTGGGCTAAGTTTTTCAGCCCATTTAGAAATGAGGCTTATAAGCCCAGCCTCACTTGGACCGTCATCCTCAGAGGCCTAACCCGTCGGCCTCAGAGGTTAGCCCATAGGCTAGGACATTAAAAATAATTATTAAGTATTTTTAAGTTGGTCATTTATTTATTAGAAATTAGAATTTTGTTAATCTTTTCTAACTAGCGACTTATTTTTTTATTCATTCTTTGATTGATACTAATTTTTGGAAAGTTCTTAGTGTGTGTTTGAAATGGCTGCTAAGCTGCTTTTAGTTGTGAACTTCAAAAAGTTTCTTTTACTCGTGATGGTTTAGTAGTTGTTGCCTTTGCTGAATGCAATATTTTATTCTTTAAATGCAGGCTCTCTTCTGTTATAATCTTACTGCTTTTATGTAGATACTTTGTCTATATCTATTTTTATTATCTTAACCATATTAGAATTTTTCTATGGAATTTGTAGCTAATCAGCATTTCTTTGCTTATTACAACAAATTCCATAAGCTAATTACAACTAAGCGATCATTTAGTGTGAGGTATAAGGGATAAATAGTCCAAGATAAAATGAAGGACTATTTTATCCCATGTTTGGTGTGAGGTATTAGTTAGTATCAACATTATTTATAGCACCATTTACACCATAATAATGAGATAAATTATCCGTATACATGGTGGAATAACTAATTTCAAGATAGTTATATTGAGATAACTCTTTTCCAACCTAAAGACCCTTAAAGGTAATAATAAGATGTATGTAACATGCTAAAAACTAGTAGGAGACATATTAAAGTGAAACCATAAAAGCTGGTGATAGTCTATTGATACGCCCAAAATACAACTCTCGTTAGAAAGTGTAAGCGGTCGCTGTCAAATATAGAACCCAACTAGGTTGGGTGTCGAATCCCACAGGGAATACTGTGCTCACTAAATATTGTAATCGTTACTGGACTGTTGATCAGAGGTTCCTGAATAAGGATTTTTTTTTTTTTATTTGTAACTTATAAAGTAATTGATTGTAACAAGAGTATTACAATGATTGATTCTCTTTGTAATTAGTAATTTAATGAGATTAAACAAACCAGAGCTATGGTTACCAAAATGGTAGCACAATTAGGGTTGTGAATCACTTAAGAGTTCCATTTAGCAAATTCAATTGCAAGAAAGGTTGAATCCTATTCTTTATCCCTTAGTCTCTCAACCTAAGTGGATAGATTATCCTCTAATTCTCTCAAACTCAAAGGATATATTGTTATTTCAACCATTTTCTCATGTAAGATAATCCTGTTAGGGCATTTGCCATTAATCCAAAGGTTAAAGCCCTTAGAATTCATGTAAACACTTTCTTTTCCCAACAAACACTTTCCTTCAGACAAGTGATGTTCTTGGGCTCACTTTTCAAGTTTACAACCAAGAAAAGCCATTAAATTGAAGAAAGGTTTATACAATATCAGTTATTCATGGAACTCAATTTGACTCACAACCCATAGATGTTTTTCACATTAAGGATCCTATAACCCTAGTTATGGGAACTAGCCACAAAATTCCATAGAAGAAGAAGAAATAATTCTTGTATTATTCATAAATAGATTTAGAATTCACTTACAAAAATCTCAAGAATCAGTTCTTGAATCTTCAATAATGAATTGAATGATTAAGTTCCCGAAAGATATCTTTCAATCCCAAGGTACTAGGTTACAGAGAGTTTCAATAGATGATAAATATGTCAAAGATAATAAAAAAATCCTAATGCTAACCTTAAAATTTGGTATTTATATGTTCCCAGATAAAAAGGAATTTAAAATTTAAAAATCAGAAAAGCCACGTCCAAGTTGATGGCCAAAGTGGTGGTCCATCGAAAGTCTGACGGTCCACCATCTGGTCCATCACTGACTCTTCATGAAAAGTTATTTCTGGATAAGGTCTGACGATCCAACTGGTGGTCCGTCATAAGACTGACGGTCCACCAGTTTGTCCATCACTGAGTCCTTCCGTAGAGTAGCTTCTGGATAAGGTCTGACGATCTAACTGGTGGTCCGTCATAAGACTAACGGTCCACCATTTTGTCTGTCACTGATTCCTTCTGGAGAGTAGTTTCTGGATAAGGCCTGACGGCACACCTGGTGGTCCGTCGCAATACTGATGGTCCACCATTTGGTCCGTCACTGAGTCCTTTAGGAGGCCATGTTCTGGATAAGGCCTAACAGTCCAACTGGTGGTCCATCGCAAGTCTGACGGCCACCATTTTGACCGTCAAATTCCTTTAATTGCTACTTTTTCCAAGTTTCTTCTGTGATTCACTCCTTTCCCTGAAACACTAAAAAGACTCATTAAATACCACTTTGGTTGCTTGAAAAGATGCAATTTTCCCAAGAAGATGATGCCAAATGTTCCATCAAAAGCTGAAATATCAATACCCTCAACTTAAGATAATTGTTTGTCCTTAAGCAACTCAGCACCTTATTGCGAACATGAAAAATACAATGACCTGTAACCAACCACTAAAACATTTTTATGCAACTATTCACCCATCATTTCACTTATATGAATTTAACACATCAGGGTCTACACCCGACATTGATCATAATTAAGCACACAAACATAGATGTTACATCCCACAGAGAACAGCAAAACTCAGTGAAACTCACGTTTCCCTCACAACAATGAAATCCACCACTCATCACATGATGTAGACGTAATCTAAACTCTCACACTCATCAAAGAAGTTACAAGCATAGTCCTAAATACCCATAGGCTTGCCCTAGCCATACGACACCTCCTCAAAGTCGACTCGCTAGGATCAAACAGGTCTTTTCAAGGCTTGTAATGAGGCTTCAGGTTAGGTAAGGATATGTTTTTGGATAAAGTGACTCATTAATACTTAACTCTCATTTCCATTGCATTACTGTAACCCAGATCAACTTATTTACTGCTTCTAATAACAGGCTCTTCTTCAGGCATAAACCTCCCCCCCTCTTTTTTTTATATATATTGAAAAAGACAAGTATCAACAGTCACCCTCAACTTAAGGTGCACAATATCTTTGAACTGATCAGGGCCAAAAGTTTTTAGACTGAAATTTACACATAACTTTCATTTAGCATTTGCACCTTGACAAAAGTCACCCTCAACTTAGGTGTTTTGCCTAAGTTAAAGTGCACAATACCCAAATATTGGGCGAAGACCAAAGTAGGATGCTAACGCCCTACAGAGAGTAAATGAACGTTATTGGAATTGAAAAAAATAAGGTCCTACAGGCACAAGACGGGTTCAAATAAGATAAAAATCTTTTTAATGGGGTTATTTATTTAGGCTTAGTGGAATAAAAGTACAAGAAGGCCTGTTATCCTATCCTATTGAATCCACTAGAAGACTGTATCAATGACTCAGGCAAGTGCTAGGCATTAGACTATGCAAGAACTGAAAGTAAATCCTCACGCCCACCAGCAACTAAACTAAACTTCTTCTGCAACTCTTGGAATGTTCATCACATGATTCATGCATCTCTTATAGAATAATGCCAAATGTAGATTTACTGAAGGTTATGTACACATGTTTGCATGAATAAAGTAAATAATTACACACACAGGCTCATAGTCTTATGCCAACATCATTCATTATCCATATTTACAATGAAGTATTGAAATAGAAATATTTTATAGATAATTATTAAACACAGATATTTATATCACAAGCTGCAGAATTTGAAATGCAATAATAAAAACACCCTAGAAATGCCGCTTCTACTAGGTAGTACATGATTGGATTCAAAATATCGGAAACAACATCCAACCATGATGTAAATACACCCACCCCCACACAAAAAGATAAGCATTATCCGCAAACCAATAAATTATCGTATATAGTTGGATTGGGGTATTTACCTTGCCTCCTATTTCTCTAAGGCATCTGTCAGGTGGGGTGAGGTCCTTGCATCCTCACCCAGTGCAATGTTAGCCCCTATGGTGGTAGGAGAACTCACAACCTCATCCTCCACAATTGGAGGAATTGTCTCTCGAACTGATCCTGGACTTTGCCCCCTTTCTGGGGCAGCACTAGTAGAGACTCCTGCCACTTTGTTTTCTACCTCTTTTTGCTTTGTTTCAGCTTCTTTCTTTGACTTCTTTGTAGCTCTTTTCAGGTTATGTTGGTCTAACTCCTCAGGTGACATGGCTTCTCTCTTTCTCCTTTTTTCTTCTTTCCTTGCTGCTTTTTTATCCATTTGTTGCTTGCCTTTGTCCTTCACAGGTCTGCCCATCAGATCTAGAATGCCCTTCACATTATCACTTACCACTAAAGTCAGGTCAAATGCAGGCTGTTGTGACTGTTTCTCCTTTAACTCTGCTATGTCCTCCTTTGCCTGCTCAAACTCTGCCATGAGCTTGGCAAGATCAGGGAGAGACACTGAATCTAGCCTTTTGTTGATGCGGGCTTCCATGTTATCCATTCTAACTTGAATAAATTGAAATGTCCTAACTGCTTCGGCCACAATTTCATCCACAAAAAGTTTGAAATCTCCATCACACTTTTCTAACTGTTTCTAAAACCGTTTTTGATTCTTCACCACCTTAACAAAATTTTATGGGTTGAACCCGTATTCCGCAAACTCCACTCCACCAGAAAATTATGTAGAAAATGACCCTGTAGACGTACCCTGGGGCACATAATCAGGTGGTATATATGTGTTGATGGATAAGGTCATACCTTCAGGCATTTCTGGGGCCTCGGGAACTGGTGTAGACTAAAGCTGATATGCTGGAGGCTTGGTCACACAATTTTCGAATTTCAATTCATCCTTCGACTTCTCAATGTCCTACCTATGTGTAGTTTATACTTCATTGTCAACCCCACGGATCAGTGGCACACCAGCTTATTTGCATAACTCAGTGATCAAACATGGGAAGGGTATAGAAGTGGTTACTTTATGTGCCCGCACGAACATCTCGTCTGCAATTAGCTGTCCAAAATCAATTTGTAGCCCCGAAAGAAAACTAGCTACTGCTACTGATATGTGATGATCCAAGTTCCTATCTCCTTTTTTTGGCATTAACCTCAACCGAACAATAGCCCACCAGAACTTAGCTTTAATGATAAGGGTGAACTTTGCAATGCGCTCTTTGGAATTAGTCAACCAGGAAGGATTTCCATCATCGGTCAATAAAGAAGTGGCCCAACATCTCTGACCGGAAGCATTTCTCATTCTATACTCAAAATCTGGGACAGCGGGTGGGGCATCATATCCTGGCCCTAATAGTATCCTATTAATTATTCGGGATGAGATATCAACGGTGACCCCTCAAATCGGGACTGACTCCCTGTTTGGTCTATTCAAGATTGGAGTCCCTTTTGGGCATTCTGCTTTCACCAAACACAGATAATTTGTGAAGAATTCCCTACCTAATTCGGTTGGTACTCTCCTGGTGGTCTGCTCACCTATTCCAATCCATATTCGTTGAAACGGTGCTCTAACTCGGGATATTCATGAAGTTATGTTGTCATAATCTGATGTTCTTCTATGAATGATCTTCTGATCCCTCGAGATGTAGGTGTCAACCCATCATAGAACTCTTTTTGTGCCCCATCTATCTGCCACCTGATAGTTTCTCGAATCTGTGGATCTTTTTGCCTGATAATATTATCACCCTCAGGTTCATCTACAGCATCAGGAACTCACATTTGATCCTTCACGTTAATAGTTTCAGTATCACCCTCCACAGGCAATGGTTGAGTTGCAGCAACAGTTGCCTCATCGAGGCTAGAACTTGTACTACTAGATGTACTCTCACTCTCCTCTTCAGACTGGTAGAGTATGAAAGCTTCTCTTTCATTTTGTCTAGTGTTGTAAGCCGGTGCAAACTCATTTCTACCTCGTTGAGATCTTCCTCCTCTGGTTTGCGGAAGTTTAGGGGCCATAACGCCTGAAAAAAAGTAATGAATTAGTTCAAAATTCAAAAATAGCTACATCATGTAATTTTGCATTGTGACGGTCAAGTAGGTGGTCTGTCAAAAAGTTGACGGTCCACCAATTCAACCGTCGCTACTTATCCAGAAAGTGTCATCTCAAATTTCATTGTGACGGTCAAGTTGGTGGTCCGTCATAAATCTGATGGTCCACCAATTCAGCCGTCACTTCTTATCTAGAATGTACCATCTCAGAGTACTTTTTAACGGTCAAGTTGGTGGTCCGTCAAAAATTTGATGGTCCACCAATTTAACCATTGCACCTTCATCTTCAGCCTCAATTTTGGGTTCGACCCTTTTTGTCGAGAAATTGCATATCAGATCAATTTCCAACCATCAACACGGCACTAAACTCATATTTTAAGCACATTCTTTGAATTTTACAACTCGTGCTACTCAGATTTCACACAAATTGGCACATTGAAGTCCAACTCAAGTCATTCAAACTCAACACAATAAGAAAAACCCAAGAAAACAAATCATGCTCTTACACTTAATATGGACAACCAGAAAAGAAGGGTATGCACTTACCTAGATTATGCAGGTACACTACGTGCTTGAAACCTCAGAGACAAAGCTAACTTACAAATTGTAGCTCTTGCACTTCTCTTTATTTGTGATAAAGAGAGAGAAGGAGTGAACTAGTTTTAATAAGGTAAAAATAGAGAAGATGGGGAGTCTCAGATGGGATAACTCCCTTCAGGTTCTTTAAATATTAAGGAAGTGGAACAGCTAAGGGTCATGGAATGGTTACAATGGTTACAATGAATGTACCGACTCAATTTTATCCTTAAAATCTCACTTTGGGTCAAATATGGAATACTTATAAAGAGTGTCAATTTAACCCGACCTGATTTGGAATTAGGGTTAAAGTGACAATGATATTGACGGTACGTCATAAAGATGGCAGACCACTACTCTGAACATCACTCGTCACCAGGGTTTGGGTGTTTCTATTTCGGTGTGATGGTGAGTGGGATGGTCTACCAAGAATATGATGGTCCATCAGTTCAGCCGTTACTTCTTACCAGAATGTAGATCATTGATCTTATTTTTGATGGATCTTATGACGGCCCACCAGGTTTGTGGCGGTCTGCCACTTAGGCCGTTGTGGCTTATTCAGTGAATAAAATTTCTTGACATTTCTTAACGGATGAAAGTGGTGGTCCATCAAGAGAATGGTGGTCCACCAAGTCGTCCGTCGCCTTGTTCCAGTGGATCACCTATATCCCCCTTTTCCTTTTTTTGCATTTCTGGTCCTGAACACTTCACAAACATATCAAAATTGCACAAAAACATGAAAGGGACTCTATCTATGGTTACAAAAACATGTTGTGGGTTGCCTCCCACTAGCGCTTGATTTATCATCGCGGCACGACTAAGTTATCTCGGCTACTCATACTTCATCGATATAAAAGATATCAACACTTCTTATCGAGTCTTTTGGACAGATATAAAGTTTGATTCATTACCCATTCACTTTGAAGACGCTACCGTATTCATTTGCAAGCTCGAATACTCCAGATAAGTAGACTTGACTAACTTTAAACGGTCCTAACCACTTAGACTTGAGTTTACCTGGAAACAATTTGAGCCTGAAATTGAACAGAAGTACCAAATCACCTTTCCGGAAGTCTCTACTTTCAAGTCTTCGATCGTGATACTTTTTCATCTTGACTTTGTAAAGGTTTTCTCTTTCGTAATCCCTGAGACGGAATTCATCCATATCATTTAGTTGCCCAATCTTAGCTCTGTTGCCTCCTTCCAATTCAGATTTAACATTTTCAGAGCCCACAAAGCCTTGTGTTCTAGATCAACCGGTAAGTGGCATGCTTTTCCATAGACTATATGATACGGTGACATGCCAATAGGGGTCTTAAACTCAGTCCGATACACCCACAAAGCATCATATAGCTTTTGAGCCCAATCTTGCCTATTAGCATTCACTATTTTGGCTAGGATGGTTTTAATCTCCCAATTCGACACCTCCACTTGCCCACTAGTTTGTGGGTGATATGGAGTTGCTACTCTATGTTGTTTCACCCCATATTTCACTAAAACTACCTGGAACACTTTGTTGAAAAAATGGGATCCTCCATCGTAGTTCGTGGCACTCCAAAGCGAGAGAAGATGTTCTTCTTAAGAAATGCAACAACTCTCTTCCCTTTATTATCAAACAAGGCAACAGCTTCAACCTATTTTGATACATAATCCACAGCAACTAAAATGTACTTTATTCCATACGAGCTTACAAACGAGCCCATGAAATTGATGCCCCATACATCAAATAATTCCACTTCAAGCATCTTGGTTAAAGGAATTTGATGTCACTTAGAGATAGACCCCTGCCTCTGACATTGGTCATATTTTAGCACAAACTCAGGAACGTCCTTGAATAATGATGGCCAATAGTATCCACTCTGCAACACCTTTCTCGTAGTTCGATCACCTGCATGGAGACCTCCGACTGGGGAAGCATGATATGATTCCAATATGCTTAATACATCCACCTTTGGAACACATCTCCTTAATATACTGTCAGCACAACGCCAAAAAAGATATGGCTCATCCCAGAAGTAGTGTGTCACAACATGAAGAAACTTCTTTCTTTGATGGAAAGAAAGATTTTCTGGAATCACCTCACTCACCATATAATTTGCAAAATTAGCATACCAAGGTAGGTTCTCCAAAGCAGCAGCTAAGATTTCCTCTTCCAAAAATGCATCATTGATCTTCATCTCATCTCTAACTGCTAGCTCACCTTCCATCCTAGACAGATGATCCACCACTTGGTTTTTGCAACCCTTTCAATCTTTTACTTCAAAGTCAAATTCTTGGAGTAGTAACACCCATCTAATCAACCTTGGCTTTGCTTCTTTTTTAGCCATCAAATATCTCAAGGTTGTATGGTCAGTGTGGACCACCACCTTGGTACCTAGAAGATAATTTCTAAACTTCTCAAAAGCATACACTACAGCAAGGAGTTCCTGTTCGATGACAATGTAATTCTTTTGAGCTCCATTCAGAGTTTTGCTGGGATAATAGATTGGATGAATTAATTTGTCCCTCTTTTTCCCCAAAGCGGCTCCAAGGGAAACACCACTTGCATCACACATGATCTCAAATGGCTTGGACCAATCTGGTGCTATAGTGATAGGGGCTTCCACTAGTTTCCCTTTAAGGCATTCAAATGCCTTCAAGCAATCTTCATCAAAGGAAAACTTTATTTCTTTCTCCAAAAGTTTGCAGAGTGGGTTTGCAATCTTGGAGAAGTCTTTAATAAACCTACGATAAAAACCAGCATGGCCGAGAAAACTGTGAACCCCCTTCACAGAAACTGGAGGTGGTAGTCTCTCAATAACATCAACCTTGGCTCGATCAACTTCAATCCCTTTTTGCTGAAATTTTATGCCCGAGAACAATGCCCTCCTTAACCATAAAGTGGCACTTCTCCCAATTAAGCATAAGATTGAATTCCACACATCGTTTCAAGGCCATACTCAGGTTTTCCAAACACAACTCAAATGAATATCCTACAACCGAAAACTGATCCATAAACACCTCCAAGGTGTCTTCAACCATATTTGAGAAAATGGACATCATGCACCATTGGAAGGTGGCAGGTGCATTACATAACCCAAAACGGCATCCGCTTGAATACGAAAGTGTCATACGGGCATGTAAAAGTGGTCTTCTCCTGATCTTCGGGAGCAATACAAATCTGGTTATATCCAAAATAACCATCCAAAAAGCAATACCATCCCTTTTCTGTCAATCGATCAAGAATTTGATCCATGAAGGGCATTGGAAAGTGATCCTTTAACGTCCAGGAGTTGAGATTTTGGTAGTACATACACACCCTCCACCCAGTAATAGGCCTGAGTGAGATCAATTCATTCTTCTCATTGGACACCACTGTCATGCCCCTTTTCTTAGGAACACATTGCACAGGACTCACCCACTTACTATCTGATATAGGATATACCACCCCTGTATCTAACCACTTGATGATTTCTTTATTTACCACCTCTTGTATAGGTAGGTTTAGGAGACGCTGATGCTCAATAGCATGTAAACAATCCTCCTCTAGCTGAATTTTGTGCATACATATGCCAGGAGGAATACCAATGATATCCGCAATAGTCCAACCAATAGCTCTCTTATATATCTTAAGAACGGAGATTATAGCTTCCATATGTTTCTCACCCAGATCAGCAGAAATAATGAAGGGTAGTGAATTACCACTCCCCAGGAACACATACCTCAAATGACTGGGTAACTCTTTCAATTCCAACACCGGTGGCTCTTCAACAGATGGCTTTGCCAGTGGTGTTGGTCGATTCTTGAGATAAAGATCAAGCTTCTTAGGATTGTAAGAATATGATCCCATTCCTTTCAAAGCACAAATGGTCTCTTCATAATCTACAATATTTTCACAATCAAAATTCATAAGCACTGCGGCTAACGGCTCAATAGCAAGCTGCTCCTCTATTGGTATTTCCTGCTCATCCTCATAATATACATCAACAATTTTGAACACGCTTATCTCTTTATGTTGTTTCATTGATTTGCACAGATCAAAATACACCACTTTATCATTCATCATAAATAAAAGCTCATTAGCTCGCAAATCTATCAGCACACTTTCGGTTGCGAGGAAAGGTCGACCCAAGATTATTGGCACCTCAAAGTCCTCCTCGCAATCTAGAATTACAAAATCCACAGGAAATATGAAGGTAGCTACCTTCACCATCACATCATACAAAATACCAATAATTTTTTTTACCGACCTATCCACCATCACAAGCCGCATGTTGGTGGGTATGGGGTCTCCTAAACCTAATTTTTTATAAACAACTAGCGGCATCAGTTTAATGCTAGCTCCCAAATCACATAAAGCTTTAGCAAATTCAAAAGACCCTACGTGCAAGGAATAGTAAATGCTCCTGGATCTGCCTTCTTCTACACCAAGGACCTTGTAGCAATAGCACTGCAATGATGGAGATTATCCACCGGTTAGTAGCTCGCCGCTCTATTCTTTGTCAAAAGGTCCTTCATAAATTTGGCATACCCTGGCATTTGCTCAAGTGTCTCGACCAAAGGCATATTTACCGTCAACTGCTTCAATATGGCCAAGAATTTGTTAAACTTCGTATCCTCATCCTTCTTCTTCAATCTTTGAGAAAAGGGAGGTGGTATTTTTGGGAGAGTGTTCACCACTACTTTCTTTTCCTTGTCTTCCTCTCTTTTCCACTCATCAGCCTACTGACTATTGGATGAAATATCATGAATGATCTCATCCAATTTTTTAGACTCTATCGGATGATCAATATCTGCTTCATCAATATTCTCTGCCATAGTATCCACCACAGGCTTGCCCACAGATGGGCTTGCCAGTACTTTACCACTCCTAGTGGTAATTTCCATGCACGAACTATCCTTTCTTGGATTTTGAACTGTATCACTTGGTAGAGTGCCAACCTTCCTCTGATTAAATGTATCAGAAAGTTGGTTCATTTGCTGCTCCAACTGTTTTATTAAAGTAGAGTGCGAGTCAACCAATTGATTCATTGAGGATAAATCATTTTTTATCTTTGCTACTCCAGTATTAGTTGCTTCCACCCCTTTTAATAATTTAGCCATCATATCTTCCATGGACATCTTTCCAGAGCTAGTTGCAGTAGCCTCACTATTTCTAGGAGGCACATATAACCCACTCCTATCATTTTTGTTTTTCCAATTTCCTTGGTCTCGGTCCTTGTATCCAAATTTATCATAGTAGTTCTGAACTTGGTTTCCTTGGCCAGTGACTCGAAAACCCCCTGATGGTTCAAATAATTAGTTTTCTCCTCAGAATCAGAGTCAGCTCTACCCTGTAATGCCATAGCCTTCACCTCTCTCTGTCTTTCCTGATAATTAATACTTCGTAAGAAGGTACATCTGTATCTTTATGTAAGCCATGTCTTGGTTACGTTCTTCTTTCCTTCGCCTCTATTTTGTAGTCATGTCAATAGATATAGTGGAGCTTGCTACCTCAGAATCCATGGTATGCAAAGATTTGCTCTGCTTTGTCATACGATCCAACATCTCAAACACCTTAGGAAAAGTGAGGTCCATGAATGACCCACCCACAGCATTATCCACTACTGGCTTAGTCAATGAATTCAAGTCCCTATATAATATCTCCTTCAGGTGGATGTTGGTCATCTGATGATTCGGGCACTGAGTGAGCTTCTTTTATAACCTCTCCCAAGTTTCATGGAGAGCTTCAGTTGGAAGTTTCCTAAAATTACTGATTTCATCTCTTAATTGTGCCCTCTTGGACGGTGGAAAGAACCTTTCTAACAAAGCATCTTTCAATTGCCTCCAGTTTATAATAAAATCTGGGGTTAGCCCATTCAACCATAAAGTTGCTTCTCCAAAAAGAGACAATGGTAATAATCGCAGCTGAATACCATTTTATCCTACTCCTGGATTGTGAATAATTTGCATGTCGAGATAAAGTTAATCAAATGCATATCCGTGTCATCACCCGCAAGTCCATCGAACAGTACCTTAAGATGCAATAACTAGATCATGGTACTCGTGATATTAAACTTAGCTCCAGGTGCTATGGGCAGAGGAATAATAGACCATATAGAACCAGCCCCATCCAAGTCATCATTATCATCGTCTAGAGCAAACTGAACATCTCGACGTTCAGGTCTCATCCTAGCCTGGCGATTTCTGTTGATATTCCTGTTTGCTGGTGCGGATACATTATCTGCACGTCTTGGGTTTAATAACTCATCATCGCCCAGGTCCTCATCATCTGGGTTTACTTCTCGACTATCATTGTCTGTATTTTGGTGGTTTACTTGCACGGCTGCCAAGGCTGCTAATCTAGACTGCTCCTACTGAGCAGCTATTCTTTCTAGGTCCTGGTGACCGTCCATTCTACTAATAAGTTGTGGTTCTATATGAATAGGTAATAATGGTTGACCTGATCTATATGTACTTGTCATACAAGATACTCAACCTGTACAAAACAAAAACAACAAATAAAAAATAAAATTTGGGAATCTTTGACCAAAGGGTCGATTAACAATCACAAACTTAGTTGACAACTGTAGTCCCCGGCAATGGCACCAAAATTTGATACGCCCAAATTACAACTCTCGTTAGAAATTATAACGGTCGCTGTCAAATATAGAAACCAACTAGGTTGGGTGTCGAATCCCACAGGGAATACTGTGCTCACTAAATATCATAATCATTACTGGACTGTTGATCAGAGGTTCCTGAATAAGGGGGTCATTTTTTGTATTTGTAACTTATAAAGTAATTGATTGTAACAAGAGTTTCCAATGATTGATTCTCTTTGTAATTAGTAATTTAATGAGATTAAATAAACCAGAGCTATGGTTACCAAAATGCTAGCACAATTAGGGTTGTGAATCACTTAAGAGTTCCATTTAGCAAATTCAATTGCAAGAAGGGTTGAATTCTATTTCTTATCCCTTAGTCTCTCAACCTCAGTGGATAGATTATCCTCTAATTTTCTCAAACTCAAAGGATACATTGTTCTTTCAACCATTTTCTCATGTAAGTTAATCCTATTAGGGCATTTTCCATTAATCAAAAGGTTAAAGCCCTTAGAATTCATGTAAACACTTTTTTCCCCAACAAATACTTTCCTTTCAGACAAGTGATGGTCTTGGGCTCACTTTTCAAGTTTTCAACCAAGAAAAGCCATTAAATTGAAGAAAGGTTTATACAATACCAGTTATTCATGGAACTCAATTTGATTCACAACCCATAGATGTTTTTCACATTAAGGATCCCATAACCCTAGTTATGGGAACTAGCCACAAAATTCCATAGAAGAAGAAATAATTCTTGTATTATTCATAAATAGATTTAGAATTCACTTACAAAAATCTCAAGAATCAGTTCTTGAATCTTCAATAATGAATTGAATGATTAACTTCCCCAAAGATATCTTTCAATCCCAAGGTACTAGGTTACAGAGAGTTTCAATAGATGATAAATTTGCCAAAGATAATAAAAAAATCCTAATGCTAACCCTAAAATTTGGTATTTATATGTTCCCAGATAAAAAGGAATTTAAAATTTAAAAATCAAAAAAGTTGTGTCCAAGTTGACGGCCAAAGTGGTGGTCCGTTGAAAGTCTGATGGTCCACCATCTAGTCCGTCACTGACTCTTCATGAAAATTTATTTCTGGATAAGGTCTGATTATCCAATTGGTGGTCCGTCATAAGACTGATGGTCCACCATTTTGCCCGTCACTAAGTCCTTCCAGAGAGTGGCTTCTGGATATGGTCTGACGATCCAACTGGTGGTCCGTCATAAGACTGACGGTCCACTATTTTTTCCGTCACTGAGTCCTTCCAGTGAGTGGCTTCTGGATAAGGCCTGATGGTACACCCGGTGGTCCATCGTAATACTGATGGTCCACTATTTGGTCCGTCACTGAGTCCTTCGAGAGGCCATGTTTTGGATAAGTCCTGACGGTCCAACTAGTGGTCCGTTGCAAGTCTAACGGTCCACCATTTTGACCGTCAAATTCCTTTAATTGCTACTTTTTCCATGTTTCTTCTGTGATTCACTCCTTCTCCTGAAACACTAAAAAGACTCATTAAATACCACTTTGGTTGCTTGAAAACATACAATTTTCCCAATAAGATGATGCCAAATATTCTGTCAAAAGTTAGAACATCATCTATGTCACGACCCAAGCTGGGGCCCTGGTCGTAATGGGCATCTCAAACCATCAAGGCGTGAGAGACCCCTCTAACCCCCAGCCCACTAGTGATATTATGCTTTGGTCCCACGCCCACACGGCTTTAAAATGCATCACTAGGGAGTAAGGTTTTCTTACTTATATACCCAGTATCCCTCCTGTGCTTTGACGATGTGAGACTCCTTCCTAAGTTGGGGTGTTATATACACCCTCCTTATGGACTCAGCGTCCTCGCTGAGGTTTGTTCCACCGAATGGGATTTTCTTACACTCAAGACTTAGGTTTTCCCTGCCTTACCGGGATTTGCCTACACTCAATTTGAACTCTAGCCCACATCAATAGAGATGACACAGGAGCGGCTTTGATACCATTTTTTCATTACCTGAGCTGTGTCCCTGGACGCGATGGGCATCTCAAACCATCAAGGCCCGAGAGACTCCTCTAACTCTCCAACCCACTAGTGATATTATCCGTTTTGGGCCCAGGCCCGCACGACTTTAAAACACATCACTAGGGAGTAAGGTTTTCTTAATTATATACCCAACATCCCTTATGTGCTTTGCTGACATGGGACTCCTTCCTAAGTTGGGATGTTACAGTCTAGTACTTACAATATTTTAGTTTATCATGTTTTGGGTTGCTTTTATTTTTCTGAAGAGTCAACCGATCCCAACCCACAGCCTTCTTAGGGTTGGGTTGGGCCGCTATTATAAAGGCTCTTTAGTTAAGAGGGATAGCCCATCCTGGCCAATTTAATTCTCTAGCCCGCTAGGGTTGGGTTGGGTTGGGTTGGGCCAGGACATTTTGACAACTCTCGCTTCCATACTCCGGAAGGCTTCATTTTATGTTATGGATTTTTCTATATTCTTTTTTCATATCATAGACATTATTTTTGGCTATGGTCGGGGGCATGTCCCGATCGAATATTGTTTTACTTTTGGATAGAGGCTTTATACGACTACTATGGGTTTTCATGGGCGATGTTGGTATGGGTGTCACCCTTTGCATTGGTATTGGTATTTGGGCTGACACGTTGAACTATATTTGATTTATGATTGTTCCATTTTTTTATGTTATATATATTCAGAATTCATCTGGCTTTATGTATCGGGTTGTTATGGTTGTGTCTTAGGGGTGGTCTCCGGTCCTGATTGGGCTTGAGACACCCGACATGACAGGGCCCTGGTTTGGGTCATGTCATCTCTATACCTATGGTCTGGAACAAGTGCAGGTAGTACATGCAGTCTAGCACAGGGCGTAGGTTGCGGATGGATAACATTCTGCAAGTCAGCTCTCGGGATTTTGGATTTCTAGCACCCGTTTTGTCTACATGCGGTTCGTAGGTCTACATGCGGTCCATAGGTTGACTTAGTAATTCTCGAGAGTCATTTTTTTAGCTCTTCTTCGACTCTCAAACATGCATTGATCACGATCAATCCAAAAAACATCCGATCATCCATAATCACTCCAAAAGTATCCAAAACATCTTTTTCACCTTTTTCATGAACTTAGAATCCAAAACATGGATTCCTACAAAACATACCCAAAATGGGTCATATCTAATAAAAAGGCCTCAAAAACTTGCATATTTTCCATATTTTAAGCATCAAAAGTGCTATATTTTTGTAGCACATCATTATTGCTTCCCGATCATCGGTAAGAAGAAAGAGGACCCCAAAGCATTTACTATTCCATGTACCATTTGGTACTTCAAATTATCTCGAGCTTTATTTGATTTGGGAGCTAGTATAAAACTGGTGCCCTTAGTTGTGTTGAAACAATTGGGGTTGGGAGCACCCAAACCAATATCCAGGAGTCTATTGATGGCTGACCAGACTATGAAGAAATTGATTGGTATTGTGTGATGTTTTTGTGAAGGTTGCAACCTTCATATTTCCAACTGACTTCGTAATCCTTAACTGTGAGGTTGACTTCAAAGTCCTTATTATCTTGGTCAGGCCTTTCCTAACTATGGATCCGGTCTTGGTTGACATGGAATAGAGAAAATAAAGTTTAGACTCAATAAAAGCAAGTTACTTTTGATGTATGTCAATCTATATGATAGCCGAGGGATATGAGAGCGGTGTCCGTGATTGATACTATTGATGATAATATAGTGATTGTGGCCATTGAAGAGACACTTGGGGTAGAGTCATTAGCAACGATTATCATAAACTTTGACAGCGATGGTATTGATGAGTATGATGAGATAGTGAGTGCATTGTATGGTAGAGGTTCTTATAATTATGTTTTAAATAAACTAGATCGTGATATAAAAAATAGAACCACTTCTCCAGCTTGACAATCTATTGAGGAGCCATTAGTCATAAAATTGAAGGACCTCTCATCTCACTTGCGTTATCCATTTCTGGGGGACAACAATACCTTGCCGGTAATTATTGTGGCTAGTTTATTGGAGACATAGGTTGAGTATTGATCTCAGTGTTGAAGAGGTTTAAGCGATCCATCGAGTGGACTATTATAGGCATTGTGGGGATTCCACTCGATATTTGCACTCATAAGATATAACTTGAATCGTAGTGTATACTTAGTATCGAGCATCAAAGTTGGTTGAATCCCCTTATATTGAAGGTAGTGAAGAAAGAGATCATCAAGTGGTTAGATAATACAGTGGTTTATCCCATTGCGGGTAGCAAGTGGGTTAGCCCGATTTAATATGTACCTAAGAAGGGTGGGATCACTATGGTCCCAAATGAGAAGACTGAATTGGTACCCATGAGATTGGTTACTGGATAGAGAGTACGTATGGACCAGTTACTGGATGAAGAGTACGCATGGATTACAAAAAGTTGAACATTTGGACTCAAAAGGACTATTTTCCCATGTCATTTATGGATCAGATGCTTGACAGACTTTCTAGCAGGGGTTGGTACTATTTTCTTGAAGAGTACTCAAGATATGATAATATTTCTATTGCTCCCAAGGATCAGCAAAAGACAACTTTTACTTGCCGTTATGAGACTTTTGCATTCAACCTGATGCCATTCAAACTATGCAATGCTCCTGCCACCTTTCAGCGGTGTATGATGTCAATATTTTCTGACATGGCACAGGATACTATAGAGGTTTTTATGGACAACTTTTTAGTAGTTGGGGACTCTTTTTAGGATTGTTTGTCCAACGGACTCGAAAGATGTGATGAGTGAAATTTGGTGTTAAATTGGGAAAAGTGTCATTTCATAGTGAAGGAATGTATTGTTCTCATTCACAAAGAATGGTATTGAGGTGGATAAACAAAAGGTAGAGGTTATTGAAAAATTGCCTCCTCTAATCTCACTTAAACGTATCCAAAGCTTTTTGGGTCATGCTATCTTTTATAGGTGGTTCATCAAGGACTTCCCTAAAATTTCTAATTATCTATGTAATATTTTAGAGAAGGAGGTGAAATTTGTATTGACGATGCATGTCTCAAGTCCTTTGAGTGTCTTAAGAAGCAATTGATCTCGGCTCCTATTATTGTGTCCCCGGATTTGCCTTTACCATTTAAGGTTATGTGTGATACTAACAGAGTGGCCTTGGGTTTTTCCCTATGCCAGAGACATGAGAAAATCCTTAACTCTATCTACCATTCCAGCAAGGCATTAAACCCCGCACAAATAAACTATGCAATCATGGAACAAGAGTTACTTGCAATGGTTTTTGCATTTGTGAAATTCTGGTCCTATTTGATAGGTACCAAAGTTATAGTTCACACAGATCATGCATCTCTGAGGTATCTAATGTCAAAGAAATATGATAAACCAAGGCTGATATATTAATTCCTCTTGTTGCAAGAATTTAACTTTGAGGTAAAATATCGAAAAGGCACGAACAACCAGGTTGTTGATCACCAATCTCTCCTTGAGGAGGAGGAAAATGCAAAAGTTAAGGGATGAGCTTGACATAGATGATACTTTTCTAGATGAGAGAGTCTTGGCAGCATCTCAAGACTTAATCCCCTATTTCACTGATTTTGTCTATTTTTTTGCAAGTTATCTTGTTCTAAAAAATTTGTCATTCCAGAAGTGAAAGAGTTTCATGCATGAGGTGAGTAAAATTTTTTGGGATGAGCCTTATATCTTTCGTATTTGTGTGGATGGATTGCTCATAGATGTATTCCTGAGGTGGAAAAGATGAGCATCCTTGAGACTTGTTATTCATCATCAGTGGGGGGTCATCATGGTGGTACTAGCACAGCCCACCAGACTATGAAGTATGGTTATAATTGGCCAACTATCTACAAGGATGCTCATGGCTATGCTCAAGCTTATGACCGGTGTTAGCTACAAGGCAATATAACACGAAAACATAAACTCCCCATGAAACCTGTCTTGGAGTTAAAGTTGTTTCATGGATGGGGAATTTATTTCATGGGTTCGTTTGTTCGATCTTATGGGATGAAGTACATTCTATTAGCAGTCTACTATATTTCAAAGGGGGTGGAGGATATTGTGCTTCCTAACAATGAGGTTCTAAGTGTCACTGCATTCTTGAAAAAGAACATCTTTTCTTGAAATGGCACTTAGTGATCATGGTCTCACTTCTGTAACTACCTATTTAATACCCTACTCAATAAATATGGTTTTAATCATAAGGTGGAAACACCTTACCATCCTCAAATAAGCGGGAAAGTTGAGGCCTCTAATAGAGAGACCAATTCCATATTGGCGAAGACTATGAATATTAATAGGAATGATTGGTCAAGAAAGTTAGATGATGATTTGTGGGCCTAACGGATAGTTTTTAAGATCCCCATAGGTGCCTCTCCATATAAGCTTATATACAGAAAAGCATGCCACTTTTTGGTTGAACTTGAGCACAAGTCACTTGGGCATTGAAAAAGTTCAATTTGGAGTGGCATGATGTAGCTAAGTTGAGAATAAGTAAGGTGAATAAGTTGGATGAATTTCAAATCCATGCTTATAAGAGTTATGATCTATAAAAAGAAAATATGAAGTTGTATCATGATAAAAAAAATTGAGAAAAGAGTGTCTGAACTTGGTGATTTGGTCTTGTGTATAATTCAAGACTTCAATTGTTCCTTAGCAAATTGAAGTCTAGATGGTATGGACCATTCACCATGACTCAGGTGTTTCCACCTTTTTCTATTGATCTACAACGTGATGGTGAATCCTCATTTAGATTATATAGGCAGTAAGAGAAGCACTATTGGGAAACCCTAATGAGGTGAAAGTATGTGTTGATATGAGCCTTGGCTATGTCTGAGTAGCCAAGTCCAATGTGTTATGCTGCAATGTTAAATTAGGTGCTACATGGGAGGCAACCCATGGGCTGGTTGGTGAAGTATAAGTACCCAACTTAGCCACATCATTCCGCAATGTTAAATCAAGCGTTGCGTGGGAGGCAACCCATAGGCTGGTTAGTGAAGTCTGAGTATCCAACTTAGCCACATCATGCCACGACATTAAATCAACCATTATGTGGGAGGAAACCCATTTTTTTACATATTATATTATTAGGTAACTTTTGTGTTCAGTGTGTAGAGTTGAAGATTGCATAAAAAGACCAGGAAAGTTTTTGGTGAGAGGTCCCTGTGAGGGACCCTAAAAGTTGTAGGGAGTAGGAGCCCAAGCCAATCCTAAATAAAATTTTTGTGGAGTCATGTCAACTGAAAATGACACGTCACCTTGAGTTGTCATGAATGGAGAAACCAGGTAAGGTTCCAGTCATAATGGAGGGAGTCTACAGCTCATATCCTATGACTACGAGCCATTACCATGACTCATTGTCAGGCCTAACATCACAGGCTCAATGGGTCAACCCTATCAAATTTTGCAATTTAAAAGGGAATACCCAACTCCCGAATTGATTCACTTTCATTTTTAAATGGTCGTGACTCCTTCCATTCCCAAAACCACTCCACTAACTCTTAAAATACACTCATAACTCATTCCCAATCAACAAAATCACAAGACAAGTCTCTCAAAGTTGTTCTTCTCAAGATCTAGGGGAAAAATTCAAAAATCTCTAAAGGATCCTAGAAAATTATTTGAAGTAAGTATTATGCTTTAATGTCTATATCTTAAGTCGATGATAGTTATAGTAGAAAATGCTTGGATTCCTGTGTTGTGTTTGTGTTCATAGGGTGAAAATCCTCTTATTTTTGAAAAAACTAGAATTGTTATGAATAAAATAGGAGTAAATGATATTTGTTCTTAAAACTTGGATATAGGGATGAAGTAGGAGCATATTATACATGTTTAAATCATGGGAAAGTCTGAGTACCCATTGGGTATGTGAAAATCAGAAATTAAATCATCTAAACATCCATGTAACAGTAGCTATGGGACTCATAACAACTCATAGGGTCACCTAATGAGTTGTTTCATGACTCATAGCCACTCGGAACATAGGTTCCACGAGGTTTCGTGTCTCTGGTCACACTACGTGTCGTCGTTTTACCATATGACTCATAGTGTGGAGTCGTAGTAACTAGAAGGGGAAGGCATAGGAAAAGTTTCTGGTCAGACTACAAGTGTTGGTAATGAGTCATTGTATGACCTAATGACTCATTAGAAGGACTCATAGCCTGACTAGTAAATGATTCAAATATTCTTTGTCACCCTACGAGCCTCAGGATTACTTGTAGCATCAGGAAATGAGTCGTACCCTGACTCGTAGGGTGCCTAGCTACTACAACATAATTTTTTATTTTTCCTATTTTTATTTCCTTTTCTTAGGATTAATAATGTATGTGATTTAATAGGTACAAATGGAACCTAAGGTTGATTCCACCTAGAAAAAAATCACCAAAGAAACAAGCCCGCCCCTCTACTCGACTTCTCAGGGATGAGGCCACTGATGATGAGTCAAGTGGCTCCATCGAAGAATACCTACTATAAGGGGCATTAGAACTAAGAAAGAGGCTACCCTGGGGTACCAAGGGTTCTCAATCTAGACAATCACCTCCTCCCACCAGTCCAAGGTTAAAGAACCTCAGCCAAATAGCACAACACTCATAGTCTCAGTCTGAAGAGGATGGTGAGTCAAAGTCTAGCCCTTAGAATGAGGAAGATGAAGTAGATGATGCAAATAATGGGTCAAAAATAAGGAATTCGATCATGAGGGGTTAAAAAATGAGTAGTAGGAGGAGAGAGAGTCTAGTAATAGCCTGGTAGAGACACCACCTCCTTCCCCACGTACTAATACACTACAGATTAAGCCTACATTGATGCCCATCGTCACTTGGTAAAGGTACCCCGAGATGTAGAAATTATATGAGAGAGATAGTGCTATCACCTCTACCACCCAAAGACCAAAGAAAGGGTTCTACTTAAAGCCTAAGGGCAGTACTACAGGCATGTCTAAGATATTAGACTTCGAGGCTCATTTCAGACAGTACCACCTTGAGTGGATAACTAGAGCTCTAGGAAAATATAGCCTGGCATTGGTACGGGAGTTTTATACTATTTATCAAATAGAGCTAAAGCGGGTCCATCCATAGGGGATGTTGTGAAAAGATGGTGACCCCTTACTATCAGTTTTGATCAGAGTTACTCGAGTGAACATTTCAATATAGATTATTTCCAGGTTTCTTCATAGTCCAGACTTCCAGTTATTGGCTAATATTCTGAGATTGATCACCGCATAGATGAAATGTAAAAAGTAGAGATGAAGCAGATTGGGTTAGAATATAAGCTTACTCACTTAAGGTGGATGGAAGGCATTATTGCTATGATGCAAAAGGAAGAGCCTTGGGTGGTTGGTCCTTCATTATGGATTAGGAAGGGCTCATTAAATTTTACAACGAAGGCTTGGTGGATGTTGGTGTGTCTTAGGTTGGTCCCACAAAGGGGAATAATGTTCTGAGTCCTGACAGAGTCGCTCTGGTTGTGGTATTCATGGAGAGCTATGAGATCTATATAGCCAAGATTATTACTCGAGAGATTCGCGATTGAGGGGTGAGCATGGATACCACCTTACCTTTTCCTTGCTTATTGATGCATTTGTGTCTAGACCAGGGTGTACCAGATATCTAGGGTGTGGATCAATTTTTTCAAGTTCAAAGGACCACCAATTTAGGGTTGATTAAAGATTTTGCTAACCCCATCTCGAAGGTGAAGGTGGAGGCCACTTTACTTTGGTGGGTATTTCAGGCCAAAGGGCATGGTATTGATACACTGGGGTTTGCTGATATTTATGAAACCCTCGCTGACACTACCCATTCTGAGCCTTAGGCCTCTACAAATGCATTTGGTACTTCTCATACTCCAACCCCACTTTCTATTGTGAGGCTATTCACTTCTAAGCCAGTTTCCACTAATATGCTCTTATCTTGTGGGCATTTTTGACTGATGTTCTCAAAAGATTGGTCATACTTGAGCATAAAGTGATGAGAATTGAGCACGATTTCATCCATAGGTTAAGAGAGAGATCCAAAGTGAGATTCGAGGTATCCAGAACTGGTTTGATGGGTTCAAATGGTGGATTAGCCAGAAGTTGGCGGGCATTCAGTCCTAGATCTGGCATATGTGCATAAGGATTTGGTTGTTCTCTGGATTGTGAGAGAGGATATGCATGCGAGGCTATTTCTTACTTACCTTATTATTGAGGAGAATCCAATCGAAGAGGTGTCAGATTTTTTAGGCACAAAAGGGAAAGAAAAAGCTACTGAGAGAGAAGGTGGTAAGAGACCAAGGAAGAAGAAAAAAAAAGAAAGGATCAGGATGATACTGAGGTGTACAGGGCAGCTAGTGTTCAGTCTGCATAAGACCACTAGACGAATGTCTATGAGATGACGGCAGGAATTGATAGCTCTTGAGCAATTGAGACAACGATTGCAGCTGCAGCAGATTTGAGTGGGAGTACCACTACACCTTCATAGATACCATTGATTGCATCGACCACCATCGATTTCAATATTGATGTAAGTATCTCGATCACTACTCAGACCATTCCTAATGAGAGTGGGTCCTATTTTTGGGCCCTCATGATGGTATGTCATAAGTTGGCTCCTAGTACACCCAGGTATGTCTTCACTCCCTATTTTTACTTTCCTGATGCAATGGAGATAGTGCATAATCTTTAAGTTGGGGTGGGATGTACCATAATCACCGCGGGTTTTTGTTTTTGTGCTTCTCTTCCCATCGACTGCAGCATAATTATAGAATCGTCATATCTAGGAATGTTGTATCGTATTATTTTTGTGTGTGAGGTTTTGTGTTTTTGTTTATCTTAGAGAAAAATTAACACCTAAGGCAGTTGATGTATTATATTTTCATTGTGCTTAAATTAATGTGTTAGAAAAATGATACCCCTCTGAAACATGTATTTTTTGAACTGTGTGTGTATATATATGACCACTGTCAATATTGTTATGGTATTAGTATTAGGGATATAATAATCATAGCTAACCTTTGCATGAACCAGATAGGTAGTAGTTTATGATACAGCCCTGTGCCATGTGTATGTGAATACTTAGTTTTCTTTGTGTATTGAATCCAAAACTTGCACGGTTAGCCTTGCCTAGGTTGTAGATTATCTGTAGGAAAGGATCATAGGTCATTTTTAAAATTAGTCGACTTTTAGATTAAACAACCTTTCAAATGAGAATAAGTATCCCTTGATCCTTGTTCGATCCAAATTAGACCTATTTTTTTGTTTTCACATTTCCTATTTAGTTACAATGAACATATTTTGGCCCTGGTCCTCCTTGGACATTGTCCACCTCAACTCAGGAAAATTGCCTAATTTAAGGGTGGCTATCATAGGGGCACATGATTAGAAGTGGGTATGAAGAAGGGCATAAATAAGAAAAAGGAAAGTAGGGTTGGGTGTGGTAGAAAACGAAAAAAATAAAAAAATAAAAAGAAAAGAAAAATGAAAAAAAATATAGATTTAAAAAGAAAGACAAGGAAAGAATAAAAGAAAACACATCCAGCCTAAATAAGAAATAAAATAAAAAAGGCAAAATAAAAAAAATTGGTTGATAAGTGGACCCCTAGTGTAATTGTAGTGCCAAGGAGGCTTAGCCACTAAAATTGCTAAATGTACCATACCATCCCCCAAGCCTATGTTACAATCCGAGTGAAGCCTAACTAATCTTTATGTTTTATGGTTTTAAAATAAGATTTTCTTCACTTAACGGATAACCATTTGTTACCAATGGAGAATTTATTATCATCTAAAATTCAGGTAATTGGATTTACACCAACGGAAACTATAAACTTCACACACAATAGAGGGATATGATAGAGTTTTTTTAATAATGAATGGAGTTCATTTTTCCATCCTATTCCATTTACCGGTACTGATCATTGATACTGTAAAAGTTGTTTTCTTTCTTTTGTTCCAGCTTATGATCTAAATGAGTCGCACATACACCCTAGTTAATGTTCCTCGATGCTAGGCCACCTCCAAAGAGCGGGGGATTTAATGACATTTCTGATTGACTGTCTTGTATTTCTAATAAGTTGTTTAATAGTTGGCATGTTCAATCATATACATAATATGATGGTTTGGATTAGATTAATCCTAACCGAATGATAATGAATTACTTCTATTCAATAGAATATTTAGTTTGAAGATAAAATCACAAATCACTGATTTTTACAAAATTCTATATTACTTTCATTTAACTACTACAAGATTAATAATTCCATAAGCTTAGGATTCTGTTGCTGACATAAAAATATCTTTTTCCATGTCTTTGGATACAACCCAAAAGAGTTTACCCATTCATTGTACATAAACCCTTGTGAGGGTTTCCGTAGTTTCAAGAGTTCTTCCACTATAGTGATTCTAACTCGGTTGTCCAAAAACTAAGGTAAAGAAAATAAGGGCAAGCCTATGATATTCTATGCACATCGCTGGAACTTCTTTATGAGTGTGAGTGTCTCGTGATCATCCCTGCATTAACATACATGACTTCTCTAAGTGAGTGGGACTCCCTTGCTGTGAGTGTACATGGGTTGTGTTGCAAGCTGCTTATCTGTTTGGGTAGTTTGATTTGTACATCTGTGCAATTGTTTGTAGCTAATGTAATGCCATATCTTGATTCCCTTATGTCACATTATTGTGCTACATAGTTCTACTCAATTGGTTTTAAAAAGTAAAAATATGAAGGGGTGATGTTTTTTAGCTGAAATTGAGATTGACTGTCATAGGTATCTTTGGTTTTTATTGGTTAATCATCGTGCTTTGTTTTGTTATGTTTTTGTTTCTTGAGTACATACAAAGTTTCTATGTTGAGGGAGTTGATGTGTCATGGTTTCATGTCATTTTCAATGCTTAAAACTATGAAAATATGCAAATGCTTAGGCAATTTTGTTAGATGTGATGTGTGTTTTTATGTATATTGTAGGTAAAATAGGTTGGAAGTGAAACGGACCAAAATATGAGGAAAAATCTCTGAAACTCAAGTTACTAACTGGAATACGAGTTGTTGGGAGACTCTACGACTCATAGCCTAAGTCATGGTGAGAACACTGAAGGCTGCTGAATCAAAAATAAAGTTGAGGCAAGAAATGACTTATTGGGTTTGACAATGAGCAGTATTGTGGAGTCATCCTAAGAAAATTAGTTAAAGTTTGAAGATATACAAGTAAAGCCCCAGTAGAAATGACAGGTGACTATGTGTCGTCATGTCAGTCCACGATTCATAGTGAAGACTCATTCTAAAAACAAAGATAAATTCCTAAAAGGTGAAAATCTACTGGAGTGACAACGATTCCATCCAATTACTTGTAGGTACTGACTATGAGTAATCATCACCCAGACCAGAATAGAGACAACGGAGCTAACAATGAGTCATCATCATTCCAGATGACTTGTTGACTGAGACGTAATCACTACTGACTTTATTTTCCTATTTTGTTTTGGTTAGATTTTCCTTTTTATTTTTAGAAACTATAAATACCCATTGGATATTTTTATAATTGGTTATGCACTATTATTATTCACAAATATATTTTGATTACAAGATTGACTTTTGATCTTGGAATCCTTTTGTTCATTGTTTTTGGTTGATTAATTAATTCAAGATATTGGGTTTTCTTTGACAATTATTGTGAGACTATTCAAATATTTTCTTCCTTGAATTCCATGGATTGTTTTGCAACTATGAGAGGCTAAATTCCTCAGATAGGATTGTGAGAAACCTAGAAGAATAACGAAGTAGGAGAAGTTCTAGGTTCTTCTAGATCATTATTTACCATTGTATTGTGATCTTCTTCATCATAATTATTATATTAGCGGTGGACAATGCTGAGAACCCACCTGTCTTTAAGATCATCTTCACAAGAGTGACTGAGATTGGGAAAAAATAATACAACAGTGAATCGAGGCTATAAACCCTTATCAATAACTTGAAACCCATAAGGTGATACTTCAACTGGGATCAAAGATAGGGGTTAGTGTAATGCCTTGGATTTTTGGACCTTGAAAATTCTTAAGCTTTGGGCTCACTGGCTTGGTTACAACTCGTGGTGATGAGTCGTGAGATGTGGTTACGAGTCATAGTACCTTGGCGATAACCAAATCAGAAACTTAGTGGCAAAGTTCTTCTCTTAGTACGAGTAGCTCACTATGAGCCATAAGTATTTGTTACAAGTCGTAGGTTCAAATCATAGATGTCTAGTATTTAATTCATTTGGGGTTTATTCTGCTCACGACTAGACCTTATGAGTCGTAAGATCTTATTACGAATGGGTTGGTGGAGTCATAAGGTGAGTAGTGTATGAGAATCCTAGTCACTATCATGGTTACGACTCATGGTCATGAGTCATAAGGTGTGAGTATGATTAAGGGGTTGCCCGTAACCAAAGACAACTTTTTCCAGCTTTTAAGTTGAGGGAATTCTAGACATTTCCCCTCTTATCCAACTTAAAATCCACATCTTATAAATTTCTTAGGGCATCATTATCTATCATAAACATATCAAATAACCTCTCAGAACACTCCCAAATCCTCAAGGTCAAGAACACTTGGAGTTTTCAAAAAGGTTGATCAATTAGGGCTCTCAAGGGTGATTTCTTCTTGGTGATATAGGCATGTTACTCTTACCTTATTGTTAATTTTTCAAAATCACGTGATTTAAAGTATTTTTCATAAGATTATTATTTTGGTTTTGAAAACAAAGGTTGGGGGTCTTGAATGTTATAAATTGAACAATTTTTCTCATGGTTTATATATATGACTTTCATGCTTTTAATGTGGTTTTCAACTTATGGGTGCATGGGTATAGTGAATGAACTAGGGAATTGTGACTTTCCCAAACTTGTGACTTTTGAAATGGTTATGACCCCAACCCCAAAATGTGAAATTGGTCTTGAGTATAAGAACTATGGGAATTCGTAAAATTGAACTAGTCTTGAATGATTGCATGATATAAAGAAGCACTTGAAATACAATGGTATGATATAATGAACAAAGGGAGTCGGTGTTCCCCAATGTGTATTAATGAATAGAGGGAGTTGTTCTCCCCAAGTTAATGGAAATTATTTTGGCATGATATGTTACCTTGCAAGTGTAGTTGGTATGATGATACCAATAATGTATGCCTAAAAGTGTATTGTGGTTCATTGAATGGGGAATGTGTGATACTTGTTTTAATTGGGCTCTAATAAGGGTTGTGTAGCTGAGTCGTGAAAGTAAAGGTCTGAGTAACTGATACTAGAACTGCATTTCCCAACACGGGGGTCAAAGTGACTAGGGAGGTTTGAGTTCACCTTATAATTATGTCATGATTAGAGAGGTTTGAGCCCCTGTAAATTATTATGTAATTGGGTGCTTAAGCCATCTTGGAATATGTTGGATGGTTCGAGTCCCCCATGTGCATACATATGACATTATTCTCTGGTTCGTGTGGCTACACGCACTGGGCCTGACCAGAGGGTGAGATTTTGGTCCTATTTACCTCGTGGGTACTATTATATGACACTTGATCTATACAATCCAGGTTAAGGTTTTGAAAAGTATGTTAATACCTTATTCTCTATCCCGACATATGATGTATATATATATGTAATTGCATATGGGTATGTACATTAGTTTGACTTGGTTTTGAATTGATGGCATTACTTTATAGTTACCCTTGGGTACAGGCTAGTGTTCACCCCACTAACCATCTCCAGGCGTTGTATTCCCACGTGATGTAGGCACCAGAGCAACTTCTACTTTTTCTATGCAGAGTTAGTTGGATCAGCTCATTTTGTTGGTCTTTGGTGGTGAAATGGTGAGATTCCATTCCTCTGAAAGACTTAATTATTTCATCAATTTCTTTCCAAAATTTAGAAGTGGAGAGTTCACATTATCATTATCATTGTGATTGTCAGTGTCAGAGTCGAGGGCATGTCCCGATGTTTTATTAGTACTTATTTAATAGAGGTTTTGTTTGGACTACTATGGATATGAGTGGTGTTGGTATTTGTACTAGTATTGGTATTGGTATTGGTATTGGTATAGGCATTGATACTAGTATAGGTTTGTTGCTCAGTTGTGGATGGTTGGTTTTGGTTATAGACTTATCATAATATCTTTAAATTGATAATCTTTTGTCTTGTTATATGCTTGAAATTCAGCCGACCTTGGGGTGTGGTGTGTTTGGTTGGATAGGTACAGGGGGTGATCTCCGGTCTATATAGGACTTGAGATACCCATTAAAGCCAGGCCCTGGTTCGGGTCGTGATGAAGATAGAATCAGAGAGCTAGGTTCATGGTCAGTTGGGTGTCCACAAAGCCATGTAGAGTAGAGTCTCTTCTATGGGTATGTATGGCGCCACACTTATAAGGGAGAGGCTATGAGACATTTAGGAATATTTCCTTTTCTTGTTGTTCTGTTTCAAGCTATAGAGAAAAGTCTTGAGTCTCTCTAATTCCTATTTTCTCGTTTTTCATAACATGCCTTCTAGGTAATATAAAGCTCATGGAAACTCCTCTGTCCCACTTGAGGATAATGTTGATGGGGCATGCCCTTCTTATGGGGTACATACCTGGTCTAGGGGTCTAGTTCCTACTTTCCCTCCTGGAGTTCCACCGGTCCCCTTTAATCTTCCTCGAGCTCCTCAGGCTAATGTAATGAATGTGGAATTTCATCAGTCTATTCATAGGTTAGATCAGTTTGTAGCTTCTCAGTCTGAGCATATAACTCCTATTACTCCATATTTTAAGGCCACAAGGGTTGTCCAATTTATGAGGTTGAGCCCTCCGATGTTCACTATTGTTAAGGTTAAGGAGGATCCTCAAGGTTTTATCGATGAGATGGTGAAGATATTTTGGGTTAAGCATGCTACTAATGTGGAGGGTGTAGATTTCACAGTCTATCAGTTGAAGGATGTAGTATACCAATGGTATGAGGAATGGGAATAGTCTAGAGGAGATAATGCTGAATCTGCACTATGGGAAGATTTCTTTAGTACTTTTCTGGACTGCTTCTTTCCTTACGAGTTAGGTGAAAGCAAAAGATTCTGTTAATCTTAAGAAAGGAAGGATAACGATCAAAGAGTATGTCTTGAAATTCCATAAGTTTCCCCATTATGCTCTCGAGTTAGTGTCTAGCATGAGGGCTAAAATGAGGAAATTTTCTTCTAGATTATGACATGATTTGATTCTAAAGAGTAAGGCTGTCATGTTGAACAAGGACACAGACATCTCCAGATTGGTTATGTATATGCAGCAGGTTGAAAAATAGAAAAGAAGTAGGCAGAATAGGGGAAAGATAGAATAAGAAGTTTAGATTTTCTAATCAGGGTGGAGGTCAATAGCAAAGTGGTAGAGATGGTGGAATGTGGTCTAAGAAGAAGCGAGGGAGTTCTGGTTCCTACTCTACGGATAGTGCTCCTTATTTGAAGTCATCGGATGATCAGTGTTCCAACATAATAGTGGAATTAGGGCGTAGGAAGCCCAATCTCAGGCTAATGAGGCCCAGTCTACTTTATCATATCCTCCTTATAGATTCTGCGGGCAGGTGCATCATGGGTTCTGTGAAGAGGGATGGAACAAGTGTTTTAAATATGGTCAGATTGGTCACTTGTAGAGGTATTTTCCTTTTAAGGTTGCTTCAGAGGCAAATAAGATTCTTTTTGCCACTTTATCAGCTCCTGCACCAAAGGGTGTTGCTTCTGCTTCTAGTATCAACACTGGACAAAATTGCTTGTATGCTCTTGCTACCCGCTAGGACTCTAAGACATCTCCCGATGTTGTCACTGGTGTTATGACTCTTTTCTCATGATGCGTATTACTTACTTGATCTAGAGTTTACTCTTTCTTATGTGACCCCATTTATGGCTGTGAATTTTGGTTTTGGTCCCGAGTGTATCCCCAATCCCTTTTTTGTTTCAACCCCGGTGGGTGACTATGTGGTTGCTAAAAGTGTCTATATGGGTTGTGTGGTATCTGTTGGTGGTAGAGAAACTCTGGTAGATCTGATAGATTTTGACATGGTTTATTTTAATGTCATATTGGGGATCAACTGGTTGTACTCATGCTATGCCTCCTTAGATTGTCAGACCAGTAAGTTCATGTTTAAATTCCCTAATAAGCCATTTATTGAGTGGGAAGGAGGTTCTCTAGTGCCTAAGGGAAGTTTCATATCACAACTTAGATCTCGAAAGTTGATTTCCAAGGGGTGTCTCTATTATTTGGTCTGAGTTAAAGATTATAACTCAGAGGGTCCTTCATTGCAATCTGTTCCCATGGTTTGTGAATTTCTCGAGGTTTTTCTCAATGATCTTCCTAGTATCCCTCCCGATAAAGAGATTGATTTTAGAATTTACCTTGTTCGAGACACTTATTCTATCTCTATCCCTTCTTATAGAATGGCTCCAGATGAGTTGAAAGAACTTAAGGATCAGTTGAGATACCTCTTTGACAAGGGTTTTATCCATCCTAGTGTATCTTCGTGGGGTGTTCCTACTTTGTTCGAATGTAAAAAGAATGGTTCTCTTCGATTGTGCATCAATTACCATCAGTTGAATAAGGTTACGGTGAAGAAAAAGTATCCTCTTCCTTAGATTAATGATTTTTTTGACCAGTTTTTGGGTGTTAGATATTTCTTTAAGATTGATCTTAGGTTTGGTTATCATCAGCTAAAGATTTGGGAGGTAGATATCCCTAAAACTGCCTTCCGAATGTGGTATGGTCACTGTGAGTTATTAGTCATGTCCTTTGGTTTGACTAATGCCTCAGCAGCATTGACTTGATGAATAAGGTCTTTTATCAATTTTTGGATTTGTTTATTATCGTGTTTATAGATGATATTTTGGTGTATTCCAAGAGCGAGGTAGATCATACCGATTACCTCTGTGTTGTGTTACAAACCTTGAAAGATCATCAATTATATGCTAAGTTTTCTAAGTGAGATTTTTTGTTGAAAGCTATTAGTTTTCTAGGTCATGTCATTTTTAGTAAAGGTATCATGGTGGATCCATAGAAAGTGGTAGTGGTTAAGAAGTGTCCTAAGCCTATGACTCCAACCGACATTCGAAGCTTCTTTTGTTTAGACAGTTAGTATAGGAGATTTGTGGAGAGTTTCTCGACTATAGATGCCCCACTAACTAAGTTAACAAAGAAAAATATGAAGTTTTTGTGGTTTAACTCTTGTGAAGGTAGTTTTGAGAAGCTGCAAGATAAGTTGACTTCAGCTACAATTTTGACTCTGCCTGAAGGCACTAATGGCTTTGTTGTCCATTGAGATGCATCCTATATAGGACTTGGTTGTGTATTGATGCAGCATGGAAGGGTAGTGGCCTATGCTTCTAGGCAGTTGAAAGTTCATGAGAAAAATTACCCGCCTCATGACTTGGAGTTGTTAGTTGTAGTGTTTGCATTGAAGATCTGGCGTCACTATTTTTATGGAGTCCATATAGATATCTTTTCTAATCATAAGAGCCTGCAATATGTGTTTACCCAGAAGGAGTTAAATCTCAAGAAAAGGAGGTAGCTTGAGTTACTTAAAGATTACAACATGAGTCTTCACTATCACCAAGGTAAAGCTAACATGGTTGCCGATGATCTTAGCAGGTTATCAATGGGGAGTCTACCTTATGTGGATGAGGATAAGCAGGATTTGATATTCACCACTTGGCTAACCTTAGAGTTTGTCTCTTGGAATTTAAGAATGGTGGTGTGTTTGTGTAAGAGGTAAAGAAGTCATCCCTTGTTACTGAGGTAAAGGAAAAACAGGTATTGGATCCTGTCTTGATGAAGATTAAGGGAGATATAGGTAAGAAGAAGGTTGAAGTTTTTTGCGATTGGTGGCGATGGTATCTTGGGGTACCAAGGCAGACTATGTGTTCCCGACATAGATAGATTGTGAGAAAGGATTTTGGCTAAGACTCATGATTCGAGTTATACTATTCATCCTGGTTCGACGAAGATGTATCATGATCTTAAGGTGATTTATTAGTGGAACAATATGAAGCGATATGTGGCCAGTTTTGGGTCTAAATGCATGGTATGTCAACAAGTAAAGGTTGAGCACTTGAGGCCTGGTGGGTTGTCTCAAGAGATTGAGTTACCTGTATGGAAATGGGAGATAATCAATATGGATTTTGTTACTGGCCTTTCTCGATCTCGAAATTAGTTAGATTCAATTTGGATCATCGTCGATAGATGACTAAGTCTGCTCATTTCTTGCCAATGGGGACTAATTATTTGATTGAGGACTATGCAAAGTTGTTTCTTAGGGAGATCATGAAGTTGCATGTTGCTCCAGTTTCTATCATTTTGGATTGTGATACTCAGTTCTCATCTCACTATTGGCCATCATTTCAGAGAGGTTTAGGAACAAAGGTGAGCCTTAGTGCTGCATTTCACTTGTAGATGAATGGGAAAGCGGAAAGGACGATTTAGGCCTTGGAAGATATGATTTGGGCTTATGTGAGTGACTATGGTGGTTGTTGGATTGATCATTTGCCTCTCATAGAGTTTGCGTATAATAATAGTTATCACTCTAGCATTGGTGTGGCTTATTTTGAGGCGTTGTATGGTAGAAGGTGTCGTTCTCCTATTGGGGAGTATGAAGTTGGTGAAAATAAGTTATGTGGTCCCGACATAGTTTACCAGCCCATAGAGAAAGTAAAGGTAATTTAGGATAGGCTTACAACTGCCCAAAGTTGCCAAAGTCCTATGCAGATATGAGGCATAGGGAGTTAGAGTTTGAGGTTAGTGATTGGGTATTCTTAAAGGTGTCTCCCATGAAGGGGGTGATGTGGTTTGGTAAGAAGGGAAAACTTTTTCCTCGTTATATTGGTCTGTACTTGATTTTGAAGAGGGTTGGAAGGGTTGCATATGAGTTTGAGTTGCCTCCTAGTTTGAGATTCATTCATCCAGTGTTTTATGTTTCGATGCTGAGAAAGTGTGTGGGTGATCCTTCGATGGTTGTTATTTTGGAGGAGGTGGGTATTTCAGATTCCTTATTATATGAGGAAGTCCCGGTTGAGATCTTAGATTGGCAAGTTCATCGGTTACGGATAAAGGACGTAGCTTCGATAAAGTTTCTTTGGAGGAACCACAAGATTGAAGAGGACACTTGGGAAGCTGAAGAGGACATGAAGTCCAAGTATCCATTCTTGTTTCCAGCTCCGTACAATCATGCATAAGGTATGTATGTATTATTAACATCATTGTTTTCTAACTTTGTTAAAGGAAAGAGTGATTTCCTTGGCATATTTATTTTTTGAGTTTGTTAAAGGTAAGAGTAGGTGAATATAGAGTCAAATCATGTTACCAATTGCCTTGTTCCATCATTCGAGGATGAATGATCTAAGTGGGGTAGAATGTAACACCCAAAATAATTGGCCCTTGAAAATTCTTAAGCTTTGGGCTCACTGCCTTGGTCACAACTCGTGGTGACGAGTCATGAGATGTGGATATGGGTAATAGGACCCTGGTCGTAACCAAATCAGAAACTTAGTGGCAAAGTTCTACTCTGAGTACGAGAGGCTCACTATGAGCCATGAGGATATGTTATGAGTCGTAGGTTCAAATTGTAAGATGTCCAGTGTTTAATTCATTTGGAGTCTATGTTGCTCATGACTAGACGTTACGAGTCGTAAGATCTCATTACGAGTGGGTTGGCAAAGTCATAATTTGGGCAGTGTATGGGGGTCCTAATCACTATCTTGGTTATGACTCATGGTCACGAGTTGTAAGGTGTGGGTACGAGTGAAGGGGTTGACTCGTAACCAAAGGCGGCTTTTTATAGATTTTAAGTTGAGGGCATTCTGTATATTTCCCCTCTTGTCCAACTTAAAACCCATATCTTATAACTTTCTTAGGGCATCATTAGCTATCATAAACACATCAAATAACCTCTAAGAACACTCCCAAATCCTAAAGGTCAAGAACACTTAGGGTTTTTAAAAAGATTGATCAATTAGGGCTCTCAAGGGTGATTTCTCTCCGTACTTCTTGGTGATTAAGGAATGTAACTCTTACCTCATAATTAATTTTGCAAAAGCATATGATTTAAAGTATTGTTCATAAGATTATTATTTTGGTTTTGAAAATAAAGGTTCGGGGTTTTGAATGTTATGAATTGAACAATGTTTCCTATGGTTTATATATATATAATTTCATGCTTTTAATGTGGTTTTGAACTTGTGGGTGCATGGGTATGGTGAATTAACTAAGGAATTGTGACTTTTCCAAACTTGTAACTTTTGAAGAGGTTATGACCCCAACGCCATAATGTGAAATTGGTCTTGAGTATGAGAACTGTGGGAATTTGTAAAATTGAACTAGTCTTAAACTATTGCATGATATAAATAAGTATTTCAAATACAATGATATGATTTAATAAACAAAGGGAGTCGGTGTTCCCCAATGTGTATTAATAAACAAAGGGAGTTGTTCTCCCCAAGTTAATGGTAATTGTTTTGGCATGACGTGTTACCTTGCAAGTGTAGTTGGTATGACGATACCAACAATGTATGCCTAAAAGTGTATTATCATTCATTTAATGGAAATGTGTGATACTTGTTTTAATTGGGCTCTA
Organism: Capsicum pubescens; assembly: GCA_030864215.1. Classification (NCBI taxonomy): domain Eukaryota; kingdom Viridiplantae; phylum Streptophyta; class Magnoliopsida; order Solanales; family Solanaceae; genus Capsicum; species Capsicum pubescens. The sequence goes on along the minus strand of CM061543.1, from coordinate 192,676,717 downwards.
ATAAGAGTTGTGTAGCTGAGTCGTGAAAGTACAGGTCCATGTAACCGATACTGGAAACTACATTTGCCGATGTGGGGGTCAAAGTGACCAGGGAGGTTCGAGTCTCCCTTATTATTATTTCATTTTTAGGGAGGTTTGAGTCCCACGTAAATTATTATGCAATCGGGTGCTTAATCCACCTTGTTATATGTTAGAGGGTTTGTGTCACCTATCTGCATATATATGAGATTATTCTCCAATTCTTGTTGCTACATGCACTAGGTCCTGACCAGGTGGTGAAAGTTGGGGTCCATATAGCCCATGGGTACTATTATATGACGTTTAAGCTACATAATCCAGGTTAAGGTTTTGAAAAGCATGTTAAGCCTTGTTCCCTATCCCGGCATGTGATGTATATATATATATATATATATATATGTGTGTGTAATTGCATATTGGTATGTGTATTGGTTTGACTTGGTTTTGAACTGATGGCATAACTTTATCTTTATCCCTAAGTACATACTAGTGTTCACCCCACTAACTGTCTCCAAACGTTGCACCCCCACGCGATGTTGGCGTCGGAGCAACTTCTACTTTTTCTGTGCTAAGTTAGTTGGATTAGCTTGATTCATTGGTATTTGGTGGTGAAGTGGTGAGCTTTTATTCCTCCGGAAGACTTAATCATTTCATCAGTATCTTCTAAAAATTTAGAAGTGAAGAGTTCACATTAACATTATCATTATAATTGTCATTGTCAGAGTTGGGGGCATGTCCCGACATTTTATTGGTACTCATTTGGTAGAGGCTTTGTTTGAACTATTGTGGGCACGGGAAGTGTCGATATTGGTACTGATATTAGTATTGGTATTGGCATTGATAGTGGTATGGGTTGGTTGCTCGATTGTGGACGGTTGGTTTTGGTTATAGACTTATCATAATGTCTTTAAAATTTAAATTGATAATCTCTTGTCTTGTTATATGCTCGAAATTCAGCCGAACTTGGGGTGTGATGTGTTTTGCTGGTTATGTACAGGGTGATCTCTGGTCCACGTGGTTCTTGAGATAACCATCACGGCCAGGCCCTGGTTTAGATCGTGACAGTTAGTAAGGCAATACCTGAGACTTACAAGGTGAAGGGTGAGATTTATCAATGTGTTCATAAGACGGTTGATAATACTTAGCTTGTTAGATTCTACATGTGTGGTTAGTGATATAGTCTGATTAAGCATGAGATACCTATGGAGTTAGGAAGCTAGAGGGAACACAGTCGTAGTGTTTATCTTAGATTGATTACTACCGAAGGCGTTCAAGACTTGTTACTTTTACTATTTATTACAAACTCCCCACCCCACCCCATTTACTTTCTTGCACTTCTGGCTACTTGAGCAAGTTCGGGAGACATATTCGACCTATTCCTCTTGAGATCGACCCCAACTTAGTTTGGGTTACTATAATTTGACAGTGACCGCATGGTATCTTCTTAAAAGGTATAGTTTGGGCGACATCAGTATTCTAATGCTTCATTTCAAGTATTTATTCATGTTTATATTTAGACAAAATATTTTCATGCCAAAAGCTTAAAGGAAACAAATAAACTCATGCAGTAATAGAAACTATAACTTAATCCAACCATTTAAATTTTTAAAAAAAATTGTAACTTTATCCAACATGAAATTATATGTCTAGAAGAATAGTAACTTAGAGTTTGACGGATACACATTCTTTCAAATAAAAGTCTAGGTTACTTTAAAAGAAAATATTAATAGATAAAATTTTAAATAAGGCAAAAAGACACAAGGTAGCCTTTTTAAAAAAGAAATGACCCAACTTTGACGTACAGAAATGACACTCGAGCCTTTTTAATTTCTTTGGCCCAAATCCACTACCCACAGTAGCTAAAAGAAAGGGAGAATTCAAGTGCTTCAGTGCACTTTTCTTTTTTGACTAATCTTTTTGAAATAGAGTTTCTTCTCTTCTTATCTACTTTCATATTCGTGTAGGATTTTTTCTACTTTCTCTACTTTCATATCTACTCACATGTCCATCTAGTGTGAAATTTGTGTCTTTTTTTTTTGCATTGTAATAATTGTGGATTAAATCTAGTGTGATGAAGTCAACTAGCAAAATTAAGGTTGTTTTGAAATTGGTTGATAGAGGGATCAAATTTGATCCTAAATTCATTGTTAATTATGATGATTTTGTTGAATTACTAACTCTTGATGTTCAATTGAATGATTCGAAGAATATTCATCCTCCTAAAAGATGTAGAAATACGTAGTACTCCATCTGGTTGAGTGACTCTATCTCAGAGTCATTTACTGTCTACTGCAAAAAACACATATCAAAGTAATACTCCTAATAGAATTACTAGGTCTTAATGTGAAGTATTTGTTGGTCCATCAAGGTAGCAACAAAAAAATCATGTAAAGAAAAGAAAAAGATAGGCGTGAATAATGAAGGGGGTCCTGTTGTTTCTCTCATAAAAACAAAAAAAATTGATCAAAGAATGGTGAAGATGATGTTCAATCATCGAAAAAGAAAAGGAAAATAATTTTTGTTCATTGCAAGAGAAAAATATCCAAATTATTTGATTTTGAGGTACATTGTGTATGTCTTGTATCTATATATTCCATATTGTATATATGATTAATTAATGTATGACAGTTATTTTAGTATTGTATATAATTTGTATAGTGTTGGGATATGTGTGTTATTATTGTATAGGATATTTATCAGTATTGTATATGAAATGTATAGGATTGAGATGTATTTATTTACTGTATAGTTGAAATATATGTATTGTTACTATATAGGTTTTGTAACAGTCTTATATTGAATATTATATGAGTGATATATATAGCTTTTTGATATGTTTAGAACTTACAAGTACACTTATTCATTTCAGATTTAGGATTTGTTTGTTGGTCTGGCTGATCATTAAAAGTGTTTGCTCAGTGTGCAGACAAACTGTGCTATTATGACTACTTTGAAAGCTAAGTTAGATAAGAAGCAACTTACTTTATTTAAGAATAGTTGCTTTGGGTACTTCTTATCTTTGTCCAATGTTTTCATTCAAAATCAACTTTTTTATGAAATGTTACTTAGGAAACGTGTTTATGAGAGAGATGATGAAATATGAATTAAAGTGAATAACGCTAAGTTACTCTTTGAATTACAAGAGTTTGCTACAATTAATGACTTAAACTGCACTGAAAATTACAATAATGAGCTTTATCTTAGTTACCCAAGTAACCTAATGGATTTGTACTTTTCAGGAAAGTCCAAGGTCACAAAGCTTCATGAAAAAAAATGGTGATGTGAGAAGATGCATTAAAAATTATTGTTTTGTTCTTCACTCATACCTTTCTTTTTGCTATCACATATAGTGATATTATAACAAAGAATAATTTCTTATTAGTTGAATCTGAAAATTATGAAATATTTTCTTGAAAAAAAATATTTTTTTGTCTAATGTTGAAGTCAATGAAACCTAAGATTTATCAGAGAAAAAGAATGTATCATTGTAGTGATTTATCTTTATCATTTCAGTGTTGATTTTGTGATTGTTGTCCATATGTCAATGGCCATCTTGTTGATCGAGTTGGCGATAATGTGTCACATATACTTAATTAGTCTGTAAAGCATAGACCAACCTACAAGGATGTCAAGTCTGCATTTTTTAATATAAGACGAGAGTAGATGCATGGTTGTTTTAAAACTTAATGTATAACTATTTGTGAAATGCTTATATACTTTTTAATGTAAACGTATTTTTCGAGTGTTGTTTTATATGTATAAGTAGTGTTAAGTAATATTATACCATCAATTCTTGAAAAATCGATACTTCAATTATCTAATTTTGAACCTGTGATTGTGATCGTGAAATCTGATGATTTTTCTGGTACCAGTAAGCAAGGATGTAGTCATGTGAGTTTTGATCATGATTTGACACTTCTGAAAAGTGATGTTAATTTGGTAGATGAATTATTTTGTTAGTATTTGTATTTTTTCTTAATTGATGTTTTGACTTTTTCTATTTACGTCTAGCTAATGAAAAAGATTTTCTCAATGGAGAAGTTTATGAAATCCTCATTTGAATAAATTTTTCAAGCTCTACACCTAAAGAATGATTCTAAGGTATTTTTTTTTTATTTTTTCTTTTTTTATAACAAAACTTATATACAGTATTGTAATTATTTTTGAAAACTTTTTTGAATAGTTTGATACACCAATTGGTGATAACAACTGTGGCAATTCAAAGAGAAAAATGACGATCCACCTAATGAGGGTGGTGTAGGTGATGATGAAGTTGATGATGTGGGATAACAAAGTATTATTACGTCAAAAGTGGATTATATAAGTGATAATTTAGTGAATGATGTAGGAAAAAAATAAATTTTGTAGGTGATGTTCTATTTTATCATTTAGTGAATGATGTTGGAGATAAAGTTGATTTTGTAGTTGATCGTATAGTTGGTCATATTGATGTTGAGTATGCGGATGAAAGTTTTTAAGGATGGAGATTGAGATATAAGTGATAATTTAGTGAATGATGTAGGATAAAAATTAGATTTTGTAGGTGATGATATATTTGATCATTCGGTGGATGATGTTGGAGACAAAGTTGATGTTGTAGTTGATCATGTAGTTGGTCATGTTGATGTTGAGTCTACAGATGGAAGTTTTTAAGGATGGCGACTGAAAGAATTTTATATGTTTTGATCTTCTGAAGTGCATACAAAGCTCAAATGAAAATAAGGTTATAGGAAAGGGTAAAAATAATTAGGTTGATAGTGATTGATCTAATTTTACTGATGCTGAAGTTTCCAAATTTACTCAATGTTTTCATGACAAAAAATATAAAATAAAGATGATGTAGCAGTGCTTATCCAGAATGAGCTTGATTGGTAAGAAAGTTTAGACACTGAAATACCTAAGTTCACCCAACCTGATAAGAGTGTTGCAATGGTGGATGCAATTTTTATAGTAGATGATGATCTTAGAAAGGTTGATATAAATGTAAGTGATAATGTTAAAGGAATTGAGAAAAATATGGTGGTTGCTTCTGTTGTTATGTTGGATGAAGCATCTGTTATTCCTCGTCGATTACAGAAGCCAGTGATAATAGGTAAATTACTATTTTTGCCAAAATTTAATTCTGATGGCAGCAATGTTGAAGGTCAACCATCTAAGTGTGTCGAGAATGCTCAATCAAGTAAACATCTTTTGTCAATAAAGCATTCTTTTGAGGAGAGTATTATAGAGGAAATTGATGATATGAAATTGACATCACGATTTAACAAGTTTATTGTTTGATCGTTACGCATTAAACATATGAAAGTTTTTGTTTGTTGTTTCTTTTACCTTCATTTTCTTTTATCATAAATTATACCTTTTGTATTATTTTTTACAGGCCTATTTATTCAAACTCTCTAAAGCTCTATCAAAATAATTTAACTATGGAGTTGATACGGTTAAAATGAAAGAGTGGTTCTTTACATTGAAATATCCAAAAATTTCCTTAACCGATTCAGTAAATAGTAAATTTCCTAGTTAAATAGGTGGCAGGTACATAATTTTCAGGATGTATAGTACATGTATATAGTTTTTACCTTGGTATTTGAAAGTGATAAACTAATTGGAATTTTAATTTTTATATATGATGCGTATTTTATGTTTAGTTCGTAATTATTAGATTTTAGTTAGTGTCTGACATTTATTTTTAGCATTTTAATGTGTATTTTTTCTTCATATTTTTAGCATATTGATGTTATCGTTTACTATTTGCGAAAAAAGTTAAAATATCAGTCTGTTGGTGATTCAATTAAATTCACAATCATCGATTATTGATTTAATTGCTTGATTCAAATTTTGTATAAGCGATTTTGAAAGAACAATAGAAATGTGACACATCACTCAAGAACATTAAATTATTAAGTACATGCTTGAAATTTTTTATGAGATGCAACGTCCCTTGGCATAACATTGAGAACATTTTTTTTTTCAATCAATTTTATTGAGGACTTTCACTGAATCTTACCGAGGTTGTGTTTTAAATATCAGTACATATGTATATATATATATATATATATGATTCAATGCATGGTGCACAGCATGCGATTTGTATTCAGAAATCAATTACAGCGTATTCGGAGTTAATTTCACACTTTCTTTTTTGTATTGAATTTTTGGACAACATGAGTGATGAAATTTCAGTGGATGATTCTTTTGATATTTGCATTATAATGGATTGTCAACTCAAGCCAACACGTGATATATTGAATGTACATTCAATTGCTCATTTTAAAAAAAAATTATTATTATACTGACGTTGGAATATTTCACAGGAACAATGGTGTCTTTATTGTTGCGTTTGCTGAGTATTTATTTGACGATCTTGAAATTTCTAATCGTATAAATGATATTGATGCTATTCGAATTTGGTATGATGTCTTTATGTAGAATTATGGAAAGAAGAAACAAAGTTCATGTGCAGTTAGTGATGATGAGTCTACTGATCGATTGTTGATAAAAACGATGGTGTGAAGCAAATGTAATTAGAAATGTCTAGCAAGCATAGATGTGAAATATATGTAAACTGAAATATAAGTTCAAATGCTTGATGTTGTTTTTGTTTTTGTGTTGATATAATGTGAAGATTTTCGTGGTGAAATCTAATATTAAATATTATTTATTTTGACACTTGCTACAAGTCTGTACAAGTAATTTTTTATTCTTAAGAAAAGAATATCATTGTAGTTGGTAGTTTATTTTTGTCACCTTCTTTGTGAATAAGAAGTTATTATTATAAGCTGTTTATTTTCGCACAGTATATATTTTGATATAGGCTCAAACATAGATCCAAATCATATACAGGTCATATATATGATTGATACTGATTATATTAGTTTAGTATATATGTTGATGTATGTTCTTACAAATATTCAAACCATATACAAGTCATGTACATGATTGACACTGATTTTATATCAGTATAGTATATATGTTGATGTATGTTCACATATATATCCAAATCATATATAGATTCTATACATGATTGACACCATTGCTATACAGTAATTTTAGGTAAAAATATTGCACAAGAAAAATTATATTCCTCGGCTTATAGGAGTTGATCACTGCACATCATTGAAGAATGTGCATGAATTCTATTCAAATAGGCACGAAAATATGAAACAAATGCGTCATTTTTTGTTTTCATTTTGAAAAATATCACAACACACAAATTTCTATTTTAAGAGTACGAATGAAATCGTAATTAGATACCGATTCAACATAATAATACTACATTTTATACTTATTAAACTTTTAAATAAATTCATCATAAAAAAAACATAAGCATTATTGTATAAAGTTGAAGCATTGTATTTGAGTCAAAATAGTATTTTTGTAGCAGAGTCTATTACATTGCTTGAAAAAATAGTCTTATTTCAAAGAAAAAATTAGAAACATAAAAGTAATCTTATGCCAGCATCCTATTAGATTCTTATTGAAGTATTTTCACATGTTCTTCGATTGTGTCCTATTTTTTCGCACCACCCATATAAAGCTTGTTTCTTAGAAAAGTAATTCTTAATGTATTTGACTCGATTGTTATTTTTTGATTTACCTGATCTTGATTTTTAGAGTGGTGGAAGTACTATAATAGCTGATACCTCTGGTGGAATGTGTCAAGTTATTTCATCAGAAGATGGTATAACTGACAGATCATATGCTTACATAAAAAAAAAATTGTGTAATATGAAGCACAATAGCTTTGTAAATTCATATGTGTGTAAGTCAACACCTCCATGACATGTGGACAATATATGTCCTCTACTTGAAATTGTAGGCAGCTGCATCTTTTTTCACACATGCAAAGAATGTTTTACTTTTAAGCTTCATCAATCACTACATAAGAACAGTGCGTAGAAGTCATCACTGCAATATAAAAAATTTATTAATATATAGTGTGGCAAAGTAGAATATTTAAGCTTCTATGAAATAGAAATAATAAGTTATACCTTCATTTTATCTAATAAGATGAAATTTTTTCTCATTATTATGTTGTATTTGTTTCTTAATTATGTAACTGTTGCTTCTGAATACTGTCTATGTTCATTATTCCATCTCATAATCAGATCCATCATGGATTATAGCAATTTTTTAATTGACAGATTCCTTGCCTCTCTATTAGATGAATTAAGGGACTCCTCCATGTTTGAAGTCTTTATCATGGATTTGTTGGCATTGGAATGAGCTATGAAATATTTTTTATAGCCAATATCAAACAGGTAATCTTTTATCCTGTTATCGATTTTATTTATATCTTTCATAAGCATCTCAAAGTTTGTCTTTATGTATGGATATACCTAGATATATTTATATACAATAATGCTACCTTTATCAATATGGATATAATTCTATACAGAAATTCTATATGAACATAATTTTTATTAGTAAAGAATTTGTATTATACATTCTATATTAATAGAAGGTCCTTTGAATAAATATTTGTACATGTATTATACACCAATAATATAGGTTGTATAGATATCTCAATCATATAAAAGCTATATTTATTGACACGGATCCTAAAAAGTAATTATACATGTTATATGCAATTTTGATACAGGTCTTACTGAGTAATTATACAATTCATATGTAGTATTAATTCAGGTCCTATACAATAGTTACTCAGTTTGTATTCATTATTGATTCATGTCCTATACAGTAGTTATACAGATTAAATGTAATATTGATTCAGGTCCTATATAGTAGTTACACAGTTTCTATGCAGTAACTAGAAAAGTTCATACATATATCTCAACCACATATAGAAACTGTATATTATTGATACAGGTTCTATAAAGTAGTTATATAGTTTATATCCAATATAGATACATGTCCTATATAATAATTATACAGTTTATATAGAAATATCCTAACCATATGCAGGACCTATACATGATTGATGCAACTCCTATACAGTAATTTTACAGTTTAGATGATGATCTATTTATCTTAAATTAAAATCTCTCACGAATTGTATAATGTTTCATGACACTTGATATTATATTTTTGTCCCAGTACAGTTGTCCTTTAGAAATATCTCTATGAAGTGGATCCTTTATTATAGATTTTGGCTCTTCCTTCATTTCTTTCTCAAAAAAATCATCTTCAATTATATAATCAGAAATAGATATCGAATGAATTTGCATAGCAATCGGCGATATTTTGATCAAATTATCAATTGTGGTTTCTCCATTTTCAAATGTGTCTTGTAATGTTATACACAATGAAAATTTATTGATATCCAAATTTTTTCTTCATCTCCATTTAAAGTCTAACACTCATATCATTGTAAATAGGGATAGATCCACTCTTCACAACGTACTTTATCATCATTACACGTGAAGTTGACTTTAGATTCAACTGTTTATACAATTCATCAACAAAATATTCATAGCTGCAATCCAAATTCAAAAAACATTTCATTGATTATAAATTTTTCAAATTACACCACTTAACCACTATCCCTGTATTATAGCATAATTGGAACCAAAATCGAATTTGAAGTCATTATTTTTCTAAATATGATAAGAAGATGAAATTAATTCAACGGCCATCTTTAGATAATTAAGATAAAGGGTTATTTTGATGAAACTACTTTGTGCGAAGAGACATTTTTGACCTTTTTCCTCTAAATAATATACTTTTATCCAATATTTATGCAAGATTTAGAATTCTATTCTCAATTGAAGTCCAAAATTCTTTATGAACTTTTCATAACACTTTAACACCAAAACTCATTTGGTTTTCCTTGAAAAACGTAATTACCATGGCCATCAGCGGCACACGTCCTTTAAGGACGTTATGCAAATGTCCGCAAGGGCATGGTTGAGTTGCTGGGAGGTGAATTTCCCACACAAGAGATCAGAAATCGAATTCTACTAAATCGTCTACCGCACAGCCATGAAATCATCGCATGAGATTTGCCGTGTTGTTTGCATTCCTTGTGTGGTTTGCGAGCTATTGCAGTGAACAGATTATTACTAAGTGTTCAACACAAAGTGCTCATCCAAAGGACAGAGGTTGTGTCAAGTGCAGCAAAAGTTTAACAATGCATTTCCAAGAAAGGTGGGTACAAGAGAAGCTACAATTAAGTATGTTATTCTTCTGCTGACAAGGGCAATCACGTGATGCTTGCAAAAGTTTAACAATGCATTTCCAACACAGGTGGGTACGAGGAAGAGAAGCTACAATTAAGTATGTTACTCTTCTGCTCACAAGTGCAATCACTTGATGCTTGCTCGGTGAATTGACGATGTGCACGGTCCAGCAGATGTCATGAAAGGGATTCCTTTGAATGTGGCAATTCCTTTGTCATCGGTGAAAAGGCTCTGCAATACATAATATGCACACATGACAAAACCATCTAATGCATAGGCGGAACCACAGAAGATGGAAATGATGTGTAATATTTTTCTTAGCATGTTGTTATCATATAAAAAGAAAGATTTCTACTTCTTTACCGATATTATGTAATTCAAAAAGTTAACGTGCACCTGTTTTTATGGTTATGATCTCTAAGAACCTAAAAACTCAACGAGATTCTTATCATCCTCGAGCTAAACAATTGAAAACGTAAACAGACTGCCACTCCAGCTAACTAATCAGTTTCATTTTAATAACCTTGTTAAGATACAAATGAAGTTTTTCACGAGCCAAGAGTTTGTATGTTTGGAGCGTTGATCAACCTTGACAGATAAGGAACAGAACATGATGAACTATTTGTGTCGAGTAAGAGAATAGAACTTTGAAGGCAGTAAGTTTACTTGTCCAGCAAACATCGACAAGATTTAGATATTCTTGAAACCAAGACACATACCACGGCAATTTTCTCAAACTGCTTCTTTTTAGGATTCAGAACATCTTCTGGTTTCCCGTCATGCCTAGATAGAAAATTGCAGAACCGCGAATTAATAAATTGTTACCATAACATAATCTTCCTGTAGTACCCAAAAAAAGAACAAAAGTCATAATGTTATATCCAGCCCAACAACACACTTGCACAGAGGAACCACATGCTAATTATGACATCCATAATTACTACGAGCACCAATATGGTGGAGAAAAAGAACATTGGACATGAGGTCACGCGATCTGAAGTACTGACAACTTAGTATTTAACGGCACTGAAATTTCAGATGTTTACAACAACATCATGCCCAGTATATCCCCACGAAGTGCGGTGTGGGGAGGGTAAAATGTGCGCAGTCTGTATTGAGGTAGAGAGGCTGTTTATACCCTCGGCTCAAGACAAGACAGTCAAGGAAAGGCAAAATATAAGAACAGGAAACAATAGGCAATAGGTAATTATGACATCCATAATTACTACGAGCACCAATATGGTGGAGAAAAAGAACATTGGACATGAGGTCACGCGATCTGAAGTACTGACCACTTAGTATTTAACGGCACTGAAATTTCAGATGTTTACAACAACATCATGCCCAGTATATCCCCACGAAATGCGGTGTGGGGAGGGTAAAATGTGCGCAGTCTGTATTGAGGTAGAGAGGCTGTTTATACCCTCGGCTCAAGACAAGACAGTCAAGAAAAGGCAAAATATAAGAACAGGAAACAATAGGCAATAACAAGACAACAGATAATACCAGAAACTATCTAAAACAACAAACAATATCAAAACTCCAAGGCCAAGGCACTACAAACATAACACTATGACTACTGGCACGGATAACAAAACAAAGTACTACTACTAGCAAGGACACACTCCTTCTTACTAACCTTCTACCCTAATTTGCGTCCTCCACACCTTCCTATCTACGGTCATGTCCTCGGTAAGCTGTACTTGCGCCATGTCTGATCACCTCCCTCCAATATTTCTTCGGTCTGCCTCTACCGCGCCTGAATCCATCTATAGCCAACCGCTCACAACTCCGCACTGGGGCATCCGTGTACCTCCGCATCACATGTCTGAACCATCTCAACCTCACTTCTCGCATTTCAACTTCCACTGAAGTCACTCCCACTATGTCTCAGATAACCTCATTTCTAATCCTATTTCTCCAGGTAAACCCACACATCCATTGTAGCATCCTCATTTCTGCCACCTTCATCTTTTGGATGTGAGAGTTCTTGACTGGCCAACCTCATTTCAAATGTTTCTTTTTCACAAAATTACCTTCGAGTTAAAAGACCTTACTCCTATAATTCCCTACTTGTTAAGAAGGTGGTAATATAATTGAAAAATCTTGTGCCACGAAACAGAAATTGGACAGAACTTCGCAGGTAAAGACAAAAGGCAGAACCCAAGAATTAAAAGCAACGTGAACAGATGGTTTGTGAAAGAAAGGTTCTATTTATTTACTTATTCATTTTTATGAAGAGAATCTTTTCATTAATACATTCCACTATAACATGTCATGTTAATCAGTGTCAAAAATCAAGCAGACAACCTGGAATTTGAATCTATGCAACACCAACAAGTTTTGTTACATAACATACCCAAAAAATGAGATGCATTCCCCAACTTTGGCACCTGCTGGTGCTATCAGAGGCTCAACCACAGTATGATCTTCATTAGAAGCACATAATACCTATAAAGAAAGTAAAAAAAAAGAGTCAACAACAGTAAAGAAATGAGGCTGCGAACGGAGAAAATACTATGACAGATCAACTGGAGCTAGGCAACACTACACATTCAATCAGCAATCATTTTACATATATAGTAATATCTGAACTTTCCTATGCACAAACTAGATTTATCTAAAATTCAAACTGCTTAATTGGATGATGTTCCAACTACCTTAAGCACTTCTAGATATTGGATAAAGAAAAGTACCATAGAGACCTAAAGTTTGAGATAGACACTTCAATTTCACCAGATCAAGATAGCAGATGAAAAGAAAGACCATTATATTAGGAAGAGGAAGTAGATCATTTAATATAAGGCAAAAGGTTCAGTAGCTAAGTACACGAACATCAAAATCCTGGAAAACGTAATGTGAAATTACTCATAACAAAGATGGGGATATCATACCATTCCCTCTGATGTGACCTCACGCAGTTTTGATGGTTTCATGTTTGTCACAAGCACCACAAGACGATCCTGCAGGCACAACAACCAGAACAAATTAATTAGAAGAAACAGAAGCTCCCCAAATGATGCAGCAAATACAATTCAGAGAAGCCAGAAATAGGCATATATGAAAGCTTAATTACAGAGCATACAGACAACTGTGCTGGACTGCAAAACTTTGCTAGGCCACTAACAACTTGCCGGCATTTTGCTTCTCCAACATCTATCTCCTCAACCAGTAAGCTGTACACAAGGATAACGCAGGAAAAGGTTTTACAACAAATTTAGGTAACCGTATGAATTTGCTAAAGAGTGAACAAGTTTAGGAAAAAAGACTACAAATAGAACGAATGGAAGTTAGCCATAATACCTGTCAGCTGATGGATGTTTCCATGCTTTATTAATGTGGCCAATCTGTAATTTAAGCAAACTAACACTGATATCTTTATCTTTCTCATCTACCTTTTCAGGCAACTTCTTTTCTGCAGTTTGATTATCTACTGCAGCCTTCTTCTACAGAGATTTTAACGGATAGGTGTTAGAAACAGTTTAAAACTTGTGTAATTTCAGAGAAACTAAATAATAAAAGCAAACAAGTCATACAAAGTACCCAAGACTGCAGCAAAGACACTAATAACAAGTAATGACAATATTTTCTACTGTCACTAAATGAAGAAAGCAATACAATTTTTTTTGTTACAATTGCAACAAAGGTCTAGAGAATAAGAAACCAAATAAGCTAACATAAGACATTGAACTTAGGAGGAATAAAAATAACAAAAGGGTAAATTGCTACATGTTACATACCACACAACTAGTGCTTTTTTTTTTCGTGTCCACATCTGAACTACTAGCCTGTTTGGCCTCTGGCTCAGTCTTTTTGCTATTTGACTCCATTTCTACCTTCTTCACACTTTTTGATGCCTGAATTAATGTCAGGGAAAAAGGATATTAATATAAATCCATCCTTGGACTTTGTTGGGCCTAAACTAATTGAGACAAGGAATGATTCAAGTCAAGATATTTTTTTTTATGAAGTGTTTTCATGATTTAAATCAAGATAGTATAATAATTCAAAAGTGTTATTGCTGATAAGACTTTTTTAAAACTATTCCATGGTAGTAGCCAAGAGCAACAAAATGTCTCAATTTCCACTTTCATTACTGAAAATATGTTTATAGTGTTCCATTAGTGGCCACAACAGTAGATTCCTGTCACTGCTCCTGTTCTGATAACTGGAAATGTAGCAATGCAAGGAAAATGGAGTTGAAACAAGTCAAAGAGCAAATAAACTCTGCTCTCAAGCTAGTTCTTCAGAAATTATAGTTCACTAGAGTAAAGGCATTACTCACAGGTGGCCCAAATTGGACCTTCTCCAGCAAAAATTTTTGGAATGTATCTCCCACATCACATTTAGTCTGCAAAAGTAGATCAATTCAACAACATTCTGCTGACCTCTTGTTCAATATAAATCTACGAACAATAATATTTATGCACAACATATAAAAAAGATAAATTAATAAGAAAAAGTGGTTTGCTGATAAGCACTAGGTGACTGTTCTGCAAGGAAAAGCATCATTAGAATGGGTTAGGCTTGTAACAAGAAGTGATGTTCCCCCAGACAATTAGGCAACTCTAATGAGAAGTGATTTTTCTCACAACTCATAAGAAAATGGCCAAATACAATAGATAAGACACTTTTGAGTGCACCAACTACTAGATAGACGCTTTTAAGCTTCTAAGTGACCGTTTAGAACAATTAAAAGATGACAAAATTAAACATCTCAACTTGGCAACGATGCAACTCTTGGACACCTGAATCTGACTGGCACCACGCATGTGTTATCTTCACATTTGAGTGTGTTAGATGTTATTATAATGCATTTCCAACTGAAAAGTATAGTGAAATTCTTTTTTTACCATTATAATCTACCTCTATTTCGGAAATGCCCCTCACAATAAAGCTGCCACCACTTTTTATTCTCAAAATTTCAAAATTTAGAGCTATACCAGAGTAAACTGAGTAGTCAAGTCCACCTAGAAATCTACTGGAATATGCACAAATGAAAAATGTTTATATCTCTTTTTGTTGCATATGGATAGAATTTGACAGATCACCAGTGCAACAACTTCATCGGTTTCCAGATCTGGACGGCCAGAAAGTGAAGGAAACAAACTCTGAATTGGAGCCAGCCAATTGAAGTTTTCGAACTACAGCTTCTCCTAGTCCGGAGACAAGTTTATCATCAGCCGGACTGGGATCAAATTTCAACCATTTTGATGATAAAGAAGCAGGAAACATAAGCATACAAAGAGGTAAAGATAATTTACAACGACGGAATTTGTTGGATATGTTGTTCCTTTTTAAATTGGTGGCCTGCCACACCATGGACGGCTGCAGAGAATTTATTCCTTCTCTCACTGCCACTCCTACAGAGCCCCCCACTTCACTAAAATGTGCCGCTTGTGGCTGCCATTGAATTTTTCACCAGCGTAAACAGGAAAAGACAAACACTTCCTAACACCACAGCGGCTCCCGAATACCAATCTCACCATCTCTCCACCCCCCACCGCATAGAAGAACTTGAGAACAAAGTAGTCTGAATTCTCCTTCTCATTCTCCACCGTCGATCACCTCCTACGATCATAAGAAAGGATTCTGGAATTTTTTGCAATGGTGGCTCTGTGTTCTCTTAAGAGGAATAAAATGATGGGTGGAGAGAAACTACAGTAGGAGTAGAAAAGGATGAGGACAATGAAGAGATGGAGGAGTCAGACGTCCAGTTGAGGGGCTGTTTGGAGAAAACTGAGCAGGGGCTGTTCATTTTTCCTTGTGCATAGGGGTAAAAATTCTATTTGTTAATTCAACATGCCAAAAGTGACCGTATCCTATGCATGACGTATGTCAGACTCGGGTGTACACGAGGCATACTTACGCCAATGAGAGGTGTCTATCTGGTCACAAGAATAGTTAACAGTTGGTGAAAATTTTAAATTTTTATCTGTGTATTTGGCCTAAAATACCCTGGAGGAGAAACAGAACAAACCAGAGAGAAAATAGAACCAGGAGCCCAGTTGGGCCTACAAAAAGCATTATTTAATTGGAAAAAAAATGAATTTTTTCCAGGATTTGCACTTGAAAGCCTTTGATTAATTCAACTTCTTAGGCCCCCAATTCACTCAATTTATACATACCGCATGAGACAATTGAAAAACAAATTAAATGAGCCAATTTAACCTTTATGCCATGGTTAATAGACCAGCTACATCTCCTGCATACAGGTTTTGCTCCAACATACTATCATAATCTATCAAGAGTGAAGTGGACCTTTTTAAGAAAATGGAAATTACCACAAAAAGAATAAGTTTGTCCATTTCCTTAGCAAGTTTCATTCAAAAGGGTAGTGCAGGAAATTTTCATTTTGCGGTATTTTAGATTAACTAATTGGCTGTCTTGTTCTCAAAAATTCAGCAAAGAACAGAGGGGAAAAGGCAAACCTTTTTCACTTTCTCTTTTTGATCAATCCAAACAAAAGAGAAATGGTTAAGAAGTTATTCCCTCCGTACTTCCAGTTGTGAGACAGCATTTTCTTTTTAGTTTGCACCAAAAAGACTGACATCTTCATAAATTTAGAAACAATTTAACTTAAACATCCCATTTTACCCCAATACTATGGCATGTTTAATCCCACAAGTATAAAAAGTCGTACAGATATTGTATGGCATGTTTAAGTCAAGAGTTTCAAGTCTTTATTTCTTTCTTAAACTTCGTGCCTATTCAAACATTGCCACAAACTGAAACGGAGGGGTAATTGCTATTATACCCAGCTCTATTCTTTATTTGAATGTCATGCGTATTATATATTGGGATGGTCAAAATATCAAATTCCCTAAATACAGTAGCATTATAGCTCAGAATAGTTTTCTTTTTGCATTGATGATGAATCTCTTTAACTTTTTTTAATAACAATCTCCTAAACTTTCTGAAGCATTACTGATTACATGCCAAATTAATCTAAACTGATTAGATAACACGTAAATCTTAAAACGAGAACTTGTTCTTCACGTAGCGAAAGACTTAGTTGAACCACAGTTGGAATTACTGGTCAATGGTGATTGCCACGATATGTTGGAGCAACCCCTATACCACAACCTAAACTCCGATTGAGGGAAAGAATAAAGCGTACAAAATAATGTGCTTCGTATCTTCTGTATTTTCTGTCTCTTAATTACACACCATAAGTGTGTTTATATAGAAAATATTAGGGTTAACTTAATTACCCTAGTGGACCTTAAAACACCCGTTATGGGTGGGCCTAATGTTCCTTCATCTCCCCGCCACATATAATGGAAGTGCTTTTCTAATCTGAGAAACAAATTCTCTTCTCATCTCCACAATCATTCATATAGGAAGTAAGCATACTGTGAAAGCTAAGCGCTATACATCTGTTAGGAGTATATAGCCTCTCGTCGAACGCAAACCTGCAAATAGATAAGTATGCAATACCCAGACCATATGAATCACATTTTATATAATCTCATATCATCATTTTTCGTATTCACAATCATAACTCATACGCTATAATTAGTGCATCAGTGAACACAAATCAATGAGATTCTATTAATGATCTTCCTCATCTCACGATTCCCTTAACATTAGTTTAAATGTTTTTCTAGATGCTCCTCCAAAATGATACTGTGTTCATGGTCTTTTGGAAACACACTAAGCTACATCAAACTAAGTCTCAAGTATCTGATTAAAGTCCCCAAGGGCACATATCTTGAGCCATCATAAAGGCCTGGTCTCACACAAGAATAAGTTGAAAATGGGCTTATGTTTAACACAACTGGCCAACAGTAGCACACATGGTGTGAAACACATGCTACAACATTTTCTCCTTCCCCACGGAGTGTATGTCTTTGTCTCATTTAGAATGTTGTACAGATGATATCTAGACACCACAAGTGTCCAAGTTTGAGTTCCTTGATCTACAATAACTCACATTTGGCTCACTAAGTGGACTAGATGAACATTTTTCAAATCAACAACCTAATGTCATTATTCATGTGCCTTTCTTGATTTAAAGCTTAAAGCTCTCAAATTATCCGTTTGATAATTTTGCTTAAAATCCAATCTCATCTCCACTCATCACTAAGATAGGGAGGTGGTTACCTGTGTGAGAAGGTCAACCTCTTTTCTACTCGACATACTTATCATAAACAAATGAATAAAGAATGCACAAAACATTCAACAATTAAAATATGTATGTAAATCAACTTTATTGCTAATTAAAGAGCATCAATCTTGTGAACATGGGAAAGACAAAATGAAGTATCTTAGAATCTAAGAAAGCCTAGAGACCGGTGTCTTACAAATGCATCTCTAGACAACGGCTTGGTAAATGGATCTGCTAACATATCTTTTGTAGACACATACTTCACGTTCACTACCTTGCATCTAACGATATCTCTCGCATAGTTATACTTGATATCTGTGTTTGGTTTTACAATGAAACTTAGGGTCCTTGGTAGAGGACATTGCTGCCTCACTGTTACAGTAGACTACCACTGGTTTAGCATTTTCTGTGATATCCAATGTGTTTCCAAGAACTTTCTCAACCAAACAGCTTCTTGGGTTGCTGATGCGAGGGCCACATATTTGTCTTCCATCGTAGATAGTTATATACATGATTGTTTCTTACTACTCCAAGATACGGCGCCATCGCTGAGTGTAGGAAACTCGGGTTGATCTATAAGGGGTGCTTTAAGGTCCATCCAGCTAATTAAGTTAACCCTAATATTTTCTATATGCACACACTTATGGTGCACAATTAAGAGACACAAAATACAGAAGATACGGAACGTAGTATTTAGCACGTTTTATTCCCTCCCTCAATCACTTAGAATTTAGGCTATGGCATAGGGGGTTTCTCCAACATATCTAGACAACCACCGTCGACCAGTAATTCCAACTGCGGTTCAACCAAGTCTCTCGCTTCCGCTACGCGAAAAGCAAGTTCCTGTTTTATGGCATACGTGGTATCTAATTAATTTAGATTAATGTGGCATCCAATCCTTCATTGATATCAAGAGCCATGGATTGATTTTCTGGTCCAAAAAAATCTAAAGTAGTTCTAATTTATCCATGAGAATATACAACAGTGTAACTACTTTTTTGTATGTGCAACTGGGTATGATAAATTAATTTTATGACACTGATTTAGTAAAAGTTTTGAATCAATATTTAAATTACTTTTGAGTTCCTAAAATTAGTTTTCAGAAACTGAAAAAAATCTGAAAGTTTATTTATGACTCATAACCGGTGCTTGGCCTGTTGTTCGTCAACCAACACATGACCGACATCTTTCAACTCTACGATCATATTTTTCATTTGCCTCAGATATCTTTTCATCGAATGTTCTGGGTGTTTCTTGTATGAATTGAAGGAAGAAAACATGTTTTTCTTTCCTTCTTCCTCCATACTCTACTGCCTCCACCATCAATGGAGTGAAAATACTTTCTTTGGTATTATTGATCAGTTTTGGATTTTCAAATCTGTTTTTTTAGGGAAAAACCATCTTTTTAAAGATTTCCAAATCTATTCTAGACCTTTTTCTTTAATTCTCTTTTTCAGATCTGTACATGTCCAAAAAACTTTTTTGCAGATTTTCAGATCCATTAAAAAAAACTTCCAGATTTTTTTCAATTTCTGAAAATTAATTTCAGAAATTCAAAAGTAATTTAAATACTGATTCATAGCTTCTTCTAAATCAATGTCATAAAATTAATTTATTATACCCAATTAAGCACAAAAAGTCAGATCTGTAGTTCTATATTTTCACGGATAAATTAAAACTATCCTAGAGTTTTTCTGAACCAGAAAACCAACCTATGACTCTTGATACCAACGAAGGATTACATATCACATTAATCTAAACTAATTGCATAACATGTAAGCCATTAAACGAGAACGAACTTGTTCTCCGTGTAGCGGACTCGGAAGACTTAGTTGAACTATGGTTGGAATTACTGGTTGATAGTGATTGTCATGATATTTTGGAGCAATCCCTATACCACAACCTAAACCCTGATTTGAAGGAGAGAATAAAGCATGCAAAATACTATGTTTTGTATCTTCGGGTAGTTTTTTTCTCTTAATTACACATCATAAGTGTGTTTATATAGAAAATATTAGGGTCCACTTAATTACCCTAATGGGCCTTAAAACACCCCTTATGGGTCGGCCCGATTTTCCTACACTTATAAAGGACTAACCTACACAATTTGAGGAGACAAATCTACAGTAGCCCCACGCCTTTTTTCACTCAAATGAATAAAAAGAAACTATTCAACTACAACTTTAAACAAGTTTACCAAATTTCGATATGTTTTTTCCAGTTTTCATTGTCAAAATCCCTATAGCAACCACCAAACAAGATAAATCATAACAGCAACTACTTTCTTTTTTCCTTCCAATAATTTATGTCTTCTCTCTCTATTGCTCGATCCTCAAGTTAAAGAAAGTCAAAGATAAAATGCCAAATCAGTTGAAAGCTTCTATCTTAGGTAGAGCAACATGCGAGCATCACCAGACTCACCACATGACCACATCTAGGCCATCGAAGCCTTTCATTTTGACATTACTGCAGGATGAAGATACTATTCCCATATATTACCTACCACTATCATCTAATCTCAATATGAAAATCTAATACCCCAATACAAATTCTAGCATACCTGGATATAGTCCATCCATCTAAGCAAGTGCGGCAACTTGTTTGTTTCAGAGTTTGAAAGACTGATCTGATGGCAGAAGAATTACGACAGCATGTTATAATAGAGAGCGAGCTGAAAAAGTTGATACCCAAAACGGCAGTATATTGCCATTAAGAAACTGGCAAAGATGAACAATTAAGAAATCACTTATAATACAATTATAACAGAGAGAATAAGAATCTGATTGACTAAAATTGATAAAAGCTTTAACATTTATGCCTAACATGACAAATATATATATATATATATATGTGTGTGTGTGTGTGTGTGTGTTGTGTGTGTGTGTGTGTGAAATAAATCTCATAATTAAGTAAAATATAACTCTACAGAAAGTGTGATTGGTATGACAGAAAATGTTTCCTGAAAGAAATCATTTCCAAGGAAAGGTTGAAAATGACTTCAGATACATATAGGCTGAAAATTTTTCATCACAAGTATCTGAACTCTAATAATATTCAATATGCTTTTTGTTTGAAAAGTAATAAGAAATTTTATAGATGAACTTGCAGAAAGTCGGTGTATAACTACATAAGGTGCAATTCCTCAATTGTATTTAGCATTGCATCTACATCATGTATAAGAACTAGGTTGCGCAAAAAAGTTAGCAAGAAAATACATTTTTGTGTTTAAGCCTTTAAGGCCATGTATATTCCTTCTTTTTGCCTTGAAAAATCCTTATATTTATTTCAAGCCAAAAAGTCCACCAAATGTCTTGAGGACTCCAAGTCTTCTGGGTTTTCTTATTGAGACACTCTCTATTCCAACTGTGCAGCAGAACTATCATGGAGTTTGGTATAGTCCAACATATGCAAGGTATTGCAAAAAACATACTCCAAAGCTGTGTTGTGACCTTACGGTGCATACTAAAGAGGTGACATACTTCTTTATGCTCTTCACATAACTGTATTCCTCTTTTTTGGAGGTCAGTTTGTTGAAAACTTGTTCAATATTACTTGCTTCAATTACTATTTATATAATGCTAGCATTATCTTATTCTTCATTTTCATTACTACCGTTGTTCTAAGTTGCGCGGACTCTTCACTACTCGTGCTTGATTCTCCAAAAATACACTAGTTTTGGTGAATCCAGCATGCACCCATTGACATGTTCGAAGAGTCCAAGCAACATAGCTTTTGTTACTTTTACTTTGGTTGTCTTTACTATTTTTGTTGTTGGTATTTCTCTTTTCTATATTTTCATCATAGCCATATCACTCTTGCATTTTTTTTCATACCCGTTCTAAAAAGCGAATTTCTTCAGCCGAGGGTCTATCGGAAACCGCCTTTCTACCCCACAAAGGTAAGGGTAAGTTTTGCATACACCCCACCCTCCCCAAACCCCACGAGTCGGACTACACCGGAAACCGCCTTTCTACCCCACAAAGGTAAGGGTAAGTTTTGCATACACCCCACCCTCCCCAAACCCCACGAGTCGGACTACACCGGGTATGTTGTTGTAGCTATATTTATTCCTATGCTACTTCTTGTATAATTACCATATGTCACCTACTTTCATACCTAAGCAGGTACTCAAAAATAAAGCAAATGATTTTATTAAGTTAAATTTTCTCCACCGAAAAATATTATCATCCAGACCAAAAGAACCTAAAGAGAAGAAATGCATACCACGGATGAATGCACAGCAGCAAAGACGACGATATCAGCTTCCGAAATCTTGAAACCGTTGCCCAAAATAACAGACTTGTTACTCAAATCCTCATTCAACTCACTTAGAGCTTTAAAGCTTGTCCCAGAATCAACAGGGAAGTTACTGGCAAACTCTACCCACTTCATTAACTGGAATTCAAAATCAAGCTAATAAATCCAAATTTCATTACAGAAAACTAGGAAATATTGAAATATTACCTCACTATCTTTTGTGATGGAAGGCCCACTTAGAGAAGAATAGAAAATGTCTATACACAAGCTTTTGATGTCTTTATCCAAATTATTGGAATATGAATTCTGTATAGCTTAACACAAAAAATAATCAATCAACGTGCAAGAAATTGTTTGATTATACAATTTATTACGTGCATTTAACTTATCTTACTAGGTCTAATGAGAGCATTGACATGTGTTTGCATAAAGCTGAAATAATATTTTTCTTGCGATCTGCCATGCCTCGATTTTTACTTGTTCAACTTCACATCAATTGTTCAAATCCAGCAAGAAAGAGGAATTTGTAGGGTTTTATTTTCCAGCTCGTGGGCCGGAGCATAATTGGAATGCCAGGGGAAACTACAGTAATAGCCCAAATCGGCTTTCAAGTTTTGATCTCAAATACAAAAACTTATATATTTTCAAATAAAATTATCCAGATTAATGAAGTAAATTACATATATATATCCTAATAATGGAGCAACTCTATATTTATTGATCTTTCAACTATTTTTTTTCTATTTTTAATTTTATTTTGTTGTGAAATATAAAGTAAGAACATTACAAAAATAAATAGGGTAAGAAGAGGGGAGACTTCTTTATATAGAATGAGAGATCATAAAATTAATGATACAATGAATAAAATTCCTTTATTTGTAGGAAAAAATACTTTTAGTTTCTGACTAAAAGACAGATACTTCAAATCCTGATAGATATCAACTAGATTTTGATAGATCTTATTAGATCTTATCTATATTCTTGATAGACATTCACTATAATGTAAATACATTTATAACACTCCTCCTTGAATGTCTAGTTGATGTATAATGCGTCTCGTTAAAACCTTACTAGAAAAAAATTCACTGGAAAAAAAATCTAGTGAAGGAAAAAGAGTACACATCTCTAACAATACGCATATAGGCTGCCTCATTAAAAACTTTACAAGAAAAAATAGTAGGACAAAATCTCGTAAGGAAAAAAGAGTACAACGCGTATTAGCTCCCCCTAATGAGAACATCCTTGAACTTTTGCATCCCGATCTTGTGCACCATCTTCTTGAAAGTTGCAATTAGAGGAGATTTGGTGAATAAATCAGCCACATTGCCACTTGAACGAATCTGTTGCACGTTAATATCACAATTTTTTTGTAGCTCGTGTATGCAAAGAAGCTTTGATGAAGTGTGCTTCATTCTTTCTCCTTTTATGAATCCTCCATTAAGATGTGTTATACGTGTTGTATTATCTTTGTATAAAATTGGGGGTACATTGTCACATTTCAAATCACATTTTTCTCGAATGAGATGTATCATGGACTTCAACCACACATATTCTCAGTTCGCTTCATGAATAACTATTATCTCAGAATGATTCAATGAAGCGACGATAGACTGTTTTGTATATCTCCAAGATATGACAGTATCCCCACACGTGAACACATTGTGTAGTTGAGATCGAGATTTATACGGGTTAAATAAATATCCAGCATCAGTATAATTAACAAAGATCGAGTGCAATCCTTAGAATAAAATAAGATCATGTGTTTGATCTCATTTTGATGTCTCCTAGTAGGAACATAAATATACCTTGCTAACAAATTGACTAAAAAGGCTATATCAAGCCATGTAGTATTTGTAAGATACATTAATCTTATGCACCAAATGCATTAAGATATGATACTTCATATTTCTCATTTCAGCAAATAATCTATTATTTTTTAAAACTCTCCAAGAGTTTCATTAATTTTCAAGCTATAAGCTTATACAAATACTAGATTATGGTACGCACGTTGCACGTGTATCAAATATTTTTTTATAATAAAATTATATAAAAAATTTATTAATTGTGCATGTGTTGTTTTATTAAATCTAAAAACGTTAAGAAAATTACGCAAAATTTTCAAGATTAAAAAGTGCAGTTTATTAAAGCTGAATTTTGTCCTCATACTTACTTATTTTCTATTTTTAAAATAATATATTTCTATGAAGATTTATTTTTATTCTTAGGCATTTGTATATTTATACTTTACGTAAAATAGAATATAATGAAATGATTTATAATAACATAAAATATATAATTTAATCATAAATCGTAACAATTATTTTTTTAATTTTGTACTCATTTAAGATATAGTTTATATAAGTTGATAAATAGTGAGTTAAATTTATATAAAATTTTAAAATTTTATGTATGTAAACAAGCATTTTTTTTTAAAACAAATTTTTGGTGGTCCGTTAGGACCTTTTTATTAATATAAGACCCTTAATGTTTTATACAAACAGATTAGGCCCAAAATTGGGTCCACAAAAGACACGGCCCAAACAGAAAAAGGGAATCTCAAAAGTTTCCTAAATGTCTCTGTAAGTTTGGATTTAAGTAGAGTATTAAATACTCTTTCTGTTTCATCTGTCCGCAACAATGGTGGTGACGTTCTGCCATATTCAAAGCTCCATTTTCTCTTTCTGTGGTGGTGAATTGGAGAAAATATCTTTCTATCAACTTCACCTCTGTCAGGTAGTGTCATCTTCATTTAATTTGTGGAATTTGAACGCTAACTGATGTTTCTTATCTTTTATTTTTAGGTGGTATTGGGTATCTCTTATGACCAGACCACATTTTTTCACCCAGATCCTGAGCTCTCTCTTTGTAAGGTGATTAAAGGTTTCGTTAAAAGGGTTCAATAATTTGATTAATAATAAAAAAGAAAAAGAATTAGGAAAGTAAAAACTCCAGAAGTTTCACTGCAATTCTCTCCTTCCTTACACATTTCCTCTCTCTTTATTTTGATACTCGAAAAATTGATGAATAAGGTGAAATCATGAAGCTTAAACTTGAACATTTACTGAAAAGTATGTTCCTACTGCATCCATTGAAGAACGGTATGTCAAATTTCGCATGTAATTCCATCTTCTTTCCCTGTTTCCTTTATTTTTTTAGGCTTTAACTCGTTTGAATATATATATATTTTTAATTATATTTTGTATGTTTTGATTCTCTTAAAACCACTGTTGCATTATATGTTCCTAGTTTGATTTTTTTATCCTCCTTTTGCTTTGCATGTTCGAAGATTTCATTTTTTAAAAGGCATTCTGATTTAATTTCTTGTTTCAGGTGTGATTTGTTTGATTTTTACATATAGTATGTGTCTGGTGTGCTTAATGTTGTCAATTTTGAATATCCTGATGTTTGCATGTCAACTGAGATAGTTGAATTTGAGGTATGGAACAAAAATAGAAGTAGGTAAAGTAAATAGAAATATTATGATTTGGTTTGTCATTTCGGGGTTACTATTGTTATTTCTTTTCCGAAAAATTGAATTTGAGGAATGTTTGTGTACTAAATTTAGAATCTAATTAGTAGTACTTGAACTCGTCGTTTAAAATTTATAACTCATAAAGTTGAAATCCCGACTCCATCCCAAACTTTGAACCCATAAAAATTGGCATAACTGGTGCCAATGGAAGTCTGTTGTTCATAGCTCGTCACTGCTTTAGTATTTGATGTTTCATTTGTAATCTAGTGTTTGTTGTGTATAGTTAGATGGATACAGATAGGACGGTGTTCAATTAGACAGATGCCAAACAAATTTTGTTCTTTAATAGTAATAGATATTTGGAATCTAATTAGTAACAGATGCATGCCATGTGTTTGAATATAGACTTTTTTTTACTTGACGTTGGTTAATTGACATGTATTTTTAATCTATTACACCACTTAACCATCGTATATTGTATTGATTTTATGTAAATACCCGATGCAAATAAGTATTTTCCCGTGAACAGCGTGGTCTCACATAGTCGGCCCCGGTTTGATTGGATTGTGTATATTTATAGTTGAACCTGAAATTGGTTGGTGTGCACTTGGTTCCACAAAGTTGCATCTGTCTGTGTTGTCATTTATGTGTATGTGAAGTTGACTCATTTATTCAAATGGGTGGTCTTTCATTATACAGAAAGGTGGCAAGGCTGTCGATAGCACAGGTGTTGACTGTGATATCGCAGAGGCAGAAGTTAGCACTAAGGAAAGCATACAAGAACAAGAAGTACCTGTCTCTCGACCTTCTTGCCAAGAAGACCAGAGCCATCCGGAGACGTCTTACAAAACACCAAGCAATTGAATCCTGGCCCTGATTCTTATGGATACGTTGATAATCTTTTAATAATTGAAAGAACTACATAATGATCTGCTTTCTTTGGTAATAGTTTGTTAGTTTTGGTAATAGTTTGTTAGTTTTGTACTCGGTTCTTCAAATGTGATACATCAATTTATTTTATTATAATTATTGACATTATAGTCTTTTTCAGTGTGTTACAGTTATATGCCACTAATTTACCTTAAAAGACATAGTTTAGTATTAGAAGGAATTCAACCTGGATAGAGTGAAACGGATATAAATGATTCAAATAGAGGAACCCAACTGGATTGGAAATGAAGTATAGTTGATCAAAATGATTTTGCATAGCATCTTCTTATCTTTGTGTTATTTATTATCATGCTTGAAAGTAAAAAGTTGTGTACATTTATCACTATGGTGCATCTAAATCTTTACTAGCACTGTACTATTTCCTTCTTTTGAAGAAGGGAAAGATTGTATTTACCATCAATGGTCTGCCATGTGCCAATTTACTTTTGAAAAAAGAATTTCATGTCGTATTGGGTTGTGAAAAATGCTCAACCCAACTCTCATATTTGCATAAATGCCTTCACAAGTTTAAGTATGTTGACATCTGCGTGTCATTTATACCCTTTTCATTATAGTACTCAGCAGTTTGCTTGATTAAAGGAAGACATAAGAAGTTAAGAGGAAATCCAAGGAGGGGAGAGAAATATAAAAATAGTATAAAAGAGAGAAGAAATATAAACTGTTCATTTTTATTCCATTTAGCTCTGAATTATGATGTGAAAGTAATGAATATTAGTTGATGTCCATTCTCCAGTGGTTATTCTGTTGTACTAATAATTTGGAAGTATAATTGGTCAACCAGTTAATAGATGTTTCAATCACTCTCACCCTAACAACCACCAATGACATGCAATTGTGAATAAACATTTAGATGTTAGTGTACCTTATGGGTTTAGAGTAATATAAGATCATTTATTAGTTCCCCCTGCCTCTGTTGCTTGAATCTGTACAATTTGGAACATTGGGGTATTAGCTCTAGTATTCTTGGAACTGTCTTTTTATAATTACATTGTATACAGTTCATTGTTACAAAAAAAAATTATATATTGTATGCAGTTTGTCAGACAACAACACTTGATTTCTTGGCAAAATACCAGTTTTATTTCAATTTGTACGTACGTGAAGGTAAGTCCTTAACACCTTGGTTTTTCTTTTGGACAACTTATTGACATTGTATCATGTTGCAATTGGCTATTTTTATTAGCTGCTAGTTGGGTATAATTCTGAAAGTTAAGGTTTTTATTGATTACTTGGGTAATATGGTGGAATGTTGTTTTGGATTTGAAATGAGTTTGTTCTGGACTTCTGGTTTTAGCTGAAAGTGTTGCGTCTGACATTAACATGAATATTGATATATGATTGCACTTCAGGAACAAAATAGCAAAATTTGGAGAAACAAATACGCAGAGAAGTAGTTGGCCAGTCACAAATTTCTAAAGCAAAAATGTTGTAGGAGTTTAAAAGGTACTTTCTCTGTCCTATTTTATGTGGTATCCTTTTACAGAATCACCAACATGATAAACAACAACAATGGTGGATCCTGAAACAACCATCATCATCACCAACGTTACCAACATTGCTTTTTAGCAGAAACTCATAGGCAGTACACTTTGCAATGACTTGGAAAGTAATTTAATCTAAAGTAATTGTGTATCCTCAGAACCTGCAAACACGAATATTTGAAGTTAGTATGATATTACATACAAGTTGAAAGTGTAATTAATATTTTGTATCAAGTAATCATATGTATTATGTCTTACCTAATATCTCTTTGTAGACGATGTTTTTGCTGTATGTGTCTTTCTTGCGCTTTGGTTGCTCCGTCATAACCAAAACCTTAGTCGTTGACATTGATACCCCCCTCGATAGTGCAACGTATAGTTGTCCATGTGAAAAAATATGTTGTGGCAAGTACAGTCCAACAGTTGGTATTGTTTGACCTTATGCTTTGTTAATAGTCATTGAAAAACACACTGGAAATTATTTTCTAATGAATTTGAATGGGTAACCTTCATTTATGGTTAGTTTCTGTTTAAATTATTGATACAATAATATTACAGTAAAATACAATCATACGCTACTAAATATTAAAGAATATACCTGTGTGGAGGCAGACTGTACCACTTTACAAGCTAAAAGAAACTGGTGTACATCTATGTTTATATTTAGTTATGACAATATTTTCTAATGCGATGGTTTGAAAGTTCATTTCTCGTCATGTTCCAAATAATTTTTCTTGCCAGGTTCTCATGTTTATTTAGTTTTTTGTAGGTGACAGAATCTATAGATTTTATTGAGTTAACAAACAAAGAACTGTGGCTCTAATCAACAAAGCTGGTTGTAAAACCAGAAATGTTGTTTGGGAAGTGTGGAAAAGAGTGGCTAGGTAGCTTTGAATCTGGATCTAGCAAGAGTTGTATGGTTTGTAAAAATACAAATTAGCTTTTCAGAATGTGGAGGCATTGAGATTGAACAGAGCTGGGACAAGGTTAGTTGGTCCAAAACGTTTACTCTTTTCGCTTATCTTGAAACTATTTGTTAGTTTTTTTTGGCAAAACTGGTTACTCTACTCATTCTGGTAATATTCAGGAAGTCAAGTTATTTTTTTTCTCCTGTAATAACAAGATTTTCTTTTCTCCTGTTATCTCTTTCCTCTGTCGTAAATTCCATTATGAAATAGGAACATTTAATAGAATTCATTTGAACTATATAATATAATTTTTAGCTTAATTCAGAAAACTGAATATATGCAATTGTTGTTAGTAGATAGAATAT
Organism: Capsicum pubescens; assembly: GCA_030864215.1. Classification (NCBI taxonomy): domain Eukaryota; kingdom Viridiplantae; phylum Streptophyta; class Magnoliopsida; order Solanales; family Solanaceae; genus Capsicum; species Capsicum pubescens. The sequence continues at coordinate 192,647,019 of CM061543.1, read as the reverse complement.
TGATTCTAAAATACAATCCTATGCTACTCAATATGGAAGAGTCTACCTGTATTCTATAACTGAGAAACTACTGTTAATGGACTGTGGTTATGGAATGACACCTTAATCTGGTCTAAGATTTGCAAAACAAATCGGTAGCCAGGTAAAAGAATGTCACTTTAGTTTTTCCAACAATCTTTCACTACCTTCTTAATTCAATTATGAAGTATAGCATTCTAATTTGTATATCAATGTGTTGTTTCTGTTCCTATTTGTTTATCGTGTTGTTATGTAGGTTTTGTTCTGTTCCTTTGAGTCGAGATCAAACATAATCTCATATTAGTAAATATGTAAGAACGTACCTGTGGGGAGGCGGACTGTTTGATGTTAGAGTATTTAAGTAATCTTCCTGATAGTAGTTGTTTGTATCATCCTCTGCAGAGTCGAAACTAAGAAACATTCTATTTAAATAAACATAAAAAAGCAAAAAGAATAAATTTCTTAGGTTTATTAAACACGTGAGGTATGAAAGAATAATATTACCTCCCCATCAACTAAATTAAACTAAATTAAGTTGGCATACCAAGTAATATTGTGTTTAAATTAACAATGTAAAAAGGGAGAGATGATATAACGATCAAAAATTTGGAAATAAAATTGTTGAAATTGTGATAAGACGAAAAACAATGAAAGATGCAACTATTTATGATGATGAACAATGAGAAAAGCTCAAGGGTTTATATAGAAGGACAGAAGGTACAAACTAAGATAAATTTGGATGTATTTTTTGGTGAAACCAAGTAGGCGTGTGTTTTTTTGGTTGAAAAAAACCAAGTAGAAATCAAATTGGATTAAAAAAAAAAGGAAAAAGTTAAATTTGGAAAGAATTTAATTGCAGGAAAATATAGGGTGTTTTTGGGTTGAAAGAAACCAAGTTGGAATCAAATAGGATTAAATAAAAAAAAGACCGTATGTTTTACAATTTGGAAAGAATTTAATTGTAGGAAAATATAGGGTGTTTTTGGGTTGAAAGAAACCAGGTAGGAACCAAATAGGATTAAATAAAAAAAGGTCGTATGTTTTACAAGAAGGAAAAAAACGTATAAAAAAATGGGGAAAAGCTAAATTTGGTAAAGGTTAATTATGGAGAAATTTAGGGTGTTTTTTTTGTGAAAGAAACCACGTACAACACAAAATAAATTTGGGAAGAATTTAATTCTTGAAAAAATTTAATATATTTATTTTGAAGAATTAAATTTTAGGAAAAAGGGTAAAAGACGGTTTTGTCTAAAGCGGACTCTTTTAATGAAGGGCAAAAAGTTCAATTCACTTTTCAAAGGGCCTTCAGGCTTTTAATATATTATAGATAAGGATTCTAAATAAGTTTCTTAGAAACTTTTATATGCTTCAAACATTTTGAATCCTTAGAAAGTTTTATATAAATTTTGTCAAGTGACAATATTCAACATTTCATATGTGACATCTTCAAGTGTCTGGACTGCAAATCAAATAAGCTTTACACTTACCAAGATGCATCCTTTCATGTCACTTGATAAATGTTTGTACGTCGGCATGCTTAAATAAATATAGAATTCAGATCCTCGTAATCTTTTATAATATTGCGTCAATATTGTATCAAAGATATCATTGATGATATATCATTTCGTATCGGTTCACAGTATGACATAACATTTTGAGATCTCATCACTTCATTATTTTAAGGTACCTGAACCTCTTATAAGGTTTCATGAAGTGTTATGTCGTAGGCTCTTCAAGAGCACATTATCTTTTTATTATGATTATTTGCTCTTTATCCTTTTCAAGGATTATTTCATTTGGAACCGATTAATCTACCACGCTTTATGCATGCGTAGCTTTTGTCCTTTAAGAATGCAAAATAAGAGCACTTGTAGCTTAAATAAGATACTAAATTTGAGTCAACAGATGCTTTCGGCATTTGACTTGAATTATATTTTGAATGAAGATTTGATGATAATTCCTAACATATTTCATAGTTGCTTATAATCTCCCCCTTATGTTAGGAAAACTAACATTCATCCTCATCTTCTTTGAGGAATTCATCTTTGTGCATTATGGTATATTTATTAATTGTATACGGTACATCAAAATTATTAGATGGAATAGTTGGTTCCTGACCTTAAACCAATTGAGAGGGAAGAAATAATCATAATTTATTGGTCTAATGCATACAAGTGCTATTGTATGCAACATATCATATTTCAGACCAACACATAAATCTTTGTTCTCATTAGCAATGGTTTAACTATTTATTGAAGGCATTCAGTGTCAAACCATCATCATCAAGATGAATTGTCTTGATTACACAATCTGAAAATCATGCTCTTAACTTAATTTTATTGAGCAAACAACTTTATGAATGTCAAACTGCAGGTTGACAATGAATGTACATGTGATCTTATTGATTCATCTTTTCAACATATCACAAATAGGTGAACGGGTCCTTATTCACCTTTTATACTTTTCAAATTTTAAGGGATCCAATCTGAATATTAATTGGTCCAACCAACTTATCATGAGAACAAACGACATAATCAATTCTTGAAGAATCTTCTAGTTCTTCAATACATGTCTAATACTCAATTTGCACATCTTCGAGATGTCACAATCGTTTATACCAACTTATGAACTCATTTATCGTAGTAAACACAAGTTTACCATGACATGTATTTTTTTCTTGAGTAAATTTCAGATTTACTATTATATGAATAAATTTTAGATTTACTACTTTAGAAGTAGACTCATTCGGAGGTGAGTTGTGATACTATCAAAATCAAGTGCGCGTTTGCATTAATAAGTTTCTTATTCCCAGGAATGAAATATAATTATGCCTTAAGCCTATTAAATTCTGATAGCTTATAACCTCTTTCATGATATTGCTACTTCAGGAACAAAACGAGACATATATCATATATTGCTACCACATTCACCTAAAGAATGGAGCAAATTGTCATATTTCAGATTTATCATATATTGCTACCACATTCACTTTATGGAATAGAGCATATTCAATGGGTTAGATTTCATGACTTTTCACCAATACCCATTATTTTGCCTTAGCCATCATTATATCAACAATATGGTGCATTGAGATTCAAACTCAATGTTTTATCCATGTAGAGGAGTCTTAGGCTATAAATCAATGGGGCTTGAGCCCAACATGTTATCATCATGGTGCACTGGAACTTTTAACCCAATGTCTTACCCTCTTAGTTCTTTATGAACAAAGTTAAAGCATAAGTTGTTCCAAACCAATTATTTTTCCTCAAATCCAATAATAATTATATCATTAGTAGCAAAAGACAAATAACATAAGAAATCACTAACCTTAAAATTACCTTTAGATTTATAATCTCACCTTGTTTGCCAGAGTCTCGCATTGATAACATGTTATGAAATATAAAGTAAGAACATTACAAGAATAAATAAGGAGAGAATAGGGAAGACTTCTTTATATCTCTTGAGAATGAGAGATCATAAGATTAATGATACAATGAACAAAATCCCTCTATTTATGGGAGAAAATTCTCCTAGTTTCTGACTAAAAGACAGATACTTCTAATCCTGATAGATATCAACAAGATCTTGATAGATCTTATTAGATGTTATGTATATTCTTGATAGACATTCACTATAATGTAAATACATTTATAACATATTTTTATTTATTTATTTTTTCTCTTTTTATTTTTGATTTTTCTACTTTTTTCCCTTTTTCCTCTCAACTTTTTTTTTTTTTTTTTACTTTGATTTTTTATTTTTTCTTTCCTCTTTTTTTTTTTGTTTTTATTTTTTCTCAATCTTTACTCTTTTTTTATTCACTCCTCTCAACTTCTACTTTTATAAAAAAGAACATTTTTTATACTTCTTAGATTTTTATTTTTTATTTTTAAATTTTTCTCAACCTTTATTTTTATTTTATTTTTATCAATCTTTTTTTCTCATTCTCTCTCGACTTCTACATTTTCTTTATTTTTATTTTTTAAATATTTTTCTTTATTTTATTTTTTTTCCGCAATTTATATTATTTTTGTTCTTTTCTTCGATTTCTTCTAATCAAGTTACATCTCATGAGCAAGAGTTGACAGTATCACATTATAAAGGCAAGACTTATGACTTTCAAACAACAAGCTACGTTTTATGGGTAAGAGTTAACATTACCACATTTTAGAGGCAAGACTTATGACTTTCAGACAACAAGTTATGTTTCATGGCAAGAGTTGACACTACCACATTGTGTTGTGAGTTATAAGATGTTCTATAACTCTTACCTTAGAGGCAACACATAGCTCAAGGACTTTCAAACAATAAATTATGCCGCACGGGTAGGAGTTGACTCTACCACGTTATGTTTTTATTTATGAGATTTTCTACAACTATTGTCTTAGAGGCAAGACTTAGCTCAAGGACTTTCAAACTACAAATTATGCCCCACGGTCAAGAGTTGACACTATCACGTTATGTCTTCATTTAAGAGATGTTCTGCAACTCTTGCCTGATAGACAAGACTTAGCGCAAAGACTTTCAAACTACAAATTATGCCCCACGGGCAAGAGTTGACACTACCACATTATGTCTTCATTTATGAGATGTTCTACAATTCTTTCCTTAGAGGAAAAACTTAGCTTAAGGACTTTTAAACAAAAAATTATATCCCACGGGCAAGAGTTGACACTACCATGTTATGTCATTATTTATGAGATGTTCTAAAACTCTCGCCTTAGAGGCATGACTTATCCCAAGAATTTTCAAACAAATTACATATATTGGGGAAGAGTCAACACTAGCACATCATATTTTTTACTTATGAAATGCTCTATAATTCTTGTCTTAGAGGTAAGACTCAGCCTAAGGACCATCAAACAACAAGTTATGCCCCATGGGCAAGTGTTGGCAACACCACATTGTGTGTTGATTTATGAGATATTTTATAACTCTTCCCTTAGAGGCGAGACTTAAACCAAGGACTTTCAAGTAACAAGTTGTGCCCCATGGGCAAGCGTTGACATTACTGCATTGTGTTTTGATTTATGAGATATTCTATAACTCTTGCCTTAGAGGCAAGACTTAACCCAAGGACTTTCAAATAACAAGTTACGCCCTACGGGTAAGAGTTGACACTATCACATTATGTTTTAATTTATGAGATGTTCTATAACTCTTGCTTTAGAGGAAAAACTTAGCCCAAGGACTTTTAAACAACAAGTTATGCTCCACAGACAAGATTTGACACTACCATATTGTGTCTTGATTTATGAGATGTTTTATAAATCAAGGACTTTTAAACAACAAGTTATGCCTCATGGACAAGAGTTGACAGTACTACATTATGTCTTGATTTGTAAGATGTTCTATAACTCTTGCCTTAGAGGCTCGAATTAGTCTAAGGAATTTCAAACAACAAGTCACGCTCTATGGGAAAGAGTTGACACTACCACATTGTGTTTTGATTTATGAGATACGTTATAACTCTTACCTTAGAGGCAAGACTTAGCTGACAAGTTACGCCTCGTGGACAAGAGTTGACAATATCATATTGTGTCTTGATTTATGTGATGCTCTATTAGTCTTGCCTCTATGATAAAACATAGCCCAGGACTCCCCCAAAAGAACAAGCTACGCCGAATGGACAAGTGTTGACACTACCTCATTGTTTTTTTATTTTTGAGATGTTTTATAACTTTTGCCTTAGAAGCAAGACTTAACTCAAGGATTTTCAAACAACAAGTTATGCTCCACAAGCAAAACTTGACACTACCACATTGTGCCTTGATTTATGAGTTGTTCTATAATTTTGCCTTAGAGGCAAAACTTATCTCAAAGAACTTCCTAACAATAATTTATGCCCTTAAATTTATTTTGATGTAAAAAAAAGACCCCTTTGCGTATTATTCATTTTTTTTATTAGCAAAATATAATAAAAGTTGAGGAAAAAGAAAAAAAAGATCAAACAAAATAAAGAAATAAAAAAAAATTGAGAAAAAAAAGATAAGAAAAAAAATAAAGATTAAGAAAAAAGAAAAAAATTTAAAAAATTGAGAAAAACAAAAATGAGAGAAAAAAATAAAAATAAAGTTTGAGAAAAATGAGGGAAAAAAAGAGAAATGATAAAAATAAAAAAATAAAGATTGAGACAAATGAATAAAAAAATAAAAAAAGAAATGAAGAAATAGATAATGTTTGAGAAAAAAAAAGAGAAAAAATTAAAAGTTGAGACAAATGAATCAAAACATGAAAATAAATAAAGAAAATAATTAAAAAAAAATAGAATTTGAGAGATAAATGGGCATTGAAAGTTTAAAAATATTTGAGGTGGAGAGGGATAAAATTGTACTTGTATTATACTTAAAAAGAAAGGAAGCTACTCTGTAAAGACTTTTCTTATTGGGGTCAAAAATTTAAAGTCACCCAATATTGGGGTTATACCATGTAATTTTCTGCTTTCTGTCTACCTATTGGGCCTAAAATGCCTTTTCTGTGTACCTATTGGGGCTATTTTTCCCTTTTATTTAAGAAGAAATTATATAATACCACAACTTATCCTTATTAGACTACATAAAATCTCTATCATTTTTATTAATATTAATCAAATAAATAGTGCACAATATCAATTTTTCGTCATTCTAAATTGATCTGATAAACAAATAGCAAACAACATAAATAATCATTTTTTAAAAAATATTACATATACATAGCCGTATTAGTTGGTTGTCAGATATAATATATAAAATATTTACTTTTATAATAGATTCTAATACATAGAAAAATAATTATAAATTGAATTTCCATATTTCTTATTTATTGCCTATTTTTATGGAAGTCTTTGTTCATTCATTTTTTATATGCTACATCATTCATTTTTTATATGCTATATCAAAATTTTATGTTTTTCATTTTTATTGCCTGCTTTCACGATGCTTCCATAAAAATATATGGTATATTTATACCATAAAAATTCATGGTACATTTATATATTATACAAATTATATTTATATCATAAAAATACATGGTATATTTATACCATACAAATTATATTTATATAATATAAATTATATTTATACCATAAACATACATGGTATATTTTGGATATAAAAAGTGTATACCATGTAATAGTAAAAACATATATTTATATTTAATAAATAATTTTTTAACCAGAAAAGTACTTCCAACATAATGAGATATACCACGAATATTTATTTTATAAATTATATCATATTCGAGCAAATAATGAAATACTTAGTTTATTTAAAAATATTTAAATTTTGAATATAAGAGAGAGAAAAGTTTGAAAGCAGGGATTACCTTTTCTACTTTTAATTTGAAGATTGAAAATATATCTTTTAAATTAAGGTGAATTGATAATTAGTTATAGCATAAAAATAGGAATTATAATTATCTTTTCTGATTTTTTAAATGACTATATATGTAAAAAAATAAATTTATTTTGTAATATTGGAAAAGTATTATTATTTATGTAATTAAGTTTTAAGGATGACATTTTCATGTAATTTGTCTAAATAAAAGGGCAAAATAGACTTATAGGTAGACGGAAAGGGCATTTTAGGCCTCATAGGTAGGTGAGAAGGGCATTTTAGGCCCAATAGGTAGACGTAAATGACATTTTAGGCCTAATAGATAAATAGATGACGTTTTTGCACCATTTTACATACTTAAAGGCATCTTAGGCCATTTTTCATAAAATTAAAAAACTAGATTAGATTTGAAAGAATCAAACTTACCATCACATACTTATTGTCCTTCATCAGAAAAGGAAAAAGGAATTGAATTCAATGCACTACTCTCGTATTTATATGTCTACTCATGGCTGCTCCGTAGAAAAAAAATTGATTTAATTAATAAAGAAACAAGCCATTTAAGGAAAAACAACGAAAAGGTTGAAAGATTGCAGATAAAACATAAAAAAGTTTTAGAAAAATAAACAGAGAAAACTTCTTGCTTTGTCGAAACTTAAACGAAGTTTAGAGAAAAATCATCACTAAAATTTCTGAAACAACACCAAAAAGAGAAGAATCGTGAAAGAAATGGTTGAGAATTCACTCCTTTTGTAATTTGGCAAAATGATTCAATTGCCTAAGAAATTGGTCTTTATTGGTCAAAACAAATCTAGAGAAAATTCATTTATAAATGAAGTTTATATACATATAATCTAGTGTAATTCATTGGATTTAAGTTCTCTCACTCTGCTTATGAAATGCATCATTATTGGTCTTTTTTCTTTTTAATTTTATTCCTTAATAATAAATTTTAAGTTGGCCCTTGCTATAAATGAATAAGTATATTTAGGAATTATCTGGACATAAACATAATTTATTTTATTTGAAAATTAATAATTTGTAATAAAAAATTCAAATCTAATTTAATGTTCAATGTTCAGCTTCAACTGAGAAAATAACTTATAATATATTTTCAACTCACTTTTGATTGTCGAAATATGAAAAACTATTAAACAACATTAAAAATCACCTTTTATCATAAAAGAATTATTTGTGGACATTGATCTGTGTGGAGCATAAAATAAAAAAAAGTCTTTATAATTAATTTTTGATTCTATCTATTATATCAGAATAGTCGCGACAATTGATGCTATGACAAATAAAGTACAACTTTTGTTTTGATACGCGTCTTGAGTTATTAATAAATCATTACTTTAGTCCTTAAGATACATGAATAAGTATATTTACATGAATTTTCTTACGAAAAAATACAAATTGAAGAAATATTTGTTTCAACTTTCATGATTCACAAAAGTATTTTTGTGTTAATAAATCATAAAATTATATTTTATATAATTAAAAAATATTAAATAAAAGCATAAAAAATTGTGGCTACTCCACTTTATTGTATTGTGATATCATGAGGTGAACTTTGTTGCCTTTTAACGCATGTAAAAAATGGGCACTGTATTGTTGGTTTCAGAATGGGGAGCATTTTTAAAATAACTCAATTAAAAGTTAAAGTTTTGGCATCCAAAATGATACATGATTGTCATGTCATTTAACTAAAAATAATTCAGCTTGTTATGACCATATTTAAAAATTAAAATAACATTAAAAATAAAAAATATTTTGCCTTAGGAATTGATATTTTTGCATAAAATATTTTAGTTTTAAAGTGTTTTGATGATGTCATTTTAGGTATCGTAAATTTGGCTTTTCAGTAAATTGTATTTTAAAAATTAACACATAAATATGTTGATATTAATGAATTGTAAATTTGCTAACTACAATTACAAAAAAAGGTACTGATATAACAAGTAGAGTATAGAGATCATGCGTGGGAATTCTCCAATAGAAGAATATATTCAGCGATTAGGGATATTTACACGAATAGAATAATTTCATGAGATCTTCAAAAATAAAATAATTTGTGGAAGACATAATACATAAATGTGTCCTTTAACTTGTCTTTAACTTTTATCTATGCCCTCCATCTTTGGGTGAACACAAGTTGACACTTAAACTTACAAAAAGTTGAACAAGCAGACACATGTGTCCTATGAAGCATCCTACATGGTCAACCTGTGTCTTACATGGAGTTTTTTGTGTATTATGTCACATAGAACGCGTGTGTCTACTTGTTCAACTTTATACAAGTTTAAGTGCCTACTTGTGTATATCCAAAATTAGAGTTTATACATGTGACTAGAGGCCAAGTTGAAGGCCATGTTTATGTATTTGTCATGACCCATCATGTGGAAACCTAATCTAATCAACCTAGAAAAAAAAATCTAATCAACCTAGATAGGAGAACCCTTACTACCCATTTAGAAACTATGCAGAAGTCATGAAATAATATCATTAATTTCTTCAAGTATTACCAAAACTTACTACATGTTCATTGCAAAAATACAAGAATATCCTTTACCCGACGATCTAGTATAAACAAGTACAAGAGCTATAAAGGACAAAGACAATATACACGACTCAGGTTCCTTCATAGAAATAAAAAAAATGAAAGCTATTGAAGATCTTTATCCACATCAAGTTATGAAATCTGAACTGGTAAGCAAGAGTAATATCGATACAACCACTCGTATTGATAAGCATCATCGGTTGATCCGGGTTAAATCATGTTTACACAACATAAATATCCAAAATTAAACATGCACTTAAAAAATAACAAATCAATTTTTAATTATTGACCACTTCCCAATCACCACTCTCCTCCTTACCTTCCAATCTTAATACGCATCCGCCACCTATTCAATCCATGATCCCAAAGACATTAATTCGAGAGCACCAAGTAATAAATAAATAATTCAATTCTTAACTCACTCATAACGATACTCATTCGAATACTACCTAAGTACAGGAGAACACATGAGTTACCTTGCACCCACTTGTTATACAAACTAATGTTACCCACTACCACTTAACTCATAAGACAAACATAAATACGCTATTTGATCAAACTTATTTGAGACACTGATAAAGAGTTAATCCTATCACAAGAAAAGAGGACAATTCATATAATATCTGATTTAAGTGGATGCATGCATCCATTGAATCATAAAAACATTTCAATAACTTTTTAACAAGTCCAGGTTGATAAATTTGAGTCACCCAATTTTTTTTCATCCAAATAACAATGACATTAGCATGTACGGGGGTATAGATTACATAAAATAAAGATGTTGTGCTAGATATCAAAACTTTAATAAATGAAAAATAAATCAGGTACAATCAAATAGAACAGATAAAGATCAGAATTTACCAAAAAAATCCACTAAAGTTCATCACTATATTCACTGATATAATAATGTAAAACCCGAGTTAGAGACAAGAAAGATAATGCCTAGAAGGAAAGAAGAGTTAAATGTGAGAGCAAATTTGAAGAAAAACTAATAGAAGCACGTTCGAATTTATTATATATACATAAAAAAATAATTTTAATAACATATCTATAATCTATATCGATATCTATAATCTATATCTATATCTATAATCTATAATCTATAATCTATATCTATATCTATATCTATATCTATATCTATATCTATATCTATATCTATATCTATATCTATATCTATATCTATATCTATATCTATATCTATATCTATATCTATATCTATATCTATATCTATATCTATATCTATATCTATATCTATATCTATAATATATTAAAAGTGTGAACACCCTTAGAAAAATGATTTGAACTTTTTACCCTTCATTAAAACACTCTCCTTTAGACAAAATCGTCTTTTTACTATTTTTTTAAATTACAATTATACATAAATACTAATAGTATTTATTTTTGGAAAAATAAAAATTCACCATTATTAAAAGAGTCCTAATTATAGTACGTTATATTTGACAAATAAATACAATCGTAGAAGTAAATACTAATAATTTATATTTTTGGAAAAATTATAAATTACGTGTACTGTTTCTTAGTTAAGGTAAATCAATTTTCTTTCCTTATTTTAATAGGGATGTGTGATAGTAGTATAATTTGTCTAGGTATAAAATAAAAATAAAAAATCACCATTATTAATAGAGTCCTAATTACAGTACCTTATATTTGACAAATAAATACAATCGTAGAAGTAAATACTTATAATTTATATTTTTGGAAAAATTATAAATTACGTGTACTGCTTCTTAGTTAAGGTAAATTAATTTTCTTTCCTTATTTTAATAGGGATGTGTGATAGCAGTATAATTTGTCTAGGTATAAAATTCCTTTAGTATTTTTAGTATTTATACATAAATATTAATAATTTATATTTTTAAAAAAATTATAAATTACGTGTACTGTTTTTTAGTTAAGGTAAATCAATTTTTTTCCTTATTTTAATAGAGATGTGTGATAGTAGTATAATTTATTTTGGTATACAATTTCTTTAGCATTTTTAGTAAAGACAAATCATTTTCCCTTCCTTATCTCTAATATACCATAATTAGAATTCAAAAATAAATATGCTATTCTACTTTATAATTACACGAAGAGATACCACAACCCCAGTGATTTTTTGTGCTTCAAGTGTATTCAAGTTTGTTTGGTTGATTTATGAAGATTTTTATTTTTGTAAATTCGTCTTTTGATTAAAAATACTGCTTCTGGTTATATATATATCTTTTTCTACTTCTACTATATATATATATATTTTTTTTCATTCAAGTCGTCCTTTAGGGTCAAAATTTCTCTTAGGCAAAAATTATTTTCAGCAGAGACTGGAGTTTTGCGATCATTATCATATTATTTTATTTTAATTTACAGGTAGTCGATGAATGTCGGTCGGCTTTGAAGAATTTTTTTAGGTAAAGGTTATGTTTAACTGTATTATTTTAGTATCTCTATTAGTGTATTATTTTGTGGTAGTTTACAGGTCGTAAATGATAGTTTACAGGTGGTAGATGAATGTTGATCAACTTTGAGGAATTTTTGTATGTAAATGTTAGGTTTAATTGTATTGTTTTGATATCTCTTTTATCGTATTATTTTGTTATAGTTTACAGCTGGTAGATAAATATCGACTGGTTTTGAATTTTTTTTTAGATAAAGATTAAATTTAATTATATTATTTTGATATCTCTGATTTGAGAATTTTTTTTATGTAAAGGTTGGTTTTAGAGGTATTGTTTTGATATCTCTATTATCATATTATTTTGTTGTAGGTTACAGGTGGTAGATGAATGTCCATTGGCTTTGAGAAAAATTTTGTGTAAAGGTTAGATTTAATTGTATTATTTTCATATCTCTATCATTATATTGTTTTGTTAGTTTAGAGGTGGTAGATGAATATCAATCGACTTTGAGAATTTTTTTAGGTAAATGTTAGGTTTAATTAAATAAATTCTCCATCTTTACATATTCAAAAGATGTTGAATTTACTTATTATACGCATCTTTATCAATTTAAACAAATATCCTATTTAGTGTAACATTTGATATCATTAAAGTGAGATACACATGTGAATCGCGTACACCTAAACTAGTAAATAATATAATCCGAATGGGGTTCGAATGAATACCCTTCTTATCAATCAAAAGACCCCCTAATAATTTTTTCAAAAAAAAAAAAATAGAACTAACGTCAAATAAACTAAGTACCCCTTCTATAAGAGTCACAACCATTAAAATAAGTGTCACAATCATTAATTGCATAACTTCCTTTCAAATGCAAGGTATATCTATAAATATCCTCAAGCATTTTCATGTTTATACATGGGTGTTTTCTTTATTATTGTCTATTGAAGGGAAACATTTCTAAATGCCTCGTAGCCTCCCCTTTATAAGTGTGACACGCTACACACATAAATAGGACTCTACTCAACGCAGCTTGTAGACATCCAATAATCCTAAATCGTGCTCTAATACCACTTACGCCCCATAAGTGTTGTCATAAGTGACAAAGACTAAAGGTTCAAAGAAGCTGAAGATTTCAGAAGTTTTTGACACTTATGAGACATAAGAACCACTTACACCCATAAGTTCCATCGTAAGTGGTCATCATACAACATTGAAGATTACAGAATTTGGTCACTTATGACGCCCTCTTATAGAGTGTAAGTGCCACTTACGTTCGGCCTGACATCATAAGTGACCGCCGACCCAAGTTTCCTAATTTTTTTTGTTTTGAATTTCTAGGGTATTTGTGTAATCTATAAATATTCTTTTGATGTCTTTTAGTTAGTTTATGCGTTGAAATGCACTTTTACACACTCTTATTATTGCCAAGCATATATTGATTTCAAGAATGACTTTTGATCTTGAAATTCTTGTGTTCTTGGTTTTTAGTTGATTAATTGATTAAGACTTTGGGTTTTATTCTTCTATTGTCATGGGATTACTTCTATGCTTTCTTTATTGAATTTCATGGCTTTTCTTGTAACTATGAGCGGCTAAATTTCTTATCTAGGTTGTGGGAACCATGTAGAATAACGAAGTAGGGGAAGTATGAGGTTCTTCTATATAACGAACCGATTTGCTAAACCAGAATGCTACACGGTGCTCATGACACCGAAGTAAGACAAGCTAACCCATGATTGATATCTGTACCTGTATACTGTATAAGATAACATAATAATGCAGAAACATGCACTAAAAGGACATAAGGTTCGATCATGAACATAACTGAATAATGTAACATCTGTGTGTGGTAATAGAATACCCAAAACAAAACTGAAGTCTAAAACATGATAGTTTGTATCTAGTCTGCATCTGGTTTGAAAGCCTCTCTACTGTCTGAAGAATCTGAATAAGGAATTGATAGGACATGTCCCCAACTAACTCCAACTAATAAGCTAATCAATGAGATAATAGAAAATCATTATGTCCTCGAAGGATGAGGACTCACTTTTACTCTGGCTGCTGAATTTGGAATCTACTGCTGATCTGGAACTCGTGTCTCTGAAACTATGGTGTAACATAAAAAAAAACACTATAGCACAAATGCGTCAGTACATATGTACTGAGTATACATGTGAGGTAGGCTATATGCAATGGTTCACATGCATGAATAATACTAACTGTCTGTTTAACATGAACGTGAGAATACATGCATAAATAGTAACTGTAACTGACAATGTGATTTCGTGATTTCTGAGTCTGTATATTGATAATGTAACATGCTAGTAACTGATATGACTGATAATATAAAGGACTATATATGAATAATACTGATAACATGGGTGACTTTAGCTGACAGTCCTGAATCTGATGAAACTATCTGAGTTTCGTAATGTATCTGAGTTGACTGTATCTGACAGTCCTAAAATCTGAAGAACTATCTGAGTTCTACTGAGACTGATTGACTGTATCTGACAGTCCTGGTTCTATAACATGAAACTGTGGGAAGTAGTATCTAACCGACATGCCCCAAGTGTGTTATAATAGCTGAGCTAGGGTCTAATCTATGCCCTGATTGGAAGGGTGTCAATACCGCGCCACTGGTAAAGACAACATGTGAGTAACCCTCATATAACAGGTAACTCTAGCGAGAACGGTGGGAACCCTCCCATAATAGGTTAAGCCACCTCATCTACCCTCATATAGCAGGCTATGATGTCTCAACCTATGCTGGCTATATAGTTATGGAACGCAAGGATTGCTTCTAGGAATCACACCCTCGTATAACAGGTAAGTCCCCATCTTTGGGTTCACTCGGTGCTAATTCCTACTCCCATCTGAATGGATACTAAACATGATTTACTAAACTGAACTGAGCATGGACTGAGTTACTGAATTTTTGTGGCTGACGGAATACTACTGATATTTGACAACTAACTGAGTCATGAGATCATGGAGATTTTTCCTGAGTCATAAGACTATTTGAACTCTAAGAGTTCATAGCTTGACTGAGAGTATCGTGAAAATATGACATGGATCTAGGCACACAGCTAATATTTTGGGTACAAGTACCCCCAGGACTTGATAAAAGGAAACTGATAAGGCATGACATTCCTGAATACATGACTAACACCAACAATCCACAATACTTCTTGATCATAGGAATAGAGTTCATAATTCATAATGCCATAAATAAGGGATTTCATGCTTCACATGGTTATCATAGTCTTGATCATAGAAGGGAATGCATATAACATGTACATACTTGCATGATTTAAATATCATGAACGTTGCATAACACAACAGTAAATACATAACAAGAGCATGGAAATTGTGTTGCATCATAAGGGTTAGCATGGACTTGTCATTTAGATACTATTGAGTCATAAGGAATATGATTCTATTATTCTAGGCATTTTATCAAACACCTTACATGCACACTTTTTAACATAGGTGAACTCATCAATTTAAGAATCTAAAACTACCCAAACTCATAGGTTTTCAATCAACAAACTCATATACTTCATGGAAAGTCATCAAGACACCATCTTGAAACATAAATAACAACTATGAACATGAATATGATCAAATCACAACAAGCAAATCACAATAGGTTATTTAAAACATGATTTTTGGACTCCATGAATGAAAGGAATCCGTGGATGAACACTATACATACCTTAGATCGTGATTTCGTGAAGATTGATGGATAGATCATGATTTCATGAAGATTGATGGTGAAACTTTCCTGAATTTGAATCCCCAATAGAAACCCTAGCTTGTTCTTGAGATAAACTTGAGAGAAACTAATATGTTTTGGGTGAAAAGTGGCTGAATCACATATTAAAGGGCTTAAATAGGGGTAGGAAGTTGAACCTTTTAACCCTAGACACGTCATTAAATTTTTAGTAAAATTTCCTAAATTGGGCCCTTGGCGCGACGCGGCGTTATCGCGCCGTGTCACTGGAAATTGACAATTGGAAAATTGCATGGTGGTGCGATGCAGAGCTATCGCGTTGCCACCTTGTCTACGACCTGGAAGTTTGGTGCAATGCGCCAGTATCATGGAGTAACACTAGAATTTGACAATTTCCATTTGAGCTATCTCCGTGACGTGCTGAAGGCTCAGGTCAAACACTGTCTCACTAAAAAGGACCTAACTCTTTGCCCGAGTGTTGGATTTGGGCGAATTATATATCAATGGAAAGATTATTTAATTTCTCACGTGATAGGAAGTGAAAATTATGGAAATACCACGTGTATAAGAATTAATTATTATTTCAAAGCAAGTTTTCATATCCTTGAGATGATTTTCAAGCTAAGAAAAAAATACGGGCATTACATTCTAGGTCATTGTTTACACTTACATTGTGATCTTCTTCAGTTTAATTCTTTCCTTAGCAGTGGATAATGCTGAGAAGCCACCGGTATTCAAGATCATCTTTCCAAGAGAGATTGAGATTGGGAAAATAAGATTATAACAGTAATTTGAGCCTATCAATCCTTATCTAATAACTTGATACCCAAAGGGTGATAGTTAAACTAGGGTTAAAGACAAGGGTTAGTAACACGACACTCTAAGACTTACAAGGTAAAGGGTGGGATTTATCAAAGCGTTCACAAGATGGTTGGTAATATCTAGCTTGTCAGATTTTGCATCTGTGGATAGTGATATAGTCGAATTGAGAACACGAAACCTATTGAGTTAGAAAGCAAGGGGAACACAGTCCTAGTGTTGATCTCAGATTGATTACAACTGAAAGCATTCCAGACTTGTTACTTTTTACTACAAATTCCCCCCATTTACTTTTCTGCACTTTCTACTACTTCAGCAAACTCGAGAGACAAATTCAAACTATTCCTCATGGGATCGACCCCAATTTAGTTGTGTTATTATAATTTGACCACAGTCACATTGTATATTCTTGGAGGGTATAGTTTAGGCAACATCAAATCTTAATGCCATTATCGGGGGAATAAAGATTTAGATTTATTAATTAAAGTTGTTGAGGTTATTGGGTTTTACTTTTCTATTCTTTTTGGGGTGTACGCCAGTGTATACCTAGTAATAGGAGTCAAGGCAATCTCTTAATCCCATTTGATCTAGATCTAGAATGAATACTGTAATAGAATTGTAGGATATCAAACCACGATTGTAAAGCTCATTATGAGAGGCTTTAAGATAATCCACTAGACTTGTCTCCCCAACCTCCACGTGCTCAAAAGACAGTTATAGAAACACTACACGTTTATTAGTAGAAGTGAATGCAAGGAGGGATAATGAGGCTTCCCAGAATGCAATTAAGGAGGCAGAAAGAGCAAGATAGAGTCATGAAGCTGATCGTCGAGCAGAACTCAATAGAGGTAGAAGAGATAGAGCTCTATTACCCTTTTTTTTTAGTTTTTTCCAGCCTATGAAGACCCAAATGATGATATAGGGCATGTAGAGCCTATCGAGAGAGGAGCCATCATTCATCCTGAGTTTCCCCAAGGGGTGAAGTTCGACCTTACTTATGCTATGATCTTGTTGCTGAATCTGAAAGGTGTGTTTACTGGCTTACCGACTGATGATGCAAACATGTACCTCATAAATTTTGTTAGGATTTGAATTTCATATAATATACTTGGGTGGACCAGGAAACATTGAGACTCAAGATGTTCTCATTCTCTCTAACTGGTGTAGCAACATTATGGTTAGCGAAACTACCTTATGGTTCCATTACTACTTTGAATGAGTTATGAAAGAAGTTTTTAAACTTTTTCTCTTCTTCCAAAATGCTACAAATATAGGACGGGATATATAACTTTATACAAATACATTCTGAACAAATATATGAGGCATGATTTTATTTTAAGAAGAAGTTAATGATGGTGCCTAATCAAAGAATTTTGAGGAGAAATCTGCTACAAATTTTCTATCATGCCTTGAATACCAGTTCCAAAGCTATGGCGGATACTTTTACTGGTAGAGTATTCATGAACCTGCATTAGGATATAACATCAAAAATCTTAGACCGAATCTCTCTTACCAAACGAGAGTGATGTACTCGGGAGGTAGAGTAAGGTATTGTAACTTATGACATTGGTGCTTCTAGAGAGCATAGGGTTGTAGATGATTCAGTGGATCAGGAGGTTGCACAGTTGAGGACAAAAATTAGGTTATTGATGAAACAGTTTGTAACTATGAATTTTGAGAAGGTGAATGATGTGGGAATACAAGGTAAAACTTCTAGGTCATATGATTCTGATGTGGATGAAGAGAAAAAACACCTAGATAGAGATTTGGTAGGTTTTTAAGCCAAAGGCCAATCATCTACTCTAAGATAATTGGAACTCGAGGCAAGGGAACCAATGTTAGAACTACTATAGGTATAGATATAACGATTAAAACAGATAGATAAATGGTGACTATAGGTGTAAGTATGATTATAAGGAGAAACATGATGCATATGTTCCATCGGGGAGATGTGACACTGAGTCAAGTATGAAAGCATTGCTCTCTAAGATAGTCAATGTTTTGGAAAGTTAAGAGAGTTGCCTTAAGGTAATTAAATCATATATTTTGGGACATAACCAAAAGATAGAATCATATGCTACTCCGATCAAATAGTTTGAGCATCAATTTGGCCAAATGTCGTCCATGTTAAATCAATATCAATCGAGCACTCTTCCGAGTAACACTTTTCCAAATATGAAGAATGACAATCACTATTTGGCTATCACCACTCAGAGTAGTAAGGCCACCATTGATCCCCCCATGCCTGTAGTCGATGAAGTTAGGAATAATGTTGCTAATATTAACGAGACATCTAAAACCGAACTTGAGAAGCTAATGACTAATGACTAGTGGTGATTCATCACAAAAATACACGGTGATACTAAGCATTTTGATAAGGATAAAGAAAAGGAGAAGGAAGTTGAGCTTGAAGTGAAGACCATTCCACGATCTCCCCCACTTTTTTCTATAGTTTGAAAAAAAGACAAAAGAAAGGGAAGTATAAAAAGTTCATTGCTATGCTAAAAGAGTTGAGTTTGAATATCCCTCTTCTTGAAGCTCTTGAGCAGATGCATGGGTACGTAAAATTTATAAAGTATTTGGTAACTAAGAAAAGAGCAATCGGTTATAAGGACGCTGGTTGGTTACATTATTTTAGTGCGATTACATCATAATCCCTGAAGCAAAAGAAAGGTGATCCAGGAGCTTTCACGATTTTGTGCACCATTGAGATATCTAGATTTTCTAGAGCATTGTGTGACTTGGGTGACAATGATGCATCTACTGATAGTCGATCGAACGGTGAAAAAGTTTGTAGGCTTATCATTTGATGTTATGGTCATGGTGGAAAACTTCATCTTTTCGACTGACTTTGTTGTCTTGGATTGTGAAGTTGACTTTGAGAGGCCCATAATCTTGTGGAGACCATTTTTTGCCATGGGTAGAGAATTGGTAGATATGGAAAAAGAAAAGCTTAAATTCATACTAAATAATGAGAAGGTCACATTCAAAGTTCCTAGGACCATGAAGCAGCTGACTGATATGAGGGTGGTTTCGGTAATAAGTTGTGTTGAGGACCCTGGAGGCAAACCCTTTGGCTACCTCAATGAATTATAAGTAATCAAGGTACCCACGTCGTATCACAACATTAAATCAAGCGTTTCTTGGGAGGCAACCAAAGTTATCTTGTTATTTTTTTCATATAAGTTAATTCGTGTTAGTGTGATTGACTTTAGATCTACACACCTAAGTTGCAGTAGGTATGTTCCTAACTCTCTTGATTTATAGCGACCTAATGCATTGGGGACTATGCATGTTTATTTAATGGGGGTGGGGCTACTTGTGGGTCTAGATGTCCTCTTTGGGTTTTTGTTGTTATATTTTCTTTCCCCAGAGTTTGTTCTTTGTAGAGCCATCATGTTTAGGTTATATCGTATTTTGTTTTGTGATAATTTATTTTGTTTATGTTTAATAAGGAGAAAAATAAGTACCTTAGGGCAGTTGATGTACGTTCTTTTAATTGTGCTTAATTATGTTAGAAAAAATAATACCCTTCTAAAACATTAATTTTGAACTGTGATATAAGCTTACGTGTGTGACCACTGTAAATCTTGATATGGAATTAGGATTATGGGAATAATAATCATCACTAGAATATGCATGAACAGGATAAGTAGTAGTTTTTGATACAACCCTATGCCATGTTTGTGAGACGCTTACTTGGTTCCCTTTGTGTGTTGAATATAGGACTTGCCTAGTTAGTCTTACCTAGGTTGTAGGAGAGTCAGTTAGGAAAGAATCATAGGCTGTTCTTGAGTTAGTCCATATTTAGCTTAAATGACCTTCCAAATGTGAATAAGTATTCCTTGATCCCTTTGAGCCTATATGGACCTTTTTTGTTGTTTTCACTTTCACCTTTCTAGTTTAGTAACAATGAACCTATTTTTTCCCCAGTTCTCCTAGATATTATGTACCTCAACTCAGGTAAATCGCCTAAGTTGAGGGTGGCTATCATAAGGAGATGTGATTAGAACTGGGTATGAACAAGGGCATAAATGAGAAAAAAGTAAAGTAGGGTTGGATGTGGTAGAAGAAGAAAAAAATTTAAAAAGAGAGAATAAAAGAAATCACACCCAACCTGAATAAGCAATAAAATGAAAAAGGGAGAAATAATGGTGGAACAAAAGAAAATATTTGCTGATAAGTGGACCGCTAGCGTAATTGAAGTGTCGAGGAGGCTTAGTCACTAAATTCCTAAATGTACCTAACCATCCCCCAAGCCTATGCTACAAGTTGACTAAAGTCCCATAGTGATCCTAGTTCGACTGACCAAAAAATAAGGTGAATAAAATAAGGGCAAGCTTATGGTATTCTATGTATGTTATTGGAACTTTTTATGAGAGTATGAGTGTCTTGTTATCATCCAGCATTAACATGCTTTATTCTACTTGGTGAGTGGAACTTCTTTATTAGGAGGGTGCATGAGTTGTGTTGCTAGCTACTTATATGCTTGGGTATTGTGATTTGTACAAATGCTTGATTATGTGGTGCTAAAGTAATGCTATTGCTTGATTCCCTTATGTCAAATTATTGTGCAACATGGATCCACCATAGTTGGTTTTGAAAAGTTAAAATAGGAGGGGGTGATATTTTTGAGCTAAATTTTAGAGTGACTGCTGTTGGTATCTTAGGTTTACCTTGTTTAAGATTCATAATGTGTTTTTTTTTGTGTTTTTGTTGCCCGAGGACATGCATACATTATAAGTTGAGGGTGTTGATGTACCATGGTTTCATGGCACTTTAGATGCTTAAAACTAGAAAATATGCAAGTTCTTAGTTTCATTTTGATAGATGTGATGTATTTTTGTGTCTAATTTGTAGGAAACTAGGTTTTGGATCTAACAATGAAGAAAAAAAAGTAATATTACAGTAAAGCACAACTTACAATACAATTTACAACACGTAGGTCTTGCCTACAACCCTTATGTGGCATGTCGTAGGTTCCTACAGATTCAAATTCAAAGAACCAAAAAAATGAAATTTTGACTGACACTTATGATGTGTCACTTATGGGATGTAAGTAACACTTACACCCCATAAGTGCCATCATAATTGACAAAGATTAATAGTTCAACGAAGCTAAAGATTTCATAAGTTTCTGAGACTTACGATGGGTTATTTGCAGGACATAAGCACCACTTATGCCCCATAATTGCCATCATAAGGGGTCACCATACAACACTAAAGATTTCATATTTTGGCCACTTATGACACCCAGTATGGGGCGTAAGTGCCACTTACGATTGATAAGTGACATCATAAGTCGCTGCCAACCCAAGTTTCCTTATTTTTTTGGTTTTATTTTTAGGGTTTTTATGTAATCTATAAATACTCTTTTGATGTTTTTTAGTTAGTTTATGCATTGGGATGCACTTTTATGCACTCTTATTATTCACAAACATATATTGATTTCTTGGAATTCTTGTGTTCTTTGTATTTGGTTGATTAATTGATTTGAGACTTTGGGTTCTATTCTTCTATCGTTGTGATGTTACTTCTATGCTTTACCTATTGAATTCTATGACATTTTTTGCAACTATGATTGGCTAAATCCCTTAGCTAGGGTTGTAGGAACCGGGCAGAATAATAAAGTTTGGGAAAAGTGAGGTTCTTCTAGATCATTGTTTACACTTGCATTGTGATCTTCTTCAGTTTAGTTGTTTTCTTAGTAGTGGATGATGTTGATAACCCTCCTGTATTTGATATCGTCTTCACAAGAGAGATTAATATTGAGAAAAGAAGATAAAAATAGTGATTCTACATTATCAACCCTCATCTAATAACTTGATACCCAAAAGGTGCTAGTTATACTAGGGTCAAATACAAGGTTTAGTAAGGCGACACCCTAAGACTCACAAGGTGAATGGTGAGATTTATCAAAGCATTTACAAGACAGTTGGTAATACCTAGCTTATCAGATTCTACATGTGTGGATAGTGAGATAGTCGAACTGAGCATAAGAAACCTACAGAGTTAGGAAGCCTAGGGAAACACAGTCTTAGTATTCATCTCAGAATGCTTAAAACTAAAAGCAATACAGAGTTGTTACTTTTAATGATTGCTATAAATTCCACCTATTTACTTTTCTGCACTTTCGGATACTTCAACAAGTTCGAGAAATATATTCGACCTATTCCTCATGGGATCAACCCTAACTTAGTTGGGTTACTATAATTTATCAGCGACCGCATAAAATCTTCTTACAAGGTATAGTTTGGGTAAAATCAGTGGACTATAGTAAACATTATTGGGATTGCTGTTGATATTTTCACCCCAAAATAAAGTTGGGGATGATTATGTCCATCGCATGGAGCATCAACGAAGGCTAAATCCACTAATATAAGAGGTAGTCAAGAAGGAAATAATCAAGTGGCTAGGTGCGACTATTGTTTACATCATTTTGAATAGTACATGGTTGAGTCCTATCCAATATGTTCCTTAAAAGAGTGGTATTATGGCGGTTCCAAATTAAAACAATGATCTTGTAACCATTCATCAAGTTACAAGTTGGATGGTGTATACGGATTACTAAAAATTGAATTCTTGGACCAAAAAGACTATTTTCTTAAGGTGTTCATGGACTAAATGCTAGATCGATTCACTGGGCGAGTGTTGTATTATTTTCTTGATGGGTATTCCATATATAATCAAATTTTAATTTCACCTGAAGACCAATAGAAAACTACCTTTACATCCCTTATGGGACCTTCACCTTTAAGTGCATGCCTTTTGCACTATAAAATGCATTCACCTCCTTTTAAATGTGCACGTTGTCTATATTCCCATATATGGTGAAGAATACCTTGGAAGTTCTTATGGATGCCTTATCCGTTCTTGGTGACTCATTCAAATCTTGCCTCAAGCTTTTGGGTAAAGTCCATAAACATTGTGTTGAAACAAACCTTGTGTTGAATTTGGAGAAGTCTCATTTCATAGTATGAGAGGATATCATGCTCAGACAAAAATTACAGGTCGGGTCATTCATCTCGATTAATTAAAGTTAGAGGTTATTTCTAAGTTACCTCCTCCTATCTCCATAAAAGATGTTATAAACTTTATTTGACATGTCAAATTTTATAGATATATTATTTAGGATTTCTCCAAGATCGTGCATCCTATGTGTAATTTTTTGAAAAAGAAAGTAAAGTTTGAAGTTGATGGCAATTTTATAAGAGCATTCAATCGTCTCAAGGAGAAGCTTTTGAGTCGACTTCTATCATTGTGGCTCTGGATTAAGCATTACCTTTTTAATTGATGTGTGATGCAAGTGGGTTGGAATTGGGTGTTGTGTTGGGCAAATGGAAATATACACTTTATCACCCAATCTATTATGCTAGCATGTCCTTAAACAATGCCCAATGAAACTATATGGTGATGGAGCAAGATTGTCTTGCTATGGTCTATTATTTTGAAAAGTTTCATGCCTATTTTTAGGTACCAAGGTTATTATACACATGGACCATACAACTCTTCATTTTTTAATGACCTAGGAAGAAGAAAAATCGAGATGGATAAAGTGGATCTTATCCTATAAAAGTTTGACTTTGAAGTTAAAGATCAAAAGGGATATGAAAATCAAGTGGTGGACTACTTGTCTCGACTTGAATAAGATGAAGTGTGGAATAATAAATTAAGGATCAATGGTGATATTCCAATTAACTTGTCATAGATATTTCAGAGAAGGTGGTGCCTTGGTATGCTGATTTTGTAAACTATATAGTATGTGGGGAATCTCCGATGACCAAAATTTATACCTAATGAAGAAATTTCTCCATGAAGTGAAATGATATTATAGTGATTAGCCCTACCTCTTTAGAGAGTATGCAAATAAAATGATTCGATAGTATGTTATGAAGGGAGAAATGAGATCCACTACTTATTGACTTAGTTAATAATAAATGGAATAGTGGTTTGGTTGTGTGTAATGGTTTTAATTGGGCAATAATGGAGGGTTGTGATAGCTAATCTTGAAGGTGTGAGTCCGATGGACGGACACAAGAATCTCATATTTGCCGACATAAGGGTACACTTATAAATATGTATCATGGAGAACGAAGGGTACTCGAGAATCCCCTACTTCTATGGTATCTTTGGTTCGTGCGGCTACACGTATCGGAGCCTGTTCAGGGGGTTACACTGGACACGTATAGCTCGTGTGTGGTTCTAGGACTGTTAAGCTACACATACCTAGGTTAATGGTTTTAATTGAATGCTAAACCCGATCCCCTTTCTCAACATGGTTATATATATGTATTTATGGTTTTGAATGCACATGGTTGGTTTACTTGGTTTTATAGGTTGGCATTATTTTGTTCTTATCCTGAGTACTTTTTAGCATTCACCCGCTAACCCATCTTTGGGAGGCTGTATCCCCACTGGATACAGGAACCGACCATTCTTCTCCTTCTGCTTAGTGCTCGAATTCGGGATTAGCTCGATTGGATTAAAATGGTAAGCTTCCATATTCTAGAAGGCTCCATTTTATGTCATGGATGTTTTCATATATTTTATTCATTTTATAGACATCAATTTTGGCTATGGTTGGGGGCAGGACCCAATCGGATATTATTTTACTTTTGGTTAGAGGCTTTGTGGAACTACTAAGGATTGGTATGGGCGGTGTCGGTATTGGTGTCAGCCTTAGTATTGGCATTGGTATTGGGACTGATACCATTTGACTATATTTATGATTGTTCCATGCATTTATGTTATAGACTCGTACTTGATTATTGTTTTAGTTTTGGTATGGTTATTTGTTGGGTATTGGATGGTTGGACTTGGTTAGGTTGGTACCGGTTATGGACCTATAAAGATTCTGTATTGGTACAAATACACTATCTTATTATATGTTTAGAATTTATTCAATTCAGGGTATGCATTTGGTGGTTGGGTTGGGTAGCGAGGTGGTCCCCGTTCCTGGTTGGACTTGGGATGCCCATTATGACAAGGCCCCAGTTTTGGTCGTGTCAAGTTGGTATTATAGATTTAGGTTTATGGTCAATTGGGAGTCCACAAAGTCGTGTCGAGTAGAGTCTCTTTTAAGGGTGTGTAGCGTGCCACACTCATAAGAGAGAGGCTACAAGGAATTTAGGAAATGTTTCTCTTTCTTTGTGTTCTATTTTTAAGCTTATAGTCTAAGGTCTTGGATTCTTCTGATTTTTATTTACTTATCTTTCAAATTATGCCTCAACAATCTGAAGCATACAGAAACACCTCTGTCCCAACTGGGGAAAATATTGATGGGACACACTTTACTCCAGTGATCCATACTCAATTTAGGGGTCCAGTCCCTGATAAATGCAGAGTTTTGTCAGCCCTTCTTAGGTCGACACGATGAATGCAGGGTTTTATCAATTGATTCATGTGATTCCTCAGTTTGTAGCTTTTTCAGTTGAGAGTGGTGCATCTGGTTTTCCATCTTTTGAGGCCAAAGTTGGCCAGTTTATGAAGTTGAATTCTCCAACCTTTACTGGTATTAAGGTGGAAGAGGATCCTCAGATTTTTCTGGATAAGATGGAAAAGATCTTCAGGATTATACATGCCACCAATGTGGAAAGGGTGGAGTTTATAGCTTATCAGCTCAAAGATATGGCGTACAAATGGTACAGGGAATGGGATAGAGCAATGGGTGATATTGATAAGTCATCTTTGTGGGAGACTTTCTTTAATTCTTTTTTTGGATCGCTTCTTTCCTAAGGAGTTGAGGGAAGCAAAAACAGAGGAATTTGTTAATCTGAAGTAGGAAAAAATATCGGTCAAGGAGTACACCTTAAAATTTCACTAGATGTCTATGTATGCTCTAGAATTGGTATCACATATGAGGGTCAGGATGAGAATGTTTTCTTCCAAGACTGTCTCGTGAGTTGATCCTTGAAAGCAAGACTGCATTGCTGATCAAGGACATAGATATCTCTAGGTTTGTTATTCATATGCAATATGTGTAGGAGGAAAAGGAAAAGTAGGATGAGGTAGGTGAAAGACAGGGTATGAAGTTTAAATTTTTTGAGAAGGGTGGTGGTCAATATCAAAGTGGTTGATATGGTGGTAAGTGGCCAAAGAAGAAGTAGGAGAGTTCTATTTCTTTCTCTATAATTTATTATCCTTACTCGAAGCAATCGGTTGATAGGTGTCAGCAGGGTGGCAATAACTTTAGGGCATAGGGTGCCCAATCTCAAGCTAGTAGGGTGCAATCGACTTTATTATCTCATCCTTGTAGGTTCTGTGGTTGATTATATTAGGGTTTTTGTGATGAGAAGAGGGATGTGTGCTTTAAATGTAGTCAGCCAGGACATATGCTTAGAAATTATATGGTTGGTAAGGTTTCTTCATGAGCGTATAAGGCTCCGAATGCCTCTTTATCTGCTCTTGCAATATCTATTTCTGCTTCTGGTGCCAGCATTGGCCGAAATAGGTTATATGATCTTATGTCCCAACCGGAGTCCAAGGCATTGCCTGATGTCATGACTGGTATGTTACAACTCTTTTTCGTGATATGTATTGTTTGCTTGATCTGGGGTCCACTCTTTCTTATGTGACCCTATTTGTGTCTATGTATTTTGGTTTTGATCTCGAGGTTATTTCAAATACTTTTTCTATTTCTACCCGATAGGTGACTCTATGGTTTCTAAAAGAGTCTATAGGGTGTGTGTGGTATCTGTTGGTAGTAAGAAGACTTTGGTGGATTTGTTCGAATTAGATATGGTAGATTTTGATGTCATTCTAGGGATGGATTGGTTATACTGGTGCTATTCATCCTTAGACTGTCGGACCCGTAAGGTTTTCTGTAGGTTCCCTGGTGAGCCGGTTATTGAATGGGAAAATGGTTCCCTAGCTCCTAAGGGGAGGTTTATATCATATCTTAGAGCTCGATTATTAATCTATAAAGGGTGTCTCTATCATTTGGTCTGGGTTAAGGACTCTAACTCGGAAGGTCTTTCCTTGCATTTGGTTCCAGTAGTGAATGAGTTTCTGGAGGTCTTTCTAGATGATCTTCTTGGTGTTCCTTCAGATAGGTAGATTGAGTTTGGGATTGATTTGGTTTTGGACACTCGACCAATATCTATTTCTCCTTATAGAATGGCTCCAGCTGAGTTGAGGGAACTCAAGAAGTAACTTAAGGATATTTTGGATAAGGGTTTCATCTGTCTTAGTGTATCCCCATCGGGTGCACCGGTGTTATTCGTGCGCAAGAAAGATGGTTCCCTTTGGATGTGTATTAATTATCGACAGTTGAAAAAGGTGACAGTTGAGAACAAGTAACCTCTTTCTAGGAAAAATGACTTGTTTGATCAGTTGCAAGGTGCTAAGTTCTTTTCAAAGATAGATTTTCGGTGTGGGTATCATCAGGTTAATATTATAGAAGTAGATATCCATTAGACGATATTCCGTACTCAGTATAGGCACTTTGAGTTCTTGGTTATGTCATTTCGTTTGACCATTGCTCCGACAATATTCATAGATTTAATGAATAGGGTATTTCATTAGTTTTTTGATCTATTTGTCATTGTGTTCATTGATGACATTCTAGTGTACTCTAAGAGTGAGGTGGATCATGACAATCACCTCCGTGTGGTGTTGGAGACCTTGAAAGAGCAACAGTTGTATGCTAAATTCTTAAAATGTGAATTCTGGTTGAACGCTATCACTTTTCTGGGTTATATTATTTCTAGTGAGGGGATCGTGTTGGATCCACAAAAGGTGGCGGTGGTTAAGAAGTGGCCTAGACCCACGACTCCAACTGACATTCGAAACTTTTTGGGTTTGGCCGGTTACTTAAGAGGTTTGTGGGCAGTTTTTCGACAATAGATGCCCCATTGACTAAGTTAACTTAAAAGAAGGTAAAGTTCTGTTAGTAGGATGCTTGTGAGGGTCGTTTTGAGAAACTGAAGGATTTGCTGACTTTGGCTCTAATTTTGACTTTACCTGAAGGTAATGAGGGGTTTATGGTGTACTTGATGCATCCCGGGTGGGACTTGGTTGCGTTCTGATGCAACATGGTAAGGTGACTGCCTATGCTTCTAGGCAGTTGAAGGTACATAAGAGGAATTATCCTATTTATGATTTGGAGATTTTAGTGCTGGTGTTTACGTTAAAAATTTGGCAGCACTATTTGTATGGAGTGCACGTGGACATCTTTTCTGATCATAAGAGTCCACAATATATGTTTACTCAGAAAGAGCTTAACCTCAGGTAGATGAGATGGCTTGAGTTTCACAAAGACTATGACATGTGTCTTCACTACCATCCAAGTAAGGCTAATGTTGTTGCTGATGCTCTTAATAAGTTGTCCATAGGGAGTTTAGATCTTGTGTATAAGAAGAGGTGGGAGTTGGCGAAGGATATTCACAACTTGGCTAATGTTGGAGTTTGACTTTCGGACTCTGAAAATGGTGGTGTGTTGGTACAGGAAGTGGTTTGATCGTCACTTGGTGCAGAGATCAAGGAGAAGAAAATGCTAGATCCTGTCTTGATGAAAATTAAGGGTGATGTAGGAGGTCAAAAGGTAATGGTATTTGAGATTAGTGGTGATGGTACTTTGCGGTATCAAAGGAGGTTAAGTGTTCCTGACATTGATGGTTTGCGAGAAAGGGTATTGGCTGAGGCGCATAAATTGCGCTATGTTGTTTATCCCGATTTGACAAAAATGTATCATGATCTCAAGAAGATGTATTGGTGGAATGGTATGAAGAAGGATATGGCTGATTTTGTGGCCAATGAGTACTTAAGGCCTGGAGACTTGTATTAGGAAATTGAATTGCCAGAATGGAAATGGGAAGTGATCAATATGGATTTTGTCATCGGTATACCTTGGTCTCAGAACTAATTTGATTCGGTTTGGGTCATCATGGATAGGATGACAAAGTTGACTCACTTCTTGCCAGTGAGGACTAACTTTTAGGCTAAGGATTATGCGAGGTTGTATCTTTATGAGATTATGAACCTGCATAGGGTACTTATTTCGATTATCTCTGATCGTGGTATGCAATTTTCATCTCACTTTTGGTGGTCGTTTTAGAAGGGGTTGGTTACTAAGGTTAGTCTGAGCATTGCTTTTCAACCGTAGATAGATGGGCAAGAAGAAAGAACTATTCAGACATTAGAAGATATTCTTTGTGCATGTGTGATTAATTATTGTGGTAATTGGGTTGAGCATCTACGTCTTATAGAATTTTCTTACAATAATAGCTATCATTCTAGCATTGGGATGGACCCTTTTGAGGCATTGCATTTTAGGAGGTGTAGATCTCCTATTTGGTGGTTCGAGCTTGGTAGGGCGGATATGTTTGGCCTAGATTTGGTTTATCAGGCTATGGAGAAGGTAAAGGTGATTCGGGATAGGCTTAAGGCTGCCCAAAGTTGCCAAAAGTCCTATGCACATGTAAGGCCTAGGGACCTGGAGTTTGAGGTTGGGGATAGGGTGTTCCTAAAGGTCTCTCCCATGAAGGGAGTAATGTGGGTTGGGAAGAAGGGAAAGACTAGTCCCCAGTATGTTGGTCCTTATGTGGTTCTGAGGAGGGTTGCTAATGCTACGTATGAATTGGAGTTGCCTTCTAGTTTGAGCTCCATTTTTTTGGTATTTCATGTCTCTATGTTGAGAAAGTGTATAGGTGATCCTTCATTGGTTGTTCCTTTGGAAGGATTGGGTATCTCAAATTCTCTGCCTTATGAAGTGATCCTGGTTGAGATCTTGGATTGACAGGTTCATCGGTTGTGGACCAAAGATGTAGCTTTGGTTAACGTTCTATGGCAGAACCACAAGGTGGAAGAAGCTACTTGGAAAGCGGAAGAGGATAAGAAGCCCGAGTATCCGCATTTGTTTTTTGCTCCAGATATTCGTGCGGAAGGTATGTGTTCTTGATCACATCTTTGTTTTCTAACATGGTTAAAGGAAGGTTTATTTACTTACATCTTTGTTTTCTAACATGGTTAAAAGAAGGTTTATTTACTTACATCTTTGTTTTCAAACATAGTTAAAGGTTGGAATGGTTATGTTGGGCTGGAATTCATGCTCGTACTACCTTTTCCGTCATTTGGGGATGAATGATCCTAGTGGGGGAGATTGAAACACCCTGGGTTTTGGTCCTTAGAAATTTCCTGGGTTTTGGACTTTCTGAACATCATACGACTCACTATGCTGGTCGTATGGTGAGGGTGCAGTTCAGGTGACCCAGTCGTATGTTTTTCTATATTGGGTGGTGTTGGGTCGTTGAGTTTCTGGAATGGGTATGATTTGGGTGGGTACGAGTCGGTTCTGTTGCACCCTAACTCTAGTTAAACAAATCATCAATGCGAGACATAGGATATCGATTCTTCATCATAGCCTTATTAAGCTTCCTATAACTAATACATAAGCACATGGAACTATTCTTCTTCTTTATGAACAATACTGGAGCTCCCCAAAGAGACACACTCAATTTAATAAAACCTTTACCTAAAAGATCCTTAAGCTGAGAATTTAGCTACTTAAGCTCGGCAGGAGCCATATAATAAGATGCCATGGAAATAGAGTAAGTGCCCACCTCATGATTAATAAAAAAACTCAATATCACACTCAGGAGGAATACTAGGTGGATCTGTAGGGAAACATTAGGAAACTCATAAAATATAGGGATGAAGTCAAGCAATGAACTCTCCATAGAGACATCATGAATATAAGCGATATGAAACTCACAACCTCTCAAAATAAGTATCTTAGCACGAATATAAGAATTAATCCCTATTGACTTATGACTAATAGCTCTCTACTACGCAATTAGGGGTACATTGGGAACGACTAAGGTAACAGTCTGAGCAAAACAATCAAAGAGCACATGATACATGTATAACTAGTCCATGCCCAGAATCACATAAAAATCCACCATGTCTAATATAATAAGATTACCCTAAGTATCAAACTCTTAAATAATGATAACACATGATCTATAAACCCGATCCACTAATAAAGCATCACCTATGGGAGTTGATACACATGACTACATAGAAAACTAATCCCAAGATAACTCTAATTGTGGGGCATAATAAGTATACACATAAGAGTGGATCCCAGATAAAATAAAGCAAAAGCTAACTGATGGCATACTAAAATCGTATCTATAATAATAACATCCAGGGACTCAGTCTCAGGTCTAGTAGGTATGAAATACACCTAACCACGCCCACCACCTAACTAGGATCCTGATTAATGTCCTATTTTACCTGCCTAAGAACCTTTACAAGCACCCTAATGACTGCCCCAACGACCATGCATACCACTTCTAGCTTAGGGAGGTACTGTCCAGATCGCAGGAACACTCAAAGTTTAAGGAACTATTGCTCCATGGCTGGGGCACTCTCTAGAGAAAAGGACAAAATCCCTACAACTATAACATAGCCCAGGGACTGCACTAAAACCAAAAAGATCCGGCTGACCCAAAATAAGCACCATGGCTAGAAAAAACAGAAGATGAACCACTCAAAGGCTAACAACTACTCTGTCCAGGATGATCATTAAAAATAGACTGGCATCCATGGATTATTTGAAGAGCGACATAAATGGGACTACTAGACTAACCCTAATCTTGATAAAGCTGACGCAGAGGGTACCTACCCTAAGAACAATTGCCTCTGAATTGTGAGCTACTACAAGTACTACTGAAACTACCCTAATATCATAACTTTTTATCGCTGCCCTCTTAGGCCTCGAGATGTATCTCCTCCATAACCTGAGCATGATAAAAAACCTCAGCAAAAGACTTACCCACAACGACAAAACTATGTGTAGAAGGTGAAAAAGAAGTCTCAATCCCCAAACAAAACACCTAACTTCTTATACACATTAGTTAAAATAGAAGTAGAATTCCAAACAAACTAATAAAATCGAGCCTCATGCTCCACGATAGTTATAGATCCTTTCTCCAATATCAAGAACTAACCCCTCAGATAATCCTTAAGAATGTGAGGCCTATACTTCTCTATGAATATCTTAGAGAATTAAGTCTATGTTAATGGGGGAGATCCAGTTGGCTTGGAATTAAGATGGAATGTTGAGATGCCAAGTCTAACTAAAAGGTAGTGCAATCCACACCAAAAATCTCAGCTAGGCCCAAATTATAGATCCTATCCTCACAAGCAATTAAGAACTCATAAACATCCTCTCCCGGGGCACCAAAAAACATAGATGGAGCCAATCTTAAGAATCTACCAAACATCTTTTGCTCTTCAAAAGACATAGTAGGCTGGGCAACCATCGGCTGAGCTACTATCGACTAAGCAACAGACGATGTAGAAGGGACCTCAACTTTAGGAGCCTTAGTGACAGGCTGCAACCCTACCTCAATACCACTATGATTCACATATTGTGAAACATTAGACCGTGAACCAACAACCAATCCCAAAAGCTGAACTAATGCACCTCTTAGCAGTTAAGATGAAATAAACCTTGGTGAAAACTAGGTTGGTCCCTGTCCTACTGCTGGTAAGGGAGAGGAAATCTTTGCTTTGAGAGCAGAAATATGTTCTAGAAAAGGCCCCGTATCCTGTTCCCTAGTTGGGTATACATCTCTAGGATATCCTAGACCTCTTGACCATCCATGAATTATAATAGGTTCCCCAGGATATGTATTGGGGTCCTCATCTCATGTAGCAGTAACACGTGTGCTAACCATCCTCGAAAGAGTAAAACCCAAAGAATCTTTTGAAACCAACTCTGATCCTTATCACAAAATGATTGAAGAAAGTGAATAACTCCTAAGAATGTCCTAAAAATAAGAAACAAATATCATCATTTTGATCTGCGGGACTCTACTTGACACTTTCTCTTGTACCAATAATATTGGTGAACCTAGGCTCTGATACCAATTCCTTAAAACCTGCTTTTCAAATAATGATGGAATCTACTCTACCCCACTAGTAGGTAAGACAAATCATAGCCCGAGCTATGAACAATAGGCTAATTTGGTGGAAAAAAGTGTAAAACCCAAAAATTTGCAAGTGAAGATATATAATAATAATAAGGCAATAATAATAGTATGAAAGATAGATAAAACACTAAAAACTATCCCATAACCTAGTAGAGTCGGTACAAGAGCTAATAGCAAAAAGGAAAATAAGTACTGAACTAGTCAAATATAAATCTGTCTTGAATAGTAAAAAACTAGACATAAGTAATAGAGGAAAAAAGGGGAACTCCAACTCCAAGAGCTCACCCTATCTCTAAAATTAACTCAACATGATCGTCACATTAGCAACGACCACTAGTACTCGAATCTACATAAAAAGGTACAAAAGTGTAGTATGAGTACCAAAGACACGGGTAACCAGTAGAAGCCATCAAACGACTGAGCTAAATCATGGTATAAGTATGATAATATGCAAAATGAATAAGCTATGACAAAGCAATACGGAAAACCTGGAATAGTGATCCAATATTGTAAATAAATAATTGAATAGATATAATATGGAGGAAATCATAAATAAAACTACAAGATTGGCCCCCATAAGCAGTAAGTGCGAAAAAGTAAATAACCCAATGAGGGGCCCCATAAGCCCGGAGGGTGCAATCAAGAATATAAATAATAATAATTCATTAATTATACAGATCTTAATCCATACCAAGAATGCATTCACACCATACCATTGAGTTAAAACCAACTCTATAACCGTCCTAAGCAACCCATTAATGCAATATTTAAATCAGAACTCATATAGCCTAATGCCGAGCATGAACCAAACCTCATAATAAAAATGGTAGACTTGAACCTGAAGTCAATACCATCATCATCTTCCAGACTTAAACCGAAACTTAGTATCAATTATCCAATGACCTTGACCTAAAATTAGCACAAACTCCCAAGCATCTATATGGCATACACATAAAGTTTATAGCCTCTTCAACTCTAAAATATACAATTTAAATATAAAATGCACCCAATAAGTCTAGGAGAAACTAACAAGAGTTTTGGCTTAAGGTGTGCCGGAGGGCCCCAATTCTAATCCCCAAATTTCATTCTAAGGCAAAAATCTACCCCAGACTAGGGTAAGACATCTATGTTCACTTCTAGATGTTAAATAATCCACATTTAGTCCTATGATAGCAATTCTACCTAAACATTACCAATTTATTACACCTAATTTACGACCCTGAAAGAGCCTAAATAGTCCAAATAATGCTAATTATACCAACTACATTCGCAAGACCTAATTCTCATCCCATATCTAGAATAGAATCATAAATATACTATGGATTAGCTCAATAAAAGTTAAACCTAGATACTCGATCACCAAAAAAAATACTGAAATATCTGCTAAACCATTGATTTCCCCTTCCAAAAAGCTTCTGCAAGATGTCACACTATCAAAATCATAATTTACTCATAAAAATGAGAACAATGATACCCATATTGCACTATTGTGTTTTGGGTCCCATATTTACATAAATCCATATGAGGACCATTTGTGGAATCACACTTTCAAAACCAATAATACGTCCCTCTATGCACAAGGAACATTTACCCTCAAGAATAGGTGAATTCTGAGCTTAAATAGTCATACAATAAACCTACTAATATTTTAGGGATTTAGGGAAATTATAAAGGATTTAATCATGATTTTGATGGAAGTTAACTAAGAATTCGGAGAAAAAATACGTTAATCGAGGTTATGAACACTAAAAAATCACCCACTAATATTTATCCCAAGTTTTGACTCCTTTTAGGGTTTTATAAACTTAAAAATGGGTGAAAATTTGAAGAAAATGGGCTAAGTGGGGAATTTATAGGATTTCCAAGTGTCCTGGTGTCGCTTAAGTAATATTGGTCACATTTGCAAGCGATCGCTTAAGAGACCTCTAGACGCTTAAGTAACCATCACTTAAGCACCAAAGGTATCACTTAAGCGATACTTACTGGGCAATGCCGGGTCACTTAAGCAACCGACATGCCACTCAAGCGGCATTCACTTAAGCGATGCACCAACACTAGCTGAGACATGGAAGTTTCTAAGTCTTCCCTGACCCCTCGGGATTCATTCGGAATTTCGTATATGCAAAAGAACAATACTACCCTATCAAATTCAGCGTTTTAGACTCAATGGCTCAGTCATAATTTAAATCTGAGGTTGTTTTGGTCTAAAGTGGATCCTACACCTACGTGCCATTTTTTGTAACTTCTGGACAATATCCCAAAATAATTCCAGGAGCCTCAGGACCCAGACCAAGGGTCCCTCTAGATTAAAATAAATATTGCAAAGCTGTTGGAACTGTCAAAATTGGAATACAAGGTCGTTTGACTGATGTTTTTGTCTGATAGCATTTTTTAACCAATGAAGACATCAAAATATAGAATTAGCTCTAAAACCAAATGAACTGCCCGATAACTGAACTGTCAGCTCCAATAAGTCATAAATTACCTAGGGCAGCTATAGGAAATCTCTAATCTACAAAAATAAGCAAAAATACTAAAAATGATCTAGAGGGTCATTATAACGTTATTTACACCAGTTGATATATTACAACATTATTTGGTCAAATTCTAAGGAATATTCGTGGAATTTTATGAACATTGTTTCTATGGTTAATTCAAGATTTTTTATTTTTATTCTTATTGTAAGTTCATAATTATGTTTTCATCTATGAATTTATATTGTGTGTTTGCAACTATGAATGGATAAACACCATAACTAGGTTTGTGGGAATGATTATTAATTGATGAAATAGGTTAAGTGCGAGATAATTCTAGACTAATGTGCTTGTATTTCATCATTATGGCAACTTTCTAATGATTGTAAATATTAGGTGCTCACTTGTGTTCTATACTTTCTCGAGAGAGAAGTAAAGAATAGGTAAAAAAATAACAACAAAGATTTTAAGCTATCAAACTTCATCTAATAAGTTGATCCATAACAGGGATAGTTAATCTGAGATCAAGAACAAGGATTAAAAGTTATACACTCAGAGATCGAGAGGAAAAGAGAGAATTTCATATAACCAAGTTTGAGAGATGTTTAGATGAACCTATATTGTTAGATTTAACATGAAACACATCAGAATAGTTTGCAAGCATAAGAAACCTATGTAGTTATAAAGTCATTGGGATAACAACCCTTGTGCCTTCTCATATTGATTACAAATCCAACAACCAATAATTGTTACTATTTCTATGTTGTCTCACAAAAATCCACCCTCAATTACTTATTTGCCAGTTACTCGGACAAACACTTGATAGGATTTCGATTTATTCCCTATAGAATTAACCCAAACCTAGTTTGGTTCTATATTCGATTCAACGATCATTTTATACTTTTTAGAAGGTATAATTTGAGCGACATGAGGTCTTATCTCAAATGTTGGAACACACTTTACACTTAATAAAAATAAGAGCTCATATAGCATTAGTACATAAAAAAGTATAGGTAGACATCATAAGCTAATTAAACTCAACACCACACAAATAAGCAAAGCAAATAAATGCAACAACGATCATCACAGAAACCATAATTGAAGATATCAACACTTTTATGAATCCTCACTTTTGAGGGAATATAGGCTTATATTTATGTATGTTTACACTAAGACTATTTTAGCAACACATTGTATCACAACATATAATTATAACCAAACACTCAATTCAGATGAATGAATGTATGAATATAAGATATATGCATCAAATCTTTCTCTTCCTAATCTAATTACACCATGAACACCATGATTTGTACATTATTATCATTATTAACTCATCCTCATCAATATCATCAACAATATCATGACCATCCTAATTTTAATATCATCATTATCATCTCATCATCATTAATATATATGAATACCCAAGTGCAGTCAATAGTAATAAGTAGTGCTCAACAAAATCATAAATACTCAATTCACGTATAAGCACAGAGTGAAGCATGTCTAATTGCTACAGTAATCGATAACCAACCTTGATACCTTGCTCAAATTGACTTCTAGTAAAAAAACTTGTATTTTATTTCTGTCTCACTTTATTCCTAATCTATAGCAGCAAGGTTACACCCAATTCAATCTTTTCATCCCTTTTCAACCACTAGAGATCAGTAATTAATAATTTTAACTATAAAATTGTCTTACTTCATCATATTATTTTCTTTGGTCCCTTAAACCTCATGAACCTTACTGTATTTAGCATAAGAACCTATAATTCTAATCTAAGTTGCATTTTGTAACATCCTAGACTTATTGTTTACAGATTTTATACTCATTATTATCAATTTGTAAGAAATTCATGAATAAATCTAAATCCTAATTTATACCATGAAAAAGTTTTCTAATGATTTTCAATTATTCTAAGAAGTAATTAAGTTTAGAATGTAAGTAACTTACCTCCAAAGACGAATACTTAGGGAAAGTCATAGTAAATTGCCTTCCCCAAAGCTTTTATTCATTTTTCAGAAAGTAGGGAGTGAAAATGTATTTTTTGTTTAAAAACTGTAACAATATTGTGTTTTACCATTATAGTGGTTAAGTTATCATTATAGCGGTAAAGTTATTGCTAAAACAATTTGCTATGGTAGTAGGCTGCTGCTGGATTAGTTCCCTTATTTGTTGTAACGGTCCCTAGGTAGAATCTTGGGGCTTCTTCCTAATTATATTTATTTTACAACACATCACTCAAAATACAACATCGTGAACCAACCTTACTAAGGTAAACTCTATAATCGGAGTTCTTTAACTTTATTTTATCTGTCGAAAGTTGCTACGACTTCTAAACTCATCATCTATCTATCAATCCAGTCAATCAACCATGCCATTACTCGTACTATATTTCCTTAGATAAGAAATCCCTCTAAGATTGTCCAATACTAGGCTAGCACTAAATTTCATAAATGTCTAAAGGAATGCTTGGCAAAAGTTTTCCTCTTATTTTGGTGTAACAACTTACATCATTACATTAAGAAAGTGAATCTTGGCTTAGTTATTAGGTAAGAAAATGAAGGTAAACTTAGGCATATTTTTAACTACTATCATTCCTTTTTTAGGAATTTAGTCTAATATATGTTATGATTGGGAAAGATAGATCCTATCATTTGAAATAAGTTAGAATTTTATTTAATTTTCTATGTTGCATCTCTTGGATTATTAGTATTATCACGATGACCAAGTGGGTGCTTGAATTGATCTTATCGGCCTCAGTGAGCATTATTTACCTTATTATTATTGTGATGCCCAAGTGAGGGCTTGAATAGATAATGTTGGTTTTATCGAGCATTATTCCTTGTTATCATCATGATGCCCAAGTGAGGGATAGATGGATATAACTAGACTTATTGAGAATTATTTGATTTATCATTATCTTAATGCTCGAGTAGAGGCTTAAATTAATATTATTGTCCTTATTTGTGTATTATTTTCCATTATAATTATTGTGAAGCTTGAGAGAGGGGTTTGGATTAATATTATTGATGTGTCACATAATGTTTTACTATAATAGTGATGTGAAATGCCTTTTATTATGATCTATTAACATTCGAGGATATTGAGCTTATTTATACCATTGTTGAGTTAATTGATCACATTATATTGATTTGGTTATGAGCATGCATTCTTATTTCATTCATTTATATTTATCTTACTAGTTCCATTGAGAAACTCTAATTAAAAAAATAAAACATTTTATGAGACCCTTGGCCAAGGATTCTACTTGGAAATTTGATTGAGATATTAGCTTGAGATTGTAAAAGTACATGGGTTGCGAATCTCCCATGGGTTCTGTGTTGGAAGCTTTATCCCGTAATGTATACATGAGGTATCGTGCGATGGATACCATGTGAGGCTTACATCATTATCACTTTATTGTTTTGCATAACTTTCATTGCATTGATATCTTTATGTTTGATATTGCTTCTGATCATTTCCTTTAATATTTTACTATCTTGATTGAATCTTGTTTGTGATATTGTGTATTCTGTTCTTATATTCCTACATTACATTTCATTGTACCTTCTCTTTAATGGTTTGTTGGTTAAGATATTATGAGACGAGAGGTATTTTTACGGCTTGATCCATTAAGACTGTTGTGTCACATCTAGTGTTTGTGGGATATACTTTTCCTCTACCTTAGCCTACATTGTTAGTTTGAGATAGTGAACTGAAATTATTTATTGTGTTGTGAGATTTTCTTTTGATGTGGCAAGCTAATATATGGTAAGTTGGATGATTGGTGAGGTGGTGCTCAACATCACTTTGGATTTGGGTTAGTTATCGATGATGATTTCTATGTACATGTATTGTGTACTCATTCTTTCTTTTCTTTTATTTTTTCTATACCCTATTCAGGTATTGATCCAAGTAGCAAAACGTAGATTGTTTTTGTTTAGTGTTGGTATTGTAGAGATCGAGGTAGCGGCTAACTGATAACACTCAAACTACAGCTCTCGTAAGAGTGTAAGCGGTCGTTGTCAAATATATAACCCAACTGGGTTGGGTATCGATCCCACAGAGAATACTTGGTCACTAAGTAAGCAAAGATTATTAGACTTTTGGTTCAAGTCTCGTAAAAAGGGGAATTTTGTAGCGTGCAATAATGTAAACAAAATAATAGAGTAAAAACAGAAAATAGCAAAGTAAAAAGAAAGAATGTTTAGTAAGATGTTTAATCAATGAGAATTGAGAGTTGGGGTTATGTCCACCTTATGAGTTATACGTATCTATTGGCTATGAGTTATGCGGAATTCAGACATGCATGTGCTTATAGAGAGTTGTATTCTATGGTAAATTCAGGCGTCTTTCGACCATCAAGGATTATTTCAATTTAACTCTTTCGAGCTTAAAGCGTATCTAACAGTACAAATTCTCCAAGAGGTTAATCCAGTTACGACACTAACTTTTTAACAGGGGTTGGTGCCCTATTACCTTGACATTATCTCTTTTCCAGACATATAACTTTTCTTTAGAACAAGTTAATGCTATACTGGCGTATTCTATGTGTTTGCAACCACAAGAATTTGCATTAAGATGAAGAGAGTAATGATATAAGCAGCATACGTGTCAAGAATTCACAAACTCATAGCAATAGATAGTATCTCATAAGACTTCCATAACCCCAACAGAGAAGTTTAGCTACGCATGAGTGCAACGAAAAACACAATAGACATTATCATGATAAAAATCTCACGTGAATTCCTTGCAAATAGCTTTTCTCTTGTTGTAAAAATTAAAAGTCGAATATATGAAAAATAATGTCAACAATGAATTAATGAAGAAAAAGGGGAAGGATAGAATAGGGATGAGGGTGGTGGAGAATTGTTTTGATGGATGGATGGATGGTGGATGGATGGGGATAATAAAAATCTCCAGAAAAATAGGGTATTTATAACACCCATATCCTATTCCTACTAAGCTACTGCATTACTTATCCTAGTCCTACTAGGTTACTGCATCATTATCCTAATCCTACTAAGTTACTGCTGATCCCCAAAGTCTTTAGAAATGTTGTGTTTGCCCGGGACAGATATTTCATGCGTCACTTTTGGTCCTTGGCGTCCAAGCTTTCCCTTCCTTCTTTCGTGAAGCTTCCTTGGGCGTCAAGTTATCCATAATATGCTGAAATCTTCATTGTTTATACCTGAAAACTTGCTAATCACGTTTGTTAGCTCACTTACAGGAAAAAGGACTAAAA
This sequence comes from Capsicum pubescens, assembly GCA_030864215.1. Taxonomy (NCBI): domain Eukaryota; kingdom Viridiplantae; phylum Streptophyta; class Magnoliopsida; order Solanales; family Solanaceae; genus Capsicum; species Capsicum pubescens. The sequence goes on along the minus strand of CM061543.1, from coordinate 192,605,515 downwards.
ATGCATGAATTATATATTTTGTTCTCAAAACTTAGCTAAAATATGGGTAAATTATAGTACTTTAGGCGTGTAAATACGCCTATCATCAACACCCCACACTTAAATCTTTGTTCGTCCTCAAACAAAATATCATGTCCATCTAAACATCTACTTAGGGTTTCACAGTAACAACACAAAATTTTCATCAAGACAGGCACGATAATTATAAACAAAGAGTAGTTTTCTAATCACTTCTAGAAACAATTCAACCTCTAATATAGATTCGTGATGATGGTTAATTCGTATCCACAAGTTAAGGTACAAAGAATCATACAAGACTACCCAAAACTCATCAACCATGTGTGTCTCACATAAGATATTACCCATAATCACTCTCAACTATTGCATTTTTCAGAACATGGGTATAAGATTAGCCTTGCTCTCACTCTCACAAAGAATTCATATGTTGCAACTGATGACCATAGGCTTGCCCTTAGTGTTATGCTCTACTAATATCAGAATGCTAAGCTTAGGATCAAATAGGTCTTCTACAGGTTGTAATGAAGGCTAAGGGACGGGTAGGACTATTTTGGCCAAAAATAGTGACTATGTTCCTAAGCGCTTTAATACATCACATTATGCCGTTTAACACTCTCTTTTGAACAACCTTTCTACTTTCTTTTAATCTACCACCCCTTCTCACCTCTTTTGTTTTTCAATTTTAAACATAACTAACTTTTTAGTTTTCTTTTCATTTTTCTTTTCATAATACACCTCTATGATAACAATTCTTTTTCATAACGAATTCAAGCACCAATACATTCTAAGGCATCACACTCATCCAATTTCCTCTTATTTTGTCACATGACTTTACAATTTAAAGCGCTTAGGAGTTTGGATCAAATTATGGTCTTGAAAAAAATGGATTAGGCTTACATATGAGGCTGTCAAAGAAAATAGGCTTAAAGGCTCAAAAGGGTTGACTAGGATAATGTCCACGGGTAGGTAAAACAAAGGTAAACAATTACAGGTTGCCAAAGAAATGCCTAAATCATCTCCTAAACTCACACTTTTTATTTCGCTTCACACACACACCAGGCAAGTTCTAGCATCAGCCACAATCACAGAATATACTATATCCTCACACACACAAGGCACATGGTCGACTTTATTGGGAGTAGTATAGAATCTTGACACAACAGATGAAGGAACTGAACCACACAATTATCACATAGTGAGTCACAATTAGAGCCTAAATATCTCAAAAGTAATGATTTTAGCACAAACTCTTGTTATAATACCATGCTGCCCCTCAGAACAATTTCATGCAAAGTTAATTTTTTTTTAAAAAATTTAACTACTAACAAACAAAACAAACAAACATAGATAGATGCAAATGTAGATAAAGAAGTAAAGCATACAACTACCAGCACCCCACACTTAGACGGGACACACTGCCCTCAGTGGAAAATAAATAAGAAGAACCTGGTTAGTCGGACTCCTCCTCTATGTCTGGGGTCATACCCCCTGCGTCGGAATCATCATCAGAGTCTTCATCCTCAAAAGTTCCTCATAAGTACCCCACTTGATTCCAAGAGTGCGTCGAGGTATTTGCAGCACGGAGGATTCACCTTGCTCTTTTCGTCCCCTTTTCTGGCCTTTTTGTGAAGTGGTTGCTTTTTCTTTTCCTTGTCGTCCTTTTTGTGCCATTCTACCTGAGATCTCAATAAAGTCACGTTAGCTTTATCTCGGAAGATTCAATCGACAAACAGACAATAATGGCACCACCCCACACTTAATTTGTTGACACAAACTAATTAAGTGAATAATGTCGATTACTCAGACTTCATCGACATATATTTAGGTGATATGTTCCAACAATATGTTCAGCACAGTCATACTTTCATGTCCTCTTAACGTTATGCAATCTTGACAATGCTTTCGTGTTTGGACTAATGCATCTTTTGAACAAAACTACTACATAGATATCGTATCAATTTATGGCATAGAAATAATCACAACATCGCATGTTTGTAGTCACCCATGATTTTCATCTCAATGAACAAGTCATTTCAACATGTAAGCTTTCAAGTTACAAGATTATGCAATTATCTTGACCATTTCGATTTCGCAAAAGTATGACAGTGTATCAAAATCAAATACAAGTTGGAAAAAAGTCAAGAGCATCTATACATATTCTTTCACTCACTTAGTTGTATCAACCATATTTAAATCACCAACAATACTTCACAATTTAACAACTTATTATAGGCGTAGTATTGTAATACTTACGTAATATAAAAGAAGAGCAAAGAAGTACTTACTTGGTTGATGGCCTCGGAATGTGTTCTTGCAAAGTTAAAAGAGCAAAAATAAAAGTTTTGAGAGTTTTGGGAGGCAAAGGCGACGCCTTTAGCTTTGCCTAGTTGAGCAGAAGGCCATAGCATAGGACATGCCTAATGCTTTGCCTAGTTGAGCAGAAGGCTTTTGCATAAGCGGCGCCCATGCTATGGCATTGTTGAGAATAGGCGTCGCCTATGCTTCATTGTAGTATAGTGGTGAGTATTCCCGCCTGTCACGCGGGTGACCCGGGTTCGATCCCAGGCAACGGCGCTAATTTTTGATAATGCTCAATCTACAGCTCTCATAAGAGTGTAAAACGGTCGTTGTCAAATATATAACCCAACTGGGTTGGGTATCGATCCCACAGGGAATTGCCGGTCAATGAGTAAGTAAAGATTACTAGACTTTTGGAGCAAGTCTTGTAAAAAGGGGGGATTTTAACGTGCAAGTAATGTAAACAAAGTAATAAAAACAGCAAATAAAGGAGTAAAAACGGTTTTCTTGGTTGGTTTTTGATCAATGAGAATTGAGAAGTTGGGGTTATGTCCACCTTATGAGTTGTACGTCTCTATTGGCTATGAGTTGTGCAGAATTCAGACATGCATGTGCTTATAGAGAATTGTATTCGATGGTAAATCCAGGCGTCTTTCGACCTTAACCAGGACTATTTCACTTTAACTCTTTCAAGCTTAAAGCGTATCTAACAGTACGAATTCTCCAAGAGGTTAATCCAGTTACGACACTAACTTTTTAACAGGGGTTAGTGCCCTATTACCTTGACATTATCTCTTTTCCAGACATATAACTTTTCTTTCGAACAAGTTAATGCTATACTGGCGTATTCTATGCGTTTGCAACCACAAAGAATTTAGATTAAGATGAAGAGAATAATGATATAAGCAGCATACGTGTCACGAATTCACAAACTCATAGCAATAGATAGTATCTCATATGGCTTCCATAACCCCAACAGAGAAGTTTAGTTACCCATGAGTGCGAAGGAAATCACAATAGACATTATTAATATACCACAATAAAAATCTCGTGTAGTAAGGCGTGGTGTGGCGTTTTAGGCGTGAACTCCCTTGCAGAGTAACGTTTCTCTTGTTATGGAAATTAAGAATTGAATAGATGAATAAAAAGTAGAATTAAAAGTAGAAGAATTGTTTTCAGAGTTAAAAGTAATGGGCGTCCTCCCCAAATCTCTAGCAGAATAGGGTATTTATAATACTCCTATCCTATTCCTACTAAGCTACTGCATTACTTAACCCAATCCTACTGGGTTACTGCATCATTATCCTACTCCTAATAAGTTACTGCTAGTCCCCAAAGTCTTTAGAATTGCTGTTTTTGCCCGGGAAAGATTTTCCATGCGCCACCTTTGGTCCTTGGCGTCCAAGTTTTGCTTTCCTCCTTTCGTGAAGCTTTCTTTGGCGTCAAGTTATCCATAAAATGCTGAATTCTGCATCATTTATACCTGAAAACTTGCTAATCATGTTCGTTAGCTCACTTACAGGAAAAAGGACTAAAAGTGCATGAAATATATAATTTGTCCTCAAAACTTAGCTGAAATATAGGAAAAATATAGCACTATAGGCGTGTAAATTCGCCTATCATCAACACCCCACACTTAAAGCTTTGTTCGTCCTCGAAGAAAATATCATGTCCATCTAAACATCTACTTAGGGTTTCACCGTAACAGCACAAAATATTCATCAAGACAGGCACAACAATCATTTAACAAAGAGTAGTTTTCTGATCACTACTAGAAACAATTCAGCCTCCAACATAGACTCGTGATGATGGTTAATTTGTATCCAAAAGTTAAGGCACTAAGAATCATACAAGACTACCCAAAACTCATCAACCATGTGTGTCTCACATAAGATATTACCCATAATCACTCACAAGTATTGCATTTTTCAGAACATGGGTATAAGATTATCCTTGCTCTCACTCTCACAAAGAATTCATATGTTGCAACTGATGACCATAGGCTTGACCATAGTGTAATGCTCCACTAAATATCAGAATGCTAAGCTTAGGATCAAATAGGTCTTCTATAGGTTGTAATGAAGGCTAAGGGACGAGTAGAACTATTTTGGCCAGAAATAGTGACTAAGTTCCTAAGCGCTTTAATACATCACATTATGCCATTAACACTCTCTTTTAATCAACCCTGCTACCTTTCTTTCATCTATCACCCCTTTTCACCTATTTTGCCATTCAAGCATAACTATCTTTTTATTTAATCATAAACACAATTTATCTTTTTATTTTTCTATTTCTTTTTCTTTTCTCTTTTTTTTTTCTTTTTTTTATAACACACCTCCATGATAGCCACTCTTTTTCATAACAAATTCAAGTACCAATACACTCTAAGGCATCACTCTCACCCAATTTCCTCTTATTTTGTCACATGACTTCACAACTTAAAGCACTTAGGAATTTGGATCAAATTATAGTCTTGAAAAAAAATGGATTAGGCTTATATATGAGGCTGTCAAACAAAATGGCTTAAAGGCTCAAAGGGGTTGACTAGGATAATGTCCACGGGTAGGTAAAACGAAGGTAAACAAGTATCAGTTGCCAAAGAAATGCCTAAATCATCTCCTAAACTCACACTCTTTATTTCACTTTACACACACACCAGGCAAGTTCTAGCATCAGTCACAAGTACAGAATATACTATCATCTCACACACACAAGGCACATGGTTAACTTTATTAGGAGCAGTATAGACTCTTGACCCAACAGATGAATGAATTAAACCACACAATTATCACACAGTGAGTCACATTTAGAGCCTAAGTGTCTCAATAGTAATGATTCTAGCACAAACTCTTGTCATAACACCATGCCGTCTATCAGAACAATTTCATGCATCAAAATAAAAAAAATCTACGACTACTAACTAAATCAAACAACCAAACATAAATAACATAAATAAATGCAAATATAGATAAAGAAGTATAGCATGCAAATACCAGCACCCCACACTTAGACGAGACACACTGCCCTCAGTGAAAAATAAATAAGAAGAACCTGATTAGTCAGACTCATCCTCTATGTCTGGGGTCATACCCCCTGCATCGGAATCGTCATCAGAGTCGTCGTCATCAGAGTTCTCTTCCACGTCGGAGTCTGGCATTCGTCGATCATCATCGGTTGGCATGTCGTCATCAAGAGGTTCCTTAAAATATACACCTACTCCAAACATCGCCCTCGTATGCTCATTCATTGGGTAGTCATAATCTAACTGTTGGAGCTCTGCAGCAGTTGGAACATGACCCCTGCTCATCATGGTAAACTTCATTATGCCATATAAATGGCGGGAGAAGATTTTGTCGTGAGCATGTCTTTCTGCAGTGGTTAGGTTAACGCCATGCATGGTTTCATCATCTTTAACCTTTGTGAGGTCAACCTTCTTCGGGTTGTGTGGAAGCTTATGATCAGACGGTTCCTCTTCGATGTCTTCCTTCCTCAATATTGCAGTCAACAGGTCGCCAAAGCTGAAGTGGGACCTCTTGTGTAGCCTAGCTTCCCATATTGTAGATCGAATAATTTCCCCAATGTTGATAGGGACATTCGTCATCAATGCATACACCAGACACACTCTATCTTGTGTTATCTTTGTGTACTGTGTCCCTGGAATAAGGCAAGAGTTGACTATTCGTAGCCATATCCTAGCTTCTCTGTTCAAGGAGGTATACGGGAAGGTATTGTGCCGACCGGTATCATTGTGACGACTCCACCGTGCCATTGATCTTGTTCTGCATAGTGTGTGTCTGATTGCCCTGTATGGAGGTCTGCGATAAAGCTCCTTGAATGGTGTGGGATTAACAGATAGCAAGCCTAGAAAAGAGTTGAAGAACTCCGCATTTAGTTGCAGAACTTGGCCCCGAATCTTAACTTCACTCCCTGTAGTTTTTGGTGACCAGTTGGCATAGAATTCTTGTGTTAAATCGAGATTGCACTCTCCCATATCTCGAAAGATGAAATCAAGATGTAACGCTATAATTTTAGCCAACATGCGAGGTTCTTTCTTTGCTAGGCTATCCTTGTGTATTAACTCCATGTGAACATATTTCTTCTCTTTATTGTTCCTATACCATTCCTTTCCTTTCTCCTCAAGAACCCATTTTATTCCAAACATGCGGCGTGGTAATTGCATCGAGGATGATTCTCCTTGCTCTTTTCGGCCTCTTTTCTTGCCTTTTTGTGAAGTGGTAGCCTTATCTTTGCCTTGTCTTGCTTTGGGTGCCATTGTACCTGAGACTAAAATAATGTTCATGTTATCATCATCTCAATGGATACAATCTATAAACGAGCAGTAGGGGCACCACCCCACACTTAGTTTGTTGGTACAGACTAGTGAAGTGAAAGTGGTCGACTAGTCAAACTTCATCGACATACGTTTTAGGTGCTATATTCCAACAATAAAATCAGAGCAGTTATACTTCTTGTAATCTTGGCAATACTTTCATGTTCGATATATCAAGACTACTACATAGGGATTGAATCAAGGTATAGTATCTAAATAATCACAACCTCCTATGTCGGTAGGCAACTATAATTCTTATCCCCATGAACAAGTCATTCCAACATGTAAGTATTCAAGTGACAAGATTATGCAATTTTTGTGACCATATTAATTCCGCAAAAGTATGACAGTGCATCAAAATCAAATACAAGTTGGGAACAAGTTAAGATCATCCATACATATTCTTTCACTCACTTAGTTGTATCAACCACATTCAAATCACCAACACTACTTCAAGATCTAACAATTTATTGTAGGCGTAGTATTGTAATACTTACGGAATATAAAAGAAGAACAAAGAAGTACTTACTTGGTTGATGCCTTTGGAAGATGTTCTTGTGAAGTAAAAGAGCAAAAGGAAAATTTTTGAGAGAATTTGGAGAGGTAGGCGGCGCTTTTCTTAGGTTTGCAATGTATTTTTGGTCTAAGACTAAGTGTCTAATTTATAGGGCAAGCTTGGGTCGGGTTTTGACCCATTTAAAATCGGATTTGGAGACCAAAAGTGACCATAGGCGGCGCCTTTTGATTTGCCTATGCTTGGCATAGGCGGCGCCTTTTGCATAGCATTGTTGAGCATAGGCGGCGCCTATGCCATGGCATTCTTGGGCATAGGCGGCACCTATGCCATAGCATCTGAGATTCAGAGACAAAAGGCATTGGCATAGGCGGTGCCTATGCTATGGCACACTTGGGCATGGGCGGCGCCTATGCTATGGCACACTAGATTCCGAGAGCTTAGGCCATAGTATAGGCCTTGCCTTGTTCGTGGCCTAGTTTTATATAGGCCTAGACTTGTTCGTTGCCTATGTTTTCATAAGCAATGCCCAATCCATAGCCTTTTGCTTCTTCATCACTAACTTACCACCTTTTACATGCAATACGTCCAAATCAAAATTTGAAACCAATCTCCTCGTTTACGCCTCTTGCACCTACACTTGCTCAAAGACAACAAAAACGATTAGAACGATGGGTTTCCTCCCATCAAGCGCCTTAGTTTTGGTCGTGGCACGACTCTTATTTTTGGATTTTTATTTATCAAAAGCAAACACGTAAACGAAAAAAACCGATAAACGATAGGTTGCCTCCCATCTAGCGCTTGATTTATTGTCGCGGCACGACATAGTTACCTCGAGTACTTAGACTTCATCGAGATAGATGGTGTCCATATAGTTTATCGAGTCAAGAGGACCGATATATGGTTTTACTCGTTGGCCATTCACCTTAAAGACAACACCATTATCGTCTTCTAGCTCAACTACTCCAGTCGAGTAGACTTGGGTAACTTTGTACGGACCAGACCATTTGGACTTTAACTTACCTGGGAATAGCTTCAGTCTGGAATTGAAAAGAAGTACCATATCATCCTTTTTAAAGTTTCGTTGAACAATCCGCTGATCATGATACTTTTTTATCCATTTCTTGTAGAGGTCTGCTCTTTCGTATGCATGTAGACAGAATTCATCCATCTCATTCAGCTGCTCCAATATCAGATTCATGGCATCATCCCAATTCAAATTAAGTTGCTTTAACGCCCACAATGCTTTATGCTCGAGCTCAATGGGCAAGTGACAAGCCTTCCCATAAACTAGTTGGTATGGGGATATGCCAATTGGAGTTTTGAATGCAGTCCAATAAGCCCATAGTGCATCGTCCATCTTCCGAGACCAATCTTTCCTATTAGCATTTACAGTCTTAGCAAGGATTTGCTTGATCTCTCGATTGGAAACCTCTACCTGTCCACTAGTTTGTGGGTAATAAGGTGTGGCTACCTTATGTTGCTTGACACCATATTTGGCCAATACGGATTTGAATAGCTTGTTGCAAAAGTGAGATCCTCCATCGCTTATAATAGTACGTGGTACTCCAAAGCGAGAGAAGATATTCCTCTTCAAGAATGCTACAACACGCTTTCCCTCATTGTCGGCCAATGCTACTGCTTTAACCCATTTTGAAACATAGTCTACAGCAACTAGGATATATTTCATTCCAAACGAATTTACGAATGGACCCATGAATTCAATACCCCATACATCAAAGAGCTCTACTTCAAGAATTTTTGACATAGGCATCTCATGGTGTTTTGAAATAGCACCTTATCTCTGACATTGGTCGCATCTTCTAACAAAGTCGTAGGCATCTCTAAATATCGATGGACAATAATATCCACTTTGCAATACCTTCTTTGCTGTCCGATTACCTACGTGATGTCCCCCAACTTGGGAAGTGTGACATGCTTCCAATATATTAGGCACCTCTACACGGGATATGCATCACCGAATAACACCATCCGCGCATCGTCGAAACAAGTATGGCTCATCCCAAAAGTAGTGTTTTACATCATGCATAAACTTCCTCCTTTGCTGGTAAGATAAGTTTGCAGGTATCACATTACTCACCACAAAATTCGCAAAGTCGGCATACCATGGTAACTCTTTCATTATCGTGGCTAAGATCTCCTCTTCAGGGAATGCATCATCAATCTCGATTTCAGGCTGCGCTATATGCTCGTTCTTGAGTCTAGATAGATGATCAGCCACTTGGTTCTCGCAACCTCTTCTATCTTTTACCTCGAAATCAAATTCTTACAGCAGCAATACCCATCGAATTAGTCTTGGTTTTGCATCCTTCTTTGTCATTAGATATCTTAGAGATGCATGGTCTGTATGAAAGATCACTTTGGTTCCCAACAAATAAGCACGAAACTTCTTAAACGCATACACGACCGCTAGGAGCTCTTGTTCTGTGACAGTATAGTTCTTTTGGGATTCGTTCAGGACCTTGCTCGCATAGTAGATAGGATGGAATAATTTCTCCCTTCTCTGGCCAAGTACAATGCCTAATGCTACCCCACTGGCGTCACACATCACTTCAAACGGTAAAGACCAATCTGGTGAGACCAATCTGGTGCTACCATGATAGGAGCTTCAATTAGTTTTCCTTTGAGGCATTCGAATGCCTTCAAACAATCTTCATTGAAGTCAAATTTTGCATCTTTCTCCAAGAGTTTGCATAATGGACTAGCAATTTTGGAGAAGTCTTTGATAAAACGTCGATAGAAACCTGCATGACCGAGGAAACTACGGAATCCCTTTACTGAAATTGGGGGTGGTAGCTTCTCAATAACTTCAATTTTCGCTTGATCAACCTCAATTCCTTTTTCGGATATTTTATGCCCAAGGACGATACCTTCGTTGACCATAAAGTGGCACTTCTCCCAATTCAGCACTAGGTTGAATTCTACACATCTTTGCAACGCCATACTCAGGTTTGCTAAGCACGCTTCAAACGTCTTGCCAACAACTGAAAAGTCGTCCATGAATACCTCCAAAGTATCTTCAACCATATCAGAGAAAATGGACATCATACAACGCTGAAAAGTGGCTGGTGCATTACATAGCCCGAATGGCATACGTTTGAAGGCAAACGTACCATATGGACATGTGAACATTGTTTTCTCTTGGTCTTCGGGGGCAATACAAATCTGATTATAGCCAGAATAACCGTCTAAGAAACAAAACCATCCTTTCCCCGCTAATCGATCTAGCATTTGGTCCATAAATGGCATTGGAAAGTGATCTTTGAGCGTCCATGAATTTAGCTTTCGGTAGTCCATGCATACTCTCTATCCGGTGATGGGTCTGAGTGGAATAAGCTCATTCTTTTCATTCGCGACCACCGTCATGCCTCCTTTCTTGGGAACACATTGTACCGGGCTTACCCATGTACTGTCAGAGATTGGATACACAACTCCTGCATCTAACCACTTAATAATTTCTTTCTTTACCACTTCTTACATAGGTGGATTGAGACGTCTTTGATGCTCAATGGTGGGCGTGCAATTTTCTTCAAGCTGAATCTTGTGTGTACAAATCCCAGGTGGAATACCAATAATATCTGCGATGGTCCATACGATGGCTCTAATGTGCTTCCGTAAAATAGCGATGAGAGCTGCAACTTGTTGCTCACCCAAATCTGCCGCCACAATGACTGGAAGTGTGTTTCCGCTTCCTAAGAATGCATACTTTAAATGACTAGGCAGCTCCTTTAATTCTAACGTGGGTGGCTCTTCAATAGATGGTTTAGCTGGTGGTGTGGGTTGATTTTTGAGATCAAGGTCCAGCTTATTGGGAGCATGAGGATATGACCCAAATCCTGTTAGAGCATCAATAGTTTCTTCATAGTTTTCAGCATCCTTACTCTCTCCATTCATGAGCACAACCGCCAATGGGTCATTAATAGTTTTCTCTTCTTCAAGTAATTCTTTCTCATCATCAACATAAACATCCACTACCGAGAATACGTTCAGATCTTTGGGTTGCTTCATTGATTTACACACGTCAAAGCGAACTACTTCGTCATTTATTTGGAATGAAAGCTCATTAGCTCTCAAATCAATAAGCACACTTCCTGTAGCAAGGAAAGGGCGCCCCAAGATTATGGGAACTTCTGAGTCTGCCTCACAATCCAAAATAATGAAGTCCACTGGAAAGATGAATGAAGAAACCTTCACCAATACATTACATAGAATACCAACAGGTCATTTTACCGACCTATCCGCCATTACGAGCCTCATATTGGTTGGAGTAGGATCACCCAACCCCAACTTTTTGTAAATGGATAGTGGCATCAAATTGATGCTGGATCCTAAATCGCATAATGTCTTGGCAAAATTCAAAGATCTAACGGTGCAAGGAATAGTAAAAGCACCGGGGTCAGCCTTCTTCTGAACTAGTGATCGGGTAGCGATTGCGCTGCAGTGATGAACATTATCTTTCAACTCATAGCTTGCTGCCCGCTTCTTTGTCAAAAGATCCTTCATAAATTTCGCATACCCAGACATTTGCTCAAGTGCCTCCACCAATGGAACATTAATGGTCAGCTGCTTTAACATAGTCATGAATTTGTTGAACTTTGTATCATCCGCCACCTTCTTCAATCTTTGAGGAAAAGGTGGTGGTGGATATGGAATTGTTTTCTCCACAGCTTTCTTCTCCTCTTGCCTTCATTTTTCAGCCTTTTCGGGCTGCAACATACTCGGTGTACCATCATGGACGTTGTGGGTGGATTCTACGGCAGCTTCTCCTTTTGCCTTGTCTTCAATGTCTGTTACTTCGTCAACCACTTGCTTGCCTTTTGATGAAGTTTCCTGCACCTTACCGCTTCGGGTAGTAATGGCCATGCATGACCCATAATTCCTTGGGTTTTGCACAATGTCGCTAGGTAAGGTGCCAGTCTTTCTTTGATTGAGTGCTGCTGAAAGTTGGCTCAATTGCTGCTCTATTTTCTTGATCGAAGTGGAATGTGAATCAACCAATTACTTCATTGAGGACAAATCATTTATTACCTCCGTTACTCCTGCGCTGGTTGCTTTCACTCCTTTCAACAGTTTAGCCATCATCTCTTCCATATTTCCAGAACTAGATGTGGTGGCATCACGTCTTCCAGGGGGAACATACAAACCACTTTTGTCATTTTTGTTCTTCCAACTACCTTGGTCCTTGTTTCCAGATTTATCATAATAGTTCCGACCTTGGTTTCCTTGGGTATTACCTCGGAAACCCCCCTGATTGTTCAAGTAGTTGGCCTCTTCATCCGAATTAGATTCGTCTCTTCCTTTTGACGCAATGGCTTTGACTTTTTCGGTCTTCCCTGATAATAGATGCTTTGTAAGAAGATCCACTTGTGTCTTCATGTGCGCCATTTCTTGATCACGTTCTTCTTCTCTTCTCCTTTGGTCTGCAGTCATGCCTATAGATAAAGTGGGGCTTGCTACCTCAGAATCCCTAGTATGCCAAGCTCTACTTTGCTTCGTCATCCGGTCTAGCATATTTCTTGCCTGACCAAAGGTGAGATCCATGAATGATCCTCCAACCGCATTATCCATAACTGGTTTAGTTATTGAATTCAAGGGTCTGTAAAGTATCTCCATTAGGTGAACATTAGTCATGTGATGGTTTGGGCACCTTATTAGCTTCGTCTTGAACCTCTCCCATGTTTCATGAAGGGCTTCAGTTGGAAGCTGACGAAAGTTGCTAATTTCATCTCTTATTTGTGCTCTTTTGGATGGCGGAAAGAATCTTTCTAGGAAAGCGTCTCTCAATTGCCTCCAATTTGTAATAGAATCAGGAGTCAGCCCATTCAACCATAGAGTTTCCTCCCCAGACAGAGACAATGGAAATAGACGTAATCGAATTACATTCTGACCAATGCCAGGATTGTCAAACGACTTGCATGTAGAAATAAAGTTGATGAGATGCATATCTGGATCATCGCCTGCTAGTCCACCAAATAATCCCTTGAGTTGCAATAACTGAATCATGGTGCTTGTGATGTTGAACTTGGCTCCAGGTGCCAATGGTGGAGGAATAATGGCTCCTGTGGCTCCGGCTCCATCAAGATCATCATCATCATCGTTAAAAGATGGTTGCATAGCTCGGCGTTCAGGCCTAAACCTAGCTTGAAGATCTCTTCTGTTGGCAGGTGTTGCGATCTCAGCGGCATGCCTAGGGTTTAGTAGCTCGTCATCACCTAGATCCTCATCGTCAGGATTTGTTGCTCGCCCAGGGTTATCAATATTCTGTTGATGCACTTGAGCGGCGGCTAGCGCAGCTAGTCTCGCCTGTTCCTGTTGAGCAGCCATCCTTTCAATTTCGTGTTGTGCCTCCATTCTGCCAATACGTTGTGGTTCAGGATTGATAGGTAATAACGGTTGACCAGAACTTCAGGTATGGGGCATGCACTGAATAAAAACCTGCAGTAAACAAAAACAAAAACTAAAAGTAAAAGTACGAGAATCTTTGACCAAAGGGTTTAGTAATTATTACGAACTTAATTGACACTTGTATTCCTCGGCAACGGCGCCAATTTTTGATAACGCTCAAACTACAGCTCTCGTAAGAGTGTAAGCGGTCGTTGTCAAATATATAACCCAACTGGGTTGGGTATCGATCCCACAGAGAATACTTAGTCACTAAGTAAGCAAAGATTATTAGACTTTTGGTGCAAGTCTCATAAAAAGGGGGATTTTGTAGCGTGCAATAATGTAAACAAAATAATAGAGTAAAAATAGAAAATAGCAAAGTAAAAAGAAAGAATGTTTAGTAAGATGTTTAACCAATGAGAATTGAGAGTTGGGGTTATGTCCACCTTATGAGTTATATGTCTCTATTGGCTATGAGTTATGCGGAATTCAGACATGCATGTGCTTATAGAGAATTGTATTCTATGGTAAATTCAGGCGTCTTTCGACCATCAAGGATTATTTCACTTTAACTCTTTCGAGCTTAAAGCGTATCTAACGGTAAAAATTCTCCAAGAGGTTAATCCAGTTACGACACTAACTTTTTAACAGGGGTTGGTGCCCTATTACCTTGACATTATCTCTTTTCCAAACATATAACTTTTCTTTCGAACAAGTTAATGCTATACTGGCGTATTCTATGTGTTTGCAACCACAAGAATTTGCATTAAGATGAAGAGAGTAATGATATAAGAAGCATACGTCTCAAGAATTCACAAACTCATAGCAATAGTTAGTATCTCATAAGGCTTCCATAACCCCAACAGAGAAGTTTAGCTACGCATGAGTGCAACGGAAAACACAATAGACATTATCATCATAAAAATCTCACGTGAATTCTTGCAAATAGCTTTTCTCTTGTTGTAAAAATTAAAAGTCGAATATATGAAAAATAATGTCAACAATGAATTAATGAAGAAAAAGGGGAAGGATAGAATAGGGATGAGGGTGGTGGAGAATTGTTTTGATGGATGGATGGATGGTGGATGGATGGGGATAATAAAAATCTCCAGCAAAATAGGGTATTTATAACACCCATATCCTATTCCTACTAAGCTACTGCATTACTTATCCTAGTCCTACTAGGTTACTGCATCATTATCCTAATCCTACTAAGTTACTGTTGATCCCCAAAGTCTTTAGAAATGTTGTTTTTGCCCGGGACAGATATTCCATGCGTCACTTTTGGTCCTTGGCGTCCAAGCTTTCCCTTCCTTCTTTCGTGAAGCTTCCTTGGGCGTCAAATTATCCATAATATGCTGAAATCTTCATCGTTTATACCTGAAAACTTGATAATCACGTTTGTTAGCTCACTTACAGGAAAAAGGACTAAAAGTGCATGAATTATATATTTTGTTCTCAAAACTTAGCTAAAATATGGGTAAATTATAGTACTTTAGGCGTGTAAAGACGCCTATCATCAGTAACAAGTCTCAGATCTTACCCAGATCTCTCTTATCCACATTGAAGATACATTAGACTATTTGAGTATATTCTATATTAGAGTCTTGTACTATCAACAATAAGATCGGGGATGCATTATTGAGATTGTATTTCCAGCTATATCATTTGTGGTTATTTCTATTCTTCTTCTTTTGTTGCTTCTGATTTACTTAGATTATTGAGTTTGAGTTGAGATAGGCTTACCTGTACTGGAGGGTGTGACAGGTGACATCATGTACTATATTTTGGATCGTCATAGGGTATATCCTTAGAGATTAGTAAAATCCAATAATTACACCAACTATTACAAACTAGTTATACTTTACTGGGTCATTTGATGTGAGGTATAAGGTATAATAGTCTTGGTATATAAAGAAGCATTGTTATATCCTTTGTTTGTTTGGAAGTATTAGTTAGTTCTTGAATTACTTATCCCACCATTTATACCATAGTGATAAGATATGTTATGCCATGCAGATGGTAGGATAACTAATTTTGGGAAAGTTAATCCTTGGATTAATTGCCGTGGGATAACTTTCTCCCAACAATATGTCACCTAAGTGTTTACTAAATCCCAATAATTACTTCAAATAACATAATAGCGTAATTATCCAGTAAATGGTTACTATACACCAATTATCACATCAAAAATTAGTAAATATGATTCAAGTTTCTTAAATACAAATCCACTATTAATTTACTCAAGATCCATAAGTCATCTATCTACAATCTTTTCATGACCCAAACTAGAGTCTATCTATGATGGGTATCTCCAGCCCGTCGAGGACCGGAGACCACCCCTTCCGCCTAGAAAAATAGAACACAATCCAACTAGCAGCGGATGAGTTCCAAACATATAACAACATAAGCAACTCAACTAACTCATAATGAAATCTAAGAACTTTAACATACATCCCAATCCACAGTAATCCACAGAGCCTCTAAAATCTAAGAACAACATCAGTCGGGACATGACCCCGACCATAGCCAAAAAGATTCCAAAATAAATAGTCCAAAACAAAATAAAATAAGAACATGAAATAAGGGTCTTTCAAAGTATGAAAGCTCACCACTTCAAGCTAAATAATGACCGATCCAGAAATTATCTAATCACTGTGTAGGAAAAGAAAAAGTGCCTCCGTTCCCTACATCATATGGGGATATACCATCCGAAGATAGTTAGCGGGGTAATCATAGCACGTAACTCAAGATAAGGTTAAAATAATGCCAATTCAAAATCTAGTCCATGCTAAATGTACATGTTCACATACATACATACATATAAGATGCTGGCATAAAGAACAAGGTTTATCATGAGATTTAAAATTATTAACCTGGACTTTGTAGCTTTAACTGTCCTAAGGGAACCCACGGGCTATATGGGTTTATCTCCCCTACTGGAAGGGTCCCAATGCTTGTTAGCCGTATGAACCAGGAAAATCCAAGGATGAGCCATGGAATAACTCAACCCCAGCCAATCATATATATATATATATTTATATAAAGTGTGAGCCATGCACATGGTCATAAAGACCCCTACGCCAGCTAATGAGGTTTCTAGTATCGGTGTCCCAGGACTGCCACCTTCCATAGTGCTACACAACCACCTTCAAGCCCAACTAAAATGACTTTCTCATAACCTATCTACTTAACCAAGAAATATCCATTAAGTCATCAACTACAGGTATCGTCATGCCATGAAACTTGCAAGCTTATAATTATGCCATACCAATTCCATCAATCCAGTGAAATACCAGGACCCCTTTTGTTCATTAAATCTAGTTTAAAATAAAAAACATGGCTAACAAGGACTTCAAAACCCTTTTTTTCATTTACCCATTTATGTAATACAATAGTTTTGGGAAGTAAGACAAATCACGTGATTAACTATATTTCAAATCAAATTATGCAAGTGGGTCGAGGGAACACAATTTCCAAAACCAAATTCCAAACAAAAATCATCTAATTGGGGGAATACCTTGTCCACCATTCCATTCACCATACCCATGCACCTCAACAAGCTTCTAAATATGTAAATAAAATAAGAACACTAGCATTTAAACCATGGAAGTTCTAATCATGTAACAATCCTTCCAAAACCATCAACCCAAATCAAAATCCTAATCGAAATCCTTATGAATAACAAATTAAACATATACTTTTAGTAAAACAAGTTTAAGGGGATAGGTACATGCCTAAAAATATCACTATTATGGAGAGAAATCAACACTTGGATCACTATTATAGAGAGAAATCACCACTTGGAAGCTCTAAATGATCAACCTTGATAAACCCTAGCTTGTTCTTGACATTGGGATTTGAGGGAGTTTAAGAGTGTATTCGATTATGTCTTTTGGATGCTAATGGGGTCCCAAAAGGGTTTTAAGGTTGTGGGTCACAATTAGGGAAAAGGGGAAATGTCCAAAGTACCCTTAATAAAACACTAAAGATTTGCCGCCTAGTTATTATGGGTCACCTTACGACTCATAAACACTGACTCTAAGTCATTCCCTAGACTCTTAGATTGGGTAGTAACCTAAGGCATCCCCACTATTGACCTTATGAGTCATACTATACAACTCGTACATGGACGTTATGACTCATAAGGTCCTCATCGTAACTACAATAGTGACATTGGGTACCTACACTATTTTGACTAAGGAAAGTAACCTGTCACTCGTAAAAAGTAATTACGACTTATGACATCCCAGTCATAGTCACAATAGAAACTCGGGCAACCTTTACTGGTCACCCTTTTATTCAAGCCCTGCGACTTGTAAGAAGACCTTACCACTCGTTAGGTGAATCATCGTTTGAGCAGTGAGCTCCAAACTCAAGAAATTTCCAAAGGAAAAAATCTGGGGTGATACAATACCCCTCCCTATAGGATCATTCATCTATGAATAATGAGTCAAGGTATCCCTTAGCATAATTCTATGATTGAAACACAATAGTACATTTCTTTAACAACGTCAGAAAACAAAGATGATAAATAAAATACATACTTTAAGAACTATTGTCTATTCCGGGGGACAAGAATATATATCTTGACTTCATATCCTCCTCAACTTCCCAAGTATCTTCTTCAAACTTTTGGTTCCTCCATAGAATCTTCATCGAATCTATATCCTTAGTTCTCAAATGGCAAACTTGTCTATCCAAAATCTCCACCAGGAGTTCCTCATAAAATAAGAAACCCGAAATAAAAAAGTTCTTAATAGGCACAACCAAAGAAGGATCACCTACGCAATTTTTAAACATCAAAACATAAAAGACAGATGAAAAAAACCATAAATCAAAGGCAAATATAGCTCATAGGCCACCTTTTCTACTCTTCTCAAAATCAGGTATGGACCAACATAACGGGGGTTGAGCATTCTCTTTTTCCAAAACCTAATCACTCCCCTCATAGGAGATACCATTAAAACCATCCAATAACAACCATTAAACTCTAACTCCCTTTGTCCTACATCTGCATAGGAGTTTTAGTAACTTTGATCAGTCTTGAGGCTATCCCAAATTACCTTTACCTTCTCTATGTCTTGGTGAACCATGTCCAGAACAAAAATTTGGTCTCACCAACCCCAAAATATCTAATAGGAGATCTACACCTCCTACCATAAATAGCCTCAATAGGAGACATCCTAATACTTGAGTGATAACTATTATTATAAGAGAACTCGATAAGAGGCAATTGATCCACCCAACTACCTCCAAAATTAATCACACCAGCTCTTAAAATATCTTCTAAAGTCTGAATATTCCTCTTTGCTCTTCCATCCATTTAAAGATGGAATGTAGTGCTAAGGTTCACCCATGTGCCCAAGCCTTGCTAAAATGAATGCCAAAAGCGAGAAGAGAACTGCGTACCTTTATTCAAAATGATGGAAACTAGAGCAATTTGTAGTTTATCTATCTACTGAATAATCAGCTATGCATATTATTCTCCATCCTAAGTAGTCCTTACAGACAAGAAGTGAGCAGACTTAGTGGAAAAAATATCCTTAGATCTTCATGGAAAAAATATAGCTATCACAAGGTCTACGTAGTTTTTTCTTCTAGTGTAACAAACTGCGTAGTTTAGCTTGTACCTTTCAGGACACCTGGACCAATCAAATTTCTACCCTAATAATTATTCTATTATAAAGTGAAAAAAATGCTTCACAACAATAGAGTTTTTGCAAAATCAGAATAGAGGAGAGGAAATAGGCAAAAACTTAACCTTGCAACATTGCTTAAGTTTTTAATTTCTTAATGTATTGAAAGAGTGAGTGTTCTTGAGTCAATTCATGGTCTGTAACTGAATTACTCATGTTATAAGAGTAATGTCAAGGTAAGTTAATCAATATTGAGGTGTGTTATTGACAGAGTTATCAAGGTAAATTTGTAATAGAGTTATTGCAAACTGGTGGAGCCTTGAGTTAGGTTCATTAATTTCTATAGTTAAGAGTTTGATTATAGTGGATTGTTTAGTGCTTGTGAGGGAAAGACGTAGTTTTTCCTTCCTTGAGAAAGGAGATTTCCACATTAAATCACTGTGTTCTTTACTTTTTTCCAAGGTTTTAGTTTTCCAATGTTTAATTATTTGATTGCCTGTGACTGACTCTAAGGGACTTGGTCTCTCATAGTGTGGTGCAAACACCCCCATATTCCTATAATTGGTATCAGAGTCCAAACACTCTAAGAGTTTAACACCTAGAGTGATTTAGTTATCATGGTGGCTCCACCCAATCTGGATGAAGGGTAATATACCACTAGACCACCTAGATTTAATGGGCAGTTCCATGGGTGGTGGAAACAAGGATGTATGACCTCATTACGGCTGAGGATAGTTAGTTAATAGATGTAATACTGAATGGTCCATCTGTGCTAGTTAAAGAGGTCAACGAAGGAGACATAACCAAAATGGTTGTTAAAAGAAGGAAAGAGTATAATGATAAAGATAGGAGGAAAGTTGAGAAGAATTATAAGGCCAAAAAATTACTAGTTTGTGGCATAGGTCCTGATGAATGTAATAGGATCTCTGCATGTGAAAATGCTAAAGAAATTTGGGATTTCTTGAAGACTGTTTATCAAGGAACCACTAATGTGAAGGATTCAAAAGTTGATTTGTTGACTACTTAGTATGAAACCTTAACCATGAAAGAAGGGAAATAATCCAAGAGATGCATACCAGTTTCACTTCAATCACCAATGAGTTGCATTGCTTAGGAGAAGTCATTCCTTTGCACAAACAAGTGAGAAAATTTTTAGGGGTTCTACCTAAATCCTAGGAAAGCAAAGTGGATGCCATCACTGAGGAAAATAACCTAAAAACTCACACAATATAACTTATTGGTAATTTGAAGACACATGAACTCAAAAACAGCAATGGCGAGAGAAGAAGGAAGTAAAAAGGGAAAAATCTCTAGCATTGAAGGATTCCAAGTCAGACTTAAGTGAAGAACACATTAATGTTTCCTATTTTTCGAAATGAATTGTTAGAGCTATGAAGAAAAGTGGTCAGTTTCAAAGAAGAGAAAGTAGAAACAAAAAGGGTGGCAATGTTGAAGTTTTTCAAAGATGTGGAAGTCCTGAACATTTCATTAAGGATTGTCCAATGCATAAAATGGACTACCAAGAATATCTCAAGTCTTGAGGTAACAAAGGAAAGAATAGAGACCAGGTCCCTGTAAAGTCTAGAAGAAAGGCTGCATCTAATTTTGTAGTTAAGTAGGCCTTAGCTATCTGGGGGATTCAACCAGTGAATCTGAGGAAGATGGGAAACATGAAGATGTTTCCATGCTGGCAATGGAGGATGAGAAAGTGACTTTTGATTCCTAGTTTATTCTCATTTCAAACACTGAAGATGAAGAAGAAAATGAGGTAACTCTTTTTGATATTAAAGAACACTTGGAAAACTACTCTACTAGAAAGATAAAACAGTTTTCTAATGTGATGATTGGATTTATGTGTGAACAGATTGCTAAAAAAATACTCTAGAAGAGAAGGTAGAAAATTAGGAGCTTGAATTAATTGGTTTAACTCTCTAGATATCTGAAATTGAGGAATAAGTTACTGAGTTGAAATCTGAAAATTTGAGTCTACTGAGTCAATCGAAGAAAGTAAATGATGCTGGTGATAAAGAGAAGAAAAGTTCTCTTAAAGAAAAAGTAGAAGATCAGGATCTTGAATTAATATTGACTCTCTAGATATCTGAAATTGTGGAATAGGTTGCAAAGTTGAAATCTAAAAATCAGAGTTTGGTGAATCAACTGAAGAAAGTAGATGCCTTTGATAATAAAGGGAAGAAGGCAACCTGGAAGCTTCTAGTTGAACTTGAAGAAAAATTGAGGGATTCTCAAAAGCATCTCATTACTACACTCTATAATAATGGATATTTAGAAAGAGACATGGTGTATCTGAGAGAAGAACATACTAAATCTCTACAATGGACCACATCCTCTCAGATCCTTTCTAATTTAACTAGTCAAGGTGTCAGAAATGGTAAGTACCTTGGGTATTAGTACAAAATGCATTCACCTGGGTATCATGGAATGGTTGTTTAATATGTCAGAAACAAAGTCCAAAAACCTCTATGCACTCATTACGAAAGAGATGGTTACATAAAGAAAAACTATTAAAGTTGGATTAGAGATAGAATAAAAAGTGTTAGATATATCCAATTGGGGAATACCTAGACAAAGGGTTCTAAACCTTTGAAGAGTACAAATATGCTCTCATTACCTAGATGGGCAAAGAAAGATTTGATCACACCTCTGTCTTTCTACTGGGAACTCAAGCTCAAATAGGTTCCTAAATCTAAAAAATGATTTTGTTTGCAGGTAGGAGAAAGGGATTGCAGTCAGAAATAATTATTTATTAAGTAAATGTTCAAAGCATATGACTGGAAGGTTTGATTGTATTCTTTCTCTCAAGACACTTCAATGTGGAGGTGTCTTATTTGGAAAAGACAATGAGGTTAAACTCCAATTTGATGGAATTACTGTGTTAATCTTGAAGTTTGGAAGAGTTATTCTCAAATTCCAGAAAATAAAATGTTCTAGGACATGTAAGTTCCACTTTGCTCAAACAGTTGATTTCAAAGGACCAGGTCCTTGTGAAGCCAAAGCTGAAATTTCTAGATTACAAGTCCAAAGTAGAGAAAAAACAAGTATGTGCTAGTCATTGTGGTTGACTTATGAGCTACACCTCATTAAGCTAAGCATCCAGAGTTTCCAACAAAAGGGGAACTCTGTGTTTTGAAGAAACTGTGAATATTATTGTTGATGAGTCAGGAAAGCTGATGATTCTAAGTGTTGAGGAAAATTCTAATGCTGAAGAAATCATTTTTGTTCAAAGCGTTGATATTGATGTAGCTGATGGTCAAGGACTATTGGATTCAGAAGGAAATGATGGAAGTGATGGTGATCCAAGATCTCAGATACAAACCCCAGCTTTAGATGAAAGAATATTAAGAATTGTCCAGTAAAGTTTTTCAGGGACCTGGTCCATGTAAAACTCATCTCAAAAGGTCAAACTGGATTCACAGATCTTCTTATCCCCTTGACATTCTAACTTAACCTTTGGATACTTAAGCCCAAAAAAGAGCATAAGATGGAAAATTCATGGTTTTCTCAGTGTCTTCGTCCCAAAGTGACCTTAAAAATGTGAAAAATATTCTGAAAGATGCTGGCCGACTCAATGTAATGTAAAAGGAATCATGGAAATTTAAGGAATTTTAAGTCAAAGACCTGGTACCCAGACCCATTTTTAGAATGTTTCTAGGAATGAAGTGGTGTAGTAAAACTAACAAGTTGAACATAGAATTGATCAAATCAACCAGACCTACTAAATGAATTGGTTTCTCCTCTTAAAGTTGGCTATGATTAAGAGACAGGTATCTTTGGTAAGGTAAGTACATATTGGTCTAACTTAGTATCATACCTTTGCAGGTTTACACCAATGGGGACAACTTTGGAAGAGGACAGATGTGACTTGCACAAAATTAAGGATTCTCTTAAGAAAGAGAGGGACCTAGTCCCATCTCTCAAGGTTAGTACCAAAACAATGTGCTTTAATAATCATAAAATTCTATCTAAAAGGACATGCGTATTTTCTTATCTAAGCAAAAGCTATCATTTTATAAGCAATGTGAAGAGTCGCCCTGTTAAAGTCTGATTTGTCATTTCATAAAGGGCAAATTTTTAATGACAACGGTCACCTCACTTAAATCACTAAACCACATTTATCTCCTTTTAATCACTTCCAAAAAATAACTCAAAACATTTGTTCCAATTGTCCTTCATTTTTGAATTAAACTAGTCCCTTTTCTTTTTTTTTTTCTCACAAAACCTTGAAATGGATGATATTCCCACTTCCTCCACCCATGTTAAAGACTTTGATATTGTTAAAGCTCTAGAAAATCAATCTAAACAACCCCAAATCAAAAAGTTTTATACCTTAACACCAGCCCCATTAAAGAAATCACCTTAAGTCCTCAACAAGAACCTGTATTAATTTTGCTTTATAAACCCTCTCCAGGTATTCCTAAACCCCCAAATGTGTCTGTCCCTATTGAATCATCCTCAACTTTCAAAATTCCAAATGAATCCTCCTTGGTAGAGGATCTAAATAAAGGGTTTGCTTCATCAATTACATAAGAAATTTCTCAACCTGAAATTTCTCCTTCCTCATAAGAATCAATATTACCTAAAAACCCTCAAATCCCTATTTTTTCTAAAGAACCAGATAATATTGAACGATTAAAACCCCCTCGAGTACTTAGTTCTCTTACTCCCTTAGAGTCACATCCTATTTTTGCCCAACTGTGTGATGAAGAAATACTGTTGAAGAGGTCTGATCATTCTTGTAGTGAAAATTGGGTAGCCAAAAATTTGCTTCTGCTTGTATATGATCCTAAAGAAAGATACATTATCGTAGAAGAACTAATGGTACGTGAAAAGGATAATGTGACAACGGATGGAGAAATTGTGCTACCTCCAAATGAGGATGAGGAGGAAGAAAATTAACCACCTTTGAGATAGCCTGTGAATAAACAAAGAGGAGGTAAAGGCAAGGAGAAAGTGATTGATTCTGGTGTAAAAGTTACTAAATCCTATTCTTCTAAAGGATTTGAAAAGAAGCTATTAGCTGATGCTATGAAGGCTAGCAAGTCTTCTACCACTAAAAGAAGAAGACTCAAAAGGGTTGTTATAGTAGAGAAGAAGAATGTTAAAGTTATAGATCTTAGAGAGAATGAGAACATTAATCCAAATATTTCTACGAAAACATAGAAAAGAAGATAAGAAATTCATATCTCAGGAAGGACCAGGTCCTCCCTTTCAAAGTTTGGTAGCCCTGTAGGAATGAAGCAGAAATATATTATTGTAAAAAGAAGAAAGTCTCTGAGCGTCTAGGTCCCAAGATGAGAAAAGCTGTTTAAAAGAAAGATCCAAGTAGTGATTTCAAAAGAAGAAGAAAAGAGAGAAAAGAAGAGAGTGTTTGATCCCAAGATTTATGAGAAACTGGGCATTGTTGAATTGGTGGAATATGTGAAACATCAGGGATGGTTATACCTCTTGGAGGAACTATCTCCCATGGTTTTTGATGAAGAAATGAGATAGTTTTACTATACAATAAAGTTCTTAGATAACGGGCTTGACTGCCAAAGTACAAGAAAAATAAATCAAACTAGATGTGCCTATAATTGGGGTGAGGATTGTTGTAAAGAAACAATCCTTAACTGAGTTATTAATGAATATTTCTAACGTAGGAGGAACATCAATAGATGGAGTGAGAAGGAAATATCTAAGAATTAAGTTAAAATTAGTATTTGAATTTGGGAGCAAGGTTTTTTTTTCCAGATCAGAGAAACAGAAAATTGCCTCTGCTGTAGATTTCTTCTTGATTGAGTGTTTGAGAAAATTTGAACTGATAAGTTTGCCTGCTCTAATAATAGAGCACTTGAATAACATGATCATTGAGAAGAAATTCAAACATGGGATGCCATATGGGTACTCTTTTTACAAGGAGTTTAATTACTTCAAAGTGATTGGGAAAAAGGGACTCTTGGAACAATCAAACAAAGTTCATTCGGAAAACATTGGTGAAAAATGAATGCATAGAAGGAAAAGTGAGAACTGTGTCCTATGTGTCAGAAATTTTTGCCACTCAGGAAAATTTAAAGAAGGAGATAAAGGAGATGAGGATCCATTTAACTGTAAAGGAGGCTGAGATAGTGCACTTAAAGATGAATAATCAAAAGTTATCCTTAGAGGGACCTGGTGCCACTGAGGAACTTGCAGTAGAAATTGCAAAACTCCAGGTCAAGGTTGGATAACTCACTCAGGAGGTTCAATATCTAAATGGTGAAGTTAAATACCTTACTAAATAATTTCTAAATGCTCATGCCACAGAGAGTTCTAGATTGGAGTTATTGCTAAAATCCTTCTCTCCTAAGCCCCGCTGCCTAAGTTCTGTCATCCCTGTGTCACTTTGTCATCTTTATGTGTCAGTTTCTAGTCCTTATTTCCAGTATGGATTTTGATGAATCAAAATTTTATGTTTATTTTAGTATGATGTAATGGTACTGATCTCTCTCAACAATTAATGAATTCTTTGATTATGTGGTTCATCTGTCCCTTCTTAATTTTAATGTTGTTCCTCATGTTAGTGTTGCCCCAGTGGCCTCGAGTTAAATAACCTATGCTTTATTTTACTCTTGGTTTACTATTATCAATTTTCAATGATGCCAAAAAGGGGAATTCTGGATTTCATATGGTAGGGACCAGGTGTCTTGCATGATGTGTAAGGGAATAGGCACTAGGTGACTGACTATGTGTGGAATGAATGATGATGGCATATTGACAAGGGGAAGAATGATCAAATAAACATTGATGAGTGCAAGTATATTGACAGAGGGAATATTGAAATATAGTTTTGATATCAACTGACAACAAGGGACCAGGACTCTCAGTTGACATATTAATAGGGTGAAGCATGGTGCATAATGATAGGGGGAATGTTCACTGACAGTTGTGGTAATCACTTCGACTGAATAAGGTGAATGTATTTGATGCTCCAAAGTTCTATGGTCATGTTCTTTAGTTTGTCTTCATATAAAAAGGAGTAAAATTTCTATATATTTTTTTGATGATGATCATCTGATAACAAGGGACCAGGTCCTTAAGTCTTCATGGAAAAATACTGTTGTCACAACGTCTGTACAGTTTTGTCTTTTAGTGTAACAAACTGCACTGGTGAGCTTATACCTTTTAGGATCCCTGGCCTAATAATTTTCTACCCTAAGTATTATTCCACTATAAAAGGAAAAAAATGCTTCTTAACAAGTGGGTTTTGTAATTTCAGAATAGAGGAGAGGATATAGGCGAAAACTCAACTTTGCAATATTTCTCAAGTTCTTGATTTCTTTATGTACTGAAAGAGAGAGTGTTATTGAGTCTATTCATGGTCTGTAACTAAATTACATGTGTTATAAAAGTATGTTTTCTTTTATTTCTTAGGAGTTCTTAGGTAGATTTTCCTGAGTTAAATATCAGTTAGAGTTCATCAGTATTAAGGTGTGTTCTTGGTAGTTTTGTCAAGGTAAGATTGTAATAGAGTTATTGCAAACTAGTAGAGACTAGAGATAGGTTCATTGGTATTTGTAATCAAGAGTATGATTATAATGGACTGTTGAGTACCTGTGAGGGAAATCCGTGGTTTTTCCTCCCTTGAGCAAGAAGGTTTCCACGTTAAATCACTGTGTTCTTTACTTTCCTGCAATGTTTTAGTTTTCCAGTACTTAACTATTTGATTGCCTGTGACTAAATCTAAGGGATCTCTCATAGTATGGTGCACCCCCCCCCCACATTCAAACAAAACTCCATGTTGATCACCTCCGACTTCCACATAGGAAACTCAACCTCTTGATAAATGTCGCCAGGCCGCAAGTGCTCAACCTTCACTTTCTAACACACCATACAGTTAGCCATGAAGTTAGCTACATCCCTCTTCACGTTGTTCACCTAATAGATATCCTTCATGTCGTGATACATCTTTGTCAAACTAGGATGAACTATATACCTCGAATCATGAGCCTCAGTCAAAAATCTTTCCCGCAGTCCATCAACATCAGGAACACACAATCTACCTTGGTTCCTCAAGATACCATCTCCAATAAAAAATTCCATGACCTTCTGGTGACCCACATCATCCTTAATTGGCATCACAATGGGGTCAGAAACTTGCTTCTCGTTCACTTCTTCACCAAGAGATGACTTCACAACCTCTTGTATAAAACACATCCATTCTCAGAATCTAAAAGATGAGCTCCAATATTGTCCAACTGATGAATATCCTTTACCAATCCCCTCTTCTCGTCATCCATATGAGATAAGATTTTCATGGACAACCTACTAAGAGCATTAACAACCACATTAGCTTTACCTGGATGGTAGTGGAGACTCATGACATAGTCCTTTAGCAGCTTAAGCCATCTCCACTGCACGAGATTCAACTCCTTCTGGGTGAACTCATACTATAAGCTTTTATGATCTGAGGAGATATCCACATGAACCCCATACAAATAATAGCACCAAATCTTCAAAATAAACACAACAACCGCCACCTACAAATCATGATTCGGATAATTCCTTTCATGAACTTTCAGCCGTCTAGAATTGTAATCCACTACTTTACAATACTGCATCAACACACAACACAATCCCAAATGGGATGCATCACAGTACATAACATAACCATCGGTACCCTCAAGCAGGGTCAAAACTGGTGCAGAAGTCAAGTTATCCGTCAACTTCTCAAAACTACCTTCACAAGCATTAGCCCACAAAAAGTTCACCTTTTTAGGAGTCTATTTAGTCAATAGAGCAACAATAGAAGAAAAACTTTCCAAAAAACTCCTATAATAGCCAGCTAAACCTAAGAAGCTCCAAATGTCGGTAGGAGTCATGGGTCTAGGTCACTTCTTAACTGCCTCAATTTTCTGTGGATCCACCATGATCCCCTTACTAGAAAAAACGTGACCAAGGAAGGTCACAACGTTAAACCAGTATTCACACTTTGAAAACTTGGCATACAAATATTGATCCTTAATAGTCTGAAACACTATACGGAGGTGATTGGCATAATCCTTCAGACTCTTAGAATATACCAAGATGACATCAATAAATGCAATGAAGAACAAATCAAGATGACACTATACGGAGGTGAATGCCTTGACTAAACCCTGGATCAAGTAAGCAGTACACATCATGAGAGAAAAGACACAATGTACCAGTGAAAAAATCAAGAGAAGGAACGGATTTCTAATGGGTGGCAAGAGCATAAAGATGGTTTCTACCAGTGTCGATACTAAAAGTACCACCCTTTGACATAGGAGATAAAGAAGTAGAAAATTGAATCTTATTAGCTTAAGTAGCAACAAAATATGCTATATAGTTTCTCTGAAAATGACCTGGCTGGCAATATTTGAAACACATATTCCTCCCTTCTTCACGATAACCGTGGTGCATCTATCCAAAAAATTTTCAAGATGGATATGATGGAGCTGACAGAGCTCTACTAGCCTAGTTATGGGCACCCTGGGTCTTAAACCCACTATCATCCTAACAACAACGATTGTCGAATGACTTAGGATATGGAGCACTAACTGTAGAGTAGGAACATGAATTTCTCCAAAGCCTTCTTCTGGACCCACTGGCTACCATTTCTACTACTGTTCTACTGGTCTTCACCCTACTCTAAATACCTGAACTTCTTATCCTTCCTCTCTCCCATTTCTGCTTGCTTCCACTAGCTTAGAGATATCTATGTCATTATTCAATATTGTTGCCTTACAGTCTAGTTTCAGGTTCCAAGACAAACCCAAAGCAAACTTCATCATCCTTGCCCTCTTGCTACACACCAACTTCGGAGTATAACGAGACAAATGATGGAACTTCAAGGCATATTTCTTTACAACTATCCTTCCCTATTTCAAGTTCACAAGCTTCTAGACTTTAGCCTCCCCCAACTCTTAAGGAAAGAAGTGATCAAGTAAAGCACCACAAAATTCCTCCTATATAGCCTGCTCACCATTCTTACCACTCGACAACTCCACTCCTCATACCACTAGTATGCCTTATTCATCAACTTATATGCAACAAACTCCACACCCACCATAGCAGTATTATGCATCACCCTGAATATATTTTCCATCTCATCAACAAACCATTAAGGATCTTCCTCAACCTTAGAGCTTATGAAGGTCGGATGATTCAACCTCATGAACTGGACAACACTAGTAACCTCAAAAGATAGAGCAATAGAACCAACACGGTCAGGTTGACCATATTGAGAAGTCATCAACTGAGTAAGTAGATGAATAGATCGACGAAATTCAGTATTAGAAATATCTCCTTGGGGTGATAGGGCATGAATATCGTTAGCTTGAGAAGCCCAAGGAGGACTGGTAGGGACCGGTAGAACTCTACGTAGGCAGTCAGGGGTAGGGGCCCTAGACAAGGTTTGTACTCCATAAGTAGAACAAGTTCCATCCATATTATTCTCAAGTGGGATAGAGGTGTTTCCACGAGCATCAGATCTTCGGGGATGCATGATCTGAAATGCAAACAAATGGAATTAAAGGAGATTTCAACTCCTTAGACTCTATAGCTAAAGAAATAGATCACAAGAAATGGGAAACATTCCTAAATACCCCATAGCCTCTTCCTTATAATTATGTCATGCTACACACACATAATAGAGACTCTACTTGACACTATTTTATGGTCACCCAAAGACCATGATCCTATGCTCTGATACCAAGATTGTCACGATCCAAACTAGAGCCTGGCCGTGATAGGTATCTCCCACCCGCCAAGGACCAAAGGCAACCCCCTTTTCCTAGCCAAATAATACATAATACAACTAGCAGTGGATGAGTTTCAAATATATAACAACATAGGCAACTCAACTAACTCATAAAAAAAATCTATAAACTTTAACATCCATCCCAATCCACAGTAATCAACAAAGCCTCTAAAATCCAATAACAATCTAAGTCAGGACATGCCCCCGACCATAGTAAAAAAGTATCTATAAGGAATGGTCTAAAACAAAATAAACTAAAACATAAAATGAGGGTCTTCCGAAGTATAGAAGCTCATCACTTCAAGATAACTTATGATCGATCCAAAAATCACCTAATCACTGTGCAGGAGAAAAATTGTCTCTGTTCCCTACATCACATGGGGATATAGTGTTCGAAGACGTTTAACAAGAAAAGCGCTAGCACATAACTCAGGATAAGAATAAAATAATGCCAATTCAAAATCCAGTCCAAACTCAATGTACATATTTGCATACATGCATACGTACATACATACATATAAGATGCTGGGATAGGAAAAAAGGTTTAAATGGGATTTAAAATCATTATCCTAGACTGTGTAGATCTAACCATCTGAAGGGAACCCACGAGGTTTATGGGTTCATATTCCTTATTGAAAGGGTCGCAACAAGTGTTAGCTGAATGAACCAAGAAAATCTAAGGATGATCCAGGTAATAAAATAACCCCAACCAATCCAAAATTTATATATCAGTGTAAACCATGTACACAATCATAAATTCCCCCTAGTTTGGATCATGACAATCAACCCTCACTGGTCACCCTATGACCAGAGCTTTGCGATCCGTAAGGAGACCTTATGACTCGTTGGGTGAGCCATAGTCTGAGTTGTGATCTCCAAGCTCATAAAATTTCTAGAGAAAAAAATATAGGGTGTTACAAATCTACCATATGAGTATACATTTATAGAGTAAAGAAAAAAGATATCTATTTAGTTAATTAGTCCATCAATGGATTCTGTTACCTATAGAGATGCTCTCCATCTCATCTAATGGGGCACCCAAACCCTTAACATTCCACAAAACACAAAAATAAGCACACAACATATAAGAACCTCATAAAAGAGTAAAGGTACATCTCAACTTTCATAGAAAAAGATCCATAATAATAAAATATAGTCTAAAGCATTAACCTTGAAGCTCTAATCGCACAAACCATAACCAAACACGTCCAATCTAATCAATATGACACCTACACGTTAAAAGAAGTCCAATGATACACATATTGATATACTTTGTTTTCATGTTCCAATCCATATTGAATATTGACCCCAAAAATAAATGGGTAAAACTAAAATTTTTTAAAGCATCATGTTTCCAATACTTTAAGGGATCTAACTTTGAAAACCCCTTAAAAAGTTGAAATTGAGCTTAAAATAAAAAAAAAATGCATTTTCTCCCTTTATCAGGTAAAAACCCAACATTCCAACTTAAAAATCCAATTTGTGATGATGTTTTAGCTAAATAATCAATGAATTAAGATGGAAATCATGTTTAGCAGCTCACAAAAGTCCAAATAGATGAAAACCCCTCAAAAATTGCCCAAAGCTGAGACCTCAAAGCTTGAAAATAGAAGAATTAAAGAAAATACAAGAAAGAGGAAATTTTATACTAGCGACATCACCAAGGTGGTAAATTAATCCCCTAAGAAACATCGCCTAAGCAACCAAAATACTACTAATATGGTAGTCACTTGCCACACAGGATCATCCCTTAGGTTGCACCAGAAAATTAGAATTCAATTGAAATCAACAGCTTGATAACTACAAATAGATCCTAAAGATTTGTTCGGGACTCAAAAGAAATAACCAAAAATACTGCTAGACAAACTTTGATGTTCCAGACATAATAGAACCATAAAATTCAACAAATGAGACCATTGTCAACAGGTTACATATAAAATCAACCTTAGGCTAATAAAACTAGTATTTCGGCAAAATACTAAAAAACACAAAAAGGCCTTAGAACACAAATTAACTGTGCTACTGACCTAAATTTATATTCTATATCTAATAAAATTGATTGAATCACCATCAGACACTTAAATCATAGAATGTTCACCAAAGTTAATTTTATCACTTTAAAGGCTACCCAAAAATGCCAACTCACATAAATCACTCTAAAATACTTTGAGGAACGTTCTAATCATTGTCACAATCATAAATGATGTGAAGAAGTGTGAAGAAAAAACTGGTGAAAACACATAAAACTCTAAAAATCACAATGAGGGTTATTACATTATCCACCACTATAACACATGATTGTCCTCGAACGTACAAGTAAGAAAAGTGTCAAAACAGACAAAGGATTAAAAATACCATCATAAGCCTCCTAAAAGAGATCTTAAGTAGAGTGACATATAAAGAACTATCAGTTTCACTATATTAACTTGATTCTACACACGATGACTGTCAAGGTCCCAATTCTATCATTAAAAGCTTATTTTCTCAATAAAGCAGAGGTTCTTCACCTTTAAACTTTCTCTATACCCAAAAATGGAGTTGATCATCATAGAAGTTCTGAGCCTACCTAATTAACCAGCATACCCAATTAACCTAAATTTGACAAAGACTATACAAGTCACTGGTACCACTAGAATAATTATAATTCCATTACTAACAAATAACAAGGAACCCGTGGAACCATAAAACAACTCTCCATCAAAATGAAGCATACCTCCCTTTAACTCAAGAAGAACTTTCTATTATTTTCAAGCATACTGTATGAATTTTTCTAATTAAACCAAACTTACTTAAGGTTGATACCCTAATGGTTGAGTCAAATAGTACTATTTCCTTAAGTTGAATAGACTAAGTCAGAAATTGATATACTTTTTTCACTCAAAACCTAAAAAGTCATATTTAGTACACCTCACTACTCAATTTTCATATCCTTATGCTTAAATCTTGGAGAAAGATAAGAATAATCTTAAAACTCTACATACTTTCAATATGAACCCTCTAAATATCACACAAATTTCCATACACTGATCATAATTACCCAAGTCATCCAAAACACCCATGCAATATCAATCAACCCAAAGTCATCAATAATCTAGTAGAATAAAGTGCCTCTCTTATCATACACACATAAGTAACCAATCATATTGGTGTTGTCTAAATCACACCTCTAAATAAATCATAAAGTGATCATTGATTAAACATATAACCCAACTTAGGTTTGGGTTGATCCTACAAGAAATGGGTAGAGATCTCTATCAAGTATTTATCTAAGCAGCCAGTAAATAATCTCTAGTAAAATGGGGGGTTTTGAAAATTAGAATTCCAATAATAGTAATTATTGATTTTATTAGATCACTAATCAATATGAGAGAGAAACAAGGACTGTGTTCTCTAGTAACTTCATAACTCTATAGGTTCTTGTACTTAGTGATCTCTCATGATGCTCGACATAAAAAATCAAAAGGCTATGTTGATATAAACAACTTTATGCCTCTATTAGTCAACTATCCCCAATCACAAATTAATGTCTTATGTTTTTTCATTACTAAATCATATCATTGATCCCATATTAGTCTGTTCCATTTATTGGATCAAGTCTAATTAAATGGAGGTTGATAACTCCAAGTCTTGTTATTTGTTCCCTTTTCCCATCTAATATTAATTCTCTCATCCAGAATAAAGATTAATCGAGTTCTAGTATCTGCAACCATTAAAGTGAAATCAAACTGAATTAAACAACAATACATGCACAAACACCCTTTAAGAATCACCTCATACTTTAAACACTACTTTGCTAATCCGACATGGTTCACACAACCCTTGTTGTGGTGTTTATCTACTCATAATTTCAAGAACATAATAATAATTCTAAGAAAAAAAACATAATTACAAACTTACAAGAATAAGATGGAAACAAGAAATCTTACTTAAGAATTAAAACCCTAAAAATCTATGACAATACTTCATGGAACTAGAATATACCTCAAAAGTATTAATATTGTGTAAAAGAATGTAAACTATTATGAAAAACCAATTAGGAATTTTTGTAGAAAAATTAAAAACCTATCCTAAACACAATGGGATTTGTTGAGTTGTCACATTGGATGAAAGAAGGTACGATCGTGGTTAGATACCACAATTTTCTCTAGTGCTTGCAGGTAGGTACTTGACTTTGTCACTTTTTAAATCAACATTAGCACAATGCTAAGTATAGCCTAATGGCTTCATTGTGTGATTTTGATTCTCTCTCAAGGGATCTTTCTCTAATTTTCACTCTTTAGAATAGACCTTCAATTATCTTCAGTATTAACTCATGGTATCCTTGCATGGATGCAGAATCCTTTTATCTGATTCTCCTAATACTCAACATCTGAAAGCATGAAATCTAAATGCTCTTTCCAAAATCAATCATATAATCATAGCTCTTTGGTATGATTGTGGGATGCCTACGTCAGCTTGACACTTCAGTATCACCTCTCTGATTCAACCCATGACAACCATGGTAAGACCGTGCTCAATTTCCACAATCATAGCATGGCTCATGTAACATCATTAAATCCAAAAATCTTCACTTTATTCTTTAGACCTATTTTACCTGCGAATGCCATAAATCCACATTATATCCAAATAAAAAGTACCTTTGTACTTACATTTTTTTTCATAATTTTAAGCACAAAAGTGTCATAAGTCCACGATACATCAACGCCCTCAACTTAGAATGTTTGCATGTCTCTAGGAAAACAAAACACCACTAAACTAAAACACAATAAAAAGATTCTTAACATAGAGAAAACCAAGAGTACTAGGCAGTCATATTTTCAAAACTCAACTTACACATGCATATCCTAAAACACAAGTTCAACCTTCTCTAAATATAATTAAAACCAAAATTATTTTGTTTACAAAAATCCTTACCATGACACAATGGGATCAGTCAATGACATTAATTATCAATAGACAACCTATCATTCAAACAAATGACCTAATCTAAACAACCAACTAATACGATACAACCCCTACGACCTCACCTAAAGTAAATCCCCAACACTCAAAATATATAATAAATATAAAGATAGGGAGTATAACTAAGCTCTAACTATCATAAATAAGTTTAGATAGAGCGTGTTTGATAACATAACACTTATAATATGTAATGAATATCAAGAAATGGATTGTAACTAAGATCTCACTGTCACAAAGAAGTCAAGACAGAGCACATTTAATACCATAAGCTTGCTTTTATTTTTTATGCCTTATTTGTTTGGACAGTTAGACTAGGATTACTATAGGATTTTTATTGGCTTGAAATGTAGGCTCAGGAATGGGTATGATATATATAGGTAAAGTGACTTATTCCTTATTTGCACCACACTATTTTTTTGCTTTACTTTCCTACTTTATTTGTTTTCCTCCATTTTCCCATATTTTTAGACTCGAGTGCAGTTTTGTTTTCACAACTTTGCCTTTTCTTCTAAGTCTTTTATATTCTTTTCTTTCCTCTTTCTTGTTTTCTTCATTCGAAGTTTTCAATTTTATCATTTCTTCTCTATATTCTTTTCTTCTTGTAATACTATATTGAATCCTTTTTCCTTTTTACTAAATTTTCTACATACCCAAACTTCTTTATGCACCCTATGAAAGCCACCCTCAATTTAGGTAATTTACTTGAGTTGCGGTACATAATGTTCTACGGAGAGAATGGGCCCAAAGTAGGTTCATCATAAATAATTGGAAATTAATGATTTAGTTAAATCAAAAGGTTTATTTAGGCTCAAATTTCAGGATCAAGGGATATTATTTTCATTTCGTAGGCTTTTTAGGCTTATAGTAGACTTATTCAAGAATGTCCTATGATCCTTTCTAACCTACCACCCTACATCATAGGTACCATTAACCGAGCGAGTTCTAGATTACACACACACACCGACTAGGTAAACCCTTATACACATTTGGCTCAAGGCTACATCTTAGTCTCTACCTATCTGGTTTATGCAAGTTAAACTAGGGTTATCTTGTCACAATCCTAATGCCTTAATGAGATCCATATTGGTCACTTCTAAGATATGCATACAATATAGAAAACACATCACAAAATATTATAGACAGGTATTATTCAAAGAATAAGAACACATATTGCATGCTCTTTTATTTTGACTGTACTAATTACTCCTATTCCACTATTGGTTATAAAACACATAAAATAAAAAGAACATAAATATATTCCAAGAACATCAAAGGAAAATTAAATACGATAATGAAAACCCTCAAATATGGTGCCTGTCCACCCCATCATAGAAATTATGCATTCTCCAATTACACAAAAGAATAAACAATGAAGTACTAAGGTAGGAACATACTTGTGGCATAGTAAATGCCTTTTATCCACTTATAGGGGTTGTAGATGTGACCCCTCCATACACTTCTTCTGTTGTGGCTTAAACTGTGGTTATGGCACTCTCAGTCAAGTTTGCATCAATGGTGGTCAGTGCACTTAATGATGTACTAATGAGGTCAATCTCTATACCCGCTCCACTTTAAATAATATCAACAGCAATGTTAATCACATGAGGTGGGACCTCACTCCTCTTAACTTTAGGCACCTAGGAGGACTACTCACGCTCCTTCTCTTTCCTCCTCTTCATATTTTTATCCTTTCCCTTTCTCTTCTTATAGGGATACAAATCCTTTTCCATCTTATCAACCTCCTTCTCTATGTCCATATGTTTGATCATATCTATTAGGCCTACATATTAAAATTAGGTACTTGCATACCCATATCAATTATCTGAAGATCCTTTAATGCTGGGATCAATGGAGGATGAGCAAATAAGAATTACCACTCAGCCTTCCTTTTTACCTTAATTTTAAAGGTATTCATCTCCTTAATTACTATTCTCAAGTTAGAGGCATGGACATTTTCTATCCTAGCCATCATTCTACTCTTAAATATGTTGAAACAGGTCTATATCTTCTAACTACTACCTTTATCTCATCCTTCATAAAGGGATTAACCCATACCTCTATCTTCTTTACATGGGCAACAAGAATATCTATATAGTTTATTATCAACTCAAGAAGGTGGTATAGATAAAATATATCAAGTAGGTACTAGATAAAATATATATGTGGGAGAAATAGGTTTGTTGTAATGATGATCAAATAATGCTTAACTTAGATGCTGGGATATCTGTAGCCTGTACAACCGCCTCAATGGCCTGTGAAGGAAAATATAGAAAAATACCACAAATATGAGCCACCAGATTCAAATTATCCCTGATCAAAGCAATGTCTACGGTCCAGGTTGACTAAATATATCTATCAATCACAAAAATAGTAGGTGCATTAAATTTATAGCATAGTAGTGTAATCATGATGGGAAAGGAAGTCTAGTGTGAAATAGTAGTTCTTTCTCCCTAATCTCTTTTGCAGTAACACACGAAATTTTTAAATCTAACTCTTTCATACAAGTAGATGCCATCTCTGACTAATCCATACTCAAGATGTTGTCACTTTTGTTCAGAGCTATTACATGCCTGATAATAGACCGCCATGCCTTGGCGCTAAAACTCAAAATGTGTTTGTATATTGCCATACCATTCAACCTTTTTGCTATTTTCCTGTGATTCAGTAATATGGTCCACCAACCACTTGTAATGTATTAATTTATATTTAATTCTCAACACCTCAACCTTTTTAAATTTGACATCTAAGATTTATAGTTTGCAGTATCAGTAGATGGCTCAAAGTCGTCATCAAATAAGACTTTAGAAATAGCCTTATTTGATATATCAATTTTCTTCTCTCGCACTATCACTAAATCTTATTTTTGATGTTTCTTTATTGATATGCTATGAATTCATAAAACTTACAAAGCTTAAAATTGGAGAATATGCATGTATATAAGGCTATTTTGTTGGATTTGACATGTTTTTGGTGTGATTTTGAAGGAAACTAGGTTATGGATGCCAAATAAAAGAGAAAGATTAAAAGTTAAAGTTTTGGGCTACTTACCGAGGAACTTACTGGGAGTAGGTGCCACTTACTTAAGTAGGTGCCTATGTAGGTGTGACAACATGAATTCTAATGGCCAAGGAGCAGGAAAAAGAAGACCCTAACACTTACTAAGGTTGTAGGTGCCACCTACGGTCTGTAGGTGCCAGAGTAGGTTGTATAACCATAAAGTCCAGAGAGTTTTCAGAACTTTGGAGGTCAGTTCACTTACCAAAAACCACATATGGCCCGTATTTAGTACCTACGGTCCGTAGGTGACCTTAGTAAGTGGTCAACAACCTCAATTTGCTCGGATCATTTTGAAATCATTCCTTAGGGTTTCCATGTAACATACATACACTTCTATGACGTTTTTAGTCCATATTATGTACGTTTAGTCAAGTTTTCATCTTTTATTTAGGATTTGATTTCTAGGGTTTCTTATAATCTATATATACCCTTTAGACTTTGCTTAGTAGATATATGCTAGAGAGCTGGAGAGAGGCTCTTTGGGGCTAAGTTGATATCATTCAAAACACCTTTTGACTCGAGGATTGACTTGTATTATTGGGATCTTATTTTTCTTGGTTTCTTATTCACTATAAGACTTTGGGATTTCTTTTTTCATTAGTGTGAGATTGATTCAGTAATTTTTTTTGTGGATTCTATAATTGATCTCATAACTATGAGCGGCTAATTCCCTTAGCTAGGGTTGTGGGGACCCTAGCGGATTTACGATGTAGAGGAAGTGCCAAGTTGTTGATGCGACCCAACCTGGGGCCTTGTCATAATGGGCGTCCCAAGTCTGACCAGGATCGGAGACCACCCTCATTTCCCAACAGAATATCTAGCCGCCTGCCTTGAGTTCGCTAAATTTCAAGCATGTAGAAAGATAGTACAACAGACCACATGAAGATTCTGGGATAAGATCACAATCATGACCGAACCAACCGAGTCCAACCATTCTATACTAACGATCCAACTATACCAAACCATACCAAAACAAAGGCCATAACCAAAGATTTACCAAAACATAATATAATTAACCCCAAAATGAAATATGATGGAACAATGAGAAATTATGTCCGATGATGCCAGCCTCCCAGTTTATTCCAATGCCATGGTTGACATATATACTGATCCCACCCATTCCAACCCATAGAAGTACCACAAAGTCTCTAACCAAAAGAGTAATAAAATTCGGTGGGGACATCACCCCAACCATAGACAAAACCAATATCCAGAGTAAAACAAAAATGTCTAAAAATGTCCATAATATGAAATGGAGCCTTTCGAAAGGATGAAAGCTCACCACTTCAGTCTAAATGCTGATCTCTGAGTCAATTACTATTTAGGAGGAGTAGGATGACCAGTTCTTGCATAGCATTCGTATACAACTGCTAGTAGATGGGGTTAGCCAGTGACCACTAGAATGATCTTAGGGTAAGGATAAAATAATGCCATTTATAAATCAAAGTAAAACCATCCATATATATATATATAACCATGCCTGGAAAAGGGACTGAGTTTAGCATGCCATTAAAACTTTTGCCTGGGCTATGTAGCTTTGCCGTCCTAAACTACCCATGGGCTATATAGGTTCATCTCCACCTACTGAAAAGGCCCCAATGCGTGTAGCCACACCACTAGCGAAAAAACCCTTGTAATGACTAGTACATCCCCCAAATATAGTGTGACTTCATGCACATGGTCACCAAGAACAACCTCATATCAGTAATATGAGTTTCTAGTTTTGGTCCCCACGAAATCTCCACCTTCCACGACTTCGCTACATATTCTGCCATTATTTTCCAATTAAAACCAATTTCCAAATAACCAAAACATTTTCCATTTACTAACAAAGGCCATTGATATTGGTATCATCATACCATCCCTTGCTTGCAAGTATCATCCATAGCCAACTATTTATAGGTTTAAGGGGACTTTCAAGTGCCCTTCTATTTACCATATTAAACCATTTGGGGGATTCCATGTACCCCACAAGCATAACTATTAGCAACTAGGAACATTCGTCCCCAAATGACGGATAAGGTAGGGGCTACAACACGCAATAGTCATTTGCATTATCAAATATATTCCCAATCTTTAACAAAGTTCAAAAATAAAGAGGCAAAGATATTAATCTTTCCATTAACAAACTCTAAAAATAAAGATGTGTTAAAGACACATACCTTCTGCATGAATCCCAGGAGCAGAAAAAAAATGAAGATATTTGAACTTTATGTCCTCCTCTGCTTCCCATGTAGCTTCTTCCACCTTATGGTTCCTCCAAAGAACCTTAACCGAAGCCATATCCTTTGTACGCAACCGATAAACCTGCTTGTCCAAGATATCAATCGGGACCTCTTTATAAGACAAAGAATTCGTGAGACCCAATCCTTCGAAAGGAACAATAGAAGAAGGATCACCAATGCACTTCCTAAACATAAAAATATGAAAGACCGGATGAACCAAGCTCAAGCTAGAAGGTAACTCCAACTTATAAGAACATTACCAATTCTTCGCAAAACCTCATAAAGACAAACATACCGAGGACTGAGCTTTCCCTTCATACAAAACAACATTACTCCCTTCATAGGAGATACCTTGAGGAAAACATTATCCCTAACCTCAAACTCTAAGACTCTACGCCTAAAATCCGCATAGGACTTTTGGAAACTTTGGGTAACCTTAAGCCTCTCCATAATCACCTTCACCTTTTCCATAGCTTGGTAAACCAAGTCAAGACCAAACATGTTCGCCTCACCAAGCTTAAACCAACCAATAGGAGATCTATACCTCCTACCATACAATACCTCAAAAATGGCCATACCGATACTAGAATGATAGCTATTGTTGTAAGCAAACTCCACCAAAAGTAGATGATCAACCCAATTGCTACCATAATCAATCACACAAACTCGAAGCATATCCTCCAGGAATAGTTCTCTTTGATTGCCCATTTATCTGTGGATAGAAATCAGTACTCACACTAACCTAGTCCCCAATCATTTCTGTAAAGATCATCAAAAGTGAGACATAAATTGCGTGCCGTGATCAGAAATAATCAAAATAGACACCCCATGTGGCTTCACAATCTCCTGAAGATACAACTTCACATAATCCTCTACCAAAAAGGTAGTCCACATTGGCAAAAAGTGTGCAGACTTAGTCATCCGATCCACAAAGACCCAAATCAAATCATATTAATTCTGAGACCGAGGAAGACCGGTAATGAAGTCCATATTGATAACTTCCCAATTCTATTCAGGAAAATCAATTTCTTAATACAACCCTTCTAACCTCATGTGCTCAACCTTAACTTGTTGACACACCATGCACTTGGCCATGAAATCGGTCACATCCCCTTTTATGCCATTCAACTAATAGATCACCTTGAGATCATCATATATCTTAGTCGATCCGGGATGAACAACATAGCGTGACTCATGCGCCTTAGACAGAATCCTTTGTTGTAATCCATAGACATCAGGAACATACAACCTCCCTTTGTACCATAAAGTACCATCACCATCAATCTCAAACATCACTACTTTTTGCCCACCAATGTCACTCTTGATTTTCATCAATCTCTAGACCAAGAGATGATTGAACCATTTCTTGCACCACCACACCACCATTATTAGAGTCCAGGAGGCAAACTCTAATATTAGCTAAGAAGTGAATATCCTTCACCAATTTCTGCCTTCCTTCTTCCACATGAGCCAAACTCCCCATAGATAATCTGTTATAAGCATTGGCAATGACATTAGCCTTACCTAGGTGATAGTGAAGACTCATGTGGTAGTCCTTAAGAAGCTCAAGCTATCTTCTCTGCCTCAGATTAAGCTCTTTCTCAGTGAGCACATACTATAAACTCTTGTGATAAAAAAAGATATCTACGTGCACACCATACAAATAATGCAGCTATATTTTTAAAGCAAATACAACTACCAATAACTCCAAATCATGAGTAGGATAATTCCTATCATGAACCTTTAACTTTCTAGAAGCATAGGCAATCACCTTTCTATACTGCATTAAAACACAACCAAGCCCTACACGAGATGCATCAAAATAAACCACGAACCCATCACTGCATTCCGACAAAGTCATAATTAGAGTCGAAGTTAACTTATCCTTCAACATCTCAAAACTCCCTTCACAAACATCCGACCAAGAAAACTGAACCTTCTTCTAAGTTAACTTTGTCAAAGGAGTAGCTATAAACAAAAAGCTTTCCACAAACTGCATATAATACCCGACTAAACCCAAAAAGCTCTAAATGTTAGATAGAGTCGTGGGTCTAGGTCACCTCTTTACCATAACAAACTTTTACAAATACACCATGATCCCCTCACTAGAAATAATATAACCCAAAAAAGTTACAACGTTCAACCAAAAGTCACACTTAGAGAACTTGGCAAACAACTGTTGTTCCTTTAAGGTTTGCAACACCATACGGAGGTGATTAATATGATCAACCTGCTCTTTGAATAAACCAAAATGTCATCAATAAATACAATGATGAAGAGATCCAAATACTAATGAAAACCCTATTCATCAGATCCATAAATTCTGTCGGAGCATTATTCAACCCAAATAACATTACAAAAAACTCAAAGTGGCCATATCGAGTACTAAAAGACGTCTTAGGGACATCCACCTCCTTAATCTTTAGTTGAAGGTACCCATACTAAAGATTATCTTAAAAGAACTTGGCACCTTGTAATTGGTCAAACAAATTATCTATCCTTCGAAGAGGATACTTGTTCTTGACCGTCACCTTGCTCAACTGCCAATAATCAATGCACATCCGAAGGGAACCATCCTTATTGCGCACATACAACACCAGTACACCCCAAAGAGATACACTAGGATGAATAAACCCCTTGTCTAGAAGATCCTTAAATTGCTCCTTGAGTTTTCTTAACTCAGTCGGAACCATTTTATATGGAGGAATAAAAATTGGACGAGTGTCCAAAACTAGATCAATACCAAACTCTATTTCCCTATTCAGAGGAACAGAAGGAAGATCATCTAGAAAGACCTCTAGAAACTCATTAACTACTAGAACTGACTGGATAGAAGGACTTTCTAAGTTAGAATCCTTAACTCAGATCAAGTGATAAAGACAACCTTTAGAGATTAACCTCTGAGCTCTAAGATAAGAAGTAAATATCCCCCTAGGATCTAGAGAACCACCCTTCCACTCTATAACTGGTTCACCAGGGAACCTAAAGATAACCCTATGGGTCCGATAATCCAAGGATGCATAACAAGAGTGCAACCAATCCATACCTAGAATGACATCAAAATCCACCATACCCAACTCAAAATGATCCACCAAGGTCTGCTTGCCACCAACAAATACCACCCCCTATAGACTCTCTTACCAACAACTGAGTTATCTACTAGGGTAGAAATAGAAAAAGGATCTAAAATAACTTGCAGATCGAAACCAAAAGATACAACCACATAAGGAATCACATAGGAGAGAGTAGACCCCAGATTAAGCAAATAATATACGCCATGATAGAAAAGCTGTAACATACCAGTAATGACATCAAGTGATGCCATAAACTACTGTCGGGATGCCAAATCATACAACTTATTCTGACCAACACTAGAACCAGGAGCAGTAATAGAAGTAGATGCCACACCACTAGGTGTAGGTAGAAGACGAAGCCACAAGAATCTTATTCGTCTCTGTAGTAACCTTATTAACTAGATA
Organism: Capsicum pubescens; assembly: GCA_030864215.1. NCBI lineage: Eukaryota > Viridiplantae > Streptophyta > Magnoliopsida > Solanales > Solanaceae > Capsicum > Capsicum pubescens. The sequence continues at coordinate 192,561,832 of CM061543.1, read as the reverse complement.
ATCCCTGAGTCGATGGCCTGCATGGCTATACTTAAGACATTTATCCCCTTTTTATTGTAATAACCTCGATGAGGATGACCATAGAACTGACAAGGAGGGCATAAAAACACTGACTAACCTCTGCTTACCTGAGATTGGGCCCTCTGTGCTAAAAAATTGTCACCACCATGATGACGCCTGTCGCCTGACTAGTAAGGAGCACTAACAGAAGAGAAGGAACCAGAACTCCCCCACTTCTTTTTCTGCCACTTGCTACCATCTCAACCACCCTGAGACTAAGCACCTCCCTGGTTAAAAAACATATTCCTCTTCTCCTGTCTATCGCCAAACTCTACCTACTTTCTCTTTTTATCCTCTACTTGCCGTATATGAATAGTTAACCTAGATATGCCTATGTCCTTAATCAGCAAGACAGTCTTACTCTCCAGAATCAGATCCCAATTCAACACAAAAGTAAACTTCCTCATCCTTGCCCACATGTCAGCCACTAAATCAGGAGCATACCATGACAATTGATGAAACTTCAAGGTATATTCCTTGAGAGATATCCTCTCCAGCTTGAGGTTCATAAACTTCTCCATCTTTGCTTCCCTCTACTGTTGGGGAAAGAAATGATGCTAAGAAGCACTAGAGAAGACATCCTATAATTAAGACTCCTCCATAACTCCTCTATCCATATCCCACTCTTTATACCACTAACATGCAACCTCTTTAAGCTGATAAGCTTTAAAGTTTACCCCCTCCATATTCATAACTAGTATCACCCAAAATATCTTTTATATTTCATCTAAGAAGCCCTATAGATCCTTCTCCACCTTTACTCTAGAAAAAGTGGAAGGACCGATCTTCATAAATTGGCAAACCCTTGTGGCCTCAGCGGATAAAACACCAGACATATCTCGCTCAGCCTGAGCAACAACTAATTTAGCAATAGCATGAATACACAGAAAAAATTCTGCATTAGTCACCTCGCTTTGAGGAGGACAAGTAGCAACTAGTGGAACTCTAAAACTATCAGGGATAGGATCATAAGGTCGAAGATGAGCCCCTGAAGTAGGATGAACCCTTTCAGCATTACCCCCAAATGGGATAGAAAATTTTTCTTGTGTTCCAGATCTATGAGGCATGATCTGAAAGACGAACAAAAAAGGATTAGAGAAGATTCCAGGACTAAGACTCCAAGCTTGAATATAGAATACCAATAAAGTGAAACATTCCTAAATGTCTTATAGCCTCTCCCTTATGAGTGTGGCACGCTACACACCTCTAAAAGAGACTCTACTCGACATAGTTTTATGGACTTCTATTGACTATGAACCTAGGCTCTGATACCTACTTGATGAGACTTGCCTTGGGGCTTTGTCGTAATAGGTATCCCAAATTTGACTAGGATCGGAGACCACCCCGTTACCCAACCCAACCTCTAGCCGTCTGCCTTGAGTTTGCTGAATTTTGAGCATGTAGCAAGATAGTGCAATAACCCATATGAAGACTCTAGGATAAGATCACAACCGTGACCAACCCAACCTAGTCCAACCATTTTATACCAACTATCCAACCATACCAAACCATAAAAAAATAAGGGCCATAAACCAGGACATAACCAAAGATGTTCCAAAACATAATCTAATTAAACCCAAAATGAAATATGATGGAATATTGAGAAATTATGTCCGATGATGCCAGCATCCCAGTTTATTCCAATGCCAAGGCTGTCACCTTTACCGATCCCACCCATTCTAACTTATAAAAGTACCATAGAGCCTCTAACCAAGAGAGTAATGAAATTCGGTTGGGACATGCCCCTAACCATAGCCAAAACCAATATCCAAAGTAAAACTAAAATGTCTAAAAATGTCCATAACATGAAATAAAGCATTCCAAAAAGATGTAAGCTCGCCACTTCAGTCCAAATACTGATCCCCAAGTCAATCACTATATAGTAGGAGTAGATCGGCTGGTTCTTTTATAACATGGGTATACAACCGCTAGTAGACGGGGTTAGCGAGTGATCGCTAGCATGATCTCAGGGTAAGGATAAGATAATGCCATTTATAAAATAAAGTAAAACCATCCATATGCATATTACAATACACACACAAACATATATATATTTATAACAATGCTAGGAAAAGGGTTCGAGTTTATAATACCATTAAAACCTTTACTTGGGCTGTATAGCTTTGCCGTTTTAAACTACCCACGATCTATATAGGTTTGACTTCACCTTCTTAAAGGTCCCCTGTGCGTGTAGCCACACGACCAGCGAAAAAACCCTTGGGATGACTAGTACATCCCCCAAATATAGTGTGAAATTATGTACATGGTCACCAAGACCAACCTCATAAGGGTATATATGAGTTTCCAATTTTGGTTTCCCCAGGACCTCTACCTTCCATGTCTTTGCTACACATCCCACCATTATTGCCTAATTAAAACTAATTTCCAAATAACCAAACTATTTTCCATTTATTAACCAAGGCCATTGATATTAGTATCATAATACCAATCCTTACTTGCAAGTATCATCCATATACAGGTTTAAGGGGACTTTCAAGTGCCCTTCCATTTACCATATTAAGCCACTTAGGAGATTCCATGTACCCCACAAGCATAACCATTTGCCATTTACCTTTCCAAGTCATTTACACCATGAACAATCCCTTTATAAAGTCTTAAAACATGCAAGAGTTCCATTAAAAGTAGTAAATGCAATAAACATATCTTTATAAGTATTTTGTAAACACATTGGGGACATAATATGACCCAAATCAATTTCCAATTACCATTAAACCATTCCCATGAAATACAATTATCCAAAACCACTATTAATGCTTATAAAAGCATAATTAAAACTATGGGAAACCATAACCAACCAATTAATATCAAAACCCCTAATTCATATTTGAAAACCAAAATCATACAATCAATGAAATCTTGGAAACATTGATAAAACCATGCCTTTAGATAAAATTAAGAATAAGTGAAGAGAACATGCCTTAAACTAAGATAATGATGGAAAAAAATCACCGAGAAAAGCCCCAAATCAATCCTCTAGTTAAAATCGTAACTTTCCTTTCCCAAAAGCTTTTGAGAGAATTTCTAAAGTGTTTAGAAGAGTTTCTAAGTGTTAAAGTAATGTGAGGCTGAGGTAAAGGTGAAAGAAAAATATTATTATCATGATCTTCCTAGCATCATTCTATGGGAATTATGGAGAAGAAGAAATAAAAAAAGCATGAGAACAAGAACACTACAGGTCTGAGAATTATTCACAACATAATAAGAAATCTGAGGCTCTTATTGATGGTCAGACAACCTATAAGAGTCTTCTATATTGAATGGACTTAAATTTTTCAGGAGTTAGCTAAGTCTAAAGCAAGATCAAGATGACAAAAGTGATGTGGGAGATGCGAGAAGAAGGTTGGGTGAAATATAATATTGACGGGGTAGTCATAAGTAAAGAGAGAGGCAGTTTATATGCTTTCTTCCTAAGGGATGGGAATGGTGATGTACTACATGCTAATGCAGAACCACAACAATTTATAGATAGTATGCAGGCAGAAGCAAATGCAATTTTACATGCAGCTAAGTATTGTAAACAAACACAATTTGATATGATAATCATTCAGATGGATTCTCTAGTTATGCAGAAGGTATTAACAGGAAATTAGAAGTGTTCATGGAGTATTGCAAGAATAGTTAAGAAGATAGAGCAGTATTTGCAAGATAAGCAAGTCATATATCAGCACATTTATAGGGAAGAAAATCAGTTAGCTAATTATCTTGCTAATTTAGTAATAGACTCACGAGCAATCACTATCACCAGTTTTCAACAACTTTATAAGAAAGGAAAAACTATTCTTAATAGTGACAAATAACAGTGCCCCTATTTGAGAATCACTCCATTAAAAGGATAAAGGGCATCGAGGAAGATAGGCTAGGTAGAGCATATGTTGAACAAGTCAAGAACATAGTAAAAGCAAACTATGCTTTAACTACCCTAAACCACTTCAGCTTCATGGGAGGATGTAGAGGGAAATTTCAGCTTTATAAACCTGATTGTAAAGAAGAAACCATATTCTTTGAGGTCAATGCTTCTCTTATCATTATCGCGTCCAGATCTGAGCAGCACAAGAAGAAAGCATTAAGGCAAGCATCGAAAAATGCTTAAATGGAATAACAAGGCTACAAGAAGAGTCAAATCTAGAAATAGTAGCTTAACCCAGTTGAATAGAGCCATCAAAGATGATAAAAATGCTGTTCAGAGTCTCATACACCAGAGGAAGCAGACACAAATGAAGCAACATCAATATCCAAGTTATACAAAGATGAAACAACATAATAAGGGAGGAAATACTTACTGTTCAAAGGTGAATCTGAAGGAAAAACATCAACTAGAAGGTGGTACAAGATCAATTCTCCAGAGTAACAATCAAAAGAAACCAACTTTGAAGAAATGGAGTAAAATGGTGAAAGGCGGTGTGAATGAGTTAGGGATTAGGAAAGTTATCTTTATTAGGGAACCTACTGATTATATTTGTTGTTATTATTGGATCCGAGTTGGGCCAGGTCAGTAAAATAGGCCTCCAATGTTTAATTGTATAACTGGTTGGTCTATTATTTTTATTTAATTATTAATAAAATGCCAAATTAAACAAAAAAAAGTGTTAATGAATGAAATAATAGGGTAAATAACCTTCAAAGTAGTTTAGAAGTTATGGGACCCTATTAGGATAATTGAGGAAATGTCCAAAATACCCCCACTTAAGTTACACCAAAATCCCATCACAAGGATACGACTTACCCTAACGGGTGTACCCTCCTATACGAGAGGTACCCTCCACTCGTACCCTAAGCCTCAACCTCTGGATCAAAGACTGTCCAACATATGACTCATCCAACCAAGTCGTATCTAATGCATACGATCCGTACCTTTTATCCATACCCCTGGCAGATTTAAACCCAAGAAAGATTTAAACACTGTCCACCATACGTGACCTGGGTATGACTCGTACCCTAGCTTACAGCTCATGGCGAGCCACTCAAAGTCATAGCCAACCCAAGTAACCATGTCTATGATTAAGTTAAGGAACCAAATAATCTATAGCAACCAATACAACTTGTGCCCCTTAGTCGTACCCATTCCAATAACCAAAATCCATCATACCACCCAAAACTGGTCAACATACGGTTGGACCATACCATCCATACCCTAACATACGACTCATACCCATGAGTCATAGTGGGTCTATAGATTAAAATTCTAGGGAATTTTCTAAGGTCCAGAAACCAAGGTGTTTTAGTCATTCTAGATATATATTCTTGCATGTATTGTTTTTTTTTCCTTCTTATTGATTTTTTTGTGATGGCCAATGTTAAGATCTTGCTTGTATTTACTACTTGCTTCACAAAAGAGGTAGAGAGTAGGAAAAAAGATCATAATAGTAATTTGGAGATTAATTATTGATCTTGGATAATCAGTATCATTACTGAAGATGATTGTTTTTCATCTAATAACTTGAAACTTAAAAGGTGATAGTTTACTGGGAACTTGGATAAAGGTTAGTAAAGCGACATCCTAAGACTCAAAAGGTAAAGCGTGAAATATGTCAATGAGTTCACAACACAGTTGATGGTACATAACTTATCAGATTCAACATGATATGTATTGGAATTTTTTGATAGTGCACGATAAGTTTACGAAGTTAGAATCCTGGGGGAACAAAAGGCTAGTGTTCATCTTAGATTACTTACAAGAAAAAGTATCTGATTTTTGTTACTTCTTGATAGTTACTTCAAATCCCCCCTTTTTACTTGTCTGCACTGCCTGGTGATTTCAATAAGTTAAAGCAAGATTTCTGATGTATTCCCATTAGGATCGGCCCCAAACTAGTTGGGTTACTATATTTTTATAGTTTTGGAGTTATTACTACTGTCCCTCTCTTTCTCAAATAGAGTCATGTTCTTAATGGTCACCATATAGTTATAATAGAATTCATGAAACAACTTAGACCTATATTTACTTACCTTCTTGGTCATCCGCCCCAATTGGTACTGCTAAAAAATCCAATTCAATTTAGGAATCCTCTGTACTACCTCGGGTAGCATACTAGGTTCTTTTTGGATGCTTTTATTCTAGTTTCCATTTTTGTGCATAAAAACCCCCATAATCATATTAACTTATTAACTTTGGGATAACCCATCTCTTTGGGCCCGTCTCTATTTAAGGCTAATTTGTATTAGTAGGACCACTAGCATATTCTAAAGTTTCACTATTGAATCCTTTACAAAAGCATCCTCTTTAGATGAACTCATTAAATTAGCACCCTATGTAGCCTCTGGTTCATCACCAGTTGGGTTTGCAATTTAGAATCCCTCTTAAGACTAGTGAGGCTTAATGAGATTGGCCACTATCACCGATATAGTAGAAGGTGTGGCCACGACTTTGGACTTGGCAGTAGATTATGCTCTAGTAGTTTGAGGTGATTGTATTTATTTATTGTCACTTTCAGAGAATTGAACCTCCAAACCACTAGATTCTTCATATTCACTTTTTTGAGACTCAAAGAGTGTCTTTCAATGCCCGCTTCATAGAAATTTTCTTATGGGAAACTCTATCCTGCTTTTGTTGTTCAACTTAGGTTCCATGGTACATGTATGTAAAAATATTATCTCCAGAAAAAGAATCAAAAACACAAATATAGTAAATCAAACAAACGATTGATTGTACGATGGTGGTATGAAGGTACGATCGTAAACAGGCCCTATTAAAAATAGCCTGAGGGTTTGCTACATCAAATGATTACTTTACAAGATCGTACTAATCTATAATAAATATGGAAGGTGATCGTCTGATGAAATCCTATACCATAAGAATTGGCACCCCACAATAATCCAACCTATGATCGTACATTGATAAAATGACCGTAGGTTGTGTCATGGAGTTTTCACTGACACTTAATATGAAGGTGGTACTCACACTTAACCCTTTTCATTTATTCAAACTAACAACAAGTAAAAATACAAATTATTGGTTTAATTTGGCTACTCTACACCCTCTAAACGCATATTAGCAACACTTTGACACCATACAAGGTATGTATGACCTTATTCTTTATTGAATTTGTAATAATGAAAGTAGTTTTAAATCATGAGAATTAGACTTATTATTTAGAGAGTACAAAAATGTGAATGTTTAGGATTTCAATAGCTTGAGGGAGTATCCACTTGGGAGTAGTTAACTTCTCAAATTTCAATGTTTGAGTTAATTATTAATTTTCTAATTTGATCGTGTTAATGATCTAGAAATTATGTTTGAATGGTCAAGGGTTATTTATTGGATCATGGTATAATAATTTGGGATAAAATCGTGTCCAATCAGGTTGGGTAAACTTTTTTGAAATAAATAAGAGACCAAATAGACGGTTTGTACCAATTATCGTGGGATCATACCACGATCATGATATCTTTTCATACCATGATGTCTCCAAAAACTAAAACTCTAAAGAAGTATATCGTAGTCGATGTCAAATACAGTAGCCTAACTCAGGTTAGGGTCGATCCCACAGGAATAGGTCGAACTCATACCTCAAACTGGCTTAAGTATCTAAAACTGCAAGAAAGTAAATAGGGGGTTTGCATTAATCAACAAAACTAATAAATTGAGAGACATTTTGGTTGTAGACAATTTAGGATCAAAGCTAGGACTTTGTTCCCCTGGTATTCCTAACTCTGTAAGTTGTTCGTGATCAACCCTACTATCTCACCATCCCACATGCAGAATCTGATAACCTCGGTATTACCAACTATCTTGTAGACTGGTAGGTAAATCTCACCCTTTAACTTTTGAGTATCAAGGTGTAGCTCTACTATCCCTTGTTCTTGATCTTAGTTTAGATATAACATCGTAGGTCTCAAGCTATTAGATGAGACTTGACATCCTCAAATCACCGTTGTAATCCCCTTTTCTAAATCTCGACCTCTCTTGCAAAGATGTACTCAAACACAGGCATGTTCTTAGAGTTGGCCACCGCTAAGAAAGCAATCAACTTAAAGGAAATCACAATACACGTGTAAACATTGATCTAGATGAATATCACACTTTCCCTAGTTCATCAATCAACAAGGATTCCCACAACCCTAGTTAAGGAAATTATTCGCTCATGGTTATGCAAGAATCAATGGAAGTCGATGAAAAACCATAGAATTAATTGCACAAGAATGAAAGAGTAAAATCAAAAGTCCCAAATTAAACAATCCTTAAAACCAAGATGAATAGTATGAAGTATGTAAAAATATCTCAAAGTATGTAACACAATACAAGAACAACCCTAGGGTATTTAAAGTTTCTCCAAATAATAAAAAATTCTAACTAAAACATAGTATGAAAATTAAGTTGGCAATGGTCACCCCTCTGGTAACGAGTCCTTAGGACTGCTTACGAATCATTACATACCTTCATTGCTATCCACTGTCATCAGTGATCATGACTCGTTACCAGGCATAATGAGTCATAGGCTGGGACTAGTGATGACTCCAGTAGATTTCACTTTCAATATTTTTTGTTCCATGCTCAACACGAATCTTCACCATGAGTCATAGGTTGTCATCACAACTCATGGTCTTCACTCGTATCTACTGGGATTCAATATTTAAACTTTCAAAACTTTTTCCTCTTATGCTCAGCATGACTCACGAGACGTGGTCAGTCTTCTACTATACTTTAGAAATTGGCAATCTTCACTGTTATCCTCAAGACTGAGGTCACGAGTAGTTATCTGACATAACTACTGGTGGTCCAACCAATACTTAGATTTTTCTAGATCTTTTTCATCCATATTAAATCCATGCCACTTTCAACCTAATTTACCTGCAACACATAAGTAAGTTCATATTTTCACCATTTTAAGCATCAAAAGTTCCATGAAACCATGCCACATCAACACCCTCAACTTAGAACATTTGCACGTCCTCAGACAATAAAAAAAAACTACACAAACATGATGCTTAACCAGGAAGAACCTAAGGTACCTACGATGATCAATTTTCACTTTTAAGCTTAAGAAAATTACCCCTTATACTTTTGCATTTCAAAATGAGTATTGTGTGAATTTATGAAGCACAAAATTAAGGCACAAATAAATCATGCTATGGTATTACATTTGAAACAAACAATCACACATGTATACAAATTACATTACCCTAACAAATAAGTAGTAAGTAACACAACCCATGCACCCTCACATCAAAGAAGTCCCACTAACTCAGATAAATTATGTATGTCATGCAAGGACGGTCATGAGATACTCATACTCAGAAAGAACTTCCACAATGTATAAAGAATACAATAGGCTTTCACTTATTTTCTTTACCTTAGTTTTCAGACAATCAGGTTAGGATCACTCTAGGACTTTATTGGCTCGTAACGTAGGCATAGAGGTTGGTATGATACAATTGGGAATTTTAGTTAATAAGACTCCTTGGCACTACACTTACTTTTCGAGGTCCTCTCTTTAACCACTTTTCTTTTATTCCACCATTATTTATCCTTTTTTATTCATTTTTTCACATTCGGGTTGGGTATGGTTTCTTTATTCTTTTGTCTTTTCAAATTTCCTTTTCTTTTTGATTTTCTGTTTTTTCTTTTTCTTTTTTTTTTCAATCACGCCCAACCCTACTTTCTTTTCTTTTACTTACACTCCTTCATACCCACTTTAATCCTGCACTTCTATAATAGACTAGGTATCGAAGGCCCGTGCCACGAGCCCAATATATATTATTTTTTGTCCTAATTTATGTGACATAAATAAAATTGGATAATTAATTTTATGATTTTGTAAACTGTTAGCTATTGTAATCTACAATACTTTTTTGACATTGTAATTTACTATTTTAAGCTGTTTGCTGTTGCAATTTATAATACTCTTCTTTTTCAAAATTTTGTTATATTGATAGTCAATTTATATTTTAAAAGTAATTGAATTTTTTAATTATTGTGACTAATAATATTTTTTTCTATTTCAATTTAAGCGACACTGATATAATTTTGAGAGTCAACCAAATATCACAATTGAAGTAGCAAAATCGGCACGTCTTGAATAACTCATAATAATTAATTAGAAGTGATATAACAAAATTTCTATAAAAATAGTTGTAAATTTTTTTAAGTGGATCTCATATAAGATGTCAAATTAATTTAAAACGTCAAAACTTAATTTATCATTTTATATTTATTTTACTTTTTTAATTAAATTTTATTAATTTTTTAATATTTAGATGACTTATAAGAATTACTTTGGGGTGATATGGTAAGATTACGGTTGAAGCAGCTGAAGTAGACATGTCTCAAATATCTATTTTACCTTTTTAAAAAAAATTATATTTTATTAATTTTTTAATACGTAAATATCATATAATAATTAATTAGGGGTGATATAGTAAGATATAGTAAAATCACGATCGAAGCAGCTGAAGCAGACATGTCATAAATATTTATTTTATTTATTTTAAAAATAAATTGTATCAATTTTCTAATACATAAATATCATATAATAATTAATTAGGGGCGATATAGTAAATTCATGGAACAGGCAGGCAGCTGGAAGCAGGCATGTCGACCGTCAGCTGTCTGCCACTCACGCTTATATATAGTAGTAATACCCTCAACTTAGACAATTTGCCTGATTTGAGGTGCACAATATCCAAGATAGCCCAGGGCCAAAACATGTTCATTTTGAAAAATGGGAAGGTGAATTAGTGTAAACAAGAAAACAGGTCTATTTAGGATCAAAATTAGGATCAAGGGGTACTTATTTTCATTTTGGTTGGTTATTTAGGCTACAATAGACTACTTTGAAGAATGTCCTATGATCCTTTCTTAACTTACTATGCAACAATCTAGGTAAGACTAACCAGACAAGTTCTAGATTTTGCACATATAGGGAACTAAGTAGTATCTCAAACACACTTGTCACATGGTTATATCACACACTACTGTCTTCCTAGTTCATGCAATTGTTAGCCACAATTATCAATTTCCTAATCCTAATGCCATAAAATGATTCACAAGGGACATATATATGCATAACATCACAAAGTTCAAAACAAAATTTTTTAAGGGATGTCACAATTAAAGTACAATTCAATATGACATATCAACTGCCTTAGTTTCTTATTTTCTCTGAGTTAAATAAAAATATAGAATGACACAAAAAAAAATAAAACTACAATAATTTTATCCAAGCCATGCCAGTTTTACAACCATATCACGGAGGATAATAAAATAAGCATGACAACAAAAATCACGTGGCATGATACACCCCCACCCCAACTAAGAAACTATGCACTGTCCCCCGTGCATCTTAAATTTAAAAATAAGGGATAAAGACATACCTGGGAGCTCAAGAAGCCAACTCATACAGTTTTAGGTCGAGGAAACAACTTGGGAGCTACCGACTTCCATCGCTATCTCTTAGACCCTGGTCTGACGGTCTCGCTCAAACTAAATATTATCTACCTTGGAAGACTCGACATATCTCTTTTTTCTATTCTTACTTCACTTTCTCTTCCTTGACCTATTGACAACATCAACTCTAGAATCAGCAGTTAAGACATCAACCCCCTAGATATTAAGGAACTCCTCTTCAACAATATCCTTAATAAATGGAATTGAGGTGAAAGGTCAAGCATGCATATCCTCTCTAGGATCTCGAAGTATAGAAAACTCCTCATATATCCTCACCAAATATGGGGTGTATATATCTTCCAACTTTTGACTGATTCGTCTCTCAAACCTGTATGCTCTTAGTCTCAACCCTTATCTCTCACTACACCTAAGACTTTACCCCCCTCTCGATGTTCTTCAATTTCTTCTCAATGGTGCTTAGTCTTTTTAGCACCTCGTGGAAGATTTGTGGCACTAAGTCATAGCCAGTAGGGGACGACTTGGCATTGAATGTTCTGTTCACAAGAGGTAGAGTCGGATCGTAGGAGGTGCCTGCTGTATCAAAGTCATGAAGCTCAAACTAGGCAGTCTCAGCAGGGGTTACACCAATGTTGGTGAACCTCAGAGTCTCAATCCCATTTCCTCTAGCCGGGAATACCTCTCATAATAAAGTTACTCCTACCTTTTCAACCTTGGAAATGGGGTTTTCAAGATCACGAATCAACCCCAAGTCCGTAATTTTCCATGACTATATGAGCTGGTCAACCCCAGGAATCCATGGCACTCCCTCATCTAAATATATGTGTGTAATCAAGCACGGGAATGCTAGGATTATGTCGAGGCTCATCACGCTATTGTAGATCTCCGTCACTATGTTTGGCTATATCATACTCGTAACCCTTTACGATAACCATAATTAGGGCTTCGCTGCTTGGACTCACTACTTTATCCCCATAGGTGGGACTCAACATATGACGAACAAGAGTAAACCAAGCCAAAGCTGTGATGTTCGGACTTCTCTTCATAATCCAAGCCAAATGAGAAACTCCGTCAGCCTCCCAAGGAGCTTTATCCTACTACAAAGCAATAATTCCGTCCATCCATCGAAAGTGATAAAGCTTTTCTTCCGAACCAATCTACTTTACCTTTATCTTCTGCATCTTCTCTACTCAGTAGTCAATCTTAGTTGTGTTTGATGGTAACTAGAACTATGACCCATGTAAAACTAGGAGATAGTATGCATTGAGATGTTCACCTAAACACCTCTAATCATCAAGTTCATCAAGGGGTCTCCACTTTTCCATGAACACTCCTATGGATAAGACCTCTTGAGCTTTATCTGATCAGCTGCATAAAACTCTCATACTAATGTAGGAAAATACTAGTCGAGAGATATGATCATCCATTCGAAGTGAAACTGTCTAAATCAGATGTCAAATTTAGGCATTTCAGACATGCCTGTAGTGGTCAGCTTGTGCTCTAAATATACCCCTCTATTTGGATTTCCTATGAAAGGTTTGAGGGTAGTATCATGATCGAATAATTTTTGTATTCTAGGGTACCCCCACCATTCAATGATGTGCACCAGAGAAGACTCGGTCTAAAGTGGTACTGTAGGTGAATGAGGAGGTGGTATCTCTACCGGGGTATCACTCGACTCCTTCTCACCCTCCTCCTTGTTTTTATACTTGGACCCTTTATGGTTAGATTCTACATTCTTAGACCTACTAGATTCCTCCTCAGGGCCAGACTCTTCTTCTTTATCTTCTTCACCGTCCTCTTTGGACTGGGATGGTGGGTAGGGTGGTGACTGGCTAGGATTTTTCATTCTTGGCCTTGATTGGGGTGGTGTGACTTCCTATGAGACAAATTTTGCACCTCTGGGTAACTTCTCCCTTAAAACTACTATCCTTCTAATAGAATATTCATCAACTGAGCCACATGACTTATTATCCGATCCCTCGTCTCTGAGATAACGAGTTGGGGTGGGGGTATTCTTCTTGTGAGTTTGCTTCTTTACAGAGTCTTATTAGGTGACATTGTACCTATAAGAAACACGTATGTTAGTACATCCTAGGAAAAGGAATAAAAAATAATAAAAAAAATAACATAAGAGTTGTAGGGACTAGGTACCCTACAACTCAGGGTACCCATCGTGACCTATGGTCACAGGTCGTGATAAGACTCGTGAGGTGGGAAGTTGCATAAAATTTATTCATTGGTCAGATAACAAGTCCTCCTAATGAGTCACTATGTTAGACAATGACCCGTTACTAACTCATTCTCTGACAAGAAATATATACTTGGTACATTACCTTTTTAGTCATCACGACTCGTCACCACGAGTCGTATCGTAAGAAAATGACTCGTGGCATCAGTCGTGATGTCAATAGAACCTACATTACTCTAAAAACCCATGCTATCGGTGGGTACGATTCACCTAATGACTCATGATATGATCCTACAAGTCGTTATGAGACTTGTAGCTATTGTAACATGCAGGTTTAGAAAAATTAGTTTCAACTCTCATATAACCAATGGGTACTCAGACTTCCCCATGGTTCTAAACAAGTTCATCATGCTCCTAAGTCATCCCCACACAATTTTAAACACAAAGTTCAGTACACTCCCATGTTTATCATTTCACACTCATGATTCTTAAGAATAGGGTAATTTTCCATTTTATGCACATAATTTAATCAAGGAATCGAATAGAATTTGACCAATTTAAGGACCTACAAATGATATTAACAAGCAAAAGCACAACTTACTTGATTTAGTAGATTGGATTCCTCAAAACATGAAGAATGCTTTAGAAATTGCTTGCCCTAGTTCTTGAGACTCGTGATTTTTAGAGATGGAAGATTTGTAACGTTTGTGATGCTTGGGGATGACTTTTGGTGTATATTTTAAATAATTGGAGAAATTAATGGAATGAAGGTAGTTTCAAAGTTTTGAAATGGGGAAGAGGATCAATAATGGAATTAATTCCCACTTAAAATTTTGGTATTGGATAGGGTCACCTCGCCAGGCCCAAAATGTCGGGTCTGGTAACTAGTCATCATAACGACTTATAATAAGTCGTGACTCCATCCGTGATATCAGAAATATTACCTGGGTCTCCAATCATAATGACTTAGTATGATGTGTCATTGTCACTAATAATGACTTATTCCGAATGTCATTATAACAGTAAAAATGAATTACTTGAGAGTGGTTGAAGCCCTATCTTACTATGACTCTGGTCACGAGTTGTGAGGATAAATAAAGATTCATGAAGTGAGTCGTATTGGCTGGCACCATAAAATATTTTTGGTCTTTTTATGCAACATCAAGATCTACACACTAAGCACACAAGTTACCCTATAATGAAATCAGTACAAAACATAGGTTGACACACATGCAACTTGATTTAATGTCGCTACAAGACGTGGCTAGGTTGGATACTCAGTTTTCACCAACTATCCCTATGGTTTGCCTCCCATGCAGTGCCTGATTTAATGTTGCGACACGACATAATTGCCTTGGTTACTTAGACTTCACCAAGGTCTATTTCATCAACCAATTTAACTTTATTAGGGTTTTACATATAGTCTTACCCTCTGACATTCACCTTAAATAGGGATTCAACATCACACTCCAAATCAATAGCACCATGTGGGAACACCCAAAATACAATGAATTGTCCACACAACCTAGACTTCAACTTGGCAGGAAATAAGCGAAGTCTTGAATCATTCACCACCAGATCACTGTGCTTAAACACCCTTTTATCGATTTTTTTGTCAGGTCACAACTTCATCCTCTCTTTGTATAGAGAAGAACTTATATAAGCACGAAGATGAAATTCATCCAACTCATTTACCTTGCTCAACCTCAAATTAGCTGCATCATGCCACTCCAAATTTATCCTTTTTAATGCCTATAGTGCCTTATGCTCAAGTTTAACTTGCAAGTGGCATGCTTAGCCGTACACAAGCTGATAAGGGGAGGAACATATGTAGGCCATAAAGGTTGTTTAGTAGGCCCAAAAAGCATCATCTAACCTTCTTGACCAGTCAATCTTGTTGTTATTCACAGTCTTTACCAATAAGAACTTGATCTCTGTATTTAAGACCTCAACCTTCTTACTTTTACGAGGATGATAAGGTGTTTCCACCTTATTTCTTACACCATATTTATCAAATAGGGAATTACACAACTGATTGCAAAAGTGATACCTACCATCACTAATGATTGCACAAGGAGTGCTGAATTGACAAAAGATATTTTCCTTCAGAAAGGTGGTGACACTTCTACCTTCATTATTTGGAAGTGCAACCGCCTCCACCCATTTGGAAACTTAGACAACCACCACTAGAATATACTTCATGCCATAGGAGCACACAAAAGGACCTATGAAAACAATGCCCCACACATCAAATAATTCCAACACAAAAATAGGTGTCATGAGGAGTTCATGTCATCGTGAAATATTCCCGTGATGCTGACATTGGTCACCGGCTTATGTATTGTCATAATAATCATTTAATATTGTAGTCCAATAATGCCTACACTATAGAATTTTGTGGGTTATGTGAGTTCCATAATGATGACCCCCAACTAGTGATGAATGACAAGCCTCAAGGATGCTCATCATCCCCACCTCAGGAATACATCTCCAAATAACTCCATTCACACAAATTCAAAAAATATAAGATTCATCCTAGAAAAATTTTTGTACCTCAAGCATGAACCACTTCCTCTGCTGGAATGACAAATCTTTTGGAACCAGATCACTTGCCAAAAAGTTAGAAAAATTAGCAAATCAAGGGCTTAAGTCATGAGATATTGTCCAGTACTGCTCATCTAGAGAAGTATCAGCTAGGTAAATTTCATCCCCTAATTTCTGTATTGCCTCATCCTTAAGTCGAGACAAGTGATCAACAACCTAGTTTTTTGTGCCCTTTCGATCTTTTACCTTAAAGTCAAATTCATGCAACAAAAGGACCCAATGTATCAATATCGACTTGGCATACTTTTTCAACATAAGATATGTCAATGTTGCATGATCTATATGGGCTATGACATTAGTCCCAATAAAGTAAGAACAAAACTTCTCAAAGGCAAAAACCACCATAGGTAACTTCTATTCAGTAACTATATAATTCTTCTGTGCGAGATTTAATGCCTTCTTAGAGTATTAGATCAAAAGGAGGATTTTTTCACGCTTTTCGCCAAGGACACCACACAAGGACAATCCACTAGCACCATACATGACCTTAAATGGTGAAGACCAATTAGGGGATTCAATGAGAGGGCTGACACTAATCGCTCCTTCAGACACTCAAAAGCCTTATGACATACATCACCAAAAATGAATTCCACCTTTTTTTCTAAAAGCTTTCAAAGAGAATTAGCAATTTTCGAGAAGTCCTTGATGAATCTCCTATAAAAACCAGTATGACCAAAAAAACTTTGAATAACTTTTACTAAGACTAGTGTTGGCAACTTTTCAATCACTCCAATCTTTACTCTATCCACCTTAATACACTATTTTGAGATCTTATGCTCGAGAAAAATACCTTCTTTTACCATAAAGTGCTACTTCTAACAATTTGACACTAGGGTGAACTCTTCATACCTTTGGTGAGAGTTGTCCAAATGTGCCAATGACATCAAAAGAATCCCCAATAACTAAAAAATTATCCATGAAGCCCTCGATCGTATCTTTCACTATGTAAGAAATGGTGGACATCATACATCTTTGAAAGGTAGCAGCATTATTACATAATCCAGATGGCATCTCATTGAATGCAAAAGTCCCATTAGGGTAGGTAAAGGTAGTCTTTTCTTGGTCCTCGAGATCAATAAATATCTAATTGTATCGCGAGTACCCATCAAGAAAATAGTATCAACCCCTGCTTGCTAATCTATCTAGCATGTGATCCATAAATAAGATAGGGAAATGATCCTTTTGAGTCCAAGTGTTCATATTCCTATAGTACATGTACACTCGCCAACCATCCACTAGCCTTATGGTAACAAGTTCATTCTTCTCATTTGGGACGATAGTGATCCACCCTTCTTAGGAACGCATTGAATCGGGTTGACCCATTTACTGTCTGCAATAGGGTAAACCACTCCAAAATCTAACTACTTAATAATTTTTTTATTCACAACCTACTAGATTAGAGTATTCAAGTGATGCTAATTATCAATTCTAGGAATACAATATGTCTTAAGCTATATTTTATGGGTACAAATACATAGTGGATACCCATAATATATGCAATGGTCAATCCAATGAATGTCTTAAATCTATGGAGCACTAATGGTAATACCTCTACATCTATATATACTAAGTTGGCTACAATAAGAACCAACAAGTTATTATTGGCCCCCAAGAATGCATATCACAAGTGAGATGGAGGGCTTTCAATTCCAAGACCGATGGCTTCTCAATCGAAGATCAAGATGAATGAGTGGTTCTATTCTTCAGATCTAGATCAATTTTTTTTGGAGAAATGTGTAAGAACCTCTACCATGCAATGAGATCACCATCTCATTATATTTATCAATACCATCTCCATCAAAGTTCATGCTTACTACTTCTAACTCCTTAACTCTAAGTCTCTCTTTAATGGGCACAGTCACTGTATCAATATCATTATTAATAGTGTCTATCACAGGCACCACTCACATACCATCAGGATGCCGCATTGACGGACACACATTAAAGATCACTTTCTCATTAGTGAGCCTAAACATCATCTGTCCTAACTCCATATCAACCAATGCCTTACCCATAGCTAATATGGGTCTGCCCAAGATGATATGAACATGGAAGTACACTGCACAGTCAAGAATAATGAAATCTTCAAGAAATATAAAGGATTCCACCTTCACCAACATACCAATGGCCTTTTCACTGTGTGGTCAGCCACCAATAACCTCATAGATGTCAGTTTGGGTACCCCCAACCCCATCTTCTTATACACTGCTAGTGGCATCAAATTTATGCTGACTCCTAAGTCATATAAAGCCCAAGCGATGTTGAAGGATCATGAAATAGTAAAAGCTCCAAGGTTTTCCTTATTCTCAACTAACGATCTAGAAGCAAAAATACTACAATAGTGCACATTATTGGCGGGCTCAAAATTCACTGTTCGTTTTTTATGACCAAGTCTTTTTTTAACTTTGTATAGCCCTACATTTTCTCCATTGACTCCATAAGAGGAATATTAATAGATGGTTCATTCAACATTGATAAGAACTTTTGATACTTCTCTTTCTCTTGCTTCATCTTAAATCTCTATAGGAAGGGAGCAAGGGCGCATGGAATGGTTTTTAACATAGTCTTAACCACCTTCCCCTTTCCCATATCCTTATTAGCACTTTGATCAACACCTGTTGATTTATCTACCTCCACTTCAGGTATCTCATCAACATCAATAATATCATTCATCAGTTCATCATCAACAAACATAGGGGGATCAATAGTTGTCTTACCACTTAGAGAGGTGATGGAAAGACAGTGACTATCATTCTTAGGATTTTTACTATATTTCTTGGGATTATACCAGCTTGACTTTGATTCAAAGTTGTAGACATTTGTCCAAACTATTGCTCTAATTGATTTATTTCAGCGGCATATGATTTCTCTTCAGAGACAACCCTGGAATATCTTTCTTAATCTTCTTAAGGCAAACTTCCTAACTTTTCTGACCCTTAAAAATCTTGGACAATGTAGCCTCCATCCTTGACTCAGTATCATGACTTCTTGGTGGAACATATCTATCTCCCCTCTCCTTGTAGTTATCCTTTCTTCTCCATTCAATGTCACACTCTCTACGCCAATCTCTATACTTATCTCTATAATAGTTCTGACCTTAGTTTTCTTGCCCCTTGGCTAGTAAACCCACCAAATCACAATCTAGGTACTTTGCCTCTTCTTTTAAATAAGACTTATAATATTTAGAGGCATTACACTGTGAACCCACTGTGTTGACCTTCTCAAAATTCATTTTTCTGAATTACTTAGTCAATAATCCAACCTCAGTCCATAGCTAAGAAACCTGTTGTGCTACTGTATCATCACTAACTCTATTCTTATTGGAATCTCCAATAGCATAAATGCCAGTTCCTCTCTCATCCTACTGAGTATGCTATCCTCGGTTGGTAAGCGAGATTTGATCTAATACCTCCAATGCTATCTCCTAATACAGACACATAAATGCTCCATAAGTAATAGTGTCTACTATAGTTCTCGAACTGGAATTTAGGGCTCAATAGAGTATTTCCAATATATTAGTCCCTAAAATCAGATGATTGGGTACCATCATTATCTTTTTCTTAAATTGAAACCATGCCACATACAACTATTCTGAATATAACTGCCTGAAGTTATATATTTCATATTTTAACTACAACTTTCTTGTTGAAAATATAGATTAGAAACTTCCTCCACAACTCATTCCAAGTACTAATTGACCATCAAAGAAGTTCCCCTAACCATAATGTGGCTCCACTTTTCAATGAAAAAGGGAAAAACTTGAGTTGCACTGATTCTTGATCTATCCTAGGTATAGTGTATGAAGTGAAGATCTTAATAATGTTTGTGAGGTTCATATTTGCAACATCAGTTGGCGAGCCCGTAAATACACTCATAAATGCAGTAGATAAATTATAGCAATGGTAATATCGAACTTTACACCTAGTGGAGAAATAGGAGAAATGATAGATCCTTTCTCAGTAGGCTCAATAGACCCCTTACCCTCGTCTGGATCATCATATGGTTGAAAGTACTAATATGTTGGGATTACTTAAGCTATACCCATTCTATATCAATTCCCATAGAGTGATGCTCAATGATCTAGTATAGGTCTCTGCATATCTAGCTCTGCCTCCCAAGATAAATAGTGGGCATCAACTTTACTTCTTAAATTATCCATATTTGCTTTCACGAATAATTATTTAGTGGTTTTATCAGTAATGTCCTAAAATCTTATGAGAGGAGGTAGAGGCACACCATCAGGATCATCCTGAACCCCTTCAATATGGCATTCACATGCTTATTCTGCAATCATATAATTTGTCTATAGAATTCTCTCTAGCTCATAATTATGTGGGATAAAAGGATTTCCTCGACTCCTAATATTAGGTATACACCAGCGTACACCCAACTAAGAACGAAAAACAAAAGCCCAAGAACTTCTATAGCTTCAATCAGCAATACCATAACCATATTACCCAACAACAATGCCAAAATTTTATGTTGCCCAAAACTACACCTCCAAAGATGTATAATGTGGTTGATGACAAATGTAGTAACCCAACTCAGGTTGGGGTCGATCACATAGGGAATATATCAAAATCATATCTCAAACTTCCTGAAGTATCATATTATAGAAAATTTAAGACGACTACAAGGACTGTGTTTCCCTAGTCTTTCTAACTCAGTAATTTATTTGTGGTAAACCCAACTATCTCACAGTCCCATGTGCTGAATCTAAAAAGCTCGATATTAAAAACTATCTTATGGACTCATAGGTAAATATCACCCCTTACCTTTTGAGTCTCAGGTTGTCGCTTTACTATCCTTTGTCTTTAATCCCAGTTAATCTATCACCTTGTGGGTCTAGAGTTATTAGATAAGGGTTGACAACCTCTAATCACTATTGTAATCCCCTTTTCCTAAAGTTGACCTCTCTTGTAAAGATGATCTTGAATAGATAGGAGTTCTTAGAGTTGGCCATCACTAAGAAAGCAATCATCTTTAAGGAAATCACAATACATGTGCAAATATTGATATAGATAAATTTCACACTTCCCTACTTCATCAATCCGCCAGTGTTCCCACCCCCCTAGTTTAGGAAATTAATGACTCATGGATATGAAATAATCCATATAAGTCGATGAGAAAAACATAGAATTATTTGAACAAGAATGAAAGAGTAATATCCAAAGTCTCAAGTTGAGTAATCCCAAAAACTAAGATCAAGAGTATGAAGTATGTAAAAATATCTCAAAGTGTATAACATAATACAAGAATAATCCTAGGGTATTTGTAGTTTCTCCAAATAATAAAGAAAATTTAATCAAGACATAATATGAAAATTAAGTCGACAGTGGTCACGCCTCTAGTAATGAGTCATTAGGACTGCTCTCGACTCATTATGTGCCTTCCTTTCTACCCCTTGTATTCAAAGATCACAACTTGTTACCAGACATAATGAGTTGTAGGATGGGACTCATGAGGGATCCAGTTCATTTCCCTTTTATTACTTTTTGTGTCAAGCTTAGCATGACTCTTCACCATGAGCCGTAAGCTGTCATCATGACTTGTGGTTTTCACTTATATCCAGTGGGCTTCAACTTTAAATTTTTTTGAACTTTTTCCTATTATGATCAACACAACTCACACCATGAATCATTATCAGACATCAAAAGTTGTGGTAAGTCTTCTACTTTACTTCTGAAAAGGGCAACATTCACTATTTTCCTCACGACTGAGGTAACGAGTCATAGGTGACGTAATGATTCGTGGTCCATCTAGTACTTTTATTTTCTGGAGCTTTTTCATCCATACTCAATCCATGCCACTTTCAACCTAATTTACCTATAACACACAGAAAATACATATCTTATCCGACAAAACAATCCAAGTAAATTCATATTTTCACCATTTTAAGCATCGAAAGTGCCATGAAACCATGACACATCATACGGAAAAGGTGACAAAAACATACCTAGGAACCTATGAAGCTTAACGATGATGTGGTATGCAACCATGATTGTTCCTTTAAGCATTAGGTTCCATCACCTAAGAGTTGGTTTGCATGACTATGACCAGACAATAGAAATTAGAATCATGCTTTCTTGGTATAATCACGGTTGCTCAATCATAGGATCACATCCTGAAAATCACTTCTCTATGAACCCGCTACTAGATCTATATGTCTTTGCCTATCAATATTTGAACTATCCATCAAATCATATCTATCCCTTTAAACAACCTGGTCATATGGCCTATCAGGATCCTGTAAGACTCCAATGTTACCTTTCTTGGCCCCAATTACTGGGACCACCTCATCATCCTTCATGAAGAAATTAAACTGTATCGGTGTGTATGGAGGGTATATCTGTATCCCTGGGGTATAAATGAGGCAGTGACTGCTACACGACTCTTTGTGAGAGAGCATACCTCTACTTGTAATATATTAAAATCCTTCATCATTTAGGCTAGATCCAGGACATCTGTCTTTGTAAATTAAGCTTTAACTCATCTCTAAAAGTCATCAAGATGTGCCTAGAAGTCAATAATAGCTTACACAGTGTAGATCCCTGTGCAACCTTCTATCTAGCCTTTTTCTGCTTGAATTTAGTTCGAAACCCAAATCTCATATATTTGTAAAGGGTAGTCATCTTGGTCTCAATAACTCTGAATCAAATATTGGTGGCCCTATGACTTTCCACTAAAATCTGCAAAAATTCTCTAGATATAGTAATCATACCTATAGAAGGAGCAATAGTGGATGGGCGAGTAGGCTCTGAAGATATGCCAACCGAATCTGAGGTTGAAGCCAGGGTTGATGAAGAAGTAGCTGGTGTCCCCTCGCCCTGCGTACTTGAGTTTGGAGGATCTCTCTGCTCCTCTATATCCATATAAACACAAATAACCACATCACCTACATGTGTATCACCAGGTTCTGTGGAAACTGTTGGGCCCTCTATTTGGGACCTAGGTACTGCTTCTGACTCTTTAGATCTCTTGGGAAGGTCTGGGTATGGCAGAAGATTCATACTCTTTGTTTATACAGTAGACTTAGAACATACACTCTCATCTATGCCTAATATCTCAAATACACTATCCTCATCTCATACTCAATGAATCATGAAAGAAAATTGTAGATTATAAGCTATCCGAATGCTCTGTCATGGATCTCATGCTAGAGGATAGCTGCAAAATAAATGGCATATCAGGACATTATAAAAGAAATCAGTGCTGCTCTCTCCCAATTCAACAAATTATTTAAAGCAGTGGGGAACAGTTAGTACTGGATTAGCAACCATAAAAACTTGGCCTCAAACATCAATTTACCCTTCTTGATCTCACCATACCCCTCAATCATTGGGCTAGCATCATCCAAATATGAAATATAGCTGGATATCCACCTAGCCATCTCAACCCTATCTCATTTGAGCTCAGTATCCCATATAATATATCAATCACGTGCGACTCTTAGTCTATAGTCACACTCAGTTGTAAATGTGAGAGTGATATAATAAGGTCAAAAAATAACTCGACAGATAGTCTCTGCTAACTGATCAACTCTAACCCCTTTCACGAGTGTATAACTAAGTTGTGGATGCTCTATGAATTTACACGGCCTGGAGCTCTGCGCATATGAAGGACTACTGTAGCTTGGTAAGATGCACAAGTCTTATGTACCAAGGCTGGGCTGTAAGAACCGAGTGGTCTAGTCATCTACTCTTGTAATACCCCAAACTTTTTGTAGCTTAAATTCATTCCTCAAATGTTAAGGGATGACTTCCAAAATGATTAATATTTGTTTCACATAAAATTTTCTAGATTTTAACTTTTATTATGTAGAAAATTAAATAAGCTTTCCATCGATACCAAATTTGCCCAAATGTAACACTCGATGAATAAGTTAGAGCATTTTTAAGTTTACAGTGTGCTAACTCGGCAGTCACCATGTCGCGGTGAAGGACAATTTCATAATCATCACTTTTTAGTGGACCACCACGATGTTGGCACATCTCGGCGAGGTCCAAATTCCCATTTGTCAATTTCCAGTAGACCTCTGCAATATTGGCGCATTGCGGAGAGGTCTATTTTCCCAATTGTCAAATTCTAATAGCCTAACGTGGTAGTGGTGAATCGTACCAAAGGATAAAATAACATTTCTATAGGGCACCACGATGGTGGCACATCGCGTTGAAGTTCCAAGTCCCAATTGTCAAAATCTAGTAGGACAACGCGATAGCTCTGCATTACGGAGGTCCCCAATTTACTGTTCGTCAGTTTCCAGTGAGCCACCGCGATAGTGAAGCATCGCGGTGGCTCATTACTATCGTGGTGGCTCATTAAATTGGGACCCAGTTATATTTTTCAGTTTCGTTTGGAATTTAAAAAGGCATTTTGGACTTTTCCCAGACCCCAATTCCATCCAAACATAAGATTTAGGGCTATTACAAGCATCTTATGATATATTTCTCAAGATTTCTCTCAACCAAAAACCCTAATCTTCAATAATCAACCTCAATAATCCCAAGATTCCACCATTCTTTTTCCAAATTAATTCAAGATTTAAGATTTCCAACACAAGAATCCCAAGAACCATCATTCAAGAGCATAAATAGAGTCTTAAAAGCAAGGTTGTTCATATAGTTCATCATACAAGGTATGTGGGGTTTGAATAAGGACAAATATTTTGTTCTTGTGCCCAAAAACTTGAATTTTATTAAAGATTGCATGATTTGCAAGTTGGGGTTTATACCCAAAGCATCTTGTTTTAAGTTTATGAAGATATTAGTGATTTAAGCCTTGAATTGTATGTTTATCCCACCTGTTTATTCTTTCAATTGAGGATTTATATTATGAATTGCACATCCCTATTGTGAATTGATAATTTCAAGTGTTTCTAAGATAATGGTTGAGAGTTAAGCTTCATTCTGAAATTGTGATCACTTAAGAAAATATGCTTTAAACCCAAGTATGAATTTTGATATTTCAGGAAGAGTATATTATTAGCATTCTTTAACAAACAAGCATTCATATTAGAAAGGAATATTGATCTTCCAAACCTAAGCTAAGATAGAAATCCACATTATTTATGATTTAAAGCAAAACTAAGTATAATTGGTTTTCCTTATAAACCCTTATGCTATTTTAAGGTGGATTTCCTAAAAGTTTTGAGCAATAAGTATGGGAGTAGTATTTAGCACCAAGTTGGGTATGATTCCAAGGTCTCATTCCCCAGAACTATGAGTCACCGTAGGTTTTAAATGCTTTTAGTAGGCTAAGATAGTGATCACTTAAGTTAAGGTTCTATTCCGATGTCAAGGGTAGAATAACTCTTCCCAACGTGGGCAAGACGTTGGACTCCATGTCAACTCACATGGTTTATGTCGGTTAGAAAAAACTCCCTGAGTCTCAAATTTCCTAATTTCCAAAGTTCCAAGATTTCCAAAGATCCCAAAACTTATAAGTTTTAAAAGAAAAGAATAATAGAAAAGCTTTTACAAGACTTAGTGTTATGACTCATTAGATTTACAAGTATGATTTGTTATACATGATTTTATATTTAGACATTTTAGATCATCAAGATTATATGAGTCATATACATACATTATGTATTTACTTTCTAATTATGATGATGTCTTACTTATGCATTACACCCCCATATACTCAGTACATCCTCAAAGTGCTGATATATAAATATGTCTATGTGCTACATTGTCTTATAATGTAGGTTCAGGTTCCCAGTATCAGCAGTGTGAGTAGTTCGAGCATCTCTATCTACGCTCCCAAATTGGTGAGTCCTCATGATTCGAGGGCCTACTTTTTCAAATTTTGATCTTTCATAGTAATTGAGTTATCATTTTTCATTTAGCCTGAGTTAGTTGGGGGTCTTCCCCTATGGATCTTTAGTTCTTTAATAGTAGAGGCTTGTCGGACTATGAGTTTATTTATAGACTTTCAGTATTTGTTATTCCGATAGTATCTTCAGTTTATTCAGTTCAGTTTGGTATGATATAGTATTATTTCTTTATTAGTTTATCTTAAAGTACGGTTCTGACCTAGTAGTAGGCTCAAAGGGTTAGCTTGGGGATACTCGTAGCCTTGAGCACCGTGTGATATCTCAGAATTAGATTTCATGGTGATACAAACTTGGTATCAGATCCTAAGGTTTAAAGAGTCCTAGGGAGTTAGACAAGACACGTTACGTAGAGTCTTGATCATGGGTTTGAAGTGCGCCACATCTATGAGCAAGATGCTATGGAGAATTTAAGGAAAATCTTCTTTCTTTTGTAATCCATTGTGCTTACAACTATCTCTATCTTCTATTAACTCATTATCTTTCATGATAGAATATGCCTCATCGCAGAGCAAATGCGCATAGGAATGATAACCATCCACCTCAGCCTGTTGATCCCCTGAATAAGAATGTGTCGCATGCCAAATTTTGGGATGCCTTTTAGGCGTTATCCCAATTTGTGACTGCTAATGTTCAAGCCAATAATTAGGCTGTAGTTCTACATCAACAAGGGGGTGAGTTAGCTGCAGCCAGACTTCATGACTTTATGAGAATGAATCCGCCTGATTTTTTTGGGTCAAAAGTAGGTGAAGACCCCCAATTGTATCTTGATGAGGTGAAAAAGATCACCCAAGTTATGCATGCCTTTGAATAGGAGAGAATAGAATTGGCTTCGTATTGGTTGAAAGATGTTACTTATGATTAGGTTTTACATATAGAAGAAAGGTAGGGGTGAGGGTGCAACTTCCATGAGTTGGCAGGTGTTTTCCTAGATAGGTTCTTTCAACGAGAGTTGTGAGAAGCCAAGGTTGAAGAGTTTATGAACCTGAGTCAAGGTTCAATGACTGTGAAAGAGTACTGCATTAAGTTTAACGAGTTATCTAAGTATTCTCCCGAGTTGATAGATGACACCAGATTAGTATGAGTAAGTTTGTTACTGGAGTGTCGGGATTGGTAATCAAGGAGTGTAGGACTGTCATGCTTATTAAAGACATGGATCTTGCAAGGTTGATAACTTATGCCCAACAGATCAAAGCAGAGAAGTTACAGGAAAGAGAGAGGAAATAAGAAGGCTAGAATAGTACAATTTAAGTATGGTCAACCAAGGTTTGTATGGGGAAATTGATCATAGTTTTAGTGTTATTTTCTATTTCCAGGGCCATCTTCATCTAGTGCTCCCACTTCCACTGGTAGATATGAGCAGTAGGTAAGTCTTCTATGTCTAAGTCCCAGAATAGTGTGAGAGGTAATCCCAATAATCTACCATGAGCTAAGTGTGGTAGAACTCATCCTGGTGAGTGCTTGACTGGACAAATGGGTTGTTTTGGTTGTGGCAAGCTAGGTTATGGAATTAGAGAGTGCCCGTATGCTAAGCAGGGAAATAGAGATATTCGTCCACAGACAGGGGCTCCCAGTGCACCAGCTCCTACAACTCGCCTAGCCCCTCCTTAGGGAGCATCATCCAGTACTTGTGGTGGTCAGCGCCAAAATTGGTTCTATGCTTTACAATCCCACCAGGAGTAGGAGAGCTCCCCAGATGTTGTTATTGGTATGATTTGTGACTTCCATTTTAATGTTTATATGTTGTTAGACCCTGGGTCAAGTTTCTATTATGTGACCTCATTGGTTGCTGTGAATTTTAAGATAAGTTCTGAAAAGATCCCTAAGCCTTTCTTGGTTTCTACACCAGTAGGGGAATCAGTTATTGCTAAAATCATTTATAGAAAGTGTCCCATTACTGTAATTCATAAGATCATGTTAGGTAATTTGATAGAATTAGACATAGTTGACTTCGAACTTATTCTTGGCATGGATTGGCTCCATTCTTATTATACATCCATAGATTGTCTCACTCGAGTGGTGAAGTTTCAGTTTCCCGATGAGCCAACCCTTGAGTGGTCAGGTAATTCAGTGTCTCGCAAGAGTTATTTCATATCCTATCTTAAAGACAGAAAGATGATCTCTAAAGGGTGCATCTATCATCTAGTTCTAGTTAAAGACATTAAGTTTGAGACTCCAACAGTTCAGTCAGTCATTATAGTTAATGATTTTCCTGATGTCTTTCCTGAAGATTTGCCAGGGCTACCTCTCGATAGGGACATAGAATTCAGAATTGATCTTCTTCCTGATACTCAGCCCTTTTCCATTCCTTCATATCATATGGCTCCTTCTGAACTTAAGGGGTTGAAAGAGCAGCTCAAAGATCTTCTAGACAAAGGTTTCATAAGACCTAGTATTTCTCAATGAGGTGCTTCCATCCTATTCATGTGAAAGAAAGATGGTTCTTTGCGTATGTGCATTGACTATTGTCAGTTGAATAAAGTCACAGTCAAGAAAAAATATCTTTTTTCTATAATTGATGACTTATTTAACCAACTCCAAGGTGCAAGTTATTTCTCAAAGATAGATCTTAGATCTGGCTATCATCAACTCAAAGTATGGGAATGCGATATTTTGAAGACAGACTTCAGGATCCGCTATGGTCATTTTGAGTTTCTAGTCATGTCCTTTGGTCTAACCAATGCCCCAACAACTTTCATGGACTTGATGAACCGAGTGTTCAAACAGTATCTAGACATGTTTGTCATAGTATTTATCGATGATATTCTTGTATACTCTCGTAGTAAGGATGATCATGCAAACCACCTCCAAATTGTGTTACAAACTCTTAGAGATCACCAGTTGTTTGCCCAATTTAGCAAATGTGAATTTTGGCTAAGGTCAGTTGCTTTCCTCAATCATATTGTTTCCAGTGAGGGTATTAGAGCTGATCCCCAAAAGACAGAAGCCATAAGAAACTGGCCTAGACCTATTTCTCCATCAGACATTAGGAGTTTCTTGGGTTTAGCAGGATATTACAAATGTTTTGTTGAGGGGTTTTCATCTATTGCATCTCCTATAACCCGATTGACTCAGAAAAAGGTTAAGTTTCAGGGGTCCGATTCCTGCGAGAAGAGTTGTCAGGAGTTGAAGACTCGACTCACTTCATCCCCAGTCTTAGCATGGACTGATGGTACGAATGGTTTTTTTGTGTATTGTGATGTCTCTAGAGTTGGTTTGGGTTGTGTTTTGATGTAGAGAGGTAAGGTCATAGCCTATGCCTCTAGGCATCTTAAGCCTCATGAAAAGAATTACCCAACCCATGATTTTGAAATAGCTGCTGTGGTGTTTGCTTTGAAAATCTAGAGACACTACCTATATGGTGTGCATGTTGATGTGTTCACGGACCATGAAAGCTTGCAATATGTGTTTACGCAGAGGGAGTTAAATCTTCATCAGAGAAGTTAGTTAGAACTACTAAAAGATTATGACATGAGTGTAATGTATCATCTGTGCAAGGCCAATATAGTGGCAGACACCCTTAGTCGATTCTTTATGGGTAGTGTTGTTCATATGGAGAATGATAAGAAAGAGTTAGCTCAGGAAGTGCACCATTTGGCTAGTTTGGGTGTTAGATTGGTTGATTCGGCTGAGGGTAGTGTTTGGGTGCAGAATAGTGCAGAATCTTCCTTAGTTTCTGAGGTGAAGGAGAAATAATATTAGGATCCCATCTTTGTTAAGTTGAATGAGTCGGTTAGAGATTAAAGGGTAGAGGTTTTCTCCCAAGGGGGAGATGGTGTGCTGAGATACTAGAGTAGACTGTGTGTACCATATGTAGATGGGTTGAGACAGTGGATTATGGCTGAGGCGCATGGTGCACGTTACTCCATTCATCCTGGTGCTACTAAAATGTACCGAGATTTGAGAAAAATCTATTGGTGGAGCGTATAAAGAGAGATATAGTGGAATTTGTAGCCAAGTGTGCAACTTGTCAATAGGTTAAGGTAAAGCACTAAAGTCTGGTAGTGTTTTGCAAGAGTTCATTATTCCTTCTTGGAAATGGGAAGAGGTGAATATGGATTTTGTAATAGGGTTACCCCATTTGAGTTGTCATCATGATTCAATTTGGGTTATTATGGACAGATTGAATAATTCAGCGCATTTCTTGCCAATTCATACATCCTATATAGCTAAGGATTATGCTATGTTGTATATTTGAGAGTTAGTCAGATTGCATGGAGTACCCTTGTCCATTATCTTAGATAGGGGTACTTAGTTTAGCTCTCAATTTTGGAAAGCTTTTTATAAAGGTCTTGGTACTCAAGTTCATCTTAGTTCCACTTTTCATCCTTAGACCGATGGTCAAGTGAAGTGGACTATTTAGACTCTAGAAGATATGTTGAGAGCATGGGTGCTTGATTTCAAGGGTAGTTGGGATGGGCATTTGCCGTTGATTGAGTTTGCCTACAACAAAAGTTATCATGCTAGCATTCAGATGGCCCCATTTGAGGAACTTTATGGGAGGAGATATAGATCACCTATCATATGGTTTGAAGTGGGTGAGGCAGTGTTGTTAGGCATAGATATGGTGTAGAAGCTATGGAGAAAGTACAGTTTATTCAAGAGAGGTTGAAAATAACTTAGAGTTGTCAGAAGTCATATGCGGAAGTAAGAAGAAGAGATCTTGAGTTAGAAGTTGATGATTTAGTCTATTTAAAAGTTTCACCCATGAAGGGGGTATAGAGATTTGGCAAGAAAGGGAAACTTAGTCCCCGTTATATAGATCCCTTCCGAATTTTGAGCCATATTGGGAAGGTGGCATATGAGCTAGAGTTGCCTTCAGATTTATCGTCCGTATATCCTGTGTTCCATGTGTCTTTGTTGAAGAAGTGTATTAGTGATCCAATGGTTGTAGTACCCTTAGAAAGTATAGAGGTTCATGATAGCCTCTCTCTTATGAAGAAATTCCAGTTGAGATCCTTGACTATCATACTCGTAGACTAAGGAACAAAGAAGTCCCCCTAGTCAAGGTTCTTTGGTGAAATCAATCCGTTGCGGGAGCCACTTGTGAAGCAGAAGAAGATATGTGGACCAAGTACCCTCATATTAATGCTGCAGAGTCAGATTCAGTTAAAGGTAACAAGTTTCCTCAGATCATCTCTTTTCAGTCTAAGCTTCAACTTTATATAGCCATTCCTTTGATAGTTCATGCATTTGCAATCAATTGAGTCATGCTTTCAGTCTAAGTATGAATTTTCATATTTCATGAAGAGTATATTATTAGCATGCTTTAACAAGCAAGCATTCAGATTTTAAAGGAAGATTGATCTTCCGAACCTAAGCTAAGATAGGAATTCAAATTATTTATGATTAAAAGCAAAAAAACGTATAATTGGTTTTTATTATAAACCCTTGTGCTATTTAAAGGTGGATTTCCTAAAAGTTTTAAGCAATAAGTATAGGAGTAGTATTTAGCACCGAGTTGGGTATGATTCCAAGGTCTCATGCCCCAGAATTATGAGCCACCGTAGGTTTTAAACGCCCATAGTGGGCTAAGATAGTGATCACTTAAGTTAAGGTTCTATTCTAATGGAAAGGGTAGAACAAATCTCCCCAGCATGGGCAAGATGTTGGACTTTATGTCGGATCACATAGTTTATGTCCGTTAGAAGAAACTCCATGAGTCCTAAAGTCCCTAAGACCCAAAGTTCCAAGATTTCCAAAGCTCCTAAAACTTCTAAGTTTCAAAAGAAAAGAATGATAGAAAAACGTTTACAAGACTAAGTGTTATGACTCACTAGATTTACAAGTATGATTTGTTATACATGATTTTATATTTTGACATTTTAGATCATCAAGCTTATGTAAGTCATATACATCCATCATGCATTTACTTTCTAATTATGATGATGTCTTACTTATGCATTATACCCCCATATGCTCAGTACATCCTCAAAGTGCTAATCCACAAATATGTCTATGTGCTACATTATCTTATAATGTAGGTTCAGGTGCTCAGTATCAGTAGCGTGAGTAGTTAGAGCATCTCTATCTACGCTTCCACAGTTGGTGAGTCCTCATGATTCGAGGGCCTAATTCTTTAGATTTCCATCTTTCATAGTAATTGAGTTATCATTTTCAGTTTAGCCCAAGTCAGTCGGAGGTCTATCCCAATGGCTCTCTAGTTCTTTAGTAGTAAAGGCTTGTCGGACTACGAGTTTATTTATAGACTTTCAGTATTTGCTATTCAGATAGTATCTTCAGTTTATTCAGTTTAGTTTTGGTATGATACAACATTATTTCTTGATTAGTTTATCTTAAGTTAAGGTTACAATCTAGTAGCAGGCTCAAAGGGTTAGCATGGGGCTACTCATAGCCTTGAGCACCGTGTGACGTCTCGGGATTAGGTTTCGGGGTATTACAACTCTATACCTATTGAATGCAACCCATAACTGTGGTACTTGACTCAACCCAGATAGATCATTCTAATGTTCCTTATAAATAATCCTCTTAGGTTTGCCTCCTTCTAAAATATGTCTGTCTATCTCAAATATATCTTGCATATCCTCTACATACCACCTCAGATTATCCTTATTAAGAGGTGCCTCCAAGGTATGTGTGGGGGTATTACTCTGCCCCTACTATACTGGTGCATCATGGGAAGCCTTCCCTATAGCCTCCTCATCTTGGGGTACCGCTGATGACTCCTCTTGCACAACATCCTCAGATGAATCCTGAAGCCACTCCTAAGAATGGGGGATCCTAAGTTCCAACCTGTGGAGTAGATTCATAATACATCTCCTTATTATCATCATCATCATCTGGTAGAGGAGTGTGTTGGGGTGACATTCGCACTGACTTCAACCATGGATGGGCTGCAATTGTCTAAGCAGCCTGGTGCATCCCTCTAGTAACTCTGCAAGTGATCCCAACTGTAGTGTCTGTACTTTGCTGCCTCGGGCACTCCTCCACAGAACCACTAGGCTTGGGAGACTCTGTCCATTGCCTTGAGGTATTGGCCTTCTTATTCTTTGCAACTTTAGGTGCCGTATGTACCTGAAAAAAAGTTGTTAGTTTCCAACAAAAATGAGGGATAGCAAAAGATGAAGAAAAACCCAAAATTAAAAAAAAGAATTTTTCCTCAATTTTCACACCCCTTTAACCTATTTGAAATCCTAACAATTACAATTTGCACACATATGTTAAGAATCATGATTTTCAAAGCAAACTCAATATGCTCAACTTGTGGTATTACTCTACACCTTCTAGTTCAACATCAGGTTAGGGCCTAACCTAAGAATTTCATTCAAAACAAGGCCCTACATTATAATTTTGGGATACTTCAAGGCTCCTACATACAAGCAGGAAAAAATCTATGTATTTTTCATGGGAATACATATATCAACTTGTTTAAACAATGAATAAATCAATGTATAACCATTAGGAGCCAAGAAAGTTACCTCTTTTAAGATAAACTAGAAGTGAAAAATGAAAAAGTTGAGCAAAATCAAAGTTGGAACTTATTTTTAGTGTCAATTTGGCCTTTACTTAAGTGTGGAGATAGCTTATGTTTTAAGAGGAAAGTTTGAATTCAAAGAGAAAAGTGATGTTTTGAGGATTTGAATGAGTTAGAATAAGGTTAAGGATGTTTAAATAAGAATAAGGGCTGTTTTAGGTCATATATATGTGTTGGCAGGCAAAAAATTTTAATTAAAATTTGGTCGACTTTTGACCTAGCCATGGCAGCCATTTGCGCCTGCCACCTGCGGCCTGACCTGTGGCATAAGTGCCACCTATGAACAGTAGGTGCAGGGTGCAAGTGTAGGGCTAAAATATTTTGGCCCTCTTTCCTGTAATCCTGACTTGGCTTTTTGACATTTTTCTCACTAGTTATGTTCCCAAAACGTAAAGTTATAGTCCCAAAAGTATGAGTAGGTGCCAATGTCCACAACTTTCCATTTTTATTCTCCAAATTTTGTCTTTTCAATTTATTTCCCAACTAACCTAGTCCGTGTGGGACTTGTGACCACGATGGGTTAGTCACATAATTCCCTTACTTGTAGATCGAGAAATGTAGCATTCTTATAATATACCAAGCAAGTCCATAAGGTAAAACCTACAAAGAAAAAACAACAAAAATGTGAACATTAATATAGTGAGTTTACTCCCACTCAACGCTTTATTTAACATCGCGGCACGACGTGACTGTGTTGGTTACTTAGACTTTACCGACAAGCCCATGGGTTGCCTCCCATACAATTCTTGGTTTAACGTCACGACATGATGGATGTATGTTGATTACTCCAAATTCATAAAGATACCTATAGGGGTACCCTCTAGGGTCATCAATATAATCAATTACCGACACCACTCTCATGTTGTAGGTTGCATCATTTATTTTTGGATGTTGAAAGTGGCTTCCTTATCGTTGACTCTGATTTCAACTCTCCTTTCTCCATGTCAACCATTGCTCTACATGTGAACATAAATGGTTTTCCCAA
This sequence comes from Capsicum pubescens, assembly GCA_030864215.1. Classification (NCBI taxonomy): domain Eukaryota; kingdom Viridiplantae; phylum Streptophyta; class Magnoliopsida; order Solanales; family Solanaceae; genus Capsicum; species Capsicum pubescens. The sequence goes on along the minus strand of CM061543.1, from coordinate 192,527,303 downwards.
TATAATGGGTATCTCGTTGTCAACCTTACAGTCCAAAATGACAAAGTCAACTAGAATATGAAATTTTCCATTCTCACAATCACATAAAAAGAGATGCCAACAAGTTTAGTTTCCCTGTGGTCAGCTATCAACATCCGCATTGAAGTCGGTTTCGGAGGGTTCAAACCCAATTGCTTGAATATGGCCAGCGACATTAGCTTTATGTTGGATCCTAAGTAACTTAAGGTTATGGAAAATCGGGATGAACCAATAGTACATGTTATAGTGAATGCTTTGGGTTCACCCTTTTTGGAGCCAAAGACCTCATAGTTATAGCAAAACAATGGTGCAAGCCATCAATATCCTCGATAGTTTCTCCTTTCTTTATTATCACCAATTGTTTCATAAACTTGGCATATCCAGGAATCATCTCCAACACATTGAGAAGAGGAATATTTAAGCTCAATTCTTTTAACATATCAATAAATTTCTTGAATTTTCCTTTCTCTCTTTTCTGCTTCAGTCACTGACGAAAATGTGGGGGTCATCTCAGAATCTATATTTTCCCTTAACAACTGCCTCATCACCACCTATTGTCCTTTCTAGATCCTCAACAGGTGTCTTAGTATAATCAACTTCTACAACAGGTAGTGGGGTATCCATAATAGTAGTATCACTGCTGGTGGTAATGGCAAGAACATGGCCATCATTTTTAGGATTCTGCAGTGTGTTGTTTGGAAAGGTACCTGGTTTCCTCTGGTTTAGAGTTGCTGACATCTACTCTTGTAACTGCTTGATAGCAGTGTCATAAGATTCAACATTTTGGGTCAACCCTAAAATGTCAGCCTTAATCTCCTTACGACTGATCTTTTGATTTTCCTAACCCTTCACCATCTTAGCCAGCATCTCTTCCATTTTTTATTTTGCATATCTTCTGCCAGGCAGAATGTGCCTATCTCTCTTATCACAGTAGTCATCATTCTTTCTCCAGTAACTATCTCGCTCTCTAATACGGTCTCTGTATATATCATAGTAGTTACGACCATGGTTCCTTTTCCCTTGGACTTAGAAACTAGCTAACTGACGATCTAGATAATATGTTTCCTCTTCTAATTCATAGTTGTAAGCTTTGAAGACCGACCCCTAAGCTGCGACTATATTTACTTTCTTTGAAGTTGCTCCTGAAGGATTCTTTGCTAGTATCCCCAGATCAGTTCTTAGAAATGGAATCTCTTGTGCTACTGAGTCATCAGCTACTTTATATTTGCAGGAGCATATTTTCCAGATCCCATCTCGTCCTCCCGAGTTTCGCACCCTCGGTTAGTGAGTGAGATCTGATCTAACATCTCCGAAGCTTCTTTCCAGCGTAGTCTCATAAAATCTCCTCAAGATATGGTGTCTTCTATGGCCCTGGAACTGATTGCCAAGGATTAGTTGAATATATACAATCAGATCATCCCTGATAGCCGATGGTTGGGCACCATACACAACTTTCTCTTGAGCCTGAACCATGCCTCGTACATAGATTCTCACTACAACTGCCTGAAATTATAGATCTTATCCTTAAGCTGCAATATCCTAGATGGAGAAAAGAACTGTTTCAAGAATTGATTGCACAATTTGTTCCATGTCGTGATAGTGCCTCTTGGCATTTCCCCAACCATAAATACTCTTCTCCTATAAGTAAGAAGGGTAACAACCTCAATCTAAGTGCTTCCTTATTTACCTATGGATTTGTATATGAACTGTAGATCCCGATGAAATTTTCAAGGTGTAAATTTGCATCATTTGTAGGTAGATCTGCAAACACACTTTTCAGATTTAAGAGATAGATAATTGCACTTGTTATGTAAAACTTGATACCTGGGGGTAAAAGAGGAGGTATAATAGATCCAGTCTCTACTGGCTCAAAGTATCCTACTTCTTCTTCATCATATATATGGTTGCACATACTGATATGCTGGGATTACTTGAACATGAACACCTCTTGCTCTATTCTGATTTCTCCTGAGTGTTGCTCGGCGATCTGCTTCTTGTCTCTATTCAATAGCCCTGCCTTCTGAAAAACCTGCTGGGCTTCTTCTGTGTCCCTCCTCTCATTCTTAGATAGAACTAAAAGCTTATCTATTTATCGATCAACAATATCTTGTGCACCTTCAGTAGGAGGGGGAGATAAAACAACACAAATCCCTTTAGGATTGTCATCCTTTTTCTATTCAACAATCATAATAGGTATTTATAGGATCCTCTGAAGATTCGGATTTACTGGGAGTAAGGGATTGCCTCTACTCCATGTGCTAGGAATACACCGGTGTATGCCCAACTAAGAACAAAAACAAAAAGAAAAACCCAAAAACCTGCAATAATTTCAAATCACAAATCAACACCATATTCCTCGACAACGACGCCAAAATTTGGTGACGTCTAAGCTACACCTCCTCTCAGAAGATGATAAGGTCTTTGCCAAATATAATAACCCAACAAAGGTTGGGGTATAATCCCAAGGGAATACGTGGATTCACAGCTCTCAGTTGTTGTAATTAACAGGTTAAACTGGGAAAGTAAATAGGGCATTTTGAGTATCAATGTCTAACTAGTAGCAAATATCAACTTCAGTGGTAATCAGTCGTAAGTGAACACTAGGATTGTGTTTCCCCTTTTTTCTCAACTCTGTAGGCTTATCGTGCTTTGTTGAACTAACCCAATACCTTACATGGAGAACTAATAAGTTGTGTACCTTCTACAGTCTTTTGACCAAGTAGAAGGATCTCACCCTTTATCTTTTGAATCTCAGGATGTCGTATTACTAACCCTTATATTAATCCCAGTTAACTATTAATTTTTAAGTCTCTAGTTATTAGATGAAATATAACATTCTCACTAAGATAAAACCTAGAAGTGTGGATCGACAGATAAGCTTAAAATTACAATTGTTTTTATATTTTTCTAGTCACTACTCCTCTTTTGTAGTAAGTATCAATAATCTAGGCAGGCTCCTAACGTGTGCACCCTTCACTATATCTATCATATAGAAGATAAAGCAATACATGCATCGGTATCGATTCAAAACAATAATAACACTTCCCTTACTTCGTCAATCCGTCAGGGTTTTCACAACTTTAGCTATGAGTTTTTAGGCGCTCATACTTGTGAAATAATCAACAACATTCATAGTTCAAAACATAGATGAAATCACAATGATAAGAAGTAGAGAAACCCACAACCGTAACTAAATTAATCAGCTGAAGTTAATACAAGAAAATCCCAAGATCAAAATCGAATCTTGAAATCACAATATGTTTGTGAATATCAATAGTGTGTAACTTCTACTAAAAACACATAAAGGGTATTTATAGTTCATGAGGAAACCTTAAAACCAAAGCTCGAATGATATAGGAAAAAATTGGGTTAGTAGCCACTTATGGTCTACACTTGCACCCTGACCCTGGGTGCAGGTAGCACTTGCGGCCTGCAGGGTGAGCGCAAGTACCGAGAGCAAGTGCAAGAACATAATTTTCCTGCAAGTCAGCTCTCGGGATTTTGGACTTATGGCACTTGCTTTGCCCATATGCGGTCCATAAGTGCTACTTGCGGTCCACATGTTGACTTATCAAGTATCGGGAGTCATCTTTTCAACACTTCTTCTAGTCCCGAACATGATTTGATCACGACAAGCCAAAAAGTGTCCCGAACATCCATAGTTGTTCTAATAAATAGCCAAAAATACCTTTTTCATATTTCTTATGAACTTAGCATCGAAAACATGATTTCCTGAAAAACATACCAAAAAAACATCATATCTAACAGAACAACCTCTGAAACTTGTATAGTTTCCTCATTTTAAGCATCGAAAATGCTATATTTCTATAGAACATTAGTATCCATATCATCATCACAATATCCACAACCTTGGAGGGTATATAAGCATGTTATCATAGTCATCTTCCAGCTTTACTGGGTATATAATAAGTATCATTAAAATCATCAGCACTTGTATATAAATATAATTCTCAATACTAAAATTTATCATCGGGTTTTACCCAGAAGTTATATTAGCAATTCAGCATCTTCCTTCATCTTATATTGGAGAAATATATTTATGGATATGATAGGTGCACGAACTGAAGCAGTAACTAAAAGAGTGTAAATCCGTAAGTCTATTGCCCGGAGTGAACTTTAGGGCTAAATCATTATAAAAATGTAGAAAGGATCGGAACCTCTCACGATTGGAGCAATTAGTAATATCAAATCATAGACAAAAAATGTCTCGCTCAAATCTTTGAAGCATAATTATTAATGTCTTTTACATGTAAGTTATTCGTTTAAGACGGACAATTATTATTATGATGACATACATTATTAGGTAGCAGGTGGGCTTTAACACTTAGTGACAATTGTAATAAGATTATAATATATCTAGAATTTTGTCAATCACCGATGAAACAATCATGAATGTACTAAATCTATGCATGCCATCACCGGTATTCATACAATGGAACCATAAACATAAATAAACGAATAAAATACAATCACATCTTTTACAAAGATAAAGACTTTTCGGATGGTCAATTCATATCATAACACGGCCTTGGGCCCAATAGTGTGCCCAGAATAATTATAAAATCACAATCACAGCCTTTGGCCTACATACATATCGAGAACCCATATCAATAATCATATCTATACATCATCTCATATTTATATTTAATAGTGTACTTATGAGGCATAACATCTCCATAAGCCATAAGGCATCTCTATAATCATCTCACAACTAGGAGGCATAATATATCAATAAGCATCTGACATCTAGGAGTCATCTTATATCTAGGAGGCATATATCATTTCTATAAGGCATATTGCATCTATAGTCCATATATCATAACTATGTCTATGCCTATATTATCAAGAATATCAATGGACCACATCATAAGTCAAGTACGGAATGTCATAGCATACATGCAAGCTATAAGTCATAATTTGAGGAAAATCATCATAATTTACCAAGTAGCAAAGTAACCTTATTCTAAAGGCTCAATAATTTTAACTATCCTATCATTCGCAACTATGTCCACAAGGGCAAACACAAGTCTTAGCCTGAGGTGAGATGAAAGAACCCACTTCTAATCAATAATTTCCATATTTAGGCAATGTATGCCCCAAGCTAGGCTAAGGTATCTAGTTTAACTTCTAGATGTAAAGCAAGTCATAACAAATCCTAATATAGGAATTTCGCTTAGAAACATCGGCATTTAAGTTAACTCTACCAAAATTAATGTTTCAAGTTCACCACAATATCCTAAATAAGGTTAACTATACTAATAGTTCTTCCAATGCTAAAACCACATCCCTAACCTAGCCTTATATCATATCCATTCTACAAATTAGTTCAATCTAGTGAGAAGGCAATAGAATTCTAAAATGTTATTAAGCATTTCAACTTACAGGTCACATCCCTCATCTAATCCCCAAACTTTAATATTCAATACAAAGACATTCTACCCATAATCAAACATAACATTCGCATACACATGCAATATATAACAAGCATCATCTTACGAAGAAGAGTAAACAGAAGCCTACCTCAAAGTCGAACCAAAAATCTCTAAATCATTCACCAAATGTCCATCTTTATTTCACAATCCCAAAATGCTATCACACTATCAAAATCATAATCTAATCATCAATATGAGAATAACGATACCTATATTGAACCATTGTGCTTTGGGTCCAAAAACGACACCAAAACCCCCATGTGGGTCCTACTTATGAAAATCACATTTCCAAGATCAACCCAATGTTCATACATGTTCAAGGAATAATAACCCTCAAGAATGGGTGAAAACAAAGCTATGTTTTGGGCTAGATTAAGCCTTCAAGAATTTTGGAATTTTGGGTCAAGAACCAAGAAATTCATTAAGGGATGAAATCTTGCCTTAAATCCAAAGATATTTGATATTATAGATGTTAATCAAGCTCCCAAGTCACCCACAAGACTCAATTTTGAGTTAGCATACTCTTTTTAAGGTTTTGGGCTCTCAAGAGTGAGTGGGTAATGTCCAAAACGCGACCTAAGGAGTCCTTCTATACCCAACCTAGGTATCCAGGTATGGTAATTGCACAACAAAGTGTGCAATCACACTACTTGGCTGCAGGAGAAGGTATGGCGATCGCCATACTCCTTGCTGTGATCGTATTCCACCATTGCCTTGGGATTCATTGAAAATATGATATACATAAATAAACTATTTAACCATACTGCATTCGGCGTTCCAGGTGCAATGGTGACATCGAATTTTGTATCTGGGGTCATTTCGATCAAATATGGGTCCCACACCCATATTTTTAATTTTTTAACTTTTCAACCAATAGGTCAAAATAAGCTCGGGTGACTTGGCATCCAAACAAAAGGTCTACCTAGCCTAAAATCAATATTCTAAAGTTTCTGGTGCAGTTATAATAAACATCCAAGATCGTTTTACTAAAGTTTTTGTCTGATAGCCATTTGGAATCAACGAAAACTTCTAAACAAAGAATTAGCTATAAGAACAAAATAAACTGCCCGATAATCGAACTGTCATTCCCAGCAAGTCATAAATGACCTGGGGCAGCTATGGAAAGCCCTAACAACAAAAATAAGACGAAATATGAAAAAAGACCTAAAAGGTCATTATAATTTCCACTACTAAAAGGACTTTCATCCCGAAAGTCAATGGATAGAAAAAATCTCAATAGATCAAAAGAATGAGGTACTGGGACCCCATGTTCCGAGCATGACTTCCCAGATAACCCCCAAGAAGAGAGAACACTTCCAAGGGATTTTGCCATAGATATTGGTTTTTCAACCAGCACTCTCATTTCACTTCTAAATAGTCAAACCTCAACTTCAACCAACAATTGATCACCAACTGATCACACTGATACTATCTCGACAACCAAACAAATCAATCAAAGGCTTATCCAAGAAAAAAATAACCTAAGACATGAGTCATACCACTGAATCTGAATCCAAATATAACTTTTCTTTACCATTTCATACTTAATATCTACTCCAAATCGGAAGAAAATCACCTGAGTCCTATCCGCACAATCTTATCACAGAGAACTCAAAGAACTTAAGTTGATTCACTGACCATGCACATGACAAACATGACAATCATCCTATAAGGTTCTATCTAGGCAAACATATAGAGATAATCAAGGAATACAATTTATGCCAATGCTATTACTAGTCCAGATGACAACCAAGACTTAAACCCAGAAGATCAAGGCATAACTACTCATCAATGAACGATCGCTCGAAGATTTCCCATCAACTGAGAATAATCCAAGAGGAATCCAACTCAATCATATTACTCCTACTAAGTATATCATCCAAAATTCTCGTAGAAGACTGAAGACTCAAGGTCAAAGCTAAAAGAACCAATACCAAGTTCATGGGCGATCATCTAAGCACTTATCAATATTAATCAAATCAAAGTTGACAACACCGAATAGGTAACAATGGAGTAGGCTCAACCAACCTATAAATTAAACTAAAACTGAGACAAATCTAAAATAAAGGTTGCACTAAAGCCCTATAACTCCAAGCTAAAATCTCAACATCAAGGTGAACTGCTCGGTCTTAATTGCCCAAACCAAACTTGAAGACGGGTACGCATTAATACTCTAAACTTATCATAACTTCCAAATCGCCATCCCAAGGCATTAAATCCAAACTAATGTCAAATACTCACATCGACCATACTATCTAAACCAGACATATCTGTACCCTAGCATGCCAAGCCAAAATCAAAACGAAGCTAAAGAACAAAATCATAATAATAGATAAATCACCGACTGAAAACACAGGAAATCCACTCCATATTTGTTGGAGGGTATAAACGATCAAAACATGCTCAAGAACTCATAAAGGGTACAAACCATGCTAATGACGGCAAAACTCTAGCACCTTAGAGAAATGCAACTTAAGACAGAAACTAACCAGTCTAACACTCTATAGCAGCAAAGAATAGACATAGGCATATATCATCGACAAAAAAACACTCCATCAAGCCTCATCAGGCCGAACAAACTCTAAAATGGGGATTTCCTGAATCCTCCTAAGTAGGGCAATCATTAGTCGATCCATCCATGAATCACATCATCGAAGAAGAAAAATACCAATCTTGAAACAAAGGTGAATGTCCACTACAAAAAGATCAAAAAACTCAAGATGACAAATTTCCAATTTGTAAACTTAAGAAGCGATCATGTGAACTATCATCTATCTCCAACTCTATAACTCTACTAAAGAGAGAACTACAACATGGTGAGAATGAAGCATCCAACTCCACATTATAGCAAGGGAAAACCATTACAATGAAAAAAACCCAACAAATCTGACAGATTAATCCAAAACATCTCAATATTCAAATCCAACAGCTGTTAGGAAATGAATAACCATAAGCGAAGAATGCATCCAAACTGGTCAAGCTCACAAACGGGTTATATAGAAAGAGATATCCAAAGCGGCAACCTTCTCACATAGGAGGCAAGTCTAAGAGTCTCAAACTCAAAAACATGCAATATAACTAAATTGCCAACTCTAGAACCATACAGAACCATAGAAGGTCAGCTTATCTTCGATATCACAATAAATTCATGAATCAACCTAACACAACTAACCAAGAGGGGAAACAATCAACCTCGCCTTGCTATGGAAAAAAATCATTAAATTGGACTATAGCTGTTCCAGCCACCGAATAAGAATTGCAAAGATATAGAATTCTAACTAGATAACACTAGTTTATACAGCTACCCATCAAGGATCAATTACATTAAGTAATTATATCAAATAATATCAATAACCTCAAGCAGTGATGCAATATCAATAGCCATATCAACATCAATATAATGAATAGTCAGTATAAAAATAAATATCAATATCATCTACCATTCAAGGCACACCATAAAGTCTATGTTCTAAGATAAATTGAGACTCGAACGCAAATGCTTCACACATAGGGAGTAAATATCAATATAGAACTACCCCATCCGCTACTAAAAGAAATAAACCATAGAGGTTGTCATAAAATCATGAATTCAATAACAAGGCACACAATAACCAATATGAACTCATTAAGACATATAATCATCAATGGGTATGAAGACCCTAATACATATAATGTAAAATCTAAATGCAGGGAAATAAAAACACATCAAGCATGGTAAAATCTACAACCACATGCCTGACAGATCTAAGAGAGAGCAAATCTTAATAGTTCCAAACTTGGACCGACCAACTGAATCATCAACTGAGGCACCAAGTGCACTATCTCTTACTAAATATGCCACAATTATTGTGAGGTTGATTTTACTGAGCTGAAAGACTAGTAATCACATATTGAGGACACTCTCTAGACTAGTAGCCAATCTCTGTACAGTCGTAGAAAACCCCTAAAAACACATGGAGAGAACACAGACTGAGCCCAAATGGCTGGCCAATTGATGCTGAGAGTACTTACTACCAATGTCCATCCTTTTCGCAATCATAGCTTGCCTCAAGAAATCTAGGTTGGCAGGGATTCAAGCTAACTTTGTCTGATTACTAACTCGTATCTGGGGAACTCTTTCAACCAATGTCTCATCATGCCACAACCAAGGCAACATCCTCAAATACTCTGAGATATTGGCCCTCATAATTTAAAATGACTGTTATGGCCTGAAGACCTACACCAATAAATCCGAAAGGTCTGTGAGAACTCTACCTACTATGATCACCATAACTAATGTATGAACCACCATAGTCTAAAATATTACCTATGTAGAGCTAATATGCTGCAAGTTAAGATGAACTCTACTGAAAGAATCCTCACTCATAGAAGAAATGCCGATTGTACAATACCAAGGTCATAGCCTCTTGCTGTGACCTCCATAAATCTTAATACATACTCTCTCTATGGCCCTTATATAATCAATAATCTAAGAGAAGGAAAAGATAGCTGTAATTAAGTTTTTCTATACCAAATGAAGTGGTAGTGCTGATCCCCTAATAAATCGATACACCATATCCTTTTTTGAAGGATATAACATTGGAAAATGTCTAGACTACTCAAAAAATTCAATCTCGTATGCAGAAACTGGTAAAGAAACTTAATGAACATAAACAAATCCAACTCTAGCCTGACAACTTACTCAATGAATCAGATGTTAACTGTGAGGGATCTGCAACATGCTCAGGACCCCTAATGCTGACCTCGATGAGATGAAGTAGTGACGATCTTTACTGGAGATTAAGCTGGCCTCAAATCCTTTGGATGATGCTACAGATATTTGATATCCATCTTTAACTCCCTAGTTTGGCACTACATTGAATTTCGTGGTAATGTACTATTTGCATTTATTGACCATCTTGCATCATCCCTTTGGGATAGAATAGAGTCAAAGAATATGCTTGACGCTCATAATAATGCAAACACATGATAAGGAGTGAAGAAATTAATTTCCTAAAAATGTCCCTGCAGCCTTCTGAAGATAGGTTATGGACGTCTCCACACCGATTCTCATGACACTAGAAACACTTAGCTCTTGTACTAACACACCGCTGAAACCTAGGCTTGGATACTAATTTGTCATGACCATATTTCTCATATCATGATGGAACCTTCTATAACCTACCAATAGGCAAGTCAATCCCATAGTCCAAAATGGCTAGTAACTGACTACCCAAATAGATAAAGGAAATAATACGAAAAAGATTTAATAATAAGTCAAACGCATAATATATTTCCATAACCTGGTGGTATTAGTAAAAGAGCTTCTACATAACAAGAATCCAAATTGAAGTACAATTGAATATATTGATACAACTTTTCTCAGAATATAACATAGAGACTAGTCTAGTACATAAGAGAAAGATAAGAAATACTCCAAACATTAGGACCTCACTATAAGTTTGAAAACTATGGTTGCTTTGTACGATGCACACATCAACGATGATAACTCGTACTATGATCTGCAAGCTACAAAAGTGTAGTATGAGTACAAAATACGTGGTAATCAGTATCTAACGACCGACTGATCTCCAAAGTTAAAGAAGATAGATACAACAGATAAAAAGAATATAAAACTATACCCAAATATCCAGCAACCATATAAAATAGCCAGTGAGAAAATAAGGATAAACTATCCTATTCATGTCCAAGAGACCAACATATAAATACTAAGGAAGTAGTAAGAATGTACTATCTTATTCAAGTCATACTTAGGAATCTCAACACTATACCATATATCACTGGACAATATGCAAGTAAGAATAGAAAGAAGAAACTTATAGGTATACAAGGCCTCCGAATGAGTATATAATCCAAGGAGATGAAGGAAATGAGGCATATATAATAAAACCATAGCTACATATAGCTAAGTATGCATAACCAACCATAGATATATATAAAAAAGGTCTATGACCAGGATCTACTCAAAGTACAACCTAAATCATTAGACTATCTATTTAAGACCTTATAATCATAGTAGGAGCTAGAGCTGGAATACTTAGGGTTCTAGTACATATATCAAATCATCAAAGAGTCATGCATAGTCATATAATCATAAGATAAAAGCGTCCAAAATCATACCTCAAGTCTCGATACCGAATCAATGACCAATATATCATAAACTAGACATAATAATGATAATAACAATGATAATAACAATGTCAATAATTGTGAGTAAGTGGCTAATCTAAACAACCAAATACCTAACCAAGCCTATCACATGCCCCCACTGCCCCAGGATCCCCCATACCTATGACCCCCCCAATATGGGGTGATAGATATTAATGTAAACTGGTGATAAGCAATGTGCATGTAAAAACGAATGCAACAGAATCCACAATACCAAAAAGAATCAAAGTATATAATTTCCATACATAGGGCTAGCCAGACCCGAACCACTAGATGTATACATAGGCACATCAATATAATCAAACTCCGTCCTTGTCGAGTATTAATGTCATCATCATAATATCCTCTGGCCTTTCCAGGTATCGATATCATCATCACAATATCCTCTAGCCTTGCCGGGTATATAAGTATATCATCATATATTTTTTTGGCTTTATCGAGTAAATAATCAGAATCATCATCAGGAAATGTATATACATATAATTATCAATACTAAAATTTATTATTTGTTTTACCCAAAAGTTATTTTATCAATCCAACATCTTTCTCCAAACCATTTTGGAGAGATTTGTATCAGGATATAATAGGTGCACGAACTAAAGTCATGAGTAAAAGTGTGTAAATCTGTAGTTTAATGCCCGAAGTAAACTTTGTGGCTACATCATTATAAAAGTGTTGAAAGAGTAAAATTCTCTCATGACCAGAGTAATTAGTAATATAAAATCATAGGTCGGAATTTGTCTAGGTCAAATCTTTAAAGCATCATTGTTAATGTCTTTTACATATCATTTAAGACAGATAATTATTATTAAGGTGAATTCCAATTTTTAGGTAGTAGGTAGGCTTTAACCCTTAATTAGTGACAACAATAATAAGATTATAGTCTAATTGGAATTGTATCAATCACTGATGCAACGATCATGAATGTACCGAATCTATGCATACCATCACCAGTATTCATTCAATGGAACCATAAGCATTAATATACCAATAACCTACAATCACATCTTTTACAAGGATAAGCACTTCCCAGATGATCAATTCATAGCATAAGATGGTTTTGGGACTAATAATGTGTCCAAAATTATTATAGCATCATAATCACAACCTTTGGACCACATACATATTCGAAAATAATATCAATAATCATATCCATATATCATCTCATATTTATAAGAGATAACGTATTTCTAAGAAACAACATGTCCCTAAACCATAAGGTATATCTATAATCAGCTCACATCTAGGAGACATAACATATCAATAGTCATCTCACATCTAGGAGGCATAACATATCAATAGTCATCTCACATCTAGGAGGCATAAATTATCAATAAGAATCTCAAATCTAGGAGGTATAATATATCAATAAGCATCTCACATTTAGGAGGCATAATATATCAATAAGAATCTCTCATATAAAAGGCATAATATATTAATAAGAATATCACATTTAGGAGTCATCTCATAACTAGGAGGCATATGTCATATCTATATGACATATCACATCTATAGGTCATATATGATAACTATGTATATGCCTATATTATCAAGCATATAATGGACCACATCATAAGTCACGTCTGGAATTCCATAGCATAGCTACAATACATAAGTCATAATCCGGGGAAAGTTATCATAATTTACCAAGATGCAAAGTAACCATATTCTAAAGTCACAATAGTCTCAACTATGACTAACATCCACAACTAAGTCCACAAGGGATAACACAAGTCTTAGCATAAGGTCGGCCAAAATAACCCACTTCCAATGCTCAATTTCCATAGTTAGGCAATTTATACCCCAAACTAGGATAAGGTATCTAGTTTAGCTTCTAGATGTCAAGCAATACATAACCAATCCTAAGATAGGCATTCTGCCAAGAAACATGGGCATTTAAGACAACTCTACCTAAATTAGGGTTTCAAGTTCATCACAATACCCCTAATAAGGTTAAATATACTAACTATGCTTCTAATGCTAAAACCACATCCTAAACCTAGCATTATGTCATATCCATTCTAGAAATTGGTTTAATTTAGGGAGAAGATAATAGAATTCTAAAAGGGTATTAAGCATTTTAACTTACGTGTCAAAAACCTCTTCTAATCCTCATAATTCAATATTCAATACCAAGTCATTCTACCCATAATATAACTTAACATTCATATTCACATGCAATTTATAACATGAGTCATCTTATGGAGAAAATTAGACAGAAGCCTACCTCAAAACCGAACTACAAATCTCTAAATTGTTCACCAAACCTCCATCTTCATTTCTCAATCCCTAAATGCCATCATAATATCAATATTGTAATCTACTTATCAATACGAGAATAATGGTACCCATATTGTACCATTGTACTTTAGGTCCAAAAACAACATCAAAAACCCCAAGTATGGACCACTTATAAAAATAATATTTCCAAGGTCAACCCAACGTTAATACATGATAAAGGAATCATAGCCCTCAAGAATGGGTATAAACTAAGCTAAGTTTGGTGCTAAATCAAGCTCTCAAGATATTTGGGGTTTTGGTTCAAGAACCAAGAAATTCATAAGGGCTTGAAATCTTACCATAAATTCAAAGATATTCATGATTATAGATGTTGATCCAGCTCCCAAGTCACCCACAAGACTCAATTTTGAGTTAGCACACTTTTTTTTAGGGTTTTTGGCTCTCAAGAGGAAGTGAGACTGGACAAACCTCAGCCTAAGGGGTCCTTTTATACCCACACCAGGTATCCAGGTATTGAAATCGCAAAACAAGGTGTACAATCACACTACTTGCCTGTAGGAGCAGGTATCCAATTGCAATACTCCTTGCTGCAATCACAGTACTTGCTGTCAGCATAGCTAATATATGAAACTTTGATATTTTGTAAGTTTCCACCAATGCCTCGAGATTCATTCAAAATTTGAGATACATAAATGAACAATGTAACCAAACTAAATTCGATGTTTTGAACACAATGGCAAAGTTAGATTTTCCATCCGATGTCGTTTTGACAAAATATGGGTCCCATACCCATATTTCTAATTTTCCAACTTTTCGACCAGTAGGTCAAAATAAGCTTGGGTTCGTCGGGACCAGAATCAAAGGTCAACCTATACTAAAATGATATTTCAGAGCTTTTAGCATAGTCAGAATTTTTATCTAAGAATTTTTACTAAATTTTTGATCTGATAGTATTTTGGAACCAGTGAAGACATCTAAATAGGGAATTAGCTGTACAAACCAAACGATTTGCCTGGTAACCAAACTATCAGTCCCTGCAAGTCATATATGACTTGAGACATCTATGGTAAAACCCTAATGGAAAAAATAAGAATAAATATGAAAAATTACCTAAAGGGTCATTACAATAGCATAGGAAATAACTTATAAACAATATGGTCAAAGGCTTATCATTAGAATAATTGATAGCATATACATGGAATAACCAATAGCTTATCACAATATGATCCATATATAATCATAACATATGTGACAATCTAATCCATTAGTCCATGTACATTATTTCTAATGCCATCATCACCAGAACCATCAAGTACCAAGGTTCCTCAGTATTTCCTTAAAAGGGCATTCTCTAGGCACTTAATAAGTCTATAAAGGCTTTAAGAGAGATATTCATCAATCTTGACTTAAGGTGGGTCTAATAACCCACATATAAATCCCCAAAATACATTTTAAGGCAAGTCCTACCCCTGACTAGACTAAGATATCTAAATCCACTCTTAGTTGTATAGCAAGCTACTATTAACCCAAAGGTAGAGATTCTTCTCAAGCACATTAACTAAGTCCAATGAAAACTTGGGCAATCCTCATTAGTGCAAGCAACTATGGAAAAACATACTCTAAGAATGAGTGTCTAAAGCATTTTTACGTAACTTGACTAATCTAAGGCATTCTGATGCTAAACAAGAATAATGAAGTTCAATTCACCTATAGCATATGAAACAAGTCAAGTGTCTCAACTCTATGGTTTCAAATTAGCCTAAATGGTCCCACTAACCCAATTCTTGCATTTCATCAATCCAACACCTAAAACCCATCCCAAATCAACAACAATATCTTAAACATACTATGAAGTAGCTCAATCAAAAAAGGGATAAACCTAGCCCATCTCGACGCCAATAAAGTTTAATAGTCTACTAAAATAATGGTTTTTCCCTTTTGAGAAGCCTCCTTAAGATGCCAAGCAATCATAAACACATTCTACTCATCAATACGAGAATAATGATACCTAGATTTCACTATTGTGCTATGAGTCCAAAAAATAAATCAAAAACCCTATATTGGTCTCACTTACAAAAATTTGGTTTCCGAATCCAAACCAACATTCTTACAAGCTCAAGGAATCATTACCCTCAAAATGGATAAAAACCAAGCTAAATTAAGGCGAAATCAAGCCCTAAAGGTTTTGGAGTGTTGAGCAAGAAATCAATAAAGTTAATCATGCTCCTAAGTCACCCACAAGTCTCAATTTTAAGCTATCACACTATTTATGGGTTTTGTCCCTCAATTAAGTGATGAAGAATGGCTAATATCGTATAAAAAGGGGTCCTTATATACCATTCCAGGTACCGAAGAGTCGCTATTATGACCGAAAGGTTGGCGATCGAACCATCATCCATCTTCCACACAAGTGGTGATTGTGACACCTCTACGCGATTGCGGTAACTCCATCCAAAGAGTCGCTATCGTAGTGATCCATACACCTGTTGCACTAGATTTTTCAAAGTCTGGAAGGGACTTCAATTGGGTTCTTGGGATTTGTTGGGGGTCCTGTATATGAAAATAGACTATGTAATGACACCAAATTTGACATTCTAGATGCACTGACGTACTCAGACTTTCCATCTGAGGTTGTTTTGACCAAATATGGGTCTCACACCATATTTGATTTTCATAACTCTATGACCTATAGGTCGGAATGAGACCAACTTTTTTAGGACCCAAACCAAGGGTCCACTTAGCATAAAATAGACATTTCAAAGCTGTTGGTGCAGTCAGAATTTGCATT
Organism: Capsicum pubescens; assembly: GCA_030864215.1. Lineage (NCBI taxonomy): Eukaryota > Viridiplantae > Streptophyta > Magnoliopsida > Solanales > Solanaceae > Capsicum > Capsicum pubescens. The sequence continues at coordinate 192,510,635 of CM061543.1, read as the reverse complement.
CGAGGTTGTTTTAATGATTTCTTTTCCTAGTGGACATTTGGAACTAGTGAAGACATTAAATCATAGAATTGCCTCTAAAAACCATTTGAACTACCCGATAACCAAATTGTCTATTCCAGCAAGTCATAAATGACTTGGGGAAACTATAGAGTAAAATCTAACAACGAAAAATATGCAAATATGGAAAATAACCTAAAGGTTCATTACAATATCCACTACTAAAGGAATTTTCTTCACTTGAAGTCTCGAACAAGTGAGGATACTAGGTCCACGACTAGCTCTCGATCTCCAAAGTGGCCTTCTCTACTAGAAGGTGCCTTTACTAAACCTTAACTACAAGAATCTCTCTTGTGCACAACCTACTTACATCACTAGCCAAAATGAGCACAAGTTCCTCTACAAAGGTCAAATGCTCATCCAGATGGACCGAGTCCCATCTAAGTACATGAGAAGGATTAGGAATATATCGCTGCAACATGGAGACATGGAAAATTGGATGAACAACGGCAAATTCTGGAGGTATATCTAACTCATAATCCACCTCACCAATTGTGCAGAGAATCTCAAAAGGTCTAATATATCTAGGACCGAGCTTGCACTTTCTTTAGAACCTCATCACACCCTGTATAGGTGATACAAAATCATCAACTCCAAATATCAAGGCATGAAAACTACAGTCTACATAGGCCTTCTTCCTACTCTAATACTCTCTCAACCTATCCTAAATCACCCTGACTCTATCGAACAATTCCTGAAGCAAATCATTACCACAAAGCCTAATCTCAGAAGTCTCAAACTATCCAACCGGAGAACTACACCTTTTTCCATACAAAGCCTTAAAAGGTGACATCTTAATACTCAAATGATAGCTGTTATTATATGTGAACTCTACCAAGGTTAAGTGCTTTTCCCACTAGCCTCTGAAATCTATAACACAAGCTTAGAGCATGTCCTTAAGAACCTGAATAGTTCTCTCGGACTGAACATTTATCTATGGATGAAAGGCTGTACTAGGATCCACCTGGGTGTCCAACTACTCCTAAATTGCTCTCCTAAATTTCAAAGTGAACACAAAACCATGGTTTGAAATATTAGAAATGGGCACACCATGCAAATAAACTATCTCTAAAACATAGATATGGGTCAATCTCTCAGCACTAAAGGACATCTAAATAGAAATGAAATGTGTTGACTTGGTCAAATAGTCCACAATGACTTAAATACAATAGGAACCATAGGAAACACGAGGAAACACACTAATAAAATCCATGGTAATCCGCTTCTATTTCCACTCGGGAATAGGAAATCTCTTAATCATTCTACCAGGTCATAGATGCTCAACTTTAACCTCTGGCAATATAGGCAATGGGCTACAAAGCCTGCCATGTATCTTTTCATAATATTGCCTCAAATTTCTTTACATCATGGTTGTGCCTAGATGAATGGAATAACTAGAGTTGTGAGCGTTGTGTAGAATCAACTAACTCGAGTCATTAATCCTTAAAACACAAATGTGTCTATGAAAACTCAAAACACCCTCGAAATCTGTGGTGTTCCCCTCAGATTCATCACTCCATATCTGGATACGGAGGAAGCAAAGCTTACTATCCTAAAACCGGCGATCTAAAATCTACTTAAATAGTAAAGACCACTCCTTCTCACTATCCAAAATCCTTCTAGAATTAGAAATATTAAAGTGGACCATCAAGTTGGATAAGGACTGAATGTCCCATGCCAATGGGCTCTAAGAAACCAAATTGCCTTCCTACTAAAGACAACTTCTACTACATTAGTCTTGCCCGAATGATCCAAGATTGAAATATCATAATCCTTAAGAAAATCCATCCATCTACGCCGCCTAGCATTAAGATCCCTTTGGGTCATAAGATACTAAAGACTGTGATGATTAGTGAAAATCTCAAAATGCACGCCATACAAATAATGCCTCCAAATATTAAGGGCGAAAACTAGCGCAACCAACTTCAAATCATGAGTGGGGAAGTTGGGCTCGTGCACCTTAAGCTGTCTACAAGCATAGGAAATAACATGACCCTGCTGCATCCATACACAAAATAGACCAACACCTGAAGCATAAACAAATATGTTGAATCCCTTACCCATAATTGGAAGAGTTGAATAGGGGCTGAAGTGATAAAACCCTTGATCTTTCCAAATCTCACTAACATTCCTTAAACTATCGGAAGGGAACGTCCTTCTGAGTCAATCTAGTTATAGGGGCTAAAATAGTAGCAAAACCCTCGATAAAGCATCTATAATAATTGGCCAAACCAATGATGCGACAAACCTTAGTCACAGATGTATGTCTAGCCCAATAACGAATCACCTCAATATTCGGCTAGGTCTACCATAATACTATCCTTAGACACCACATTTCCAAGGAATGTTATCAACTCAAGAAAAAATTCACACGTAGAGAATATTTCAGAAAGCACATGATCTCTAAAAGTCTGAAGCATAATTCTCAAATATTGTGCATGCTCCTCTCTACTCCTCGAATACATAATGATGTCATCGATAGACACAATCACAGAGGAATCCAAATAAAGTGTGAATACTAAGTTCATAAAATCCATGAACGGTGCTGGGGAGTTATTCAACCCAAAAGACATTATTAGGAACTCATAAGGACCATAACGGATCCTAAATGCTATCTTTGAGATATCCTCTACCCGAATCATCAATTGGCGGTAACTAAATCTCAAATCAATCTTAGAAAACACTGTCGCTCCCAGAAAATAGTCAAATAAGTCATCAATGCACCACATAGGATAACGATTCTTTACTGTCGTCTTATTAAGCTTCCTATATTCAATACACATGTGCATGTAGCCATCCTTCTTCTTCACAAACAATACACGATCTCCCAAAGGGGACATACTCAGTCTAATAAATCCCTTAAGAAAAAAATCCTTAAGCCAATAATTCTATTCCTTAAGCTCAGTGGGATCCATATAGTAAGGGGCTATAGAAATAGGTTTGTTGCCATGATCGAGATAGATAGAAAACTCAATCTTACGGGAAATAGGAATACTGGGCAGGTCGGTAGGGAACACAACATTAATAGAGTCAAGCGATGGACTCTCCATGCAAGTATCATAAATATAAGTGAGATAAGACTCACAACATCTCAAAATGAGACTCCTATAATGAACATAAGAAATAATCCTCATCGGCTCACAGTTTACTGCTCCCCACCACACGACTGGGGGTACGCTAGGTATGGCTAAGGTAATGATTTTGGAAAAATAATCCATGATCATATGACAGTGGGATAACTAGTCCATGCCAAGAATCACCTAAAAATCCACCATATCTAGAATAATAATGTCATGACCTGACCCCTACCAAGTCATGATAGGTACCTCAAGCCCTCTATGGTCCAGAGACCACCTCTTAAGCCTGGCCAATTGAGAATAATCGATATAAACAAAAGAAGATAACCCAAATAAGTAATAAGAAAGATAGATATTCAAATGTAAACTTTATGAATCAAACAAAAATCCAAACCACACTTGTCATCAAAAGCCTCTAAATCGAAATACCAAACTAGGTTGGGACATGCTCTCGATCATGACAAAAGAGAGTTCACAATTACCAAAATCTAAAAAGAAACCTAATAAAATGGCAAGGTGTTATAAAAGATGAAGTCTCACCACTTCACAGAAACTTAACCAATAAACCACACCACCTAACGCTACACAGGAAAATAGAAAATCCCTAAGAGACTTCATCATAAAAAAATGCCGTGTTCAGGGACAGTTAGTGGGATAAGCAATGGCACGTGACTCATGAAAAATGATAAAGTAATTCTATTTCCAAAAACTATCAAAACCACATGTACACACAATTATATATACATATATAAGTTGTCAGGATAGGGTCAAGGTTTATGAACATGAGACTTTAAAATGTTAACCTGGACTATATATCTCTATCCATTCTTAGGGAACCCTCAGGCTATATGGGTTCAACTTCCCTATAAGAAAGAGCTCCAACGTGTATTAGCTGCACTAATTATGGAAATTCAAAAGAGAGCTAGAGACACCAAGGCTCTAGCCTTCCTAAAAATATAATGTGTGACCCAAGCACACGATCATATAGACCTCACATCGACAAACATTGTTTCAAGTACTGGTCCCCCTGGGACCTCCACCTTTATGGTGAGAACCCCCCTTTAAGCCCAAATTAAAACCATTTTTGACATAAACCCAAGAGTCTTATACTATGGAATTTACATCTTGGTATCATCATACAAATTATGCTTGCATCCTTATATGATCATGCCAAATGAATCTATGTACCTCTTAGACTCCCAAGTCCCTTTTAAAATCCAAAATATGGCTACCAAGTGTCTTACAAATCCGTTTTAACCTATTATCAATTATTGCAATGCGATGTTCATAAATAAGATAAATTTTGCAAATATCCATGCTTCAAAAACCAAATTCATAAAGTGGGTACGGGTTAAAGCCATTACCAAGCCAAAATGTCATCAATTTGGGGAAACCTATGTTCCCCATTCCAATTGCCATAACCATGCACCTATTTAGTACAAAACCATAAATTTAAATCATAAACCATTAATTTAAAAGAAGGTAAAAGTAATTCAAGTAATACCAATAAAAATTCCTTAACCCAATTTCAAACTCAATATTTAAATCACATGATTATTGAATTAAATTCTACCTTGATGTAAAATACAACTTTTAGGGATGAGAAATATGCCTGAAATACCAAGTAATTTAAAGAATCATGGATTAGAGCCTTGGTGTTGAATCATTTGAAACAACCTAGTATTCTTACTTTGGAAGTTAAAGAAGAGAGAAGTAAGGTTTTTGATTTGATTAACTAAAGATAATGAGGACTGCAATGAGTTATTAAGTCATGGAAAGAGTGTGTAGGAAGGAAATGATGACAAAGTCCTTAATTAAAACATGAAGAAAAATTAGGGCCAGTCGCCATATCATGCTAATGACCCGTGACTACTGATCACGGGTCGTTGCCTGGACTCGTGACCTGACACGACCCGAATCAGGGCCTTGTCATTATGGGCAATACCAAGTCCATCCGGGACTGGAGATCACACCCGATGCCCAACCTAACCAACCGACATGTATCCTGAGTTGGATGAACACTAAACATATAACAAGATAATGTATTTACCAATGTGGTGACTTTGGGATAAGTCTATATACGAGACCAACCCAACCAAGTTAATCCTCTCAATAAACAAAACACACCATCCAAGACAACCAATACCCATGCCAAACCATAATCCAAAACAAGGAAAATAGCCCAATACATATTTATGTATACATATAACAAAAAATGATCAAACCATACCCAAGTCCACAATTGCCCATACAAAGCCTCTAAACAAAATCGAAGAGTGCCTAGTCGGGAAATACCCCCAACATAGCCATAAACCAAGTCTGTGAAAGACAAATGCACATAAAGTAATCCATGACATAAAAAAATGCCTTCAAAACTATAGAAACTCAACACTTTAATCCAATTGCTAATCCCAAATTCGATCACTAAGGAGGAGGAGTAGAATGGCTGGTTCCTGCATCGTGTAGGGATACGGCGCCCAAGGATAGTTTAGCAGGTGAACGCTAACATGAACTCAGGATAAGGATAAAATAATGCCAACTAGTAAAACAAAGTAAACCAACCATATGCATATAAACCATACATATATATATATCCATGCCAGGAAAAAGGAACTAGGTGTAGCATGCATTAAAACCATTAACCTGGGTAAGTGTAGTTTAACCGTCCTTAACCACCCACGGTCTATATGGTTCCAGTGTAACCCCTTGAATGGGCCCCGATGCGTGTAGCTGCACAAACCAGAGATACCATAAGAGTAATGGATTCCCAAGTACCCTCATTCCCCATGATACATATGTACAATGTACTTAGAGAATTCCTGTGTACATCATAGTATTATAAAAGGGTCACCATACCTTACCCCTTATGTCGGCAAACATGAGTTTCCAGTGTTCGTTCATCAAACTCCCACCTTCACGGTTATCTACCACACCCCGCCACTATTGGAAAATTAATACCATATCCAACCAACAAAGCCATTGTTCCATTTATTATTTACCAAGGCTATTAATCGTTGTATCGTCACACAGACTATAACTTGCAAGTATTGTCCTTAGCCTAACCTTTTAAGGTAAAGTGATTCCCGTGTTCCCATTTACCAAGTTAACTCGGGGGAGTCCCATGTACCCCATAAGTATGCCATTATTATATTAGCTTGGGGGATTCCATTGTACCCAAAAGTGTTACTTTAATATGTTTACTTAGGGGATTCCATTGTACCCGACAAGGATGGTCAATTAAGCCATAACAATTATTCGAACTAATTTCATTATTTCATTCACTTGGGGGATTCCAACGTACCCCACAAGGTTTTCATTTAAACCAACTAAAACCAACAAGACCTTACCCTTTGACCATTCAAAACCATTCACACCATTTAAACCATTTTAGACCGTTCTAAGCAATTAAAACATTTATACCAAATAATGCCTCCAAATCTTAAGAGCGAAAACTAGCGCAACCAATTCCAAATATTGAGTGGGGAAGTTGGGCTCGTGCACCTTAAGCTTTCTAGAAGCATAGGAAATAATATAACCCCGCTACATCCATACACAACCTAGACTAACACCTGAAGCTTCACAAAATATGCTGAATCCCTTACCCGCAATAAGAAGAGTTGAATAGGGGCTGAAGTGATAAAACAATTGAGCTTTTCAAATCTCACTCACATTCCATAAACCATCGGGGGAACCTCCTTCCGAGTTAATCTAGTTATAGGGGCTAAAATAGTAGCAAAACCCTCGACAAAGCATCTATAATAATCGGCCAAACCAATGAAGCTACAAACCTTAGTCATAGATATATGTCTAGCCCAATCACGAATCACCTCAATATTCAGTTGGGTCTACCATAATACTTTACTTAGACACCATATTTCCAAGAAATGTCATCGAATCAAGAAAAAAATCACATATAGAGAATATTGTAGAAAACACATGATCTCTAAAAGTCTGGAGCACAATTCTCAAATATTATGCATGCTCCTCTCTACTCCTCAAATACATATGATGTCGTCAATGAACACAATCACAACATAATCCAAATAAAGTGTGAATACTCAGTTCATCAAATCCATGAACGGTGCTGGGGCGTTATTCAACCCAAAAGACATCATTAGGAACTCATAATGACCATAACGGGCCCTAAATTCTATCTTTGTGATATCCTCTACCCGAATCATCAATTGGTGGTAACTAGATCTTAAATCAATCTTAGAAAACACCGTCGCTCCTAGAAAATGGTCTAATAAGTCATCAATGCAACGCATAGGATAACAATTCTTCACCGTTACCTTATTAAGCTTCCTATAATCAATACTTATGTGAATGTAGCCATCCTTCTTCTTCACAAACAATACACGAGCTCCCAAATGGGACACACTCAGTCTAATAAAGCCCCTACAAAAAAATCCTTAAGCCGTGAATTCAACTCCTTAAGCTCGGTGGGATCCATATGGTAAGGGGACACAAAAATTGGTTTGTTTCCATGATCGTGATCAATAGCAAATTCAATCTCACGGATAATAGGAATACTAGGCAGGTCGGTAGGGAACATAACATTAACAGAGTCAAGAGTCGGACTATCCATGCAAGTATCATAAATATAAGTAAGATAAAACTCACAACATCTCAAAATTAGTCTCCTATATTGAACATAAGAAATAATCCTCATTGGCTTGCAGCTTACTGCTCTCTACCACATGACTGTGGGTACGCTAGGCATAGCTAAGGTAATGATTTTGGAAAAATAATCCATGATCATATGATAGTGGGATAACCAGTCCATGCCAAGAATCGCATAAAAACCCACTATAACTAGACTACTAATGTCATGAACCAACCCTGACCAAGTCATGATAGGTACCTCAAGATCTCCGTGGTTCAAAGACCACCTCTTAAGCCTGGCCTATGGAGCATAATCAATATAAATAAAAGAAGATAACCCAAATAAGTAATAAGAAAGATAGATATTCAAATGTAAACTTTATGAATCAAACACAAATTCAACCCACACTTGTCATCAAAAGCCTTTAAACTTGAATACCAAACTAAGTTGGGAAATGCTCTCGATCATGACAAAAGAGAGTTTACAATTCCCAAAATCCGAAAAGAAACCTAATAAAATGGCAAGGTGTTATGAAAGATGGAGTCTCACCACTTCACAGAAACTTAACCAATAGAACACACCACGAAATGCTACAGAAGAGTAATAGAAAATCCCTAGGAGCCTTCATCATAAAATGATGCAGTGTTTAGGGATAGTCAGTGGGATAAGCAATGGCATGTGACTCATGGAAAGGGATAAAGTAATTCCATTTCCAAAATCTATCAAAACCACATGTACATAGATTTATATATATATATATATATAGGTTGTCAGAATAGGGTCAAGGGTCGTGAACATAAGACTTTAAAATGTTAACCTGGACTATATATCTCTATCCATTCTTAGGGAAAACTTGGGGTATATGGGTTCAACTTCCTATTAAGAAAGAGACCCAATATGTGTTAGACACACAAATCAAGGAAATTCAAAGGACAGCTAGAGACACCAAGGCTTTAGCTATCCCAAAAATATAATGTGTGACCCAAGCACATGATCATATAGACCTCACGCCGACAAACGTGGTTTCAAGTACTGGTCCCCCTGGGACCTCAACCTTTATGGTGAGAACCCCCCTTTAAGCCCAAATTAAAAACATTTTTTACATAAACTCAAGAGTCTTATACTATGGAATTTACCTCTTGGTACCATCATACCAATTATGCTTGCATGCTTATATGATCATGCCAAATAAATCTATGTACCTCTTAGACTCCTAAGTCCCTTTTAAAATCCAAAACATGGCCACCAAGGGTCTTACAAATCCATTTTAACCTATTATCAATTATTACAATGCAATGTTCATAAATAAGATGAATTTTGCAATTATTCATGTTTCAAAAACCAAATTCACAAAGTGGGTTGGGGTTAAATCCATTACAAAGTCAAAATGTCATCAATTTGGGGAAACCTATGTTCCCCATTCCAATTGCCATAACCATGCACCCATTCAGTACAAAACCATAAATTTAAAGCACAAACCATTAATTTAAAATAAGGTAAAAGTAATTCAAGTAATGCCAATCAAAACCCCTCAACCCAATTTCAAACTCGATATTTAAATTACATGATTATTGAATTAAATTATACCTTGATGTAAAATACAAGTTTTAGGGATGAGAGACATGCCTAAATTGCCAAGTAATTTAAAGAATCATGGATTATAGCCTAGGTGTTGAATCCATTGAAATACCCTAGTATTCTTAAAATTGGAAGTTAAAGATGGGAGAAGTGAGGTTTTTGATTTGATTAACTAAACATAATAAGGACTCCAATATGTTGTTAAGTCGCAGAAAGCGTGTGTAGGAAGAAAATGATGAAAAACTCCTCAATTAAAACATGAAGGAGAAATAAGGGCCAGTCGCCACATCATGCTAATGACCCATGACTACTGATCACTGGTCGTTGCTTGGACTCATGACCTAACACGACCCGAACCGGTGCCTTGTCATAATGGCCAATACCAAGTCCATCCGGGACTGGAGATCACCCCCGATGCCCAACCCAACTAACCAACATGTATTCTGAGTCGGATGAACACTAAATATATAACAAGATAATGTATTTATCAATATGGTGACTTTGGGATATGTCTATATCCAAGACCAACCCAACCAAGTCAATCCACCAAATAAACGAAACACACCATCCAAGCCAACCAATACCCATGCCAAACCATAAGCCAAAACAAGGACAATAGCCCAATGTATATTTATGTATACATATAACAAAAAATGATCAAACCATACCCAAGTCCACAGCTGTCCATAAAGTAATCCATGACATGAAAAAGATGCCTTCCAAACTATAGAAGCTCACTAATTTAATTCAATTGCTAATCCCAAATTCAATCACTAAGCAGGAGGAGTGTAATGGTCAGTTCCTTCATCGCGTAGGGATACAGGCGCCCGAGGATGGTTTAATGGCTGAATGCTAACATGAACTCAGGATAAGGATAAAATAATGCTAACTAGTAAAATGAAGTAAACCAACCATAGGAATATAAACCATACATATATATATATATATATCTATGTCGGGAAAGAGAACTGGGTTTAGCATGCATAGAAAACATTAACTTGGGTATGTGCAGTTTAACCGTCCTTAACCACCCATGGTCTATATGGTTCCAGTGTAACCCCTTGAATGGGCCCCGATGCGTATATTCGCACAAACCAGAGATACCATAAGAGTAACAGATTCCCAAATACTCTCATTCCCCATAATATATATGTACAATGTACTTAGAGAATTCCCGTGTACCTCGTAGTATTATAAAAAGGGTCGCCATGCCCTACCCATTATGTCGGCAAACAAGAGTTTCCAGTGTTCGTTCATCGAACTCCTACCTTCACGGTTAGATATCATACCCCACCACTATTGTAAAATTAATACCATATCCAACCAATAAAGCCCTTGTTCCATTTATTTTTTACCAAGGCTATTAATCGTGGTATCATTACACCGACTATAACTTGCAAGTATTGTCCTTAACCTAACCTTTTAAGGTAAAGGAATTCTCGTTTTCCCATTTACCAAGTTAACTCGGAAGAGTCCCATGTACCCAACAAGTATGCCATTATTATATTAGCTTGGGGGATTCCGTTGTACCCCACAAGTGTTCCTTTAATATGTTTACTTGGGGGATTCCATTGTACCCGACAAGGATGTTAAATTAAGCCATAACCATTATTCGAACCAATTTCATTATTTCATTCAGTTGGGGGATTCCAACATACCCCACAAGGTTTTTATTTAAACCAGCCAAAACCACCAAGCCCTTACCCTTTGACCATTCCAAACCATTCATACCATTTTAGACTGTTCCAAACATTTAAAGCATTTATACCATTCAAACCATGGAAAACCATACAAATCCATTTAGGGTTCCACTACCATACCATACCATACAATATTTCCAATGAAAGTTCAACAATAGAGTGAAAACATTCGGTTAGGCATTTTATCGAACATGTTAAGGGTATACCTTTACAAAAACAAAAATCAAAGCATAAACCATCATAATTAAGGTTACCCATGACCCATTCATTAAATCATAAAAAATAAGAACCCTTATGTGCAAACCATTACAAAAAAGATGTAAAAACATAGTTTAAACCAATACCAAACAACATGCATCAAGACCCTAAACATTTCTTTAAAACCACTATTTATGATTTCATAAATCAATGTTTGCAATACATTAAATTATGCCTTTAGTTGGAAATAACAATGAGGAAATAAGTACATGCCTTATACAAGAGGATTTCGGTGAGTAAATTGACTCTTGATCCCTTTGAAGAACACATGTAGAAATCCTAACCTCCAATCTTCAAGAGAAAGTTTGAAAGAGTATTTGGAGTGTTTTTATTCTTTAACAAGTGTTATGAGAGACCACCAAGTATTATATAACGTGAGGACATAAGGGTTTTGGGGTGGGAAACATCCAGACTACCCTCACTCAAAGCTGGAAACCAAGTCCCAGGAGGGTACGACTCATTTGTGTAAACCGTACCTTGGGGTATGAGTGGTACCCTAATTGATACCCTAGACCTTCCCAACAACCTTCACACTGGTTCTAATATGACTACACCAACCTAACTCTTAAGGTACGAGTGGTACCCCATACCACATCATGGACAGTTTCTACTAGACCAACCAATCAAGCACCATACGACCTGACATTGTACCCCTCATATCCAAGTATACGACTTGTATAATGTTGAGCCATATCTTGGATAGTAACCAAGCCAACTCTACTGCCCAGCATACGAGTAAACCATAAATCCATCCCTCAACCCATATCCAAGGGTATGAGTGGTACCCTTGAGTCTTACCAAGTCTAGTAAGTCCAAAACCCAAGAAATTTTTCAAGGGTCAAATACCCGAGGTGTTTAAGTCTCCCCTACTAGGATCATTCATCCTCGAATGATAGGTAAGGGTAGGAAAAAGCATGAGATAACACATTATCATACATCAAACTTCCATCCAATCAATTTAGAAGACATAGCATAAACCAAGATGAGAAGATCATCCCATAACCCCAAACACGATTTACACCCCAATACCTCCATCCCGACCTATAACTAAGTAGGAAAACAAAGATGGAAAATGAACCATTTCTTACCTTTAACCAAGTTATAAAACAATGATGTGTTGAAGTACACACATCCTACGCAAAAATTTCTAGAACAAAGAACCAATGCAGAAACTTAGACTCCATGTCCTCTTCCGCCTCCCAAATGGCTTTTTGAAACTTTTGGTTTCACCATGGAAACTTTAACCAAGACACACCTTTCATTCGCAACCTATGAACTTACCGATCCAAGATCCTCATCGGGACCTCATTATGGAAAAAAGAATTTGAAATACCAATAGCACCTAAAGAAACCGACCAACAAAGGACCATCCACACCTTACCTCTGCACAACACATGGAATACCGAATAAATAGAGCTCATGCTAGAGAGCAAGTCTAATTAAACTTAGAATTTATAGAGACATATTACTACAAGAGCTTGAGCCTGACTATACACCACCAATTCCATGTTTAAGCCTATCCAAAGAAAAAAGGAGTTAACTTAGGCCACCAGGATCTAATCCTTAAATCTATCCCGAAACACCACTCTGATTCATTACCATTATAATATGAAAAACATAAGTAAAAGGCATGAAAAAACCATAACCAACCAGATAATCTGAAACTCCCAACCTAAAATTAGAAACCCAATATCATAACACAACTATTCCATGAAAATAATTAATAAAACATGCCTCCCCAGGCCTCTTAAGTACACAACACAACTATTGGTAAATCTACCAATCATAACATTCAAGCCTACCGCCTATATACCCCCAGTATGATCTACCCTTCAAATGATCTAGTGCCCTTTATAATTTTCTCTAAGGTTTTCACCACCTATTATCTTCCTAACCATTTCTCATGACAACAACTGTACCCCATAAGTATGCCATTATTATATTAGCTTGGGGCATTCCGTTGTACCCTACAAGTGTTCCTTTAACATGTTTACTTGGGGGATTCTATTGTACCCCACAATGATGTTCAATTAAGCCATTATCATTATTCGAACTAATTTTATTATTTCATTCACTTGGGGTATTCTAACGTACCCCACAAGGTTTTCATTTAAACCAACCATAACCACTAAGACCTTACCCTTTGACCATTCAAAACCATTCACACCATTTAAACCTTTTCAGACCGTTTCAAATATTTATTGAATTTATACCATTCAAACCATGCAAACCCATCCAAATCCATTTAGGGTTCCATTACCAAATCATACCATGCAAAAGGTCTAATGAAAGTTCAACAATAGAGTGAAGATATTCTTTTAGGCATTTTATCGAATAGAGTTCAACTATAGAGTGAAAACATTCTTTTAGGCATACCTTTACCAAGACCAAAACCAAAGCATAAACTATCATAATTAAGGTTACCCATGACCCATTCTCTAAACCATAACCAAAAAGCACCTATATGTGCAAACCATTACCAAAAATATATAAAAACATAGATTAAACCAATACCAAACAACATGTATCAAGATCATCAACATTACTTTAAAACCACCGTTTATGATTTCACAAATCAATGTTTAAAACATATTAAATCATGCCCTTAGTTGGAACTAACAATGATGGAAGAAGTACATGCCTTATACAAGAGGATTTCGGAGAGTAACTTGACTCTTTCTCCCTTTAAAGAACACATGTAGAAACCCTAGCCTCCATTCTTCAAGTGAAAGTTTAAGAGAGTATTTGGAGTGTTTCTATTCTTTAATAAGTGTTATGAGAGTCAACCAAAGGTTATCTAATGTGAGGAAATAAGGCTTTTGAGGTGATAAGTACCGTCACTTAAAAGTTGGAAACCAAGTCCCAGGAGGGTACGACTCACCCATGTAAATCGTACCCTAGGGTACGAGTGGTACCCTAACTCATACCTTAGACCTCCCCAAGACCCTCGGCACTTGTTCCAATACGACTACATCAACCTAACCCTAAACTTAGGAGTTTTATATTAAGGCATTTACCCCTTGGTATAATCATACCAATTATGCTTTCAAGCTTATATAATCATGCCAAAATAATCCATGTAACCCTTAAACTCCCTATTCACTTGTAAAATCCAATCCATGGCCACCAAGGGCCTTTAAAATCCATTGTAATCAATTATCACTTAATGCAATGCAATTGGTTCATAAATAATTTTAATTTTTCAATAATTTGTATTTCAAAAATTAAGTTCACAAAGTGGGTTGAGGTTAATGCCATTACCATGCCACAAAGTCATCAATTTGGGGAAACCCATGTTCCCCAATCCAATTCCCATAACCATGCACCCAGTCAGTCCAAAACCATGAATATAAAGAATAAACCATCAATTTAAAACATGAAAAAATTAATTCAAGTAATTCTAACAAAAACCCCAACCTAATATTTAAATCACATTATTATTGAATAAAATTATACCTTGATGTAAAATACAAATTTTAGGGATTAGAGTCATTCCTAAATACAAAGAAATTGGAAGAATCAAGGATTGGAACCTAGGTATTAAATCTCTTAAAAAACCTTATTGTTTTTTCTTTGGGAGTTAAAGAGGAGAGAAGAAAGGCTTTTGATTTGATTAATTAAAGACAATGACCACCCTTATGTGTTTTTAGTAGTGGAAATAGTGAGGGGGGATGAAATGACCAAAAATTGCTTAACTAAAATGTGCAGGAAAAATAAGGGCCAGTCGTCACGGCTTGGCTAACAACTAATGATGACTGATCATGAGTCATTACCTGGACTCGTGACCTGAGCATCCAAAATCTAATCCTTCACTGTTATGACCATGAGTCGCTCATCACTACTCGTTACCCATTATCATGAGTCGTGATAAAGATTTGCGATAAAAGTAGAACACATGGGAGACCTCACTGCCATGGAAACAAGTCTTATCTCACAACTCATTACGTGAGGTAAAGACAAGTCATCTGGGTCATTGTCATGAATCCTTTGATCCTTACTTCAGAAATTGGCCAATCCAAGAACATATCACTTAGAGGTCCTAGATTTCAAGTACCTAGGGTGTCATAAATAAGATTAGTGTAAATATCAACATCTTTAAAAGTCACAACACATGATCTAAAAACCCATTCCACTTCTAAAAAATCATCCTTGAGAGTAGATACGCGCAATGACACAGAGAATAAGTCACAAAACAACTCTAAACATGGTGCATATTAAGCAGATATATAAGAATACGTGGATCCCAGATAAAATAAAGAAAGGGTCGAATGGAGACACTTCAGAATTGTACCTTTAATAGCAATACCGTAAGTCTCAACCTCAGCCTAGAAGGTACAACATACAACGGATCTTGCCTGCCACCTGGCTGGGTACCTGACCGACCTCCTGTCCTATCTGCTTAAGAACCTCCTCGAGTTCCTTGGAAATAACCCTGAAACTTTGAGAACTACCCCTAGCTGAGGGATGAACTTCTCAATTAGGGGAAGCACCCCGAGATGAAACAATAATCACTCTATGACTAGGGAACTCACACATAAAATGGTTAAAAGACCCGCAACCATAGCATACCCTCTGAGATGTACCAGAATCAATAGATCCATCTTACTTGGAGTAACCACCACAGATAGAATAACCCAAAAATGAACCCCTCAAAGACTGACCACCACCATGACTAGGGCGATCTCTGGAACTAGACTTGCCTCTGTCAGTAAACTGAAGCGCTGCCTTAATTTGTTGACTAGGATGACTCTGAGGCTGATATGATAGACGCAGAGGATACCTACTCTTAGAACTCCATCTCCGGGTCGTGAACTATAATGACTCCAACTGAATATGACTTTAAATATAGGCCGCTTATCACTGCCCTCATAACCTTCAAAGTGTATCTCTTCCATCACCCGAGCATTATCATACACTACAGAAAAATACCTACCCATAGAAACTAAACTCTAAGTAGACATACGAATAAGGAGTCTCAACCCTCTAATAAAGTAGAGAACTCTCTCATACTCAGTGTCCAGAATAAAAGTTGTAAGCCTAGCAAACTCATGAAAATGAGCCTTATACTTTACAACCTCTATGGATCCCTACTCTAATCTAGAGAACTGATCCCTCAAATGATATCTAACACTGTGAGGTATGAACTTCTCTAAGAACATCTCGGAGATCTGATTCCATGACAAAGAAAAAGATCGAGCTAGTATAGATTTGATATAACCTCTCCAACAATGTTGATTAGCCAAATCTAACTGAAATATAGTGTAATCCATACCATAAGTCCTATCAAGGCCTAATTTATGGATCCTATCCTCACCAGTAATTAAGAACTCATATGCATGCTCATCTAAAGCACCAGAAAACCTAGGCAGAGCTAATCTCATGAATTTAACCAACATATTATGATCCTCAAAAGGCATAGCAAGCGGAGCAACCACTGGTTGAGAAACTAAACATTGAGCAACTATTAGTGAAAGAGGAACCTTAACTCTGGGAGCCAAAGCTACAAGCTACATCCCCCTTAATACCACTCTGATCAGTAGACTGTACACAATCAGTCGGTGCACTACCAACTAACCCCAAAAGCTGAACAAACACATCTCAGAGCATTAAAGAAAAAATAAACCCTGGTAGAGCCTGGGATTGTCCTTGTCCCACCATTGGCTGGAGAAAAAAATCTCTAACTTAGGAGTAGGAATAGGGTCTGGTGGAGAACACCTATCCAGGCCCCTAGCTGGTGACACATCTCATTATTGTCCATGAACTCTAGGTCATCCATGAATAGGAGTAGGATCATAAGTCTCGGCCTCGAGACCCTCGTCTTGTGTATCAGTAGCACGTGTTCTACAAAAGAGTGAAATCAAAGCAATGTTTTATATACCAACTTAGAATCTTAGCACGATATGAGTGAAAAAAGTTAAAGACTCCTAAGAATGTCCCATATCCCACCCGAAGATAGGAAATAGATGTCATCATTCTGATCCACAACACTCTACTAGACACTTAGTCTTATACCAACAATACTAATGTAGCCTAGGATCTGATACCAATTTGTCAAGACCCAATTTTTGAGTAATGATGGAACTTACTCTGTCCCTCCAGTAGCCAAACCATAACCTAAAGCTAAATACAATGGGTTAACTTAGTGGAAAATGCCTAATCATAGAAGAAAAGAAAGAGAATACTTATAAATAAGCAGAGAGTTCTGAATAGATAAAATAGTCAATACAAAATACCATCCCATGACCTGGTAGAGCTAGTACAAGAGCATATAATAATAATAGAACTCAAAGACATAGAATAGTCTACAATATTTATCTTTATAAATAAAGACTGAATATAAAAAAGTAAAAGGAAATAGGTGACTCCAACTCTTAGAGTTTACTCTATCTATGAAAATATCAACATAACACTATCAACAGCGATAACTAGTACTTAGACCTACATCAAAATGGTAAAAAAGTATAGTATGAGTACCAACACAATGGGTACTCAGTAGGCATCATCGGTCAATCGAGTGAAATCATGATATAAGTATGATGAAATGCAAGATATCATAACTAAGTCAAGGTACACAAATGAACCTAAATCTTCTCCAATATTTCTCTACATAATAGGTAATTAAACCTGAATAAAATATAATACAAGGCAACAATACATGTCATTATCATCGTATAATATAAGTAAATAAAATAGAATAAAGGTATCACACAAGTAGTAACAAACTATGAAATTGGCTCCCATACGCCAATTGGTGAGGAAAGTAAATAACTTATCATAGACATATGCCTAGAGAGTACATTCAAAAATAAAATAGAGCAACCATTCATCCCTTACAAATAACTGACTTATTATTTAACCATCATTCCATAATTTATCATCAATAAGTCCTTTACCAAGATTTGACAATGTACCCACATTCCATCATATTTGCGTTATATAACAACCTTATCATCAATAATCCTAGTCACCATTTATTAGCTAACCATCTTTTATTAACTAATTCATTTGATTAGTAGTCATCATATAACCTCTAGTCACAATTTATCATAGAAACAACATTAATTATCACTATTTATCCTTTACCAACTAATCCTCACTTATCAACTAGTCATGATTATTCACTTAAATAATATCCACTACTAATCTTTATTTATCACTAATCGTTAATTATATTACCTTATAGTCATTTTTATTATTCAGGCTATAACTGATACCCCTAACATCAACATCATACCCAACTTGCATATATATATATATATATAATAAATAGCCAAACTCAAACCGGTAGATGTACACATAGATATATTAACGATATCAGTGTATCATCATAAGCATCCTCCAAAATTAAACCAGGTATAATAAATATCATCATCATATTCCAAAATTAAATTGGGTATAATAAACATCATCTTCCAGAATTAAACCAGGTATATAATCCACATAAACATCATCTTTCGTTATTGAACCTTGTATAATCAACATCATCTTCTAGAATTGAACCAGGTGTATAATCAACATCAACATCATCTTTCAAAATTGATCTAGGTATAATCAACATCATCTTTCGAAATTGAACCGTTTATATAATCAAAATAAACATTATCTTTCAAAATTAAATTGGGTATTTAATGTCATAAATGCTAATATAGTTAATCATAGTGTTTCTAGCATAATTAATAGCATATCTTCCCATGTAATTAATAAACATGACTTTTAGCAAAAAATAACACAATTGCTAACATCATCAATAAGGATGTCTTTTAGCATGATTACTAGCATAATTGTTTAGCATGATCATAATAATAAGTAATAGCATAGGTAATAGGTTATCAATTGCATGGTCAAAGGCTTATCGTTAGCATAATAGATACTTAATACATGGATAACCAATATCTTATCGCAACATAATCCATATGTCATCATAGCATACATGAAAATCTAATCTATTAGTCCATAAGTATTATTTCTAATGCCATCATCACCATAAAAATCAAGTACATAGGTTCATCAATACTTCCATAGAAGGGCATTCTCTAGGCACTTAATAAGCGTATAAGAGCTTCAAGAGAACTATTAATCAATCTTGACTTAAGGGGGGTTGAAGAACCCACTTCTAAATCCCCAAAATATATTATAAGGAAAGTCCTATCCGGGACTAGGCTAAGGTATCTAAATCCAATCTTAGATGAATAGAAAGCCACAATTATCCCTAAGGTAGAGATTCTTCTCAAGCACTTTAACTCAGTCCAATGGAAACTAGGGCAATCTTCATTAGTGTAAGCAACTAAGGCCAAACTTACCCTAAGCATGAGTGTCTAAAGCATGTTTACCTAATTTGAGTGATCTAAGGCATTCTCAAGCTAAACATAAGAAGTGAAGTCTAATACACCTAAGGCATAATGAAACAAGTCAAGTGTTTCAACTCTACGATTTCAAATTAGCCTAAATGATCCAACTAACCCAAGTCTTGCATTTTTTTCAATACTTAATAACCTTCTCAAATCCAAAACAATATCATAAACATATTATGAAGTAGCTCAATCTAACATGGGATAAATCTAGCCTACCTCGATGCCAAAGAAAGCTCAATGATATGCTAAAACCACCATTTTTCCCTTTCAAGAAGCCTTCTCAAGAAGCCAAGATATCATAAACACATTCTACTCTTCAATACAAGAATAAAGATACCTAGATTTGTACTATTGTGCTTTGGGTCAAAAAATTAGATCAAAAACCCCATATGGGTCCAACTTACGAAAATTGCATTTTCGGAACTAACCCAACATTCTTACAAGCTCAAGGAATCACTACTCTAAAAAATGGGTGAAAAACAAGCTAAATTGGGGCTAAAATAAAGACCTAAAGATTTTGGGGTTTTAAGCAAGAAATCAATAAAATCCACTAAGAAAAAGGTGAATTCCTACCTCAAATCAGAAGATAATCATGAAAATAAATGTTAATCAAGCTCCCAAGTAACCCACAAATCTCAATTTTAAGCTTTCAACTACTTAGGTTTTTGGCTTTCAAGGAAGAGATGAAGAATGACAAAAATCATGGAAAAAAGGGTCCTTTTATGCCTAGTCCGGGTACTCAGGAGTAGCTATTATGACCACCATCTTCCGTATACCACACAAGTCGTGATGGCGACACCCTTATGCAATCGCATTATCTCCTCTATCAAGGTGCACTAGAAACCTGCTGCACTAGATTTTTCCAAGTCCAAAAGAAACTTCAATCGGGTGCTCAGAATACATTCAGGATCCCGTATATGAAAATAAACTATGCAAACACACCAAATTTGACTTTTTAGATGTAATGGCACACTTAGAATTTCAATCTGAGATCTTTTTGATTAAATATGGGTCCCACACCTATATTTTAGTTTCTTAACTTTTTTACCAATAGGTTGAAATTAGCTCGGATGTCTCAAGATCCAAAACAAAGGTCTACCTATCCCAAAATCGACATTTCGGAGCTGATGACATATTCTGAATTTACATTTGAGGTTGTATTACAGAAGTTTTTACCCATGGCCATTTGGAACTATTGAAGACTTCAAAACAAAAAATTGGCTCTCAAAACCAAATGAACTACCCGGTAATCAAAGTATTAGTTCCAGCAAGTCATAAATGACTTGGGGAAACTATAGAGAATCTCTAACAACAAAAATAGGCAAAAATATTGAATATAACCTGAAGGGTCACTACACCCTAGGGGTTTTGGGAGTACCCGTATACACCGACCTAGTTCCAACTAGGATTTCCAATAACCATCATCATAATTTACTCTGTCTAGTACCAGATAGGTATATATGTATATATACTATGTATAGAATGAAGTCGTAGAAAAAAGAGTGTAAGTCTATAAATCCATTGCTCAGGGCTAAACTTCGAGAATAAACCATCATAAAAGTGTAGAAAGGGTCGGACTATCTCTCGACCGAAGTAAATAGTAGTAGTAAAATTTTTGACCAAAATCAATCTCAGTCAAATCTTTAAAATAGTATTTATAGTCTAAAAGTCTCATAAATCATTCATTCAGATGGTAGGATTTCCATTACGAATGAATCTATTTTGAGGGTGAAAAGTGGGAATAGATCTCTTTTTAGGAGAACAGTAGTAAAACCACATTTTATTTGGTACCGTACCATTTACTATTTACTATGCATGAATTGTATCAAATCAATGCATGCCAACTCCAATATCCAAACAATATGATTAAAAGTATCTAATTATCTATGAACTGCGACATATTCTCAACAAGGGTAAATCATCCTAGAGTTGAATTAATATCATAATCACAACCTTGATCCGAATAATAAATAACCGACATAACACCATCCACCGTGTAAAGTAGTAAACCTTATAATAAATGATTATTAGCCTCAACTATCCCTAAAATGCTTGTAAACCAGGGTAATAGGATCCTAGAAGTATAATGAGTAATTTACCTTAAGGGTTGATTCACCCTTCTATCCCCAAACTTATAAATTAGGCTAAGTCATGGTGTTCTACCCATAATCATATCCTAACATCACTATCTAACATGCAAAATATATATTACACTTTCTCATGAAGAAGAGTAGACAGAAGCCTATCTCGATGTCGGACCACATTCCTTGAAGAACCTATGAATAATCTGTCTTTGCTCTCTAATCCCTAAGTTTAGTCACACTATCAAAATAGTACTCAATATGTTGTAACGAGTAAAATGACACTCTATTTCTATATTAAATATTGGTCTTAGAACGGACCCCAAAAATGGGTTCAAAAATAAAAGGGGTAAAACTTTAAATTCTTTTAGAAAAATGTTCCCCATACTCATGCAAGCTTACAACTAAAACCCCATGTGAAAATGAGTTAGAAACGAGATTAAAATAAAAGAAAAACTATTTTCAAGTTTAACTGGACAAAAAACACCAAAAATCATTTTGAAATAAAGACTTTGAAGTGTTTGGGAGATAAAATTAAGGCGAAATGATAATTATATGATTAGAAAACTTACCTATGGAACAAATCTTGAAAACTCATTTTAGATCGCCCAAATTCGAGCTCCAAAACCCCAAAAATGATGAAAATGGGGTTTTAATTCTCAACTTGGGTGAAAATCACAAAAAGTAATACACAGGTTCTTGGGGGAATAGGGAAAGTAGAGTTATAAATTTACAGAAAAAGAATTATAGGAGAAAAAACACATTAAAAATCATCAAAATCAGAGCTTGCTAGCTCCAAAAATGTCAAAAATACGAAAAGGCTTCGATTCTGGTCTTATACTTAGCCATGGTCACTTAACAGACACTTTGATCGCCTAAGAGTCCTAGTAAGAGGGTTAAAATACTGCTTAAGTGGACAAATGTTCGATTAAGAGACCCGATCAAATGGTCAACAGTCGCTTAAGCGGCCACACCAACACTAACAACTTTCAAAACATATTTTAGACCCTCGAAACTCATCCTGAACCCTATGAACATCAACAAATAGTATAAATTTATTATAAAAAAATATTTCAAATCCAATGGAATCATAAAAACTTTCATCTGAGATCATTTCCACTAAATGTGGGGCCAACACTAAGAGTATTATTTTTCATTTAATCTACCAAATAGTCTAAAAAGGGTTTGGAAGCCTCAGAACCTAAACCAAGGCTGCCCCAGCCTAAAATAAACATTCTGTAGTTGATGGAGGTGTCAAAATTCTCATTCGAGGTCATCTACAAGGATTTTTAGCCTGATACCAAATCCTAAACAACAAAAGCGCTAAAATAGGAAACTGAGACTAAATCCGAACAAATTGTTTGATAACTTAACCAATAGTTCTAGTAAGTCATAAATGACCTATATCCACTGTGGGAAGGCTTAAAATGCTAGAAAAGGATACAAATAAAGGAAATGACCTGAAGGGTCATTACATACCCTATGTCTCACAATATCTAAACTACCAAACCACCCAAGATAAGGTATAATCCCATGTAATGTAGTAATATGAGATGAAGAATTCATAATATCACAAATAAGATTCAATCATGATATCAAAATAAAAAAATAAAACAATAATATTCAATATGAAACATACAAATAAATGCAATGTAATGGATTGGTAATGATGTAAGCCCTTACATGGCAGTCATCACATGGAACCTTGTAAACACCTTCTGAGTTAAATCATGCAGGACAGTACCCATATGTGTATGCACTAACCTAGAAAATTCTTTCAAGAAAAACATCATGGAGGGTGCATCCTATAAACAAAAACAATCTCATATCTCAATCAACTTTGTCGAGATATACCCTGGTCTGGCATTTTTACAAAAGTGTTTTAAATTTTTTTTGCAATCAATATTTCTCAATGATACTAATTAGATGAATATGGATAAATAAAATAAAGATGCATGTTCATAACAAAAAAATAGAATATAATGAAATCAATTCAATAATGCTATAAATAAGCTAAAGTCTCCTCTGATCTCAGTAATAAATCAAAATATAAGTCATCGCATGGCACCATAGTAATAAAGAGTCATGTAAGACAATAATAATATCAATCAGAGCCCCAACTTAGTAGTCACAATATTAATAGGGTAAATGCTACTCAACAAGACTAATAAAAGCCCTTTCCTGGTATCTTAATGGTATTAATCTCTTAAGTCAATAATATGGTCAGCACAAACCCCCACTGTAGAATCACAATAATAATAGCTAACCCAAATAAAATAAATATTGAGAAACTTACCCTAAATATAATTTGTTTTATATAATAAGTTCCATCTTTCCTAAAAGATAACACCATTAGACTAAATTACTAAAAAGAGAACTATACTAGTTAAGAACATACCCTAAAGTTCACCTTCATTCGCTTATGTCATGACCCAATTTCTCTAGTCATTGTCACCTACTACAACCCACCAGTAGGTAAGCTGACCTATAGTCCCGAACTAAAAGTAACAGACTATCAAGAGGAATGAATAAGGATAGCATAATAAATGTGAAAAATGACTAATACATATAAGACAGTCCCAAAACCTTGTGGAATTAGTACAAGAGCTTTGAATGTAATAAGAATTTAAAATAAAGTACTAAATAAGTATATAGGTACAACCCATCTTTAAATTCATCATAGAGATTAGTCTAATCCATAAGAGGGAGAATAGTAATACTCTGAACGTTAGGAGCCCACCCTAAATCACCTATCTATAGTTACTCTACACAATGCATAGAACAACAATGAGAACACATACTATGATCTTCCAACTATAAAAGTGTAGTATGAGTAGCAAACTTGTGGTACTCAGTAGAAAAGTGCAGACTAGGCTCAAAAGAGAGTGCAAATATAGATACATATAAGAAGGGGTGTAAACTACAACCAAAAATCCAGGAAGCTAACATAATAAAATTAGGGAGGCAATAAGGATGAAATATCCTATTCTAGCTATACCCGGGCGGTAAGCACTATATCGTACATCACTATCCAATATACAAATAAAGGGTAGAAGAAGGATATATATTACTACACAAGACCAAGGAATGAATATACAACATAAACAAATGAAGGAATAGAGAAATATATAGTAAACTATTTTTGCATATATATATATATGCATATATATATGTATGTATGTATTTATATATATGTATATATATATATGTATTTATATATATAAAAATATACAAGACTAACTCATAGGTAAAAATGAAGGATAACCAACCTAAACCCCTCTAAGGAATCCTACCAAAGTAGGAAAGCTAATACTAGCATGATCTATGCCTATGGACACAATGACCAACCATGAGATAATTATCCGCAATATAATAACCATAAAAAGGAAAGGAATTAGAATCATACCTCAAATCTCAGTACCAGTCCATAATAGCCTACCATGAACTAGCCAATATACAAATAAAGTGTAGAAGAAGGATATATAATAGTACACAAGACCAAGAAATAAATATTCAACATGACCAAATAAAGGATGAGAGGGATATATAGTAATACTATCGCTAAATATATTTATATATATACATATATATACATACATACACACATACATATATATATGTATATATAAATATATGCAAATATCCAGGACTAACTCAAAGGTAACAACCTAAGATGACCAACCTAACCCCCTTCAGGGAATCCTAACAAAGTAGGAAAGCTAATACTAGCATAATCTGGGCCTATGGTCACAATGTCTAACAATGACATAATTATATGCAATATAATAAATGTAAAAAGGAAAGGAATCAGAATCATACCTCAAATCTAAGTACAAGTCCATAACTAGCCTACCACAAACTAACCATAATAATGAAAATAAAGTAACCAGCTTATTTGAACAAACAATACCTTAATCGGGTCCTATAAACCAAAAGGTTCAATGAGCACACAACACAGAGTAAGCAACACTTATAACCTATACCTATGTAGCCCCTTATAAGATTGATAGATAGAGGAACAAATAATATATTGGTGATAGGCAATGCACATACACGAATGAATGCAAGTTAAATTCATAATATCATAACCAATCTAAGGACTATACAACAACCTAGTGTATACATGTCTTCCATCTTGACAACTTGCAAAGGACTTACCTACGATGACCTTCCTTCTATGACACAACAACTCATAGACAAAGGAGCCCCTAGGTGGTTCAAAAGTTCATGTATACACTGAACTTGCCCCGATCCAGGATTTCCAATCATAATCACTATCAATCTACTCTATCTAGTATTGGAAAGAGTGTAAGTCTATAAATCTATTGCCCGAAATTAACTCCGAGACTAAATCATCATAAAAGTGTAGAAAGGGTCAAAATTTCTCTCAACCAAAGTAAATCATAAGGGTAAGACCAAGGACCAAAATCTCTCATTTGGATTTCTAAAACATCATTTGTAGTTTCAAAAGCCCATAAATCATCCATTAATGTGGCACAACTCCCATTATGAAAGAATTTAATTTAAAAGTAAAAGTGGGAAGAAATTTTTTTTTTTCCAAAAAAATAGTAAAACCATGTTTTAAATTAGAATCGTACCATTAAGTGAGCACGAATGTTCTGAATCTATGCATGCCATCACCAGTATCCAAATAATATAATTCTAAGCATCTAAAAATTACAATTATAAATGGTCACCCAGTTGCTTAAGCGACAACTAATTAAGTGACTCCTCGATCGCTAAAGTGGTATTGAACAAGGTGCGGGTACCGCTAAATCAACATTGAGGTTACTAAGGTGGTGTTCGCTGAAGAGGACATTATTCTATGAAACAACCCTTGAAAAATTGCTAAGGATCCTAAAGCGACTCAATGTGTCTAAAGTGATGACTGCTTAAGCGGTTGCACCGCCAACCTAATGCATATGCTTTTCTAAGGTTAATATGAACTCCGACCAGGTGGCCAAGATTTTTTCAGAGCCCTGGTGTGCAAATGAACTATGCTACCATAAAAAAATCAATATCTTGGATTCAATGGAACCATAGAAACTTATTCGCGATCGTTTCGACAAAATTTGGTGCCCACAACCATAGTTCTATTTTCATATAATCCACCCATAGCCCAAAATAAGTTCAGATATCTCGAGACCTAAACCAAAGGTCCCCATTGCCTGAAATCAATGGTCCAGAGCTAATGACATTGTAAGAATTCTCATCCAAGGTCATCTACTTGGGGTTCATGTCTGAAACCAATTCCTCAATAATGAAAGCTCCAAAATGGGAAAATAGGACAAATATCTAAATTAAATGCCTGATAACTAAATCAACAATTTTGGCAAGTCATAAATGACCTGCCGTAGCTATTAAAAGGCTCAAAATTCTGAAAATGCATGTAAATTAAGGAAATGACCCAGATGGTCATTACAATATCGACTACTAAAAAGAAATTTCATCCACAAAGTCAATGGATGTAAAAAGCATGAATGTTAGATGGGATATGTTATTGGGCATGTATCTTTAAGCAAGATTCCCCTGATAATCTCTCAACCTCTTTAACCAACTTTCTTACTTTACTTTCCAAAAATCAAAACTCAATCTCCATAACTAACTGGCCTCCTACTGAATTGAGGAAGACTGATGCATACAAATCCAAATCCATAACACACTGATGCCACATCAATACTAGTATAACCAAGAGAGAACCAATATAATCCAAAGACAATCCAAGGGGTGAATCATGCAACCAACTCAAATATCAAATTACAACCTTTCTTTACCTTTCCAAACCTACTATCTACTTTGAATTACCCAAAAGGTTACCATAGACCTGTCCGTGCAACTCCATCTTACTAACCTTAAAAACATAAGTTCACCCACTAAAATACATAATGAAAAGAATAAGATTAAGCTCATAAAGCACTACTTAGGAACATAAATAGATATGGTAAAAGTCTACAATCTATGGCAGCATTATAGTGGGTCTAGATTACCCTCAAAACTAACAGTCAGGAGCCAAAAACACAAACACTCACCCCTAAATGATATTCTATAGTATATCCCATGAAACGAGGATGAAGCAATGCTGAATCCAACTCGGTCATACTTCTCTTATTGAGTAGATCATAAGAATTTCCAACAAAAACTAATAATCAAGGTCTAAGCTGCAAAAGACCATCCTCAAGTGCCAAGAGGCCATTATTTTGACATTAATCAACTACAACTCGCTGAAACTAAAGAATACTTAATAGGTACACATAGAGCAGGATTATCCATCCTATAGATGAAACCCCAACTAAGACAAACCTAAAAATAAAGGCTACACATAAACTCTAAAACTCCAATCTAGAATCTCAATAGCAAGGCATAATCTCCTGATCTCAACTATCCAAACCAATCTAGTAGATGGATAAGCATCCACACTCTAAATACATCATAAACCTTAAGCCGTTATTCAAAAGCATCAAATCCAAACTGAATCAATAAGTCTAAATTGAGGGCAAACAACCCACTCACCATCACTATCCAAGATCAGGCATATCCTCTCTAGATACTAGAGCCAACATCAAATCATAACTAAAGAGAAAAATCACAATAGAGGATGCCCACAACCATGTGATGTAAGACCCCACAAAGTCCTAGTCATTTCAGTCCTATAATCCAAAAAGAGGTCCTAGACTTAGAAAATTTTAGCGAAGTATTGCCAGTTCGTCTCATTTTTTCCTCAATATTTCAATGGCATTATTTACGATCTTTCAGGCCCTAGATTATCAATTTTTAAATTGATTCATGATCAGGGATGTTAATAGGTCATATTGGGTGAGTTTCTAAATTTTTGGACATCGTTTGAGTCATTTTTTGATGGCCAAAATAGCAAGACAATGCGATCTTAATGCGTCATATTGGCTATCACATCGTACCCATCGACACGATGTGTTGGTGATTGAGTCAACACCATCAATGTGGCACATCACCTATCCATCATTGGGCCAATTTTACTCATTATGTTACGAGTTTCCAAGGGCATTTAGGTCCTTTCCCCCTTACCTAATTCAACCAAAACATGAAATTAAGCTCACAAAAGGGAAAAATACATTCATTCTTCACAAATCCTCTCAGGAACAAAACCCTAGGTATATCAAGTTCAAGTCTAATTTCCAAGAAATCCCCAACAATCTTTACAAAATCAATAATCATGGTATGTCAGGTGTTCATCCTTGGGTTTCCTTCCACCCTTGGAGTTCAAGAACCCTTTTTAAAATTACAAGTTTTCAGATTCATGATTTACATGCAAAAATTAGGTTGTATTCATGTTTGTGTTATTGTATAGGTTTCAATTCAAGATTTAATTATAAGTTTCATGAACGTAAGATAGTATGTATGTTGATTGATTTAATTCCCATGTTAAAACCCTTGAAATTTCTTTAAGTTGTAGTCATGATGCTTATGTGTTGTTCATTACCATATGCATTGATTATGCTCTCCAAGTGTTTTGATAGAACGTCCATGTGAATTGAATAGTGTAATCATGATATGTTATTATGTGTTCTCATTCATGTACAAGATCTGACCTCCAAGTTTTTGACAAAATTTCTCATTGAATGAATTGTGAACAATTGACTATTGTTATGCATTTAAGATTTGTTATGTTTTATTATTGATGCTATCGAGTCTTGGAGTATTTTTTTACCCGAAATCTAGTTTTTTACTTAGTTTCAATAGTTATAGAATAGTCCCAATAAAGGTCAAGAACAGTAGTACTCAGTTAGTAATAGAACTCAGTAAACTCAGTTCAGTTCAGTCAGTCAACACGATCAGTATCGGTTCAGTCAAAGCTAGTATAGTTTAGTGATGAGTTCAGAGTCGATTCAATTGGGAGTAGGATTCAACACCAAGTGAACCCAGGGATGGGGGCATTCCTGCAGTAGAGATTTTGACCCTTAGTAGCAGTCCCTGCATTATAGAACTATGTAGCCAGAATATGGTAAGTCATCGTCCTGCTAGACTAGGGTTGACGCCATCATATATATATTTCATGAGTCTTCCTACCAGATTAGGGTTGGCCCAACATTATTAGTATCTTGTGGTGAGGTGCTAACACCCTTTCAACTGGGGTCACAGGTTGGACCCCAAATCAATTTATATCGAGGTATGTTAGTTAGATAAGAACTCCCATATTTACAGTTTCTGTCTCAGTATTCAGTAAAGAACTCAATAAGTTCTATAGAACTATGGCTATCAGTTATCAGTTACTTAGCTATCAAAATTTAGTACTCAGGTTCAGTATAATCTCAGATATATGATGTATATCTACATGCGCAGTATTGGATGTTCAGTATGTTCAGCAGTTAGAGTTTTGCATGTACACTCATCCAGTTACTTTATGATATTTATTCAGTAAGTAATCATCTCATGCATATGAACCCATGTATATTATCCTTACCTTACTTAGCATACTAGTACATTCCACGTACTGACGCATACTCTCTTTTATACTATGATCTCTCATATCTAGGTTCAGACGAACGGGTTCCCGATCATACTTAGCAACTTATGATATAAGCAGCAGATTCAGTAGTGAGTCCTCATACATTAAGTATTTTATTTTATTTTATTTTAGCATTTTAGCAGATTTAGTATGTTTAGTAGTCGGAGTTGTTGGGGACTTATCCCATCAACTCCACACTCAGATAGTTAGAGGCTTTCAGACTAGATTACTTCAGAAAAATATTTAGTATTTTTAGTATTATTATCAGTATTCAGTATTTGTTTTCAGTTCATGAACCTTATGGCATTTTCAACCTAATTTCTGCATATATTTTTAGTATTATTATTCAGTGCTCACAGCAGGTACTAGTCATGGGTTAGCTTGTGATTTTTTGAGGTCGTAAGAACTGCATGACACCTAGGGTGTTGTCTCGGGGCATTATAAACTTTTTATCAGAGCCTAAGGTTCTAAAGAGTCCTAGGAAGTCTGAAAGTAAGTAGAGTCTTATGCATAGGTGCGTAGCGCGCCACACTTATGGAAAAGATGCTATGAGGCATTTTTTTGGAAAAATTTCCCTTTTTTTCAGTCTTCATAATATGTGGGTGAGCATGAGCACAAGTTAAACTCTCTGTCTAATCCAATTTTTACTTCCATTACAGAACATGCCTTCCAGAAAGACCAACACAAAAAGGACTCGGAGACAGCCAGCACCTCAGTCCATTTAGGAAGATCCCCTGATGTTTCTCACGTAGAATTCAGAGAAGTTTTCACCACCCTAGCTCATTCTGTAGCAGCCCAGAATAATCGCCTAGCTACTGTTCACGATAATCTAGTGGCTAATACTGCTGCATCTAGAATTCAGGACTTCATCTGAATGAATCCTCCTTTATTTTTTGGGTCTAAGTATGAAGAGAACCCATGGGAATTCCTTGACATGGGGCAGAAGGTAACAAATATTATGGGGGTAACCACTAGTGAGAGTGTTGAGTTAGTTTCCTATTAGTTGCAGGATTAGCTCATTCATAGTTTAAGTAGTGGAAGGTAGATAGGGGCACATATGCAGGGCCTATAGAATGGGAAGAGTTTGCTACTACCTTTCCAGATAGGTTCTTCCCATTGGAATTAAGGGAAGCCAACGTTTTAGAGTTCATTAACTTAAATTAGGGAAATATGAGTGTGAAAGAGTATTCCCTCAATTTTACTCAGTTGGATAGGTATGCTCCTCATGTGGTAGCTGATAGCAGGTCTAAGAAGAGTAAGTTGATATCTGGTGTGTCTGACAGTGTGGTCAAAGAGTGTAGGACCATAATTCTAATTAAGGAGATGAACTTGGCTAGGTTGATGGTCCATGCTCAGATATTGAGGAATAGAAAACTAAGAATCAAGAGAGGGAGAACAAGAGGGCTAGAATAGGTAGCTTTACCTTCACTCAGCCTAAGTCAGAGGGTGGTAATTATCTTTAGTTCTTCCCAAAATTCTTAGTCCCAGCTCCATCCTCAGCCAGTGCTCAAAAACCAAAATTTAGAAATGGTAATAAGGATAGGGTGCAAAGATCTAAATCTCAGGGTAGTGTTAGCAGTGCTCAAATGAATTCTCTTTTTTAGAAATATGGTAGAAATCATTAGGGTGTCTGCAAGGTTGGCAGCGATGTATGTTTTGGGTATGGTAAGTCAGGCTATAGTATCAGAAAATATCCTCAGGTGGGTTCACATAGTTAGCATTATCGTCCCCTAGCTCAGTTCGATCGCCCGTCTTAGCAGGGTGCCACTTCCAGTTCCACTAGTGGGCAACTCCTAATAGTCTATATGCACTCTAGTCCCAATAGGATCAAGAAATTTCTCCTGATATGGTCACTGGTACGTTGCAAGTTTACCATTTACATATTTATTCTTTGCTAAATCTAGGATCTTCTTTGTCCATTGTAACTCCTTGTATATATATCAAATTCAGAGTAAGTCTTGAAATCCTAATAGAGCCTTTTTTATCCTCTACACCAGTGGGTAAGTCTATCATAGCTCGGAGGGTATACATGAATTATTCAGTTATGGTATCTCAGAAAGTTACTTTAATAGACTTAGTAGAGTTAGAGATAAAAGGTTTTGACGTCATTCTCAACATGGATTGACTCAATTCATGCTATGCCTCAATTGATTGTAGGAACAGAGTTGTCTATTGCTAGTTCCCAAATGAACCAGTCCTTAAATAGAGGGGTAGTCCCAAAACACTTAAGGGTCAAGTTGTTTCATACCTTAGAGTAAGAAAAATAATAACCAAGGGATGTGTCTATCATCTGGTGTAAGTCAAAGACTCTAGTTTTAATACTCTCAACCTTGAGTCAGTTCCAGTAGCAAGTGAATTTCCAGATGTGTTTCCCTAAGATCTTTCTCGAGTTCCTCCCGAAAGGAAAATTGACTTTGGAATAAACCTTCTTCCTAATACTCATCCCATTTCTATTCCTCCATACAGAATGGCTCCCGTTGATCTTAAATAGCTAAAAGAGTAGTTGAAAGACCTCCTAGATAAGGGATTTATCAGGCCCAGTATCTCTTCGTATAGCGCACCAGTTCTATTCGTGCGAAAGAAAGATGGTTCTCTCAAAATGTATATTGACTACTGTTAGTTGAACAAAGTCATAATGAAAAATAAGTATCTACTTATCGATGACTTATTTGAACAACTTCAGGGTGCCAGTTACTTTTTTAAGATAGACCTCAGATCTGGCTATCATCAACTCAGAGTCAGAGAATGTGACATTCCAAAAAAACTGCTTTCAAAACTCGGCATGGTCACTTTGAGTTCCTATTCATGTCATTTGGTCTTCCCAATGCTCCAACAGATTTCATGGACTTGATGAACCGTGTGTTTAAGAAGTACTTGGATATGTTCATCAAAATCTTTATTGATGACATTCTTGTCTACTCCTACAGTGAACATGATCATGTAGACCATCTCAAAATAGTATTACAGACTCTCAAAGCCCATCAGTTGTTTGCCAAATTCATTAAGTGCGAATTTTGGCTAAGATCAGTAGCTTTCCTTGGTCATATCGTTTCTGGTGATGGCATTAGAGTTGATTCTCAAAAGACTGAAGCAGTGAGAAACTAGCCCAGATCCATCTCTCGATCATATATTAGGAGTTTCTTAGGTTTGGCTGGCTATTACCGATGGTTTATTAAAGGATTTTCATCTATTGCATCTCCCATGTCTAGATTGACTCAAAATAAAGTCAAGTTCCAGTGGTCAGATTATTGTGAGAAGAGTTTCAGGAGTTGAAGACTCAACTCACTACAACCCCATTTTTTACTTTGCTCTATGGTTATGATGGATTTCTTGTATATTGTGATGCTTCTAGAGTTGGCTTGGGGTGTGTTTTGATGTAGAGGGGTAAGGTTATATCCTATGCCTTTAGACAACTTAAAACCCATGAAAAAATGATCCCACCCATGATATTGAATTAACAGCTATTGTGTTTGCCTTAAAGATTTGGAGGCACTATTAGTATGGGGTATATGTTGATGTGTTCACAGACCATAAAAGCCTACAGTATGTGTTTACGCAGAAATAACTAAACTTGTGTCAGAGAAGGTTGTTAGAGATGTTGAAAGATTATGACATGAGTGTTTTGTATCATCCAGGAAAGGCC
This sequence comes from Capsicum pubescens, assembly GCA_030864215.1. Classification (NCBI taxonomy): domain Eukaryota; kingdom Viridiplantae; phylum Streptophyta; class Magnoliopsida; order Solanales; family Solanaceae; genus Capsicum; species Capsicum pubescens. The sequence goes on along the minus strand of CM061543.1, from coordinate 192,476,802 downwards.
AATATAGTGGTAGATGTCCTCAGTAGGTTGTCTATGGGTAGTATTGATCACTTTGAGGTTGGTAAGAAGAAGTTATTTTAGGAAATTCATCAGCTTGCCAGACTAGGTGTCCATTTGGTTGATTTGGCTGAGGGTAGTGTTTGGGTGCAGAATAGTTCCAAATAATCTTTGGTTTCCAAAGTAAAAGAAAAGTAGGATAGGGATCCCAGTTTAGTTAAGCTGAAAGAGTCAGTCATAGACCAGAAAGTTGAGGTTTTCTCCTAAGGGTGAGATGACATGTTGCGTTGCCAGGGTAGGATTTGTGTTCCATGTGTGGATGGTGTGAGACAACGAATTTTTGTTGAAGCACATGGTGCGCCCTATTATATTCATCAAGGGGCCATGAAGATGTACCACGATCTGTGGGAAGTCTATTAGTGGAGTGGGATAAAAAGAGATATTGTAGAGTTTGTAGCTAAGTGCTCCACGTGTCAGCAGGTGAAAATTGAGCGCCAAAAGCCTAGTAGGTCTATGAAGGAGTTCAGTATCCCCACTTGGAAGAGGGAGGAAGTGAACATGGACTTTGTGATGGGTTTTCCTCGTACTCGTCGTTAGCATGACTCGATTTGGGTCATTGTGGACAAAATGTCCAAATCAGCCCATTTCATGCCAGTTCATACTTCTTATTCAATCGAGGACTATGCCATAATCTATATTAGAGAGTTTTTTAGGTTGCACGGTGTCCCATTGTCCATCATTTCAGATAGAGGTACACGATTCACCTCTCACTTTTGGAAATCCTTCCAAAAGGGTCTTGGTACCCAAGTTTACCTCAGTGCATCCTTTCAACCTCAGATAGATGGTCAAGAAGTAAGGACCATTCAGACTTTAGAAGATATGTTGAGAACATGGGTCGTTGACTTTAAGGGCAGTTGGGATAACCACTTGCCTTTGATTGAGTTCACATATAATAATAGCTATTATTATAGTATTGAGATGTCTTTGTTTGAGACTCTTTATAGAAGAAGTTGAAGATCTCCCTTTGGTTGGTTTAAGGTAGGTGAATCCATGGTATTAGGGCCTGACTTGGTATTTAATGCTTTAGAGAAAGTGCAGTTAATCAGAGAGAGGCTTAGGGAAACCCAGAGACGATAGAAATCATATGCAGATGTGAGAAGGAAAGATCTAGAGTTTGAAATTGGCGACTTTGTGTATTTGAAAATCTCTCCCATGAAGGGAGTAAAGAGATTTGGTAAGAAATGGAAACTTAGTCCTCGGTATGTTGGTCCATACAAAATCTTGAGTCATTACAGTAAGGTAGCTTATGAGCTTGAGTTACCTGCAGACTTAGCATTGGTGCACCTAGTATTTTACATCTCTTTTCTAAAGAAGTACAAAGGTGATCCAACAATTGTAGTCCCTATAGAGAGTGTAGATGTTCAGAACAGTCTCTCTTATGAGGAAGTCCCAGTCAAAATCCTTGATCGTCAGATTCACAGACTAAGGAACAAAGAAGTTTCTTTGATCAAAGTTCTTTGGTGGAATCAGTCAGTTGAGGGAGCTACTTGGGAAACAGAGGCAAACATGCGAACCAAGTATCCTCACCACTTCTCCGTAAACATAGACTCAGCCTAAGGTAATAGTCTTTCTTAGATTTACTCTATTCCATGCACAGTTACAACTGCATAACATTCTCATATCATTCATTCATTCATAAAACAGTTCAGTCATATGTCATGTATCTAGAATTCAGTCATGCTTCAGTTATGCATGTCAGTGTAAGTACAGTTCATCTCAGTTCTATCAATCTTATTCAAGGATGAATGTTTCCAAGGGGGAGATATTGTAAGACACCGAAAAGTACTAGTCATTTCAGTCATATATAGCATGGCAAAAGAGGTCCCAAACTTAGAAAATTTAAGCTAAGTGTTAAAACTTAGTTTCATTTTGGCCTCGATATTTTAATGGCATCATTTATGATCTTTATGGCCCTAGATTGTAAATTTTTAAATTGATTCATAATCAGGGATGTCAATAGGTCATGTTGGATAAGTTTCAAAATTTTTGGACATCGTTTTAGTCATCTTCTGATGGACAAAACAACAAGCAAACGCATCTTGATGCGTCGCATTGGCTATCATGTAGTACCCATTTACGCGACGTATCGGTGATCATGTTAACCCCATTGATGTGGCGCGTCACCTATCGCATCACTGGGCCAGTTTTCCTCATTAACTTATGAGTTTCCAAGGGCATTTAGATCCTTTTCCCCTCACCCAATTGAGCTAAAACACGAAATTAAGCCCCCAAAAGGGCAAATTGCATTCATTCTTCACAAATTCTCTCAAGAACAAAACCCTAGGTTCATCAAGTTCAAGTCCAACTTCCAAGAAATCCCCAATAATCTTCAAGAAATCAACAATCAAGATATGTCGGTGTTTATCCTTGGGTTTCCTTCCACCTTGGAGTTCAAGAACCCTTTTTAAAACTACAAGTTTTCAGATTCATGATTTTACATGTGAAAATTGAGTTGTATTCATGTTTGTGTTGTTGTATGGGTTTCAATTATAAGTTTCATGAACATAATATAGCATGTATGTTGATTGATGTAATTCCCATGTTAAAATCCTTGAAATTGCAACTTTAAGTTATAGTCATGATGCTTATGTGTTGTTCATTATCATGTGCATTAATTATTCTCTCCAAGTGTTTGATAAAATGTCCATATGAATTGAATAGTGTAATCATGACATGTTATCATGTGTTCTCATTCATGCACAAGTTCATGACCTCGAGGTGTTTGAAAAAATATCTCAGTGAATTAATTGTGAACAATTGATTATTATTATGCATTCAAGATCTATTATGTTTTATTATTGATGCTATCAAGTCCTGGGGGTATTTATTACCTGAAATCTAGTTGTATACTTGCAGTAGTTATAGAATAGTCCCACTAAAGGTCAAGAATAGTATTACTCAGTCAGTAACAAAACTCTGTCCAGTTCAGTCAGTCAACACGATCAGTGTCCGTTCAGTCAAGCCTAGTACAGTAGAGTGATCAGTTTAGCATTGATTCAGTTGGGAGCAGGATTCAGCACCGAGAGAACCCATGGATGGGGGCATTCCTACCAGCAGAGGGTTTGGACCTTAGTAGCAGTCCCTATGTTATAGAACTACATAACCAGCGTAGGGTAAGTCATTCTCCTTCTAGAATAGGGATCACACCATCATATATATATTTCATGAGTTTTCCAACCAGGTTAGGGTTGACCCAGCATTGTTAGTATCCTATGGAAATGTGCTAACACCTTTCCAACTAGGGTCATAGTTTGGACCCCAAATAAATTTATATCTAGGTATGTTGGTTAGATTAACAATCCTACAGTTATAGTTTCAGTCTCAGTATTAAGTAAAGAACTCAGTCCATTCTATAAAACTATGTCTATCAGTTATCAGTTACTCAACCATTAGAATTCAGTACTCAGTTTCAGTATAATCTCATATACATGATGTATATCTACATGCGCAGTATTATATGTTTAATATGTTCAGTAGTTACAGTTTTGCATGTACACTCATCCAGTTACTTCATGATGTTCATTCAGTCAGTTATCATCTCATGCATATGAACTCATGTATATCAGCCTTACCTCACTAAGTTTCCAGTACATTCCACGTACTGACGCATGCTCTCTTTTGCGCTATGATGTCTCATATCATAGGTTCAGATGCATGGGTTCTTGATCATACATAGCAGCTTAGGATAGCAACGGTAGATTCAGTAGTGAGTCCTCATCCATCTAGGATATTATTTTATTACAGCATTTTGGCAGATTTAGTATGTTCAGTAGTCGGAGTTAGTTGGGGACTCGTCCCATCAACTCTACACTCAGACAGTTAGAGATTTCCAGACTAGATTACTTCAGACAGATGTTTAGTATTTTTAGTACTATTATCAGTATTCAGTATTTGTTTTCAGTTCATGAACCTTATGGCATTTTTAGCCTAATTTCCATATATATTTTCAATATTATTATTTAGTGCTTATAGAAGGTACCAGTCATGGGTTAGCTTATGATCCTTTAGGGCTGTAAGCACCGTCTTACGCCCAGGGTGTACTCATAGGGCATTATATGTGAAATCAAAAGTCACATGCTTGATTTGCTCAGGGGGTTTAAATCTAAGCGAGTCTAAACTCGCATTCGGCGTTGGAATAAACCAACTGAGGTACTAAGTGCACTTTTCCTAACTTAAGGTACCACAACAACAACAACAACAACATACCCAGTTTATTCCCACATAGTGGGGTCTATGGAGGGTAGAGTGTATGCAAACCATACTACTACCTCAGGTGAAGTAGAGAGGCTATTTTCGATAGACCCTTGGCTTAGAACCGATAACAGTATAACAAACGAAAAATCTAAGTGCAAAATAAACTAACACCGCTAGCAACAAGATAATACTACAACCACAAGATATAAGTAAGAACTATCTAACCGAAATCATATACATCACATAACACCATGAAAAAACTACAGACACAAAAGAATGCTTCCTTATTATTACCAATACACTCCCAGCCCCTAACCTTCTACCCTAATCCGCGTCCTCCACACCTTCCTATCAAGGGTCATGTCCTCCATAAGTTGTAACTTCTCTATATCATGACTAATCACCTCCCTATAATATTTTTTTGGTCTACCTCTACCCCAACTAAAACCATCCAAAGCTAATGTCTCACACCTCCGCACTAGAGCATATGAGCCCCTCCTCATCACTTGCCACAACACTATAGAAGAAATCTGGATGATCTGAATAAATAAGAGTGCCATGTTGGGGACACTTCTAGACTAATAATCAATCTCTATACAGACATAGCAAACCCCTGAAGCCCTAACTAGCGAAAAATATAAGTTCACCCAAATTGGATGACCAACCGATTCCAGGGACACTCCCTACTAACATGACCACCCTCCCCACAATCATTACATACCTCAAGAATACTAGGCGGGTGAAGAACATATGATAACTCTATCTAAACAACCAAATAGCGTTTGGGGAACTCCATACACGAATGTCCAATCTCGCCAAAACTAAGGCAAACTCCTAAAATACTCTGAGGTATTGTTCCTACTAATCCAGAAAAACCGTTATGTCCTAAAAATCCATGTTAGATACTCCAAAATTTCTGAAAAAACTCTATCTACTATGACCACCGTGACTAATCTGAGATCCACCTATAGCTTGAGACACTACCTGTGTAGAACTAATAGTCTACAAGTGAAGCCGATCTCTGTCGGGAGGATCCTCACTCTTAGATGGAATAGGAATAACCCTGTACTAATGACATGGAATCTTATAGCCATCTCCATAAGTATCAATACATTCTCTCTCTGTGGACCTTGTGTGATCAATAACCTAAGAGAAAGAAGACCCAACTTCTATCAAATGCTTTGATGCCAAATAGTGTGGCAAATCTAATCTGCTAATAAATCCACACACCATATCATGCTATCAAGGATATAGTGTAGGAATATGTCTATCCCATTCAAGAAACCAACCTCAAACTCTAAATTCGATAAGGAATCCTACTGAACATCGATAAAATAAACTCTAACTTGAGAACCGTTTAATAATCCAAACCTCTTCTCCTATTGTGAGGTATTAGTAAAAAGAGTCAAAATGCCTAGTACTAAATCTTGAAAGGCTGAATTAGTTACAAACTCTATTGGATCTGGGTTGGCCCTAAATCCTCCAGCTAACACTGAGGATATTCGATGTTAACCTTTGAATTCCTAGTTTGATATTGTCCTGAAGCTTTGGAAACACAGGCCAAAATCCTATCATCGTCTATTGATAACCTTGTATTATTCATATGGGACAGAATAGAGTCAAAAAATGTACTTGAGGCTCTTAGAAATATGACCACATGACAAGGAGTCAAGACTAGAATTTCCTAAAAATGCCTTATATCCTCCTGATGATAGGATATAGACGTCTCTGCATCAATCCAAGGGACTCTACTAGACACTTCGCTCTTGTACTAACACACCAGTAAACCTAGGCTCTAATACCAATTTGTCAAAAACTAATTTTTCATGTCAGGATTTCAGCTACTCTAACCCGCTAATCGGTAGGTTGACCTATTGTCCAGAACTGCAAGTAACAGACTATCAAGAGGAAAAAATAAAGATTGCAGAATAAATATGATAAAATACTAATACATATAAGGCAGTCTCAAAACCTGGTTGAATCAGTACCAGAGCTTCTATTGTAAAAAGAATACAAAATGAAGTACTAAATAAATATACAACTACAACCCATCTCTGAATAAAACATAGAGATTATTCTAATCTATAAAAGGGAGAATACTTATAATCTAAACATCGGGTTCTCACCACAAAGATCTGATATATAGCTGTTTCACACATCGCACACAACATCAACGAGAACTTATAGTATGATTTGTAGGCTACCTATGTGTAAGATGAGTACCAAGCACATAGTACTTAGTAGGAATGCAAATGCATATAACATGTGTGCAGTAAGTGTAAACTACAACCAAATATCTAGAAAGCTAACATAATAACATTAGGGAGGAAAAAAGGATAAACTATCCTATTCTAGCCGTACTTGTGAACTAGGCACAATATAGTATATCACTAGCCAAATACAAATAAAATGTATAAGAAGGATATACAGTTAGAAAACGAAGGAATGAATATACAACATGAATAAATGAAGGAAGAGAGGGATATTCGATAATACTGTCACTCAATGCATATACATATATACACATATATTTATATATATATGCAAATATATATATATATGCCGGTATATAGGACTCACTCAAAGGTAACAACCTAGGATGGCCAATGTAACCCTCTTCAAAGAATCCTAACTAAGTTGGAAAGCTTATACTAGAAAGAATTGGGCCTAAGGTCACAATGTCTAACCATGAGATAATTATCAACAATTTAATAACTGGACTAACAATACCATAACCAAGTCCCATAAGTCGGAAGGTTCAATTAGTACACAACATAAAGCAACCAACACTCATAACTCATACTATTCAGGCCCCCATAAAGTTAATAAATATAGGAACCAAACAATATGTTAGTGATAGGTAATGCGCATGCATGAATGAATTCATGTCAAATCCATAATAACATAATTGATCTAAGTTCAATAATGTTATCTGGTGTATACACCTCCCCCAGCTTGGCAACCCACAAAGGGAAGACCTATGATGACCTCTCTTCTCGGTGATGATGGCTCACAAAAGAAAAGACCCCTATGAGGTTATGGAGTACCTGTATGCATTGACCTGATTTGAGTCAAGGATTTTCAATCATCATCATCAATCTACTCTATCCAGTACTGGAGACATGTATATATAATAAATACAAGGCTTTGAGCCATGGCTAAAAGAGTGTGAGTAATTAAATTTGTTACCTGGGATCAACTCTGGGACTTAATTATTATAAAAGTATATAAAATGTAGGAATCTCTCTAAATCAAAGTAAAATATAGGGGTAAAACTATGGACTAAAATATATCTCGGTCGGATTTCTAAAAAATCATTTTTAGTTTCAAAAGATCATAAATCATCCAATAAGGTTGTATGATTCCTATTATGAAAGAATCCATTTTAAAAGTTAAAAGTGGGAATAAATTCTATTTTAGGAAAATGGTAGTAAAGCTATGGTTTTTGATGGAATGGTACCATTAAGTGATCTTGAATATATTAAATATATACATCCCATCACAAGTATCCAAAAAATACAATTATAAGGATCGAAATATCCATAGACTTCAGCTATACCATTTACAAGGATAAATCACTCACCCAAAGCATTATTGTAATCACGGTCTTAGGCCTAATAATATATCACCAGCATAACCATAATACCATAATTTGGGAAGCCATAATAATCCACCGAGTCTAGTAGTAAACCTTATACTATAGAAAAGTATACTTAGCATCAACTAGAGTTAACGTGCAAGTAACCTAGGGTAATAGGATCCTATAAGTATAACAAGTATTTTATCCTTGGGTTGATTCACCCTTCTATCCCCAAACTTCTAAATTAGTCTTAGTCATGGTGTTCTGCCTTTAATCATATCCTAACTTCCTACTTAACATGTAATATATCATACACTATCTCATGAAGAAGAGTAGATAAAAGCCTACCATAATGCCAAACCACAAATCCTTGAGTCATCTGCAAATCGTCCATCTTTGCTCCACAATTTCAAAATACCATCACTCTATTGACACAACCCAAACCAGGTCTTGGCCGTGAAGGGTATTCCAAGTCCATCGAGGAATGAAGGCCACTCCCTTTTCCTAGTTGACGCAGAATGTAACACCTAGAAGCAGCTAAATTCCAAACATATAACAAGATAGGAAAGTAATAAACTGAAAGACATCAAAGAGTGTCAACATCAATACCCAATCCACAATAATATCCACAAAGCCTCTACTAATCCAAAAAAAACCTAAGTCAAGACATTTCCCCGACACTGACAATGACAATAACATTGTGAACTCTTTAATTCTAGTTTAAGAATGGAAACTGATAGTATGATCATGTTAATAGGAGAATAGAAGCTCACCACTTCACCTCAAATGATCGACAAACTAAGACAATCCACCTAACACTACGTAGGAAAAGTAGAAGTGTTTTTAGTTCCAATATCGCATGGGAATACAGCATCCGAAGATGGTTAGTGGGTTGAGCACTAACATGTAACTTATGGATAAGGATAAGGTAATGAAAATTCAAAATCCAGTTCAGCTCAATGTACATGTCCACATACATGTATGTATATAAATATACTTATATAAAATGTTAGGATAGGGAACAAAGCTTAGCATGCGTTTTACAAAATCTTAACTTGGGCTGTGTAGCATAACCATCATAATAAGGCACCCACGGGCTATATGGGTCAAGATCTCCCCAAGATGAAAGGTCCCAAGTGCGTGAAGCCGTATGAACTATAGGATAATCATATTTACATATATACCATGGGGGACTCAAACCTACCAGCATATATCAAAGGAGGCTTAAGCACCTAGTTATTTAAAATAGGGGACTCGAACCACCCAATCATATAATAAGGGTAACTCAAACCGCCCAATAATATAATAAGGGTGACTTAAACTACCTAGTCATTTAAACCACTGCATTGGAAACTGCGGTTTTAAGTATTCAACCCTCGGGACCTCCACTTTAGCTGCTCGTCTATACATCCCTCTTTTAATCCTAATTAAAACACTTTTCATATATTCCCATTCATTAAACCACCATACACCTTAAAGAATACAATTTTGGTATTGTCATACTAAGTACACTTGCAAGGTAAAATCCTCGTGCCATTTCAATTCCATTACCATGGGGAAATCAACTGCCTTTGTTCAATAATACAATGTGGGGGTGGACACCGACTCTCTTTGTTCATTAAATCAAACTATTATGTTTCAATAACCTCTTTACATCATGCAATTTTAACAAAAGTAGTTCATTGCAACTATACCCATACTTAGAACCATTTACACAAAAATTGGGTTGGGGTTGTTAATAATTCAATTATCAATATTCACTAAATTTAAGGAAATCACAATCCCCTAGTTTATTCACCATGCCCATAACCCTTATCAAAACCCATTTTTAAATCCACATAAGCAATCATATAATTTCATGCTTTAAGTAAAACAATTTTAAGGGTAGAGTCACATGCCTGAAATATCAAAAGTTTTTGAGAGAGTTTGCCCTTGGAAGCTCTAATTGACCAACCTCTTGTAAACCCTAATTTTCTTGATTGAGAGAATTTTAGAGTGTTTAAGAAGTTATTTTGATTTTTTTGAGTGATAGTGATACCCTAAAGAGGTTTTATGTCGCGGGTCAGGATTGGGAAAGAAAGGACATATCCAAAGTGCCCTTAATTAAAAGTTGTAAATTATCTCTAGTGACTATAGGTCACTATATAACTAGTAAGGACATGTTACAACTCATCACCATCATAGTCAAGATAGTAACTAAAGGACCCTTATTTGGTGACCCAATGATTCACACCATATGACTCGTTAGGTGACCCTACGACTCATAGGGTCTAAGTCGTAGTCAAGACATAAATATTTATGGAACACATTGGTTTGGCTATGGATGGGGCCATACGACTCATTTAGTATCTTTATGACTCATTATGACCCACTCATAATTAGGACAATAACTTAGGATACCTTTACTGGATACCCTATGATTGGGGTCCTATGACCCATAATGACTTGTTATGACTTGTTAGGAGAGTCGTAGTTGGGGTAGTGAGCTTAAAACTCAGAAATGCTTTTGGGACCAAAATTTGGGGTGTTATATTCTCCCTCCTTAGGATCATTATTAGTGACAACTAGAGCAAAGCAAGCAACAGTTGTAATCAATAATGAGGATGATTCCAGGGTTGAGATATTTCGAACAATCATACAATTCTCTATTCTTATCACAGTTTAATTGGTTATCAAGTTGATGATTCACAAGGTTTATGCAACTATCTTGGTCTCCCAACCTCAAATCTTTTATCTATTGAATGTTGTAGCTTAAACTCCCACGGAGATACAACAATTCTTCTAGATTCATAAAGTTATCTTCTTGCAAGTGAACCAAGCATGGCTTCTAGGTATATCCCTATCCTAGATGCTAATTCAAATCCCTTATTTAGTAAAAGAATAAGAACCTTTATCCCTAATTTCGTCGTTCTATCCTACGATTCTCCTCCCAGATGGACATAGAAATATAGATTTACTCTAATAGTGGCCAATCATTAAAATAGTAAGATCAAGAAATTAAGAACAACCCAGATGATAATCCAAAAAGAAACTATGAATAAGAATATAAAAGAGTAATCATTCTCTTAGCCTCAACCCTAGAAATAGGGTGTTTAGCTACTCATGTTTGAATTCATCATCCAAAATAAGTAATAAATCATACCCAAAAGAAATATTGAAGTAAATAAATTTAAAAGAATGTCTAAGAACCCTAAAAGAGAGATATTTCTGCTTTTTCGCTGCTGCTATGATTGCCAAAAGTCCCCTAAAATTATCTTGGATTTTTTCTTTTATAGCTGGGACAAAACACTTAAAATATTCTTGATTTTTCCACATGGCGCATTGCGCCATGCCTTTAATTATTTTCCATTAAAATATGGGCGATTGCGGATCTCAAGTATTCTTTGACAATTGTAAAATGCATCCTCACCGCGATATACCACTATCGCGGTGAGCCACTGGATTGGGACAATTGTGAAATATTCATCCTCCATGATGCGCTAAACTTTTAGGTTGCAAAATCTGATTAGTGGAACTGCTCCGCGATGCGGTGGTTTTGTGGACCTTCACTGGAATTTGACCATTGCTATTTCATTGGTCAGTGCAACGTGGATTGTCTTCAAATGATGATTCCTACTTTCCAGCTTCCATTTTTTAGCTTTATTTCACTCCCTTACATTCCTTCAATCATTCTATATCATCGTTGTATCCAAATACGCACAATTCTTCATGATTTTTATCCTTAAAGTACTAATCATATCCATTAGGCACGAAACAGAATAAAAACTGAATTATACTTAAGAATTAATACAAAAGTTGAACTAAGTCTAAATCTGGGTGCATATTGGTGGTTTGGGCATATAAGTATGCCCAAGATCACCACCCCACACTTAAAACCTTTTTCTTCCCCGAACACATGAATTCAAAAGCATAATTCCTTCCTCTTTACATCACAATCTCAACGTTATGTTGCAATGGGCACTTACACTTTGCAATAGCGTAATTTTACATCATCTTGTCAAAATAATTTTTAGTGATATGAGACAATTTAGTACAAAATTTTCTATATCAATAATGAATTTCTAACATGTCGGAAAACTCAATCAAAGAAACACAATAAGTAATCCGGCTTTCATCCGCCTGCACCCTCACTCAAAAAATTTTCCCATATTAACTCACACTAATACCTAAGCAAAAATAGGGAGTTTCAACATCTAATCACTCGCTCTCAACAAAGAATTCATACATGCTAGTGAATGAACCATATGCTTGCCCTTAGTGTCCTACTCCACTAATAGTTGAATGTTTGGGTGAAGGATCAACAAGGTCTTTTTCGGGTTGTAATAAAAGCTTAGGGATAGGTAGGTACTATTTGGGGAAATAGTGACTATTGTTCCTAAGTATTTTAGTTCAAGAATTATCACTTAACTCTGTTCTCCAACACCAATTTATCCTTCTATTTTCTCCCCATTCTTTTATTTTACAACTCCTCTTTCAATTAGCTTATTTACTCAAACCAGGTTGGGAGTAATAGTCATTCCTTCCACATACTTCTCTTTTTTTCATACCTATTTCATGTTACGCACCCTTATTATAGACACCCTTAACTTAAGAAAAACCTTCATTAAGGTGCACATTATCCAATTGGAACAGGGCCAAAATAGGTTCATTGTAACATTTCTATCTACTAACTCCCAATTAACCCAAAATCATCAAACATCAATAACAACTACTTTGGGGGTATCAAATTTTTATCTTTTCTCCTACTCATTGATTCTCTTAATCTCCTCTTACTTTTATGTTAAAACACTCAAGAGCTTATTTGGATCAAATTAAGATTTAGCAAAGAAAGGATAGGGTTACATAGCAGGCTGCCAAAGAAAGAGGCTAAAGGCTCAACGGGGCTGACAAAGACTATGCACCAAGGTAATACCCCACTATAAAAGCTTTTTTAAGTTATGATACATCTTAGTCACACCTGGATGGATAGAATATCTAGAGCAACGTGCCTCCTCCAAAATCAATATCACCCATCCACCAACTCTCAATATATAAACTCCATCTCCAATTCTCAAATCTCCATCAGAAAAAAGATATGTCTCCCTAGACTCTCCACTCAACAACTTATATCAAATCACCCTCAATTTTTTATCATCAAATTGGTGACCTCAAATCTTCTCCATCAATGGAAGATCTAGCATCAATAGAGGCTAGAACACGCTAGTGTATCAAAATACAAAGCCCAACCTTCTGGTTAGCTAAGGAATGAACCTCAAAGGCTAAAGGCCACTCTTGGGTCAAGAGATGATCTAAATCCCCATAATAGGTAACTTTTTGCTCAAGATATCTACATCCATATTAGCCTTGCTCATATGATACAAAATAGTGAGGTCATAATTATTAAGTAACTCAAGCCAACATCGGTGCCTCATATTAATATCTCATTGTTTGAAGAAGTACTGAAGGCTATGATGGCCCAAGAAAATCTTTCTAGGAACTCAATACAAGTAATAACACCACAACATTGTCATAAACACTATGGTTGCCAGCCCCAAATTATGTGTAGGGTGATTTCTCTCATTAGGATTCAACTAACGAGAGTCATAAGTAATCATCTTATACTCATGCATTAACACCACACCCAAGACAACACCAGAAACATCACAAAATACGATAAGACCGACACCTTTTTTGGGCAGAGTCAAGATAAGATCTAAAGTTAACAACTCTTTGAGAATTTGAAAGATTTTCTCACATGAATCTAACAACTGAAAAACTGCCTTGTGCGTAGTTAACTTGGTTAAATGAGATAGAATAAATGAGAAACCGTCTACAAAACATCGTTAATAACCTCGCCAAACATACAAAACTCTTAATCTTGATAAAACAAATAGGTCTAGACCAATCATGAATTGTTTGTTATCTTTGCCAGATCAACCATAATACCACCCTTAGTCACCATTTGACCCAAGAAAGAAAATTGAATCCTACCAAAACTCACGCTGAAAAAACATAACATTCAACTTCTCATCACACAACTTCTGAAGTATAATCTTCAAATACTTCACATAGTCAGCCCTACTCATGGAATAAACCAAGATGTTATCTATAACTACAATCACAAAAGAGTCTAGATATGGTCAAAACACTCCGTTCATCAACTCCATGAACGTTGCTGGGGCATTGGTCATTACAAAAGACATGACCAAGAACTCATAATGATGGTATTGAGTCTAAAAAGCCATCTTTAAAATATTCAAAACCCTAATCTTCAATTGCTGATACGAAGATCTCTTATCCATCTTGGACAACATCAAAGCTCTTTAAAGATAGTAAAAAAGATCATCATTGCGAGAAAGAGGATAGTTGATGCTAAAGATTACCTTTTTCAACTATCTATAATTAATACACATACGAATAAATTATCTTTCTTCATTAAAAAATGACCAAAGCACCCCAAGGAGATACACTAGGCTTAATGAATTCCTTACCGAACAAATCATACAACTACTTCTTTAACTCCTTCAAATCCATCGGGGCCACAATATAGGGAGGAATAGAAATAGGCTTACTGCCAGGCTCTACATCTATAGCAAAATCAATATCATAATGTAGAGGCATACCATAAAAATCCATAGTGAACACATCCATGAACTTATAAACAACTACAATAGAATACATAAGAGATGGTCAGGAGGCAATGACAGTATAAAAGGCATAAGCTAAATAAAAGAAACACACCTTATCTATCATGCGACAAGCGTGTATAAAAGTTAACACCCTTCAGGACCAAATTAAGCATACCATTTCAAACTAACCTTGGCATAGCTAAGGTCACGGTATTTGCATAACTGTAAAAAATAACATAACAAATAGCTAACAATCCATACAAATAGTATCCAAATCAATCATATCTAGGAAAATTAGACCTACCCAAGACACACGACCCACAAAGGTAATCAGACAAGATCAATACTCCCAATTCACTACTAAAGAGTATCTGACCTGACCCGACCCAGGTTCTTGTTATAATGGGCATTTCAAGTTCAACCAAGATCGGAGACCACCCTCGATACCCAAACCAACCATCAAACATATAACTTGAGTTGGATGAGTTCCGAACATATAACAACATAATATGTCATTTGCACAAACCCAGAATTTGGAATAGTTCTATGACTGAGACCGACCCATATGAGTCCAACAATCCCAAACCCAACCAATACCAAGTACCAAATATAAACCATAAGCCCAAATCAAAACAATAACCAAACCAAGTTCCATAATATAACTTAAAATGATGGAACAATAATAAATTTAGTCCAACAGTGTCGGCCCTAATGCCAATACCAATACTAAGACTAACACCACTATCGATCTATCTCATACCAACCCATAGTAGATCCATAAAAGTCTCTAACCAAAAGAAAACTAATATTTGATTGGGATATGTCCCCAACCATAGCCAAAACCAATATCCATAAATAAACTAAAATAAATTAAGATGTTCATGATATAAAATAGAGCCTTCCTGAATATGGAAGCTTACCACTTCAATCCAAACGAGCTTATCCCGAAATCCGATTACTAAGTAGGATGAGTAGAATAGCTTGTTCCTGCATTTCATGGGGATACAACCCTAGAGGATGGGTTGGCAAGTGAACGCTAGAAAGTACTCAGGATTACGATAAAATAATGCCATCAATTAAAACCAAGTAAACTAACCATATGCATACAAACCATACATATATATATATATATAACTATGTCGAGAAAGGAGACTGGGTTTAGCATGCCTTTAAAACCATTAACCTAGGTATGTGTTGCTTAACTATCCTAAAACCACCTATGGGCTATATAGGTCTAGTGTAACCTCCTTAACCGGCCTCAATACGTGTATCCATACGAATCAGAGATACCATAAGAGTAGGGGATTCCCAAGTACCCTTCACTCTCCATGATACATATGTATAGTGCACTTAGAGGATTCCCATGTACCTTCTAGGGTCATATATAGTTTATATGACCAACAACTCCTCTCAAGAAACATGAGTTTACAATGTCCTTCAATTGGACTCGCACTCTCATGATTAGCTTCCACACCCCACCATTATTTCCCAATTAAAACCATTTCCAACCAACCAAATTGTTAATCAATTATTATTAACCAAGGCTATAAGAAGTGGTATCTTCATACCGACTATAGCTTTCAAGCAATGTCCTTAGCCATCTTTTTTATGTAAGGGGATTCCCATGTACCCATTGATTACGCTATCAAGTTAACTTGGGGGAATCTCGTGTACTGCACAAGTTATTCATTAACATGTTTACATGGGGTATTCCCTTGTACCCCACAAGGATATTTAATTAACTATAACCATAACCACAAAACCTTACCATTTTAACCTTTCCAAGCCATTTAAATCATTTATACCATTTAGGGTTCCATTACCAAACAATACCACACAATTATTCCCTTAATAGTCCAATAATATAGTAAAAACATTATCATAGGGATTTTATCAAACATGTTAGGGTCATAGTATTTCCAAAATCAAACCCAATTACCAACTTACCATTACCATGCAACCAATTATCCAAACCATCATTAAAGAATGTAAAAACATAATTAAAACATAAGAAAACCATAACCAAACATTTATAACTAAAACCCAAACACATATTTGAAAACCCCAAAATCATACAATAATTATGCCATGATAACATTGTTTAAATGATGCCTTTAGTTGGAAATAACAATGAGGGAGAAGTATCTTTCATTATATAAATAATTGATGGAGAGAAACCACCAACATAAGTCCCAAATAGTCTTCCTTAGTGAAACTGTATCTTTTCTTTACCCAAGATCCTTAGAGAGAATAGTATAGTGTTTAAGAGAGTTTTCTAAGTTTTAATGATAGACTGATAAGGTAAATAGCCTCCCAAGTGGTTTAGAAGTCGTGGGGCCTTAATAGGTTATGTAGGGAAATATCTAGATTGCCCTTACTTAAACTGCATAAAAATCCCATCATAGGGTATGACTATCCCATACTAATTGTACCTTTTAATACGAATGGTAACCACCTCTCGTACCCTTGGCCTCCTCCTTGGACCCAATACTATTCATCATACAACTTACCAAAACAAAGTTATACCCAAGTATATAACTAGTACCTAGGACCCGTACCCCTGGCAGAATAGAATTAGAGGAAGTTTGAATAATATCCACTATACGAGTCCATGGTATATGACTTGTACCCTATCTAATATCTCATGGTGGGACACTTACAATCTAATCCAATTTATTTTACCATATCTCAGATCAAGTAAAGGAAAAACCCAAATCAAATAAACCGTATCCAACTATATGACTCATAAGAACCCAAGACATACCCATTCAAGAAACCAATCCAACCCATCAACTAACATTGGCCAACATACGACCAATACATGTGAGTCGTATCCCTTCATATGACTGATACCCCTTAATCGTATCAAATCCAGAAGCCAGAAGTCCAGGAAATTTCTAAGGGTCCCAAACCCAGGGTATTTTAGTTTCCCCCACTAGGATCATTCATCCCTGAAAGACGAACAAGGTAGGTATAAGTATGATTTACACCCCATATATGCCTCTACTCTTGCCATTGACAAACAAGCAAGGGAATCAAGCAGAGTCATTTGCATTATCAATTATCAATCCAACCTTTAACCAAGTTAGAAATTAAATATGTGATTAAGAATACACCTTCCACACAAATATCCAAAGCAAAAAACAAATGTGGATATTTGGACTTCATGTCTGCTTTCGCTTCCCATGTAGCCTTTTCCACCTTGTGGTTCCGCCATAGAACCTTAATTGAGGCCACATCCTTGGTCCATAACCAATGAAACTCATGATCCAATATCTCAATTGGGACTACTTCATAAGACAGAGAATTCGATATACCCAATCTCTCTAAAGAAACCAACAAAGAAGAATCACCAAAACACTTACTCAATATATAGACATGAAATACTAGACAAATGGAGATCAAGCTAGAATGAAACTCCAATTCATACTCTACATTACCAACACTTTACAAAACCATATAAGGACAAATATATCGGGGACTAAGCTTCCTATTTTTAATTAATAATGATTGTTAAATTTACCACTCATTCGCACTCAACAGTCAATTACATTACCTTGGTTTGAATGAATAAATGAGACATATTGGTAAGTAAATGCACTAATATCCACTCTTTGTAGGCATAATATTGAAGAGATAGAAAGATGTGGATTTGATCTTAAAATGATCAAAAGGGAACAAGAAAGTAATCTGAAGACTTAGAAAATGAGTTGGCCTTAGTTACTATGATCATAGTGTCAAGTAGAAGTCAATCAACCATGGTCGCGTAGATGCGGTCGCGGCCATACCCACGCAATCGCGGCTTAGCGGAATAAAGGAATCCAAGGTAAAAACTGGAAATGCACGTAGCTGATCCTAATTTTAGTAAAAGACTCAAACCCTAGTATTATAGTAGATTCAACTGCCCTCATTTTTAGGTTTAGAACTTCAGTTCATAACCTCCATATATGAAGAAGAAAATCTTATATAAATTTTGGGTGAAGAATACATTGAACACTTTCTAAGTGGAGGATTATCTCACTCTCATTGTTGATTTATGGGAGTGCAAAGTTTGAATAACATTCAATTAATCTTTAACAAGTTATTTCAATGAAGATTTTGGGTATATCTATGCTTATTTATCTCATATGTAGCTAGATCTCCCTCTTGGAGTTATGTGTGAATACAGATTAATAGTGTTTGTGCTTTGTTATTGTTAGTTTATATTTGATAGTTTATGTTTATGAGTTTTATAATTGCTATGCTAACTTTGTTGGTATTTGTGGGTGAAATCCCCAAATACCTCACATGGGTTTGATGAATGAAAGCTCCATACTTTAGAAAGCTCTAGGCTATCTTTGAAAGAAGGCTTTTGGGTGAACTTTAGGAACCCATATTATCCTTTAAAGAGGGATATAGAGGCCAAAGCAATGATAGATAATTATCTCTGTAGTTTGCTAAATTTTTACTATCTTAGATATAAGGGTGATTGTGAAGTTAACTATACCATGGGTATCATCCTAGAAATAGGGATGCCTAGATTGAGGTTGTGGTTATTAATTATTGAACACACCCATTAGGTATTCAAAAGAATCAATGGGTGAATATTTGGTGTTTTGTTGAAAGACTAGCATCAAAACCTTTAACCAAACCTATCCATACTTTATCTACTGATATTGAAGTTAACTATTAGAATCCGAATGTCACTCCCTTAGTAATGTAGAATCCCAAGATCCATGTATAATTGTTAATTCTCTAATTATTCATAGCCCGAAATTTATACTAGAAAAACCTCCGAAAAGAAACATTAGTGTAGACACTTGTCTCCCTCATTTTTATCTTTTTGTACCATTGGTTTGAATTTAACTTGTATCTATTATTTAAAATTAACTTGATTTCTACTCACATTATTCCTCGTGGATTAAACCTTGACTCCAAAGTTGGGTAAATATATTGATGCCGACATCCTTGCACTTATGTTAATGTGTACGTTGAGCTTTATCACTAGACCACATCACTCTTTCATGGGTGATACCTTTAGGAACACCTTATCCCCAAAGAAGGACCAAACATATCTGTCTCACCAAGCTTAAACCACCACATTGGAGATCTACACCTTCTACCATATAATGCCTCAAAGGGGGCAATTCTAATACTAGAATAATAGCTATTATTGTAAACAAACTCTACCAAAGGCAGATGGTCAACCTAATTTCCACCATAAACAATCAAACATGCACAAACCATGTCCCCTAATGTCAGAATAGTCCTTTATACTTTTCCATCCATCTGCGGATGAAAAACAGTAATTAGACTAACCTTGGTACCCAACCCCTTCTGAAAAGACCGCCAGAAGTGAGATGAAAACTGTGTACCATGATCAGAGATAATCAAATAGGTACCTCATGCAACTTCACTATCTCATGAAGATATAACCTAGGATAGTCCTCAATCAAAAAGTTAGTCCACACCGATAAGAAGTGAGCGGACTTTGTCATCCTATACACAATGACCTAAATCAAATCAATTTTATTATAAGACCGAGGAAGGACAGTAATGAAATCCATACTGATTACCTCCCATTCCTATTCTTGAAATTCCGTTTCCTGATACAACCCACCAGGCCTCATGTAATCACCTTTGACTTGTTAGCACACCATGTATTTGGCTACAAAATCTACCACATCCCTTTTCATACTATTCCACCAATAAATCTCTTTGAGATCATGATATATTTTAGTCGAACCTAGATGAACAGCATAGCACGATTTATGCGCCTATGCCAAAATCCTTTTTCATAAACCATCGACAGTCAGAATATATAATCGTCCATGGTACCTCAATGTACCATCACCAATGATCTCAAATACCATCACCCTTTGACCACCAGTATCATTCCTGATTTTCATCAAGATAGTATCAAATATTTGCTTCTCCTTGATCTCTATACCAAGAGATTACCGAACTACTTCCTGTACAATCACAACACCATTATTGAAGTCTAAGAGACAAACTCCAAGATTAGCTATGTGGTGAATATCCTTCACCAATTCCCACTTCTCCTTTTCACATTAGCTAGACTTTCTATGGAAAACATACTAAAAGCATAAAAAACCACGTTAGCTTTACCTTGGTGGTAGTAAAGACTCATATCATAGTACTTGAGAAGCTCCAACCATCTCCTCTGCCTGAGATTTAGCTCTATCTAAGTGAACACATACTGCAGACTCTTATGATCAGAAAAGATGTCCACGTGCACTACATATAAATAATGCCACCAAATTTTTAGATAAAAAACCACTACTAAAAGCTCATAATCATGAGTAGGATAATTCCTCCCATGCACCTTCAACTTCCTGGATGCTTAGGTAATCACCATCCCATGCTACATTAAAACACAACCAAATCCTACCTGGGATGCATCACAATAAACCAAAAACCCCTCATTACCTTTAGGCAATGTCTAAACCGGAGCCAAAGTTAGCTTATCCTTCAGCTTCCCAAAGCTACCTTTACAAGCTTCCAACCAAGAAAACTTTTCCTTCTTCTGAGTTAACTTAGTTAATCAGGCAATTATAATCGATAAAATTTCCACAAATCACCTATAATACCCAACCAAACCCAAGAAGCTCCTAATGTCGGTTAGAGTCATGGGTATACGCCAGATTTTAACTACAACCACCTTTTACGGATCCACCATGATCCCGTCACCAGAAATAATATTACCATGAAAAGTCATAGTGTTCAATTAGAACTCACACTTTTAGAACATGGCACAACTATTGTACCTATAAGGTTTGCTACACCATAAGGAGGTGATTAGCATGATTCACATCACTCTTAGAATACACCAAGAGGTCATTAAAGAACATAATGATTAAAAGATCTAGAAACTTCCTAAAAACTCTATTCATCAAGTCCATAAATGTCGTCGGACCATTTGTGAAACCAAATAACATAACAAGGAACTCATAGTTCCCATACCAAGCACGAAATCCATCTTAGGGATATCCTCCTCTGTAATCTAAAGTGGATGATACACATATCAAAAATCTATCTTAGAAAAGAACTTGGTGATGTGTGAGCAGATACTAAAAAATTTAAGGCTTTTAACTGAGAATAATTGCAAAGTCTTAAGCAACTTTTGTCTTTTTTGATTATTTTACTTTGATATTGCAGTAAAAGTCATGATGCAAGGGAAATTTAAGGAAATGGAAGAAATAGAGCTGAAAACTGATGCAAAAGAACTGGAAGTGTGGCTGACGACATTCCTGAAAAGTCATCAGCTTTTTGATAAGTTATCAGAAATCACGTTAGGTGTTGCAGTGTTAGAAGGATTAAAGTGAAATTGTGATGACATTTCTGACATGTCGTCACAACTGTGATACGGCATCAGAGTTTCCATCAAGTGTAGGCAGACAATTAAATTTTGAATGAAGAAGTGAAGACATTTCTGATATGTCATCACGTAACTGATAAGTCTTCAAGCTTTGTCGTCAGTTAAAGCAGAAGATGCCAAGAATGTTGGAGGGCCTGACAACATTCCTGATAAGTCGTCAGGACCCTGACACACCGTCACAAATGCCGTCACCTATTTCGAAGAATTTTCTGAATATTATGATTTTATTTCCTTATTTAGGATTAACTATAAAAAACATTGTTCAGGTTTTTTCTAGGGGGTTGGCACTTGAGTTTTAAGATACGTAATTTGATATTTTCTCTCTCGAGTTTTTTGGCTTGAAAAAGAAAATACTTTGAAGAGATTATTATCATTTTTTTGGGATTTCCATTGTGATTTAATATGAGAATCTCTAGTTTCTATTCATCTTGTGGTAAGTTTATCTTTCAAATCATGAATTCAACTAGTTGCTTTGATTATTACATCATGAGCAGCTAAATTTCTTTAACCTGAATTATGGGATCTAGGGTTAGGTCTTGATAAGGTGCTAAGTGTTCAAGATTCAAAAGGTGGTAGGATTTCTTGATAATTCTTAAGTTTTAATTAATGTGTGTTGGTTGCAACTAGTAGACACACCTACTTTGATTTGCTTAAGAAAGATATCAAATATAGTAGGAAGTGAATTATCAACAGGGACTCAGAAACACTTCGTTTAATAATCAGCGCTCCAACAAGGTTGGTTAACCTGAGGTAAAATCTAGGCAGTAGTTAGAAATTCCCTAAGTTCGACAGGATTACAGAATTAAATGCTTAAGTAGGTTGAGAGACATTTAAGCATAACATCGATAAAGATAGCTTGTTATCCTACCCACCGTGAGAATCTTGAACCACTTTTAGCATCTATCATATACTAGAAGCCCTAGTGAACATAATTATAGTTATTTCATAAACTCTTGATTTACAAACACCAAAACTAAAGTGACCAACAATTATTTGCTAATCATCAAAAAACCCCATTTTATCTTTTCGTATCATTTGTTTGAATTTAACTTGTAGCTTTAGTTTCAAACTAGTTTAATCTCCACTCATATTATTCCCTGCAGATTCGACCCCGACTCCAAAGTTGGGTAAATATATATTGACGACCGCCTTGCACTAAATTAAAGTGTAAGTTGAGCGCTATCACTTGGCACATTTCAACTGATCCAACAAGTCATCTATTCT
Organism: Capsicum pubescens; assembly: GCA_030864215.1. Taxonomy (NCBI): domain Eukaryota; kingdom Viridiplantae; phylum Streptophyta; class Magnoliopsida; order Solanales; family Solanaceae; genus Capsicum; species Capsicum pubescens. Next base: position 192,453,761 of record CM061543.1, on the reverse strand, counting down.
CAATAGAGGATACTTTTTATTGATCATCACCTTATTCAACTGTCAATAGTCAATTCATATCCAAAGGGAACCATCCTTATTGCGTACAAAAAAATTGGTGTACCCCACAGGGATACACTAGGACTGTTGAAACCCTTATCCATAAGATCTTTAAGTTACTCCTTGAGTTCCCTCAACTCAGCCAAAGCCATTCTTTAAGGAGGAATAGTTATTGGAAGAGTGTCTAGAACCAAATCAATAACAAACTCAATCTCCCTATCTAGATGAACACTAAGAAGATCATTCGAAAAGACCTCAGGAAACTCATTCACCAGTAGAACCGAATAAAAAGAAGGGCCTTCAGAGTTAGAATCTTCAACCTAGACCAGATGATAGAGACACTCTTTAGAGATTTACTTTTGAGTTATAAGATAAGAAATAACCCCTCTAGGAGCTAGGGAACCATCCTCCCACTCAATCACTCATTCTCTAGGGAGCCTAAAGACAACCTTACGGGTTTGAGAATCGAAAGATGTGTAACAAGAGTGTAACTAATCTATCCTTAAAATAACTTCAAAATCCACCATATCAAGTTCAAATAAATCTACCAAAGTCTGCCTACCACCAACAGATACCACACACACCCTGTAGACCCTTTTAGCCACCACAGAGTCACCTACCGAGGTAGAAATAGAAAAAAGATCCAAAATAACATCGGGATCAAAACCAAAATAAACAGCCACAAATGGGGTCAAATAAGAAAGAGAGGACCCCAGATCAATAAAACAATACATATCATGAGAGAAGAGTTGTAACATACCAGTCACGATATCAGGTGATGCATCAGATTCCTATAGAGTAGTAAGAGAATATAACATAATTTGACCTGCGCTTGTACCAAAAGTAGAAAAAGATATAGAAGCGGCACACTTTGGTAAAAGAGAAGAAGATGAAGCAATCAGAGCCTTACTCACTCCTGAAGCACCCTTACCAACCAGATAGTTTCTGAGAATATGGCTTGGCCATATTTGAAACACATGTCCTTGCCTTCATCACAAAATCCCCTAAGAAATCTACCATAGAACTGACAAGGAGGGCATGATGAGGCTAACTATTCCACACTCTCCTGAGATTGGGCACCCTGTACCTGGAAATTATCACCACTCTGCTGGCTCCTATCACTCGACTACTTCGGGTAAGGAGAACTAGATATAGAAAATAAGCCAAAACTCCACCAATTCTTCTTTGGCCACTGATACACCCAAATTACTACTTTCTTATGAAAGTGTATGCGGTCGTTGTCAAATATAAAACCCTACTAGGTTGAGGTCAAATCCCATAGGGAATACTGTGTTAACCAAGTTGTATGACTATTAATAAATTTTTGATCAAAGGTTTTTGGATGTAACACGGTTTTTATAATTAAAATAATTTTTACTACTCACTTTGTTTTAGTAACTTACTACCGAATTAGAATATTTCAAATTAATATTATGGAAAAACCCGAGTTATGGTCATATTGAGTATTGACACTTGATGTACATTAGTTGAAACCTAAGATTCTCATGACATGTAGGAACAAAATATTATCATTATCAATGATCTATCTAAATGTTTTTAGACCTATTTAGATATTGGATTAAATAATTTTCCCTAACTTAGGAAATCCTTACACTTAACCTGATCTTATCTCGAGTTAATTAACCTTGTTACAACATTAACCATTAGATGGAAATTTAATATTTCCAAATACCCATTGATAATTCACTATTTTTTAAATTGATTTCTAAAATCAAGCAAACCAATCGTAAGGTTTATTCTATTGTATGAAACCAACAGATAATATACATAATAAAAGAATTATCAAGAAATTCCTACAGTCCTTCGAATCTTATTCAACTAACAAATTTACAAGGCCAAACTCATAGATCCCACAACTTGGGTTATGGGTATTAGTTCCTTATGATATAGAAAGAAACAATATATATTGGATTCATAATTCAAAAATAGTTAACATACAACGGATGAAGATATATGATTTTTCTCCTTTCCCAATCACAAGAAAATTACCAAAACCAAAGTAATAATCTCAAAAACTTAATTCAAAAATTCAGAGAAAAAGATGTCAAAAACAACTTATATCCGTAACTTTATAAATTCAAAATTTGAAAACACAAAATTCATGCACAATAGGGGATGACTTCATCTGACGGCTTATCACATAGTTGATAACTTATCAGATCAAGTCATCAACAATACCTTCAGATTCTTATATGCTACCCACCATTGATGACTTTGTACGATAACCTCTTGTGATGACCTATCAGATAGTTGATGACCTCTTGTGATGACCTATCAGATACTTGGCAACCTCCTATGATGACCAATCACCAGGTCGTCAACTATTCTTCCCATTTATTGTTTTGTAATTATGGGTGACGACAAGCTGTGATTACTTATCAGATGGTTGACGACTTAACAAACAAGTTGTTAACGGACATCTTCCTATTAGCTTCAATTAAAACTTGTCCATCTTGACGTAGTTATCACAGGTTTCCATGCATCTTGATTTCCTTGCAATATCACATGAAATATAACAAAAAACAACAATAGTTACTTAAGAACTTACAATTATTTTCAGTTAAAAGACTTAAATGTTCTAACACTAAGCTAGCACATCAACACCCCCAACTTAAAATATTTGCGTGTCCTCAAGAAACTAACACAGTATTATGCACATAACAAAAACTTCAATGTAAAGAGTATCATTTATTTCTTTTATTTTGCACCCATTAAGAAGCATATGAAGTTTTTCTGCCAAGCGACATCAAGATTTCATACCATCCAAAAATTTCAAACAAACAAACAGCTACCAAAACTTAGACTGTTCAAACAAATGTTTAGCAAGTTCCACTACCATTCAGATGTCCTCACATAAATGAAAGAAGTTCCCAAATCCATATAACTCTTTGTGCTTATAGGAACCATACATTAAAACTGTCACTCTCAGAAGAAAGGTTCAAATGCACCTACAATACCATAAGCTTACCGTTACCATTCCATTTTGTTTATCTAGAGTCAAACTAAGATCACTACAGGGCTCTTTTGGTTTGAATCGAAGGCTTGAGTACAGGGAAGGTAAATTAAGGATTCATGACTTAGCCTCTCTTTGATCACTTACATAAATTTGGCTACAACCACTCATTTCTTTGTATCCTCACCCAAATCAAAATTTGTATCATTTTCAGCAATCACACTCAACATCATTTATTCATTATTATTACAAAATTAATAAAGCTCTATTTTTATATCAATATCAATATCAATATACAACTTTCGCAATATTTTTGGCACCTTCTAATCACCATCCTTTCTAATGTAGCCACCTTAAACTTAGGCAATTTGCCTAAGTTGATGTGTAATATATTCAAAGAGAGAGCTGACTAAAACAAAGGTTACTTGTAAAGAATGGTTGTCAAGTTGTTGACACAAAGAAAGTATTTTTATTGGCTCAAAAATGGATCAAGATAGAATATAATATGTACCTAATGGTTGATATCATTACTCAAAAATGGTTTGTCATCACTTCTCAGCTGACTACTTTGGACCATAACAGAATGATTTTAGCAAGTTCTAGATGTATGCACACAATAAGAACATATTAATATCAAAATTTCAGTCTATCATGGCATAGAACTATATGGACCTCACCAAATAATCAATCAAATCTCAAGCTCAAGTAGGGAATGTTACCTACTTTTATAGACAGAAATGGTTCCCATGCATCTAGCAGCTAATCTCAGAATTAAAATTTTTGGTGGGTACATCATTTTCACAAATAAAATCACAATTCAACACTTCACTTTATACTCAGTAACATTTTACTCCTCATGCATACATAACATAGAGATAAAAATAAATAATAAAAAAACAACCAAACCTAAAGATGTTGGTTCTCTAGGGTAGCGCTCAAGGGTATAGAACACAGATAATATATCCTCGAGGTTGCAAGTAACTCCACCGCAACAAATAAGAACATATATTGACATCAATGAAAAATATATCATACTAAAAATCAATGGTGAGGAGATACGTGCTGCACCTTAAGTGCGTGAATCGTAGGCCGCTTACTGTGATGCATCATTATCAGTGGGAAAAATATCAATAGTATCGTCAGTTCCACTGATGCATCCATAGTAGTGGTTGGTGGAGTAAAAACCTCCCTAATAGGTTCTGAAGGTCTAATAGCAGAGTAACCCATAGCTTTAACTCTCAGTGCTTCTTTTATTTTTTTCTCTCCTTTTTCTTCTTTTGCTTTTAAATCCTCTTTTGCTTGTCACTCTTGCTTATTTTTCTCTTTCCTATGAATTTTTGATTAATTAGTTCATATTGATAATCAACATCAATAAATGATACTATACTCATTTTCGTTGGTTGCTTCATGGATCGACAAACATCAAAGCTAAGTTTTTTATTGAGCCTAAATTTCTGCTCATTTAGCTCCATATCAACTAACACTCTCCTAGTTGCTAAGAAAGGCCTACCCAAAATATTGGTACCTCAAAGTCCATTTCACAATCAAAAATTACAAAGTCTGCAGGAAATATAAAATTGGCCATCTTTAAAAGTACATCATGTATTATCCCTACGGGCCTCTTCACCGACCGGTCTGCCATCATTAGTGGCATGGTAGTTGGTTTAGAAGTTCCCAAAACTAATTTCTTGAAAATAGCCAATGACATAATTTTGATACTTCCTCAAAGATCGCAAAGTGCCTTACCAAATCTAACTGCTCTAATTGTAGACGAGAGAGTGAATGCTCCTGGGTCAACTTTCTTGTGAACTAATGAACTAGTAGAAATAGCACTACAATGATGAAAATTGTCCAAGGGATCATAAATACATATCTTTTTGTTGCTAACGAGGTCTTTAAAAATTTATCATATCCCAACATTTGCTCTAATGCCTCGACTAACAACAAATTCACTGTCAACAACTTTAGCATATCCATGAATTTGCTAAACTTACCTTTATCTGCATTTTTCTTTAATCTTTGTGGAAAAATAGGTGGTGGTTTCGACATTGTTAAAACAATTCTCTCCCCTTTCTTTCCCTTACGTTTTTGTAACTCATCAACCTTGGTCTGATAAGGTAAAGCCTTCAAATCTTCTAGTTTCTCAAACTCAGCTAGATGTTATTCTTCTACTTTTGCATCTAGGTAAACCACATCATTTATAACTTGTTTGCCCACAGAAGGGCTAGGAAATAATTTACCACTTCTAATGTTAATTTCCATACAAGAATCATCATTTCTCAGATTTTCTACAATATCACTCGGCAGTGTTCCACTCTTTGGATGATTGAACACTATCAAAAGTTGATTTATCTATTGTTCTAGTTTCTTTATAGAGGTAGAGTGTGAGTTAACTAATTGACTAAAGGATGACAAATCCCTCTTTATCTCCCTTACTCCAGCATTAGTTTACTCTACTCCTTTTAACAATTTGGCCATCATGTCCTCCATCGACATCTTACCTAAATTATTCACAGCATTATTATGGCTCCCAGGTGGTACATACAATCCACTTCAATCATTTTTATTCTTCCAATCTACATGATCACTGTCTCTATAACTATCTTTATCATAGTAGTTCCGACCTTGGTTTCCTTGGCTATTACCTCAGAAAACCCCTGGTTATTAAGATAGTTAGCCACCTCCTTAGAATTAAACTCGGCTCCCTTACTCTCTAACCCAACGACTTTTACCTTTTCTGCCTTCCCAGATAGCAAATGCTTAGTGAGAAAGTCCATCCAGGTTTTCATGTGCACCATGTTCGGGTCACACTCTTCTTCTATCCTACATTGCTCCACAGATATACCACTAGACATAGTAGAGCTCGCTACCTCTAAATCCCTAGTATGCTATGCTCTACTCTGTTTGGTCATTCTATCAAGCATTTTTGAAGCTTCAGGGAAGGTAAGATCCATGAATGCTCTACCTGCAACATTATCCACAACCGTCTTTGTGATTGAATTCAAGGCTTTATACAAAGTCTCCATCAAGTGTATATTAGTAATTTGGTGGTTGGGGCACTGCATCAGCTTCTTCTTAAACCTCTCCCACATCTCATGAAGTGCTTCAGTCAGATTCTATATGAAGTTACTTATCTCATTTCTAAACTGAAACATCCTGGATGGCTTAAAGAACCTTTCTAGGAAAGTTCCTTTCAACAGCCTCCAGTTTGTTATGGAATCAATAGTCATCCTATTCAACCATAGTGTTGCCTCCCTAGACAGAGACAACGGGAATAAACGTAAATAGATTGCATTCTTCCCTACTCCCAAATTATTAAAAGACTTGCAAATAGTGACAAGTTTCACTATGTGCATATTTAGATCTTCACTCGGAAGTCCACTGAATAGTACCTTAAGATGAAGTAGTTAAATTATGGTGCTCATAATGTTGAACTTAGCTTTGGGTGCCAATGGAGGAGGAATAATAACTCCTATATCACCCTCTCCATCCATATCATCCTCATCATCATCAAGATTAAACTGTATAGCCTGGAGATCTGGTCTCGCTCTTAAGGGGTGATTTCTATTTACATTTTTGTTCACAGGTGTAGCTACACCCTATACACATCTTCAGTTAGCCGAATCTATCAAGTCATCTTCCCCCAGGTTTTCTATTTACATTTTTATTCACAGGTGTAGCTACACCCTCTGCACGTCTTCAGTTAGCCGAATCTATCAAGTCATCTTCCCCCAGGTACTTATCATCTAAATTATGTCACCAACCTAGGTGACCTATATTTTGCTTATTTAATTGAGCATTACCCAGAGCGGCTAATCTCTCGGCTTCCTGTTGCTCAGTCATTCTTCTAATAAGATGAGGTTCTGGGTAGAAGTGTAATAATGGTTCTCCCGACCTCCTTGAACTTGGCATACACAAAAATTATCCTACAAAGAACAAACACAACTAAAAAAAATAAAATTATGAAACTTGACCAAAGGTCAATTAACACTCATAAATATAATTGACAACTATATTCTCCGGCAATGGTGCCAAATTTGATACACCCAAATTACAACTTTTTTCTAAAAGTGTAAGCGGTCGATGTCAAATATTGAATCCAACTAGGTTGGGGTCGAATCCCATAGGGAATACTGTGTTAAACAAGTTGTATGACTATTAATAAACTATTGATCGAAGGTTTTCAGATGTAACGGGGGATTTTTATAATTCAAACAATATTTACTACTCACTTTGTTTTAGTAACTCATAGTTGACATTTCAATGTTTCAAATTAATGATATGGAAAGACAAAAGTTGTGTTCACAATTAGTATTGACACTTGACGTACATTAGTTTTAACCTAAGATTCTCATGATATGTAGGAACAACAAATTATCATTATCAATGATCTATCTAAATATCTTTTGACCTATTTAGATATTGGATTGCCTAATTATCTTAAACATAGGATATATTTATACTTAACCTGATCTTATCTCGAGTTGATTATCCTTGTTATAATATTAACCATTTGATGGAAATTTAATATTTCCAAATACTCGTTCATAATTCACTTCCTTTTAAATTGATTTCTTAATTCAAGCAAACAAATCATAAGGTTTAATCTATTGTTTGAAACCAAAAAATAATATAAATAACAGAAGAATCATCAAGAAATTCCAACAGTCCTTCTAATCTTATTCAACTAACAAATTTACATGGCCAAACTCATAGATCCCACAACTCGGGTTATGTGGATTAGTTCCTCATGGTATAGAAAGAAACAATATATATTGGATTCATAATTCAGAAATAGTTAACTTACAAATGATTAAGATATAAGATTATTCTTCTTTCCCAATCACAACAGAATTCCCAAAGCCAAAGAAATAATCTGAAAAACATAATTCAAAAATTCAGAGAAAAAGATGTCAAAAATGACTACTTAGAATAAGTTCAAGATAATAATGAAACCCTAAAAGCTGCTACTTATATCTGTAACTTTCAAAATTCAGAATTTGAAAACCCAAAATTTTTGGACAATAGGTGATGACTTCATTTGATGGCTTATCACATAGTTGATAACTTATCAGATCAAGTCGCCAATAATTTATTCAGATTCTTGTATGTTGCCCACAGGTGATGACTTAGTCTGATAACCTATAATATCATTTATGACCTCCTGTGATAACCCATTAGATAGTTGACGACCTCCTATAGCGACCTATCAGATAGCTAACGACCTTCTGTGATAACCTATCACATAGTTAAGGACCTATCAGACCAAGTCGTTAACTATTCTTCCCATTTCATGCTTTTTACTTATGGGTGAAGACAAACTATGATAACTTATCAGATGGTTGATGACTTATCAGACAAGTTATCAACTAACATCTTCCTATCTGCTTCATTCAAAACTTGTCCTTCTTGATATAGTTATCATAGGTTTCCATGCATCTAGATTCCCTGCAATATCACATGAAATATAATAAAAACAATAATAGTTACTTAAGAACTTACAATTATTTCAAGTTAAAAGACTTAAATGTGCTAACAGTAAGCTAGTACATCAGCCACTTACTACAATCCTGTCCACCTTGCTATTGAGCACCACCTTATTCAGATGACTGGAAATTTTTACCATTCCTTTCCCGAAATTCAGCCCGTTTCCCCTTTTCTTCCTCCACTTGTTGGATATGGACCACCAACCTAATTATATCCATATCCCTGATTAGCAATGCAGTCTTGCTTTCAAGGATTAACTCCAGAGACAACCCTGAGGCTAACTTCCTTATCCTGGACCTCATATAAGACATCAATTCTGGAGTATACCTTGACAACTGATGAAACTTCAATGTATATTCCTTTACCAACATCTTCCATTACTTCAGGTTGTCAAACTTCTTCAATTTCACTTCCTCAGCTCCAGTGGAAAGAAGCGGTGAAAAATATCATTAGAGAAAGTATCCTAAAAAGTTGACTCCTTAACATCACCTATCATCCTATCCCACTCCGCGTACCATTGGTACACCATATACTTAATGTAACACCCTAATTTTCAAAACCGGAATGCTACACAGTGCTCATGACCCCGAAGGACCACAAGCTAATCCATGACTAATATCTTCACCTGTACACTGCATAATATACTGAATAAATGTGGAAATAAAGGTTGTAAGGCCATAAGGTTCAAATCTAATAAAAATATAACATCTGAGTGTGGTATGAAATACCTAAAACAACTGAAAGATTGAATCAAATCTAAACTAAATCTAAAAGCCTCTAAATATTGTTTGAATAAGGAGTTGAAGAAACATGTCTTCAACTAACTCCGTCTAGAAAAACTAAACTAAAATAATAAATGAAATAAAATAATATTATCCTCGAATGGATGAGGACTCACTGCAATCCTGAACACTGGAATGCTAATGCTAATCTGGAGCTCGTGCCTCTGAAGCTATTGTGTAACATAAGAGAAAGCACCATAGCATAAATATGTCAGTACGACTGAATGTACTGAGTATACGAGTGAGGTAGGGTAAATGCAAAGGGTTATATGCATGAACAATGCTGACTAATATGAATGTGGGAATACATACATACATAAGAAACCATAACTGAACTCGTGGTGATACTGACTACTGAGTGTAAATACCGACGACATTAATTTACTGATACTGAAGTACTGAATAGATGGATGACTATTTCTGAAAGTTCAAATTATGAAGAAATGGTCTGATTAACTGTGTCTAACAATCTTGAAATTGGATACTGATAACTTAAGCTATGATGACTGATATAACTGATATAACTGTGATGATCGGCAGAGCCGATGTAACTGATACTGAGCGAATGTATCAGACCGTCTAAGTTCTGATGAAACTATCTCAGTTCCTTTCTGAGCAGAGTATCTAAAACTGAGATCAATCCTATCTAGTGGGTGATCTTTAATTCTGATGATTCTGATACTGATTGACCATAGTTAAGATCAGTCCTATCTAATGGATGATCTTGAAGTCTATTTATAATGATAAGTATTGACTATATTTAATAGTACTGAATCTATACTACTTTTCTGAGTTGACTATGTCTGACAGTCTTGAATCTATAACTGAAACTGTGGGATGTATTTATTTAACCGACATGCCCTATGCTAACCTGATAGGGGTCCAATATCGACCCTGACTAGAAGGGTTTCAGTACTGCCCCACCAGTAAAGACAAATGTTGTGGAGTCAATCCTAATGTAGTGGGTAACTCCTGGGATCAGTCTTATACATATAAATATGCTAACGGGTGACCCCTGTGTATGTCAGTCTTATCTAAGGGTGACATCTAGTACCTACGCTGGCTACGTAGTTTTGGAACTTAGGTATTTCTTCTAAGGATATCATTCCTTTCTAGCGGGTGAATCCCCATCCCTAGGCTTACTCAATGATGAATTCTACTCCCAACTGAAAGACACCGAACTGAATAACTTAGCTGAACTGATTAGCTGAATTGCTGCTGATTAACTGAACTGATACTAGTGGTATTGTTTAGCGGAGATAAACTAAGTTGACTAAATTCCCTTGTCTGAAGGAACGTACTAAGTTCTGAGGACTGATTGAGAGTACTGAAATTACTGAGATTGCTAGGAATGCTGTTATTACTGAGATTACTGAGATTACTGAGTACTAAGATTTTTGAACTACAGAGTTTGCTGAGGTTTCTGAGTTTTTCTGAGTCATATGACTGACTAAATTCTATAGATCATGGCTTGACTGAGAGTATCATGATAACATGACATGGCTCTAGACGCACAACTATATTTTTCAGGTACGAGTACCCCCAGGACTCAATGGAAGGAAACTGACACACATGACTGATATGAATACATGGCCAACACCAATAATCCATAATATCATAACTTGGGGAAATTAATGAAGTACATGGTTGCCATATATCTTATACAATAGTAGGACTTGCAAGAAAGCGTAGCATGATCTCATAAGACTAGTTCATGAACAATCCAACAAAATTTACAATTCATAATACCATAGATAGGGGATTTCACACCATACATGATTATCATATTCTTTAACATGGAAGATAATGCATATAACATGTACATTCTTTCATGATTCTAACTTCATGAAAATTCCATATCACAACAACAATACACAACAATTAGCATGGAATTCATGTTGAGTCATAAGGAAAAGAGCATAGTCTTGTCACTTAAGTTCTATTTAGCTAAAATACATGATTTCTAGGCTCTTAGGTATTTTATCAAACACCTTTCATGAACCACTTTGGGAATAGGTTTATTCATGAATTTAACCACCCAAATCACCCAAAGTTCATATATTTCAACTAACATGCCATCCTAGTTTCATACAAACCCATAAAGATTCTATCTTGACATCATTCAACACATAAACAAGATCAACAATAAAATCAAAACATAAAAATCATGGCATATAGTTTAAAATAGGGTTCTTAGACTTCATGGACGAAAGGAGTCCATGAATGAATACACGTATACCTTAGTTCTTGATTTAGTGAAGATTGACGGAGAGATTCTTGGAATTTGATGGTAGAATTTGCTTGAACTTGAATCTTCTATGAAAAATACTAATGTGTTCGTGAGAGGATTTTGATGAAAAAGAGTATTTTTTTTTGAAATAATGTCTTAATTCCGTGATTATGGAATATATATAGGGATGGAAATATGACCTAAATTTCCCTCTAGATGCGTCTTTTAATTTCTGTGAAAATATCCCGATTTAGACCCCCGACGCTGAGACATCGCGTTGCCACTTGTTTATAACCTGGAAACTCACCGCAATTCTATGGAATCACAAAGATTTACTTGAAATTTACAATCCTCATTTTGTCTTGCGGCGCGATGCGCCACTAACTGAAATGACACTGGTGAAACTTTAAATCGCCATAACTTCTTCACCGGGTGTCCGTTTTAGCCAAATTTTGTATCGACGGAAAGCTTATTCAATTCTCTACAATTTAAAGGGTATAAATATGTTAAATTAACACCTATAAACTAATTTATTCTCATTCAAAGATGAGATATATGAAATCAAGTATGAAAACTTGGTGGATTCAAAAGTTCTTAGCTTGACTTGCTCTAAGTGACTCTTATGAACATTCTTAACACATATCAATCTCTATTATAACTAGGATACTCATACTCATTCATGTACTCAAATATGAATCACAGGATAGGAGGTTTCATGCGTAGAAACCATGGTTTATTTTCTTGCTTAGAAATATATGCGATATTACAATATCTCCCCCTTGGGAACATTCGTCCTCGAATAAGAGGGAAGAAAATATAAACTGGAGTACATACAAGAAATACACTACTGAAACTAGGTTTCATGTCTGACATGACTGAAAAATGAGCATATCATACTGAACATGAATATCTGATGCATGGGTAACTGATTCATGAATGAAGGACTGAGTGTTCTGATGAACTAAGTTTCTCAGAATGAGAATGCATATGTGATGCAAAAATTGATAAGATAAATCCATTGCATATTCAGTTGAATGTTCATGAGTCAGTTCTGTTATGTATTCACGCGTCAGATATGCGTTTTCCTAACTTTTCTTCAATTTATTCAACTCAAGCTACTTTCTTCCTGATTTCCCTACTACCACGCAACAAAAAACATCATATCCACCAAACTAACCTAAGTCCAAGCAAAAATTCCTTGTTTTCAGCATCGAATGTGCAGCTTTTCCAAAGTACATCAACACCCTTAACTTGGATCTTTTGCAAGTCCTCAGGCAAAACAAATTCTCTATCCTTAACACACGATACATAATTATGAAAAATATTGTGACATATTTTGTAATACACCAAAAAATCAAAACCAATATTCGAACCATGTACCAAGCTCATGCATAGTAAATAATGGTTATTTTATAGTTTTATGAGTAAGTTAGATGTATATTAAGGCTTCAAATAACTCCCAACTATAAGATGAATCAAAACATTCCTTACCGATTGAATTCTTGAGAAGGATATTGGTATAGTCAACTTCAAATGATCATATATATTATTATACTTGGAAGTATTGATCTCATAACCTATAAAAAGATAGATAATTTAATTATCTTTCTAACGATACAAATTTTACCTAAATCCAATTTCGGAGAAAAGAGTTATTCCTATTTTACTCTAGCATGTCAGGCTGAAAATAGTGTGACGACATTTGTGGTAGCTTACCACATTTGTGATGCCCTATGACGAAGGTCATCAGCTTAGGAAGAAACCAGCTCCTAAGTGATGACATTCGTGGTAGCTTACCACATTTTTGACGCCATGTCACAAATATCGTCAGCCTTAGGCAGAATCCAGCTTCTGTGTGTTGATATTTTTGACGGCTTACCACATTTTTGATGCCATGTCACAAATGTTGTCAGCCTTAGGCATAATGCAGCTTCTGTGTGATGACATTTTTTATGGCTTATGACATTTTGGAGGCCTTGTCACAAATTTCATCAGCTATTATTTTTAGCAATTGAGAATTTATTTCATAAGGGTATTTTGGTCTTCTCCCTTCACTTCCCATGACTTATAACCCTAAAGAGGCATAATTTTTCCTATTTTTCTTCAATTAAGCATCTAAAAAACCCTCTCTTACGCTTTCAACCACAAAATTAGAGTTTTCTCTCAAGATTATCTCCTCAAGAACAAGAATATTCTTTCCTAAAGGGGTTAAACCATAGTCAAGAAAAAAATAAAGGGCAAGCGTAAGGATTTCTTCAGGAACCTTCAGAAACATTAGATCTCTTTCAAGATCAAGGTTTAAGGTATGCGTAGTGTTCATCCGTAGGTCCCTTTCATCCATGGAGCTCAAGAATCATGTTTTAAATTATAAATTGTGATTTTCTTATTGTTTTATGACTATATTCATGTTAATGATTGTTGTTTGGATTCAAGGTTGTGTCTTGATATATTTTTCAAGGATCATGTGAATAGGTTAGTTGGAAACCTATGAATTTGGGTGGTTCAAGATTTCTAAATTTCTTAAGTACACCTATGCTCAATATTATGCATACAAGGTGTTTGATAAAATGCTTAGGATGCTAGAAATTCATGATTACATGGTTCCATGATATCTAAATGACAAGTCCATGTTAGCTATATACTTCAATATAAATTCCATGCTATTAATGTGTTGCTATTGTTGTGGTATGAAGCATGTATGATAATGAAGATATACTATATATACATGAAATATATCCATTCACTCCCTACCATACTTAAGATATTGAAGAACTACATGAAGTATAATATCCCCTACTTATGACAATATGAATTGTGGACTCCAATCTTATTATCAAGTCAGTCATGTTTTGTCAGTTCCGTTCCATCGAGTCCTGGGGGTATTTGTACCCACAAATATAGCTGTGTGCTTAGAGACATGTCATGTTATCATGATACTCTCAGTCAAGCCATGATCTATAGAATTCAGTCAGTCATGTGACTCAGGAAAATCCAGTAACCCTAGTAATCTCAATAGTTTAGTAATCTCAGTTATCTCAGTACTCAGTAATATCTGTAACCTCAGTATTCAAAGTCAAACTCAGTAATTTTAGTACTCTCAACCAGTACTCAGAACTCAGTATATTCCGTCAGTCATCGAAATCCAGTAAACTTAGTTTAGCTCCGCTAGACAATACCACTAGTATCAGTCTAGTTAATCAGTATCTGTTCAGCTAATAAGTTCAGTTTAGTTATTCAGTTCAACCCAGTTATTTAGTTTAGTGTCATTCATATGGGAGTAGGATTCATCACCGAGTGAGCCTAGGGATGAGGACTCACCCGCTAGATTAGGACTGAGATCCTTAGAAGCATTCCACAAGTTCCAGAACTATGAGCCAATGTAGGTATGAGATATCACTCATTAGATAGGACTGACATACTCAGGAGTCACCTATTAGCACATTTTTATATATAGGACTGATCCCAGTAGTCACCCACTAGATTAGGACTGACTCCACCACAAATATCATTACTGGTAGCACGGTACTGACACCCTTCCAGTCAGGGTAGAGATTGGACCCCAGTCAGCTTAGCTTGGGGCATGTCGGTTAGAAGAATACATCCCATAGTTTCAGTTACAGAATCAGGGCTTTCAGACATAGTCAACTTAGCTTAGTAGTACAGATTCAATACTGTTAGATACCGTTAATGCTTATCATTGTAAATACACTTCAATATCACCCATTAGCAAGGACTGATCTCAACTATGATTAATCAGTCTCAGAATCATTAGATTTAAAGATCACCCGCTAGATAGGACTGATCTCAGACTAAGTCAAATCATCCTTATTATCAGTATATTCATGATCACCCACTAGATAGGACTTATCTCAAATTTAGTTATTCCAAGTAGAACAGAACTCAGATAGTTTTGTCAAAACTTAGAATGCCAAATACAGTCGCTCAGTATCAGTTACATCGGTTAGGACGATCATCATAGTTATATCAGTTATATCAGTTTTTTAAACTCATACATCAGTCATATCAGTTATCAGAATTCATGATATCAGTATTCAACTTTAGGACTGTCAGACACGGTCAACCAGACCAGTTCTTCATAATTTGAATTGTCAAAAATAGTCGTTCATCTATTTAGTATCTCAGTATTAGTACACTCATGTTCTCTCTATTCAGACTCAGTAGTCAGTATCTCCACGAGTTCAGTTACAGTTATGTATGCATGTATGTACTCTCACGTTCATATTAGTCAGCATTGTTCATACATATAACCCTTTGCATTTAGCCTACCTTACTCGTATGCTCAGTACATTCAGACGTACTAACGTATTTATGCTATGGTGCTTTCTCTTATGTTACACTATAGGTTCAGAAGCACAAGCTCCAGATCAGCAGTAAAATTCCAGTGTTCAGAGTTTGTTGAGTCCTTTTCATTTGAGGACGATATGATTATTGCTTCATTTGCTATTTTAGTTAAGTTTCTAGATGGAGTTAGTTGGGTACATGTCCCATCAACTCCTTATTCAGACAATTTAGAGGATTTCTAGACTATAGCATGCCAGACAGTTATTTCAGATTTATTTTGGTATTGTTATACCATGTTCAGACATTATCTTATCAAATGTTTATTCAAATTTGAACCTTATGTCCATTTAGTATATGTTTCCATATTTTCATGTTATACTATGTAGTGTATAGGTATAGATATTAGTCATGGGTTAGCTTGTGGTCCTTCGGGGTTATGAGCACCGTGTAACATTCCGGTTCAGAAAATTGGGGTGTTACAAACTTGGTATCAGAGCCTAATGTTCAATAGAGTCCTAGGAAGTATGAAAGCCGCATCAAGTAGAGTCTTGTACAGGCATTTGTTGTGCACCACACTTATGTGCAGGAGGCTATGAGATGTTTTAGGAACAGTTTCCCTTTTTTCATGTCTCAGATCGTGCTATATCAAGGTTCTCTAAGGAACCCATGCAGGTTTCACATTATGCACCCCTCATATTATCTTTACATTACTTTCAAGGTAACAGAAATAGTGAATCTTAAGTCCTAAAGATAGGGCTTTCTCAGACAGTATCCCATCAGTTAAGTTTTATTCCAAAGTTGTACGGATCTCATTCATGATCATGAGAACTCGTTCTCGAACCCATATTTAGATATGCGATCAGATCCCTTCTCAAAATCCTATGATAGCATGTGACCAAAAGTTATATGTATGAACCCAGGAGTTTAGAAGTAGACAAGTTGGGATACAATATCCAAATTGAATAGATTATGTATTCATGGGGATAGTTGTGCTATAATGAATCAGTAGGCTTGAATAGTGTGAGTTAGAAAATTTAAGTTTGGTGACTTGAAATTAAGCATAATGGTGTGGATGTGATATTAGTAGAATGTGAGAAAATAGTAGCAGATGATATGTTTAGTAAGGCGAGCATGTGTTGATTAGAGTATAAGTATGTGATGATAATTACAGTTCAGTTCAGAGATTAGTTTAGTGTTCACAGACTAATGATGATGGCTTAAAGCCAAGGGGGAAATGGTAGATCATGTACCCAAGTCAGGCTTTCAGATTCCAGTAGTAGTGCCAGTATGTACAGAAAAGCAGTTAGGGAAGACGATTCTCGACCCATCCTTATCTCAGCATAAAGTTTCATACTTCAGTCAGCATAATGCCTATGCATGCTTCATGTCTCAGATTCTATGGATATAGCTTATGTTCAAACGTATTCCATAGAATTACATCTATTCATTCTATCCAAAATATCAGAGAAAGTAACTATTTCAAGGTAGAACCTCCTAGTAGTTACAAGTTCAATTCATCTCATGCATCATGCATTAGTTTCAGACTCCCAAAGTTTAGTTATAATCTAGTTCGTAGATGCCCTGTGCATCACCCAGTATCTTCGTAAGGTAAGTGTTCTTAGAGGGACATAGCATCCCAAGGGGGAGACACCGTATTTTCTCTTAACGCTCTCATGTCTTAGATACTTCAATTTCCCCTTGCATAATGAATTCAGTCTAGAATAAAGGGTACTCATAAGTTGACCTTCAAGTTAGACCTCAGCTGTAAGTCAAGTATTCAGAGGTTCAGTTAAGTTCATGATGTTCAGTCCATATGTCACGTAGTAGAATCAGTCATGTTATTATGTTTCAGTTCAATCTTAGTGCCTTTACCATTGCATGTTTAGTAGCATATTCGTGAGTCAGTTCAGTTATGTATTCACGCATCAGATATGCGTGTTTAGCTTATCAGTACTTTCATTCATGCATTCACTTATCATGTCATTCGTATAATGATGCATCAGATATGCATGGATTTATCTTATCAGTTAAGCATCAGATATGCATTCTCAGTTTGAGAAACTCAGTTTATCGATACACTCAGTCCTACATTCATAAATCAGCTATCCATGCATCAGATATTCATGTACAGTATGATATGCTCAGTTTTCAATCATGTCATCCATGAAATCATGATCAGTCATTCATTCTATATATGTATCATTTTATCTTTCCTCCCCTCTCAAGCAGTCATCATTCGAGTATGAATGTTTCCAAGGGGGAGATATTGTAATACCCCAAAAAATCCAAACCAATATTAGATCCATGAACCAAGCTCATGCATAGTACATCATAGTTATTTTATAGTTTTATGAGTAATTTGTATGTATATTAAGCCTTCAAATAACTCCCAGCTATCAGACGAATCAAAACATTCCTTACCGATTGAATTCTTGAGAAGGATATTGGTATAGTCAACTTCAAGCTATCATATCTCTCATTATACTTTGAATTTTTTATCTCATAACCTATAAATAGATAGATAATTTAATTATCTTTCTAACGATACAAATTTTACCTAAATCCAATATCGAAGAAAAGTGTTATTCCTATTTTACTCTAGCATGTCAGGCTGAAAATAGTGTGACGACATTTCTGGTAGCTTACAACATTTGTGATGACCTATGACGAAGGTCATCAGCCTTAGGCAGAAACTAGCTCCTAAGTGATGACATTCGTGGTAGCTTACCACATTTTTGACGCCATGTCACAAATATCGTCAGCCTTAGGCTGAATCCAGCTTCTGTGTGCTGACATTTTTCACGGCTTACCACATTTTTGATGCCATGTCACAAATGTCGTCAGCCATAGGCATAATCCAGCTTCTGTGTGATGAAATTTTTTATGGATTATGACATTTTGGAAGCCTTGTCACAAATATCATCAGCTATTATTTTTAGCAACTGGGAATTTATTTCATAAGGGTATTTTGGTCTTCTCCCTTCACTTCCCACGACTTATAATCCTAAAGAGGCATAATTTTTCCCATTTTTCTTCAATTAAGCATCTCAAAAACCCTTTCTTATGCTTTTAACCACAAGATTAGGGTTTTCTCTCAAGATCATCTCCTCAGAAACAAGAACATTCTTTCCCAAAGGGGTTAAACCATAGTCAAGAAAAAAAATCAAGGGCAAGCCTAAGGATTTCTTCAGGAACCTTCAGAAACATTAGATCTCTTTCAAGATCAAGGTTTAAGGTATGCATAGTGTTCATCCGTAGGTCCCTTTCATCAATGGATCTCAAGAATCATGTTTTAAATTATAAATTGTGATTTCCTTGTTGTTTTATGACTATATTCATGTTAATGATTGTTGTTTGGATTCAAGGTTGTGTCTTGATGTGTTTTTCATGAATCATGTGAATAGGTTAGTTGGAAACCCGTGAATTTGGGTGGTTCAAGATTTCTAAATTTGTTAAGTAAACCTATGCTCAATATTATGCATGCAAGGTGTTTGATAAAATGCTTAGGATGCTAGAAATTCATGTTTACATGGTTCCATGATATCTAAATGAAAAGTCCATGTTAGCTATATACTTCAATATAAATTTCATGCTATTGATGTATTGCTATTGTTGTGGTATGAAGCATGTATGATAATTGAGATATACTATATGTACATGAAAAATATACATGCACTCCCTACCATGCTTAAGATGTTGAAGAACTACATGAAGTATAATACCCCCTATTTATGACAATGTTAATTGTGGACTCCAATCTTATGATCAAATCAGTCATGTTGTTTCAGTTCCCTTCCATCTAGTACTGGGGGTATCGTACCCGAAAATATAGTTGTGTGCCTAGAGACATGTCATGTTATCACGATACTCTTAGTCAAGCCATGATCTATAGAATTCAGTCAGTCATGTGACTCAGAAAAATCCAGTAACCCCAATAATCTCAGTAGTTCAGTAATGTCAGTGATCTCGGTACTCAGTAATATCTGTAACCTCAGTATTCAAAGTCAATCTCAGTAATTTCAGTAATCTCAACTAGTCCTCAGAACTCAGTATATTCCGTCATTCATCGAAATCCAGTAAACTTCGTTTAACTCCGCTAAACAATACCACTAGTATCAGTCTAGTTAATCAGTATCACTTCAACTAATCAGTTCAATTTAGTTATTTAGTTCAGCCCAGTTATTTAGTTCAGTGTCTTTCAGATGGAAGTAGGATTCAGCACCGAGTGAGCCTAGGGATAGGGACTCACCTGCTAGATTAGGACTGAGATCCTTAGAAGAAATCCATAAGTTCCAAAACTACGTAGCCAACGTAGGTACGAAATATCACCTGTTACATAGGACTGACATACTCAGGGTTCACCCGTTAGCATATTTATATTTATTGGACAGATCCCAGGAGTCACCCGCTAGATTAGGACTGACTCCACAACAGATGTCTTTACTGGTGTGCGGTACTGACACCCTTCCAGTCAGGGAAGAGATTGGATTCCAGTCAGCTTAGCTTGGGGCATGTCGGTTAGACGAACACATCCCACATTTTCAGTTACAGAATCAGGGCTTTCAGACACAGACAACTCAGCTTAGTAGTACAGATTCAGTACTATTATATACTGTTAATGCTTATCATTGTAAATAGACTTCAAGATCACCCATTAGCTAGGACTGATCTCTACTATGATTAATTAGTATCAAAATCATTATATTTAAAGATCACCCTCTAAATAGAACTGATCTCAGACTAAGTCAAATCTTCCTTATTATCAGTATACTCATGATCACCCGCTAAATAGGACTGATCTCAAATTTTGTTACTCCAAGTAGAATAGAACAAAGATAGTTCCATCAGAACTTAGACTGTCAGATACATTTGCTCAGTATCAGTTATATCGGTTAGGACGATCATCATAGTTATATCAGTTATATCAGTTTTTTGAACTCATACATCAGTCATATCAGTTATCAGAATTCATGATATCTGTATTCAACTTTAGGACTTTCAGACACGGTCAACCAGACCAGTTCTTCATAATTTGAATTGTCAGAAATAGTCGTTCATCTATTTAGTATCTCAGTATTAGTACACTCATGTTCTCTCTATTCAGACTCAGTAGTCAGTATCTCCACGAGTTCAATTACAGTTATGTATGTATGTATGTATGTATTCTCACGTTCATATTAGTCAACATTGTTCATGCATATAAACCTTTACATTTAGCCTACCTCACTCGTATACTCAGTACATTTAGACGTACTGACGTATTTGCACTATGGTGCTTTATTTTATGTTACACCATTGGTTAAGAGGCACGAGATCCAGATCAGAAGTAGCATTCCAGTGTTCAGAGTTTGCAGTGAATCCTTTTCATTCGAGGACAATATGATTATTGCTTCATTTGCTATTTTATTTCAGTTGCTAGATGGATTTATTTGGAGACATGTCCCATCAACTCCTTATTCAGACAGTTTAGAGGCTTTCCAGACTATAGCATGTCAGACAGTTATTTCAGATTTGTTTTGGTAATGTTATACCATTTTCAGACGTTGTATTATTAGATATTTATTCAGATTTGAACCTTATGGACATTCAGTACATGTTTTTTTATTTCCATGTTATATTATGTAGTGTACATGTATATATATTAGGCATGGGTTAGCTTGTGGTCCTTTGGGGTCATGAGTACCTTGTACCATTCCGGTTCAGAAAATTGGGGTGTTACATATTTAGTGGTCAACTTATCAATTAGCACAACAAATTATTATTCCCCCTCCTATTTAACTCTTTTAATGTGCCACTTCATATTATTATTTGATTCAACACTGTGACTCACAAGAATCCAATGATCGCATTACATTTGTAATGAATTACTAGGCCTAAGTAATCTACACTTACCCTGACAGATACGTAACCTAACATTGAAACCTTTGTACCATCACAATAAAAAAAGTTAATATCAATCAGTTTGATTAAGATTATTATTTCAAGGACGGTCTAGAGATACTCATACTCATAAAGAAATTCCACGTATTGTAGATAGAGTGCCATAGGCTTTCCCTTATGCTCTTTACCTAAATTTTCCAACGGTCAGGCTTGGATCACTATATGAGTTTGTTAGGCTTGAAATGTAATATTGGGGTTGGTTATGGTATATTTGGGAATTTTGAAATGACTCAAGATCCTTGGCAGTAAATTTTATTTGGGCTCCACTTTTTCTACCATCTTTTTATTTAATCCGCCCTTATCCCCCCTTTTATTCTTTTAAAGGCCTATTTTTAGACTTGGTGCAGTTTTTCTTCTTCTTTTTCTTGTATTTTATTTTTTAATTATTTTATTTTATTTTTACCGCACCCGCCCTCATTTATTTTTCTATCTACACCACTTTTTTCATACTTTTCCCTAATGCAACCCTATAATAATCACCCTCAACTTAGGCAATTTAATGGAGTTAAGGTGTATAGTGTCTAAGGAGGTCCAGGGACAAAAAATGTTCATTATATACAAACGGAAACGTGAAATTTATGTAAACAACAAAAATTGGTTGATTAGGTTCAACTTAGGGATCAAGGAATTCATATTTTATTTGGTTCGATATTTTAGGCTCGATTGGACTTTTCACAAAAAATAAGCTATGATTATCTCCTAACCGACCATCCTACAACCTAGGCAAAAGAAATCAGTAAAGTTCTAGACTCCAAACACACTAGGAATTAAGTAACACCTGACACTTACATTGTAAAGGGTCATGTTGTTACTCTCAACCTATCCAGTTCATGCACCTACATGCAATAGTTATTTCATTCTTAATTCTAATGCTGTTAAGGGATTCTCAGCAGTCGCACACATATAAAGTTTATCATTAAAAATTTCAAGAGAGGTATAAATTTTTAATCCACACAAAAAATATGTACTTATTTTCTTAGTTTAACATCACAAAATAATACAACATATTGATTCATCATTCAATTTGTGGCCTATAAGTTTTTAAATAGGACAAAAATAATCCATGGAAATTATGGTACACCCTCACTCCCAAATAAAACCTATGATCTATCCACATTGTATATAACAATGTAGAACAGGGATCTAGAACATACCTAAGTGCTAGAAAAAATTATATCATCACGGAGACCCTCAGATCAGACCCTACTTTTCTCAATAATAGTAGTCCCATCAGTTGGTGGGACCATCTCAGTAGTAGTGTCACCGGTTGTGATCGGTGAACTCAATGGTATATCTAGTGCCAGGGTCGTGTCACTTACCCTCTCAACAACCTCAACTGGTCTCAAACTACAAACTCTTTTTACTATTTCTTGAACCCTCACTTCTCGGTCATTCTCACACTGCAGACTTACTCTTTTTGCTGCTTTAATATTTTCTTCTTCGGTGCTTTATCTCATTCTCTTCTTTTTCTTCTTGGTTTTCTTCATTCATCTTCACTTTTAACACTCTGAATTTTTTCAATCTTTGCTTCTAGATAAATCTCGATAATGATAGGCATGGGGTAATCTGGTATTTCATGTAGCTCATCAACCAACTTCTGTAGCTCAACCATCTCGGCTTTAACTCCTGTAATTCAGTGGGCTGACTACCTTTGAGCTATTGAGTAATTCTCCACTTGAAACTATCCATCAACCTCTATATCATCCTACTCTTTTCTTCCATTTTTCTCTCAACCCAGGGTTGTACTCCTTCTTTCATCAATTGTACCTTTACCTATACAATGCTCAACCTTCTTAAAACCTTATTCTATATATCATGTGTAATGACTGCCTAGCCTATAAAAACTGGTCAAGACATAGATGGATATGGTGCCGTAGTCTGCGGGGAAGTAGAAGCACTAGATGTACCAGCTGCATCAGAAGGTTGGGTTTCAGAATGCTTCCCCCTACCAGAATATCATATACCATAGTAAATCTAGCAGTAGTGGTACTCGGGGTGTCTCTGTTCTGTAGCATGTCAGCTAACATCGTTGGTTCTTTCCTTACCTGCCTAGTCATGGGATTTTCTATGTCCCAAATTAAACCCAAGTCCATATTGTTCTAAGGTTCAATATATTGATACATATCCAAAAGTTTTGGCACCATGCTTTAAAGTATATGTATGTCACAAAGAATGGGAATTCCAGAATCACTTTATTAATACCCACTGCTTAGTCACGTATCACTCTACAAATAAACTATGCAACATCAAACTCAACTCAACCATGAGTCCTGCTATTAATGCTGTACAAACTAGACTGTGAACATTGTCCCCAGTTGTAATACACAGACTGTGTTGAGAAAAACTCCACCATGCTTTTGTCTCTAAGTTCATCATGTTCTTCGAAATATGTTGGAGGTTTACACCCAGAACACCAACTACCCAACTTGCTTCTTCTTAATTTGTAGAAATAATATTCGCTATCCACCAGAAATACATCTTCTTATCTATCTTACCCATTCATTTCCATTTTTATTTTGTGCATTTCATCCATGCAGTACTCTATTTCAGACATATTCACTGGTCTTTTTAAATAAGGTACATGTAAGAATTGCAAAATAGTCCACGGGTAAATATTCAGTTGAACTCCACAAATAGTTAATAAGGTGATTGGGTCACCACCCTTCCACAAGTTTTCCTGTGGTTATTGCCTTTTTAGCTCACCTTTTTAGGATGCATAGAACTCCCATAATAATGCAGGACTAAATTTACAAGGAGCTATAGTCAATCACTGAAATCCAAATTGCTGAAATCGATTTGTGAATTTAGGCATTTCAGATATGCCTCCCATAACGACTTATTAAGTGTGTTTATGAGTCATTAGTAGTTTCGTATCCAATGGAACATGGAGGTTTAGACGTATTTGGTTCCAATACTCAATCCCATCACAAAAATTTCATTCAGTGAAAAACCAATACTTCACATAATCTTTCCTAACCATAAATCTAGAACACAAAGCCTATTTTCACTACTATTAACATAATTCGTCAAACAACTCTCAAGAATAAGGTTCTATTACTTATTTGCACACACTTTTAACTAACGAAATCAAAGAAACTTCAACCATTTTTAGGAATTAAGTTATTATATATAGCTTTTAAGCATAAAAACTTATGTATTTTGCTGAGAATTGGATTTCTTGTCTTCTGTGAACTTGTGCACTACTCTTGAGATTTTTGAACCTTGAAAGAGTTAGGATTGATTAATTCTTGTTTGTAGGAATGAACGTGGAGTGATTTTTATGTGTTTATAGAAAAGAGAAAATTGAGGGAGTCCTTTAAATTGAATTTCAATTTGGTGCCCAATTGAATTGCCCATTTTTGTTTAAAGAGGGTTAAAATCACAATTTTGGTCGGGTTTACCAGCGACCCCCGACATATTGGGATGGTTATGAGTATTTATTATGACTCATAAGAATATCTTATGGGTGTTAGGATCCATCCATAAATATTGGAAACATACCTGGATCTCTAGTCATTACCACTTAAGGTGACGAGTTGTTATAAAAAAATATGACTCATTCTAAGAAGTCGTAATCACTCCACAAACTAATTACTTGAAAGTTATCCATGTTCCAGGTCCTTACGAATCTTGATTACAAGTTGTAATGTTAGGTTGTGACTTTTAAAGAGCCTTGTATGGCCTGATTTCAATAAATTTCCTGATTGACTCCTCCAATATCCATTCCTACACAATGAACACACATGCTATGCTATACTTTAATAAGTACAAAACATGAGTTGCCTCCCATCAAGAACTTGATTTAATGTCCAACACGACATGGCTAGGTTTGATACTCAGACTTCACAACCATCCCCATGGGTTGCCTTTCATGCAGCGCATGATTTAAAGTTGCGGCATGACATAGTTGCCTTGGTTACTCAGACTCGGCAAGGCTCAAATCCTCAATTACCTTAACTTATTTTGTGTTACCCATATAGTGATTTACCCTTTGACTATTTACTTTGAATGAGGATTCACCATCACAATTCAATTCTAAAGCACCATATGGAAACACTCTCACCACAGAAAATAACCCATACTATCTAGACTTCAACTTGCATAGAAATAGATGAAGTCTCAAATTATTCAACAATACATGGCCATCTGGCTCAAATACTATTTTATCAATATTTTAATCATGATGTAGCTTCATATTCTCTTTGTATAATGCAGAACTCTTATAACCCAGAGTCAAAATTTATCCAACACATTTACCTTACTCAATTTGGCATTTGTTGCATAATTCCACTTAAAGTTCAACTTCTTCAACGCCTACATGCTTTGTTCTAAAGTTTAACAGGTAGGTGACATGCCTTAAGATACACAAAATGGTACGGTGAAGCACCTACGAGAGTATTAAAAGCTGTTTGACAGGCCCATAGTGTATCATCTATCATTCTCGACCAATCGGTCATATTAGCATTGTATTTCTTTACCAAAATGGACTTTATCTCTCTGTTAGACACTTCAACCTATCCGCTAGTCAAAGGATGATAAGTTCATGCCATCTTATGTTATATATCATACTTATCAAGCAAATTTCTAATAGGCAATTACAAAAGTGTGACCCATCATCACTAATGATTGCACGCGACATGCCAAATAAAGAAAAGTTATATTTCTTCATGAAGCCGGTAAAACTTCTTCCTTCATTATTGGGGAGCGCAACTGCTTCCACCCATATAGACACATAGTCCACTGTTATAAGAATGTACTTCATTTTAAGGCAGCTCTCAAATGGTCCTATAAAATTAATGCCCAATACATTAAACAACTCTAACTCTAAAATGGGTGTCATGGAGAATTTACGGCATCTAGAGATATTACCTCGGTACTGGTATTGGTCATAGGATGAGTCAAAGTCATGAGCGCCCTTGAATATCATAGGACAGTAGTACCCACATTGTAAGATCTTGTGGGCTGTGTGGGTTCCTCCATGGTGACCCCTAACTGGTGAAGCATGAAAAGCCTTAAGAATTATCATCATCTCTACTTAAAGGATGTATCTGAAAATAAACCCACCCACACAAATTTGCAATAGGTAAGGTTCATCCCAGAAAAACATTATTACCTCATGTATAAATCTCCTTTTCTGCTTGAAGGATAGATCTTGTAGAACGAGATCACTTGCCAGGTAATTTGTAAAGTCAACAATCTAGGGAATTAAGTCTTATGATACTGCAAAAATCTTCTCTTCTGGAAAAGTAATATCGATTCAAGCATACTGGAGGAAATACCAGAATTGGTGAATGATGAACAAAATGCAGAAATAATGAGAATTCCTGATGAGAATGAGGTCAAAAATACTGTGATGGGGCTGAATAGTAATAGTGCAGGTGGACCAGATGGGATGAAAGGGGCATTCTACCAAGATGCTTGGGAAATCATTAAGTAGGACATCCACAAAATGGTAAAAGCTTTCTTTTGTGGATTTTAACTTTCTAGATTTATTACTCATACTAATATGGTATTGTTACTAAAGAAGTTAGTAGTGAATAATTTCTCAGACATGAGGCCTATTTCACTTAGTAATTTTGTCAATAAGATTTTCTCAAGAATAGTTCATGAAAGAATAAAAGGAATTTTACCCCATTTGATATCCCCAAAACAGGCAGGTTTTGTTCAAGGTAGGAGTATTAATGAAAATGTTTTGGTAGTGCAAGAAATTATGTCTGAAATTAGAAAGAGAGGGAAACCACCTAAAATGGTGTTGCATCTTGACATGGTTTTGAAGCTTGACATGATGAAAGCAAATGATAGAGCAGAATGGTTGTTTTTAACAAAGGTATTGAGATCATTTGGTTTTTCAGAGGTACTGATAGACATGGCCTTTAGACTATTGGAAAATAATTGGTATTCAATACTTTTGAATGGTCAACCTAAAGGATTTTTTAGATATACAAAAGGGTTGAATCAAGGGTATCCTTTGTCACCAACTTTGTTTATAATAGCAACAGAGGTGTTATCAAGAGCACTAAAGAAACTAATGCAGAAGAAGCATTTCAGGATGTTTGGGATGCCGAAAGGAAGTCCAAAATTGAATCACCTTGCATTTGCAGATGACATGATCATCTTGTACAAAGATGAAGTGAAAACTTTACAATTGGTCACTAAAGTTTTGGATAAATATCAGGAAATATCAGGACAAAAAATAAACAAGGAGAAGAGTGTAATTTATATGCACAAAGGAGTATCTAATGTTGTAATGGTGTTAGCAAAAGTGGATACTGTTATTTTAAGAACATAATTCCCTTTCATTTACCTAGTGTTACTTAATTTGTACATGAGAAAGAAAAAGGATTACTACCAGCAACTACTGAACAAAATTGCTAGAAAGATTCAGAATTGGAAAGGAAAGTTGCTTTCTTATGGAGGTAGAGCTGTACTAATCAAGAATATGTTACAGAGCATCCCAATACACTGCCTATCAGTATTGAATCCTCCCACGAATTTTCTAAATACTATTTAAAGAATGTTTTCTTAATGTTTTTGGTGTAGTAAAATTAGAGAAAGGGGAAGGCAATGGGTGAAATGGCAAACATTAAGATAACCACAAGAGGAAGGGGGTTGGGTTTTTGAAGAATTTCTGATGTATCTATGACACTTTTTTGTAAACTGTGGTGGGCATTCAGGACTATCAAAATAATTTGGAGGGAGTATATGTTTAATAAATACTGCAAAAAGGAGCATCCAAAATTAGTAATGTGCAAAACTGGTGCAGGTGGTTCTCAAGTATGGAAGAAGATGTTGCAGGCTAGAGATATACTAGAGCATTTGATAGTATGGAAAGTAAATAAAGGAAAAGGTGATATTTGGTTGGACAATTGGACAGGACAAGGAGATCTATACTCTATTATGGAAGGAGCTGATACACA
This sequence comes from Capsicum pubescens, assembly GCA_030864215.1. NCBI lineage: Eukaryota > Viridiplantae > Streptophyta > Magnoliopsida > Solanales > Solanaceae > Capsicum > Capsicum pubescens. The sequence continues at coordinate 192,425,090 of CM061543.1, read as the reverse complement.
ACAAAGTTAATATAAGTAGCTTGAAGATTTGATCAAAAATGATACATGGGATGAACAATTAATTAGAGAGTTATTCACTGATAAAGTAGCAGATCATGTTCCTACCAAAATCATCCCTCCTATAAGAATAGAGGAGGACTGGCCTATATAGAGTATTGATTCTAAAGGATTGTTCACAGTTAAATCATCCTGGCAGTATATAAGGAAAAGGGAGGGGTTAGAAAACATTTTCAAGAAGATATAGGTGAAATTAGTGCCTTTTAAGATTAGTTTTTTTCATGTGGAGACTGTGGAAAAGAAGAATTCCTATAGATAATACTATTAAGAGATGGGGGATGTAGGGGCCATCTAAGTGCTGGTGTTGAAATGCCTCAGAAGTGGAGACATTTGCTCATGTATTCAGGAATTCTTACATAGCTAACAGGACTTGGTCCTATTTTTTTTCTTATGCAAGTATTAATGTTCACAATCTGACTCTAAGGGAAACAATTCTAAGATAGTGGAATGCTGAAGTAAAAGGAAGAGAAAATCCTTACTACTTTGCAATTCCTAGCATGATTCTGTGGGAATTGTGGAGAAGACGGAACAAGAAGAAACATAAAGATAAGGAAACTACCGGATTGACGATCATATATAATGTTACAAAGAATTTTAGAATGTTGTTGAAGGTGAGGAAACCACTAATGGAATTCCCAACAGAATGACCACATATACTTGCTGAACTGAGCAAATTGCAAACAAGAGTGAAGGCTATAACAGTACTGTGGAAGATACCTGAGGAGGGCTGGGTAAAATATAATACTGATGGAGCTGTAATAGGAGAGGATGGAGATAGTTCCTATGCTTTTTGTTTGAAGAATGAAGATGGAGATGTCTTATTTTCTAAGGAAGAACCACAACATTATGCAGATAGTATGTAGGCAGAGGCTAATGCAATTCTACAGGAAACTAAGCATTGTTCACAATTGCAGAACAATAAGATTATTATTCAAATGGATTCCCTATTAATGCAGAAGGTATTGAAAAATGTTTGGTTGTGTCCATAGATCATAGCAAACACAGTCAGGCAGATACATAGTTTCATGCAAAACAAGAAAGTGCATTATCAACATATATAGAGAGAGGGAAATCAATTAGCTGATTATTTAGATAATTCAGCAATAGACATAGGTGCTTTCATCATCACAAGCTATCAGCAATTAGTGAAAAAAGGTAAAGCAATCTTAAATAGTGACAAATGGAAAAGGCCATACTTGAGGATCATACCAGTAAGATAATAAAGAACAGTAAAACAATCAAGTTTCATAGTTTACATGTAATTTATATACAGAAGTATGTATCATCAATAAAAGTGCATGTTTTACTAAGATTGTCCAAAAATCATTTCACAACATTAAAAAAGTGTAGATGGACAATAGGGATCTGCAAAGACCTGAGATAGAGGCGGATAGCTGATTATATCCAACATCAACAATTACTTTCTCTTCAAATCTATCAGGTGTTTTGTTTTGGAATACAAACAAAACAAGAAGGGGTTATATTACTAAGTGTGAACAGTAACTAGTGCACAGTATCAAAAAAGTATAGATGACCCAGATGGAGCTGCAAATACCTATGATGGAGTCAGATAGCTGAATACATACAATATCAATTCTCCATTGATCTTCAAATTATACAAGCAAATGAAGATGGGGTCAAAGCAGACTCAGAAAAAGTGAGGGGACAAAAGAAGAAGACAACATACTAAGCCGGTATACTCTACAGATAAGGTCTTCTTAGATACAAAACAATATTCAATTTTTGCAAAGATTGGAGAATGGAGCTAAGAAGAGGAGAGTATCAACACTTAGAGGAAATTGGAAACAAAAGGGTAAAATTTTGAAGAGCTTTCAGTCACCCCTGTAAGCTGAAAGAAAAATGATACCATGAAGAAAGATTTAAAAGATCGATTATCATCTTCAATAGGAGAAAGCGAAATAGTAGTGCAAGAGGCAGTGGAGATGAAATGTGGTTTAGGAAACTTTTGATTTTAGAAACTCTACTCATGTTAAATATTTTATTTTTATTTTTGGGTTGCATCGGGTATGGGAATAATGGCAGGTGTTGATTTGATTGTAAGATGGGTTGGTCCATCATGTGATTATTTTGAATAAAAAGTGAAATTAAACAAAAAAGAAAATATTGATTTCAAGCCCATTTCCTTTATTTTACATTGATACATCTCATTTCTGGACAAATGATCAGCAACTTGATTCTCTGTACCCTTCTAGTCATTGACTTTGAAATCAAACATTTGTAGTAAGAGAACCCAATAGATTAATCTATGTTTTGCATCTTTCTTCACCCTCAAGTAGATCAAGGATGCATAATCTATATGCACAACAACTTTAGTGCCAATCAGATAAGACCAAAATTTCTCAAAGGCAAAAACCACTGCTAGTAGCTCTTTTTCAGTTATGGTATAGATTTTTTGAGCAGGGTATAATTCTTTACTGGAATAATATATAGGGTGAAAAATATTTTCATGCCTTTGGCCAAAGAAAAGACCTAAGTTCACTCCACTAGCATCACACATGATCTTGAATGGAAAAGGCTAGTTAGAAGACACAATGATATGAGCAGACACCATCCGCTCCTTGAAGAAATCAAAATATTTCTTACATGCCTTATCAAAATAAAACTTCACCTCTTTCTCAAGAATATTTCATAAAAGATTTACAATCTTTGAGAAATCCCTGAGAATCCCCTATAGAAACCTACATGGCCCAAAAGGCTTTGCATTTCCTTAACTGAAACTGGAAGTGCAAACTTCTCAATCACTTTAATTTTTTCCTTGTCAATCTATATACCTCTTTTTAAGATCTTGTGACCAACATCGACCCATTTAGTCCTAAACTTGTGTTAAGCCTTATGGACATAGTTGTGGATGTTAGACAAAGATGTGGCTAGTAAGCCTTAGGACAAAGTTACTTTGTGACTTGTTAACTTGTATTGATATTCCCGGATTATGGATTTTGTGAAAATAATTTTTTTCAAAAATCTAATGTCGATATTTAGTTTAGAACATCAAATTTAGACTAGTATTAGATTTTGTGTTCCTGTAAGTTATTCCACATAAATCTCAAGGGCTTGATCTACAACTTTTCTAAAATACAAAGTTGCTGCTGAAGTAGCTTTAGGGCCCAAGACCCGTTAATGTGGTAGACACTTTAGCAGCTGAAGCATTGTTAAAATGTAGATCAACTCAGCAATCACGTACTGCTAAAGCAGACCCTAACCACATTAATGGCCTATACTTTAGAGTTAGGAGAAATATTTAGTGGTCAACACATGTAAGGTTAGACTGCTTTTGATGTCGACCCATGCTAAATTATTAACCGCTTAAGTGATTAATTGATCATTTTAGCGGTTAGTGCTGGCTCAGTATAAAATACCCTTTCTCAAATTTTCTTCCAATTTTGAGACTTTGAGCTACATGTTGAGAGGATTTTAGATGATTTGTCTTTTATTTTCAGGTTTGGGTGAGTTCCAAATTACTATTTCAATTATTTTATTTAAATTTTTGTCATCTAAAACCCATTAAAATGTTATTTCAAAAGTCAAACTTGGAAATTTTTGCCCAAAAATCCTATAATAGTTTTTCTTCAAGCTAAATCTTTTTTTAAACTCATTTTCAATTAGGTTTTCTCCTATTTCTTCCTTTAATTATAGGTAATGTTTTTACGAACAAAATTTATGGTTCTACCACTTTGTTTAGAAAATCCATTTTGGTGGTTCATTTTGACCCCGATTTTAAAATATGCAATATGAATATCGTTGAATTCCTTTTGATATTTATATATTCTATATTATTATATTTAAGTTGATTCTGAGGCAGTTCAAGAGTGGAAAAGCACTACATGAAGGGTTTTAGAATTGGATTTCATCATCACAAGGTTGATTATGGCTTAACTTTCTTCAGAATGGTCTATGTAGTTAATATTTTTATAGAAGCATGCGATAGGTATGAGTAATAATCTTGAAAATAATATTATAATTATTGTGTACTCGTGTGGGTCTTATGTTGTTTTTATCGATTACCTGAGATGATAAATGCTATGTGTGGCCCATTTGTGGGTCATATCTCATACTAATTGTAATGACCTTCCAGATAATTTTTCAAATTTCAACTTATTTTTGTTGTTAGGGATTTCCCATAGCTGCCCTAAGTTATTTTTGGCTTGCTAGGACTGACATTTAGGTTATTAGGCAGTTTTTTTTTAAAGCCAATTACCTATTAGGAAGTATTTGTTAGTTCCAAATGTCCACTGACCAAAAGCATCAGCAAAACAATCTCGAATAAAAATTCTAACTGTGCCAAAAACTCCAAAATATCAATTGTAGGGTGGGTAGACCTTTGGATTGGGTTCTAATGCACCCAAGCTCATCTCGACCTATTGGTCGGAAAGTTGAAAAATTGGAAGATATGGGTATGGCGCCCACATTTGGTCTAAAAGACCTTGGATGGAAAATCCAACTTCGTAAACACATCTAGAATGTTGAATTTAGTGGGTTTACATAGTTCATCTATGAAAATCAGACTCCGAATGAGTTCAAGGGTTCAAAATAAGTTTTTGCCTATGTTGGTTATGGTGAATCTATGATCACGATTGGGTATTGTGATCACATTATTCTGATCTCAGTAATCCCATTATCATCAAACAATTGTGAAAGCAATCCATAGGACTATGACAACGATATTTCCTTACTTGAGGGGCTATAAATAGCCCCCAATGTCGTGATTTTTGTCATTTTCTATTCATCCTTGAGAGACAAAAGCCCTAAATGAGTTTGATAACTCAAAATTGAGTCTTGGGAGCTTTCTAAACTGTGAGTTGGGAGCTTTCTAAACATCTATAATCATGATTATATTTCAAATTAAGGTAAGATTTCATTACTTTATTAATGAATTTCTTAGTTTTTGACCCAAAACTCCAAATAGATTGAGGTCTTGATTTTAACCCAAATGAGCTTGGTTTTCACCTATTTTTTTAGGGTTATGATTCCTTAATGATGTATGAATCTTGGGTTTACCTCAAAAATGTATTTTCCATAAGTGGGACCCACTTAGGGGTTTTAGTGTCGTTTATGAATCCAAAGCACAATGGTGCAATATAGGTATCGTTATTCTCATAGTGACACATAGATTATGATTTTGATAATGTGGGGGCATTTTGGGATTATGAAATGAAGATGAGACATTGGTGAATGATTTAAGGTTTTTTGGTTCGGCTTTGTTGTAGGCTTCTACCTGCTCTTCTTAAAAGATATTGATTGTTATATATATGGCATATGAATATGAATGTTAAGTTTGATTATGATTAGAATGGCCTAGTCTTGATTATTGATGTTTGGGAATTAGAGGAGGGTTTTAGACTCGTAAATTGAAAGGCTTATTAAATAGTATGATGTTTTTGATTCCAAAGATTAAATACTAGTGATTGCATGCATAGATTTGGTACATTCATGGTCGTTATATCTGTAAATGATGTTATTCTAGTTAACATATGATATTATGACTATTCTCTCTAAATAAGGGTTAAAACCCACTTTGCATCCTAAAAGAAGATTTCTTTACAATGATAACTTCCTAGATTAATGGATAATCTATATTTTTAAAAGAGGTTAATATTGTTGATTTAAAGAGTTTACCTAGGAAGATTTTGGTCCATGAATTGACACTATTATTAACTATAATCTTGAGATATTTAGACCCTTTCTACAATTTATAATGATTTAGATCTGAAGATCACTCTGATAAATGGATGTATGAGCTTTCACTCTTTTTAGTCAAGACTTTAGTCCATACACTTATTATATATATGCTTATTGATAGTGGAAAATTTATGATGAAAGATGAATTATGAAAATATACATTACTTTGCTTCTCTTTTTATGCTTATTTACTTTAGCCCTCATAGGGTTTGTTCTTTACTTTAACCCTCGTGGGGCCTGCACTTTACTTTAGCCCTCATGGAGCTTGCTCTCTATTATTGACATTGATATCGGATAAAGCCAGAGGATATTATGATGATGTGATGATACCCAGCTAGGACGGAGGATATTATGATGATGTGATGATACTCGATAAGGTCAAAGAATGTTATAATTATGTGATGATACCCAGCAAGCCTAGAGGATGGTATGATGATGATATTTATAACTATCAAAGACAGAGGATGATTATATTAATATGCCTATGTGTACATCAATAGGTTTGAGTCTTTCTAGCCCTATGTATGACATTAATATAAATATACCCGATAAGGAAGGAGGATAATTATGGTGATAATAGTTATGATAGAGATGGTTATTACCTTGGTATTATGATATTATTGATTTGGTTATATTGATACTTGCATTGATATTGCCTATCACCAATATGCATCTTTATCTACCAACTCGTATGGAAGGGTGGCATAGATATGGGTAATGATAATGCCTTGTGTTGTTGTATGCTGATTAAACCTTTTGAGCCTGGGGAGGTGGGGGACTGCATATGCTCGACTAGGTATTTGGTTTTCTGGAATAGACGGTTACTCATATTGTTATTGACATTGTTATTATCATCATTATAATTATTGTTATGATAATTGTTATGGATAGTTTATAATAGATTGGTCATTGATTGGGTATAGAGACTTGAGTTATGATTCTTACCTCCTTTATCTTTAGATTATATTGTTATGCATGACCAGCTAATGAATTGATATATAAATTAGAACCCTGAGCATTCTAGCACTAGCTCCCACTATGATTAGGAGGTCTTGAATAGCTAGTTTGATGATTTATGTTCCACTTCGAGTAGACCTTGGTTATATACCAATATCTATATATATATAAATATATATATAAGCATACATAGCTATATGTAGTTATAATGTTACCGTATATCCGTTCCTTTCAGTGATTCAAATTTTATAGTCATTGTTTGGCTTTGTATACTTATATATAAATATATATATCTTTCTTCTTCTTTGATTTGTATATTGGCTAACGATATACGGTATAGTGTGAGATTCTTAAATATGGTGAGAATAAGATAGTGCATTCTTTTTACTTCCTTAGACTTAAATTTCTAGTCTCTTAGACTTGAATAAGATAGTTTATCCTTATTATCTCATTGGATGTCTAATATAGTTGCTGGATAATTGAGTGTATTTATAATTCTATTTATATGTTATATATATCTGATTTATCTTTAGTGCTCATTCGGTGGTTACCTATTGAGTTCCATTCATTTGGTACTCATACTATACATACAGCCTATAGATCATATGTACGGATTATCGTTGTTGATGTTTGCATCATATGGAGCAGCCATGGTTTGGAGACTTAGAGTGACATCCTGACGTTAAGAGTATTACTTTTCTCTCTTTTAGGTATTATATTAGTCTTCATATTGTATTTGGAGATAAGTTATATTAGTGTAATTTTCTTGTTATTTCCCTCTTGTGCTCTTGTTATGTTAGAATCTCTAGTACTGATATAACCATGTTTTAGGATTTTATTATGTATTTGATTCTCTTATTTCCTCTATTCTACATTTTTTTCTATATATATTAGGGTAGTCCATTAATAGCCATTCTGGACTACAGGATTGACATGCTTCCTGGCTTGCTATAGTAGGTGCCATCATGACCTGAGAAATTGGGTATTGACAAATTTCTATCAGAGAATAGATTTCACCCGTGTATTAGTACAAGAGCCAAGTGTTTAGTAGAGTCATGCAGATTGGTGTGGAGACATTCATAACCCATCTTTGGGAAACTGTAGGGACATATTAGGAAATTCAGTTCTTGACTCCTTATCGTGTGTCCATATTGCCATGAACCTTGAACAAATTCTTTGACTCTATTTTGTCTCTAATAAATGATGTAAGATGGCCGACGTTGTCGACGGATGTGGATGAAACTTCAGTATACATTTTTAGCACTTCAATACAATATCATACTAGAGGGATATAGATAGATATTAAAGATCTTTGACATCAGAGAGAAGGATTTAGGGTAAGCCTAGGCTCTGGTGGAGCTCATGGCTACCTTATCCCTTTGAGGTTCAGCCTTAGGAATTTGAGTCATGTTGTAAATCTTTCTCAACCATGGATGACATTCATGTAATTGAATAGTTCTCAGGCAAAAGTTAGATTGGTTGGTGTTCATTAGGGTTCTTGACTAGTTTCTAAGTATGAGATTGGGTTTTATAAGTAGGACTGACATATTTCTATGTTATATGGTTTAGAGCACGACATGGTGCATGGAATCACTAGGGGATTATTATTATTGCTCCACTTTGCGTGGGAGTAGTAATTGGGTCTTCCTTCTCTCTGATTTTGATTATGCAAGGTTGAGGAATAAAGCATGTGTTGGGTCATACGGAGGTGACGACAAGAGGCCATGCCATCAGTATAGTAGTATTGGTATTTTATCTTAAAGCTTCTTTTAATTATGGCAAGATAATACATTAGGTCGGAGAGCGCCTTAGATGCGAGTTAGTAATCAAACAAAGTTAGCATATATTCATCACCAGCCTTGAGTTCCTGAGTCAGGATATGATTGCGAGAAGGATGTACATTATACTAAAGATTACTCTCAACATCAGTTGGCCAGCTGTTTGGGCTTAATTATGTTCTCGCCATGCTAGAGCCTGTCACTACTAGAGAGAGATCCACTACTGGTATAGAGAGTGTCTCCAATATGAGGTTTATACTTATTTTACCTTACTCATATCAGACTCATGTTATTGTGACATCTGGAGTTAGTGATAGTGAACTTGGCACCTCAATTGATGATTTAGTAGATCGGATGAGTTTGGACTCGTTTAAATTTATTCTCCCTTTGCCCGTTCGGTATATGATTATAGATTCCACCATGATAGGTGTTCTTGTATTTCCTTAATTTATATTTTTATTGTGTGTATTGGGATTTTTCATACCCACTGATAATTATATCACTTTATTAGTTCATGTTGGTTATCGTGTGCTTTGTTATTGAATTTATGATTATGTGATTACTTTGTGGTTTAATTCTTTTAGTATTAGATGTATTAGATCTGTATTGATATTTTCTCCCTATGGGTGTAGCATTTCAATTTAAGTCCCATTTATCTTGGAATATTGGACTTATAGTAGCCCTTGAGTGGTACATAATATCGATGTTGATTATTGTGCTACCTATTCATTATATTGATGGTTGATATTGTTGTTACTATTATTATCACTACTTGAGGTTACTGATATTAATAATATTATTACTTGATGTAATTGATCCTCACTAGATATTCGTATACACTAGTGTTATCTAGTTAGAATTCCATTCTTTGTGATCTTATTTTGTGGCTTGTGTAGATATAGACCAATTTGAAGATTTCTTTCCTATAGCACTACGAGATTGATTATTTTACCTCTTAGATAGTTGTGTTAGATTGGTTTGGGAATGTGTTATGGTATCGAAGGTAAGTTGACTTTCTGTGGTTCTATATGGTTCTTATGTTGTTAATTTAGGTATATTGCCTGATCTTGAGTTATAGAATTCTTTGAGTTGACCCCTGGGTTGAAAAGGTTTTGGCTTGGGCTATTCCTTTCTATATAGCCCACTTTTGATCTTGACTAATTTAGGTCCATTCTTCCTTTGTGGCTATTTCATTGCCTGATAGTAGGTTGATTTTGACAGTAAGATGTCCTGAGTTAATCTCTTTGATTTGTTGGGTTCAACTCCTTATGATAGATTGCCCTTGTTATTAGTGTGCATATTGGATTCTCCGTTCTCACCATAATGTAATTCTTGTTTTGTGTGAAGTTAGGGAAATAGAGGTAGGTGACCTTTCCTTTGATCTTTTCTTAAGTTGGCAAACTGGAAATCATTTATCTAATGTTGTTAATTCTCTTTGGTAGTCTTCGAATTGACCTTTGTTTCGAGATTGGCATTTTTCTTCATCAGAATGTAAGTCATTGATGGATCGAGTGACGACTGTCCTATTTGGGTGGATTCAGGAAATCCCCACTTCAGAGTTTGCTCGGCCTAAGGAGGCTTTGTGGAGTACTTCTCCTCGAGGATATGACCCTATGACTATTCTTTGCCAAGATAGAGTGTTGGATTGGTTAGTTTCCAACTTGAGTTACATTTATCCAAGTGCTGGAGTGTTTGCCATAACGAGTACGGTTAGTGGCCTTTATGAGTTCTTGAGTATGTTTTGGTGATTATTACCCTCTAATGGATGCAAAGTAGATCTCTCGAGTTTCCAGTCGGTGATTTATATCCTTTTTTAATTTTGTTCTTCAGCTGTGTTTCAATTTTGATTTGGCATGATCTGATACAAATATGTTTGATTCAGATAGTATGGTCGATGTATGTATGTAACCTTAGTTTGGATTTGTTCTCTTAATTTTGGATTTAACGCATTGGGATGGCAATTTTGATGTTTTAAAAAATTTGGACTATTAATGTCTTTCATCTACATGTTTTGATTTGGCAGTTGAGACTGAGCAGTTAAGCCTTGATGTTGAGATTTTGGCTTGGAGTTGTAGATCTAGCATGCAGCCTTCGATTTTGATTATATCCTTCTTGAATTCATTTATAGGTTGGATGAACCTACTCTGTGGATTCCTATTCAATCATCTCGACTTTGGAAGGATTATAAATGATATGTGTTCTGATGATAGACCATGAACCCGATATTGATTCTTTCATCATTGAACATGAGTCATCAGTCTTCCTTGGAAATTTTTGATGATATACTCAGTGAGATTCACATGCTAAAGTTGGATTCCTCTTGGTTTATTCTTAGTTTGTGGGATATCCTGGAGAGGATTGTTTAGTGATGAGTAGGAAGTCTTGATCTTCTAGATTCTAGTTTGATTCTCCTTCAGACTTGTTGTAGAATTGGCATAGATTGTATTCCTTGACTATCCCTATTTGTGTGCCCAAACAGAGCCTTGTAAACTTATTCTCATTTTTTCCATATAGACTTTTAGTAGATCGGCTTCTGTTTTTTGAGCTCTCTGTAATAAGGTTTCACGGATAGGACTCAGGTGATTTTCTTCCTATTTTGGAGAGGATTGTAGGTGTGGAATGGTAAGTCCAGGTTATAGTTGGGCTTAGAGTCGACGGTATGACTCATGTCTTGGTTTGTTTTTGGTTTGGATAAGCTGTTGTTGATTTGTGAGCATATCGGGTTGGTATTAGTGTGTTGTCGTTCAAATTTGCATGTATTAGCCTTTTTCAATTCAGTTGGAGGCTAGTTAGCTGTTGAAGTCGAGTTTTGGTTGTTGTAGTGAAATGAGAGTGTTGGTTCAAAAAGGGATACCTGTGGCGAAATCCCTTGCAAGTGTTCTCTCGTCGTGGGGGTTATCTAGGAATTCATGCTCAGAGCATGCGGGGCCAATATTCATCCTTTCGAGCTTTTGAGATTCTTTCTATCCATTGAGTTTTGGGGACTAAAGTCCTTTAAGTAGTGTATATTGTAATGACCTTCCAGGTCATTTTCTTATTTCCACTTATTTTCATCGTTAAAGCTTTTCCATAGTTCCCCTAAGTTATTTATGACTTACTACAACTGATTGATTAGTTACCCGACAATTATTTGGTTTTAAGAGAAAATTCCCTATTTAGAAGTCTTCGTTTGATCCAAATGGCCACTGGGCGAAAAATTCAATAAAATTATCTCGAATGAAAATTCTGGCTGCTCCAACAACTTCGTAATATCAATTTTGGCTAGGTAGAACTTTTGTTCAGGTCCCAATGTACCCGATCTCATTTCGACTTATTAGTTGGAAAGTTAGAAAATTGATAGATTTGGGTATGGGGTCCATATATTGTCTAAAAGACCATGGATAAAAAATCAAACTTTGCCAACTCTTCTGAGACGTCGAATTAAGTGGGATTACATAGTTCATTTTCGAAAATTAGACTACAAATGAGTTTCAAGGGTCCAAACCAAGTTTTTAACTTTGCTTATATTGGTGCATGTGCGACCGCTATTGGGGAATTGTGATAACACTATTGCGATCACGATAATCCCATTGTTACCAAAAAACTATGATTGTGATCACTAGGACTTCGATAGCAATATCTCCTTACTTGAAGGGGCTATAAATAGCCCCTAATGTCATGATTTTGGTTATTTTCTCTTAATCCTTGAGAGCCAAAAGTGCTAAATGTGTGTGATAACTCAAATTTGAGTCTTGTGGATGACTTGGGAGATTTCTAAATATCTATATCCTAATTATCATCTGAATTAAGGTAAGATTTCATCACTTTATTAATGAATTTCTTGGTTTTTGACCCAAATAGCTTTAGAGCTTGATTTTAGCCCCAAATGAACTTGGTTTTCACCCATTCTTGAGTGTTATGATTCCTTGATGATGTATGAACATTTGATTGTCCTCAGAAATGCATTACCCATAAGTGGGGCCTACATGAGATTTTTGGTATCATTATTGTACTCGAAGCACAATGGTGCAATATGAATATCGTTATTATTGTATTGACACATAGATTACTGTTTTTGATAGTTTGATGGCATTTTGGTATCCTAAAATAAAGATGAGCAGTTGGTGAATGATTCAAGGTTTTTCTATTTGGCTTTGAGGTAGGCTTCTACCTACTCTTCTTCGTAGATGATATGTGTTATATATATGGCATATGAATGTCAATGTTAAGTTTGATTATGAGTAGAATGACTATGTCTAAATTATTGAAGTTTTGGAATTAGATGAATATTTTGGACCCGTAAGGTGAAAGGCTTATTATCTTTTAGAATCCTATCGCTTTGTACCAAGATTGAACTAATTCGTTGAACGATCATAATATGATGCAAGATTTTGGATGTGGTTTAAGTGTTGGAATCATGGTTAGTATCAATAACCTTAGTTAGTCTAGTATAGTGATCTAGGAATCATAATTTGAGTAGAGTTGACTTAAATGCCCATGTTTCTAGATGAAGTTCTTATCTTAGGATTGGTTATGGGTTACTTGACATCTAGATGTTGAACTAGATACCTTATCCTAGTTTGGGTCGTAGATTGCCGAAATGTAAAATTTGAGGATTAGAAGTGGGATCATTCGGCCCACTTAGGACAAGACTCGTGTTATCCCATGTGAACTTAGTTATGGATGCCAGGCATAGTTGAGACTACTGAGCCTTTGGAATAAGTTTACTTCGCGACTTGGTTAATTGTGCTGACTTACCCTGAATTATGACTAATAGCTCATGTCCATGATTTTCCTTATGGAAGTGATATTGGATCTTTCGAGATGTTATTTTCTCTTAGACATGATATTGGTCCGTTAGAGATGTTATTTCCTCTTAGACGTGATATCGGGCCTTTGGAGATGCTATTTCCTCTTAGATGTTATATTGGGCGTTAAGATATGTTATTTCCTCTTAGATGTGATTTTTGGCCTTTAGAGATAGTATTCCACTTAGATATGATAATTGGCCTATAGTGATGATATTTTTCATAGTTATGATATATCTCCTAGATATGAGATGCCTTACTTATAATATCCCACCTAGATGTGAGATGATTTCAAATATGCTTTACAACCTATAAATATGTTGTACCTCATAATTAGGCTATAATTATAAATACGAGATGGCTTACTAACATGAGTATTGATATGAGTTATGGATACGTATGTGGTCCTAAGTCTATGATATTAATAGTATAATGATTTTGGACACATTATTGGGCCAAGGGTTATGGTATGATATGATTTGGATATCTGGAAAGTAATTGTCCTTTTAAGGAATATGATTGTAGTTTATGAATATATATATAAATATATATATATATATGTTTAGATACATATCTCTCCTATATGGTATGGAGGAAGATGTGGTATGATGTTTATGATTCCAATATCTGAATACTTGTGATGGAATGCATATACTCAGCACAATTATGATAATTATATTAGCAAATAATGTTATTCTAGTTAACATATGATATTATGACTATTCTATCATGACCCAAACTAGGGCTGGCTGTGATGGGAATCTCAGATCCAATGAGGACCGGAGACCACCCCTGTCCCTAGCCAAATAAAACATAATACCCATAACGTCGGATGAGTTCCGAACATATAACTAGATAACATAAGGGAAACTCAAAGAATTTAAGACATGTCTATGACCAATAACTAGTGACCAACCATAAACAACCTACCAATATCACCCAAGTCCATTGTAATCCACAAAGAATTCTTCCAAATAAAAATCAATAAAGTGTCGGGATATGTCCCCGACACTGACAACTTCAATTATAGTGTTAATGATAAATGAACTTTCAATTCTAATCTATGATTGAAAACTGATGAAATATCCAAGTCTTCAGGAGAATTGATGCTCATCACTTCACTACCAACGAACGACGAACTGAGCCGATCCTCCTAAAACTATGCAGGAAAAGTAGAAGTATCTCTGGTACCTGTATCACATGGGGATACAACATCTGAAAACTATTAGTGGTTGAGCACTAGCATGTAACTCTGGGATATGGGATAAAATAGTGTCTAGTCAAGATCCAATCCAAAACTAAGAGACCATAATCATATACATACATAAATAATATGCTAGGAAAAGGGAACAAGGCTTAGCATAAACTTTAAAACATTATCCTAGACTATGTAACTCAACCGTCGCAACATCCAAAGAATGCACATATTCATCATGGGGTACTCGGACCTGCTAAAATACTAAGGTGACTTAAGCACCCAATCATGTAATATAATATGGGGGTCTCAAACCTCCAAATCATATAATAAGGGGAACTCAAACCACTCGATTATTTATACCCCCACTTCAGCAACTGTGGTTTCCAGTATTGGTCCCTTAGGACCTTCTCTTTCTCGGATCAGCTACACAACACTCTTTTAAGCCCCATAAAAACATTTAACACACATTCCTATTCGTTGAACCATAATACATATCTAGGGATGCACTATTGGCATTTTCATTCCAACTACAATTGCATGGTAACATCAACACGCCATCACAATTCAATCAACTTCCAAAAAATAACTCTCTTTTTTAATTAAATCAAATCACCATGTTTCAATTACCTGTTTAAATCATGTAATTGTTTCAAAAATAGTTCAATGTATTTTTTATCATACTGAATACCACTCTTACAAAATGTGTTGGGTTTATTACCATTTTTGTTGTGAAAATTCACAAAATTTGGAGAAGTCACAATCCGCTAGTTTGTTCACCATACCCACACATCAAATTGATTTCAAAAAATGTTTAAAACATAATCAATGCATATGTAAATATGAAACATCACATAAACAACAGTAATTCAAAAATCCTCAACCCATATCTAAAAACCTACAATTAAACCACATAGGTAACCATTTAAATAAAGTTTTTAACAAAATAAGTTTTGTAGAAAAGAAACATGCTTGACATACCAAGCTTTATTGAGATAGTTCAACCCTTGAGCCCTTAGATAAGTTATTTCTTAGAAACCCTAAGTATCTTGACTTGGAGAGTCTTGGGAGAAGTGTGTTTTCATTACCTTATGAATGAGAAATACCCCCCTCTTGAGTGCTTTCTGGATTTGTGGTTTTAATTGGGTAACAAGGGAATTGTCTAAAGTTCTCTCAACTTTAAAGCTATAAAAGTTTTGCCAATGACTACAAGTCACAGTATGACTTGTAACGACACATTACGACTCGTCACCATGAGTTATAGTCACGACAGTATAATGGGACACTAATAATGTTGAACCTATTACTTACATCATATGACTCGTGTCATGAACCTATGATTCATATGGAACAAGTTGTATCCAAGAAAACAAAAGTTGGTACATACACTGATTTTACTACGGCTGTAAAATCACCACTCGTATTATGTTCATATGACTCATTGGGATCCACTCATACTCAAAACAAAAACATAGCCACACAACACTGGTTAGGCTATGATTTAGGTCCAATGAATTGTCAAGACTCCATACGACTCGTAAGGGGAGTCGTAGTCTGGACAATGAGGATAAGATTTCAAAACTTTTTAAGGACCAAGAATATGTGGTGTTACATATTCTCCCTAAATAAGGGTTAAAACCCTCTTTGAATCTTAAAAATAGATTTCTTTACAATGATAATCGTGTGTCTTAAGAGATAATCTATATGTATACAAAGGTTACTAATGATGACTTAAAGTATCAAGCAAGACAAATTTTTATCCATTAATTGACACTATTATTTACTATAGTCGTGAGATATTCTGATCCTTTCTATACTTTATAATGATTTATTCCCGAAGATCAATTTTGGAATGGATTTATAAACTTACACTCTTTTTAGAAATGTCTTGAGTCCATGCACCGATTATATATATGCTTTTTGATAATGGGATATTGATGATTAAAGATGAATTATGGACATATACTCTACCTTGTATATATTTTTATGTTTTTTTACATTAGCTCTCGTGGGGGTTGTTCATTACTTCAACCCTCATAGGGCATGCACTTTACTTTAGCCCTCGAGGGGGTGACTCTCAATTATTCACACTGATACCCAGTAGGGCTGAAAGATTTTTTGGATGATATGATGATACCTGATAAGGTAGGAATATATTATGATGATGTCATGATACTCGATAAGGTTGGAGGATATTATGATGACGAGATAATACCCGACAAGGATGGGGGATGTTATGATAATTTTATTGATTCCCGACAAGGCCAAAGGATGATTATATTGATGTCCTCTATTTATAGCTACCAATTTGAGTCATGCTAAGCTTATGTATGATAGTTATATAGATATATATATACCCATCAAGGACGGAGGATGATTATGATGATTATAGTTATGATGATGATAGTTATGACAATGAAGGTTATGATGTTGGTATTATAATATTTTTGATTCAGTTGCATTCATACTTGCATGCGCATTACTTATCACCAATAAGTGCCTATATCTTTTATCTCGTATGGGATGGTTGCAAAGATATGGCTGATGACTATACTTGTGTTGTTATATGATGATTGAACATTTCAACCCTGGGGTGATGGGGGCATACACAGGCTCGGCTAGGTATTTGGATTTTCAGAATAGCCGATTAGTCAACGTTGATATTGATATTGTTATGGCTAGTTTATGAAAATTGGCCATTTATTTGATATCGAGACTTGAGGTATGATTTCGACCTCCTTTATCTTGTGCTTGTATTATTATGCATGACCACCTGTGTAACACCCCAAGTCTGCCACATGGTACTTATGGCCCTGAATGACCACAAGCTAACCCATGAATGCTACCTACTGTGAGCCCTAAATAATAATATTGAAATAATATGGAAGTTAGGCTAAAATGCCATATGGTTCATAATCTGAATACTGATAAATATTGCAATTCATAATAACCTCTAAAAATTAAATACTCTATGAACTAGTCTAGTTTGTAAATCCTCTAACTGTACTATATGAATGTGGAGTTGATTGGAAAATCCCCAAACTACAACTAATAAAATACAGAATATACTTAACTACTGAAATATAAGAATATCCTTAATAGATAAGGACTCACTACTGAAATCTACTATTACTGACTGAATCTGGCTAAGTGCGGTTAGGAACCTGAGCATCCGATCCTATGATATGGGAAGTCATAGTGCAAGAAAAAAGTATGCAATCAGTACGTGGAATGTTCTGGTATGTTAGATAAGGTAAGGATGAAATACATGGGCTCATATGCATGAAAAATAATTGTTTGAGTGAATGTAACTGAATGAGAGTACATGGATAACTGAAGATACTGTAAACATGGATTATGCAATACTGTGCATATACATATATACTGTTTCTGAGATTTATATAGAAACTGAGTACAGAGTTTTGATAACTGAGTAACTAATATCTGAGATTACTGATAACTGAATTATTAATAACTGGTGACTGTTACTGACAGTCCTGACTCTGTAGAACTGAACTGAGTTCTATACTGAAGACAGTAACTGAAACTGTGGGAGGTAATTATCTAACCGACATGCCCTCATATCTTCTCAGGTTCCAACCTATAACCCTAGTTGGAAGGGTGTTTGTACTGTGCCACAGGTACTAAAAAGCTAAAGAGTCACCATTATATGGCAGGTGCCCTTAATGAGAATGGTGTTACCCTGAATTGGCATGTAAAAACCTTATCAACCCTCAACTGGAAAGTTGATATCTTAACCT
Source organism: Capsicum pubescens (assembly GCA_030864215.1). NCBI lineage: Eukaryota > Viridiplantae > Streptophyta > Magnoliopsida > Solanales > Solanaceae > Capsicum > Capsicum pubescens. The sequence goes on along the minus strand of CM061543.1, from coordinate 192,406,858 downwards.
ATGCTAGGTACATAGTTATGGAATACAAGGACTACTACAAAGGAACACACCCTCTATTGACAGGTGATCCCCCATCCTTGGGTTCGCTCCATGCTGAATCCTACTCCCAACTGAATGACACTAATTATTAGAATGAACTGAACTGGACTGAGTTTCACTGAATTCAGTAACTGACTGATTACTACTGTTTGTGGCGTTATGGAGACTATTCAGTAGCTACTGTAATTCTAGGTAAACAGCTAGATTTTGGGTATTAAATACCCCCAAGACTCAATAGTATTAATAATAAAGCATGGCATGATCTTAAAAGCATAACAATAATTTCTTGTTAACAATGAATTAATTTAGCTATTTTGTCCAACACTCGAGAGGCATGAACTTGTACATGAATGGGAACTCATGATAACTGTAATACCCCAATTTTCTGAACCAAAATGCTACACGGTGCTCATGACCCCGAGGGACCACAAGCTAACCCATGACTGATATCTGTACCTATACATTTCTTAAGATACATGTAATATGCAGAAAACATACATAATAGACCATAAGGTTCAACTGAAATAATTATAACATCCAAGAGGGTGAAAAATACCCAAGATAACTGAAGTCTGAATCAAAACTGAACTAAATATAAAAGCCTCTAAACACTGTCTGAATAAGGAGTTGAAAAAACATGTCTCCAACTAACTTCGTAAACTGACAGCAAACTGAAATAATAAATGAATAAATCAAATCATATCACCCTCGAATGAAGAGGACTCACTGCAACTCTATATACTGGAATGGGACTGCTACTGCTGGTCTGTAACTCGTGTCATTGAATCTATGGTGTAACATAAATAAAAAGCACCATAGCGCGAATGCGTCAGTACAACTGGAGTACTGAGTATATGAGTGAGGTAGGATAAACATAAATAAGGTTACATGCATGAACAATGCTAACTAACTGACTGATATGAACGTGAGAGTGCAAACATGCATACATAGAAACTGAGATCGCGAATGCATGATAGCTAAATCTGTATGCTAATACATAGTTTACTGATAACTGATCATGACTGATACTGTAGTTCTGAATGCATGGGTGACTGTGTCTAACAGTCCTGCATCTGATGGAACTATCTGAGTTCCGTACTATAATTGAATTTGACTGTATCTGGAAGTCCTGGTATATTGATATCTGATGAAATATCTGAGTTCTTTTATTGAGACTGAGCCTGAAACTATAGGAGGTAGTTGTTTATCGACATGCCCCAATAATGCATATAGCAATGTTGGGGTCCAATCTCTGCCCCGACTGAAGGGGTGTCAATACCGCGCCACTAGTAAGGACAGTTGTGAGTGACCCTCATTTGGTAGGTACTCAAATTAGAACGGTGGGAACCCTAGACTGACAGGTTATGCCACCATATCAACCCTAGTCTGACAGGTTAAGATGACTGGACCTACGCTGGCTACGTAGTTCTGGAACACAGGAATGATTGCTAAGAATCAGACCCTAAACTAGAAGGTGAGTTCCCATCATTGGGTTCACTAGATGCTAACTTCAACTCCTATCTGAAGAGACTGAAGATGATTTAACTAACTATACATAAACTGAATAACTGACGTCCTTTGACTAACACAATAGTACTACTCTCTGAGAATTTACTGAGATGATAAGATTTCTGAGGTTTCTTGAGTCACATGACTGACTGAGTTCAATTTATTGTGGCTTGACTGAGATTATCGTAATGAAATGAAATGGATCTAGGCACACAACTATGTTTTTTGGGTACGAATACCCCCAGGACTAGATGGAAGGAACTGACACACATGACATGACTTGGTCACAAAATTTGAGTTCACAATTCATAATATCATACATAAGGGATTTCACACTAAGCATGGTTATCAACAATGTATTGCATGGAAAGGATTTCATGTCACATGGAAGTACTTGCACAACCTTAATATCATGTTCATTGCATAATCATACTAGCAACACATATCAATAGCATGGAAGTTCATGTGGAATCATCTTAAGAGTTGACATAGCTTGTCATTAAATACTATGGGGTCATGGGATCAAGATTTTTAGTATTATAGGTGTTTTAACAAACACCTTGCATGCATACTTTGAGTCATAGGTTTTCTCAACAATTTCAATCATCTTGAACCACCCAAATTAATGGGTTTTAACTACAACCATGCATACATTATGGAAGTCAACTTAAATTAATATCTTGAAGCTTAAACAATGATCATTAACATGAACAACATCAGATAACAACAAGGAAATCAATTTTTCTCATTTAAAAGCATGGTTCTTGAACTCTATGAACGAAATGGGTCCATACATGAACACTATGCATACCTGACTCAGAGTTCTTGACGTTTTTGTACTTGAAGGGTTTGAAATCCTTTGATTCTTGAAGAGGATTAGGTCTTGTTCTTGGAGATTAAATTTAGAGAGAAACCCAAGTTTTTTTTTGTAAAATAATAATGAGAATAATGGCTTAATTTGAACACATCCGACTGACGGTCCGTCAGACACTTGACGGTCTGTCACTTAGCCCGTCAGATGTGGACCAGAAATGGGGTTCACTGGATAAGAGTTGACGGCCTAGATAATGGTGCGTCACCACTTTGATGGTCCGTCAACTCATCCTTCAGTCCTTATCCAGTACGTGGGACAACTTCCTTGGTGGTGACGGTCAAAGTGGTGGTCCGTCGACCTGGCCGTCATACCTGGGCGTTTCTGAAATTTCCAAGTAAAACGTCTATACCTTCCTCGTCTGATGTCGGATTTGGACAAAATTGGTACTGTTTGAAAGCTAACTCAATTTCCCACGTGATAGAAAGTTTAAATCTTAAAAAAATACCATGTGTACAAGATAGGTTTACATTTGAAAGTAAGTCCTAGCATCCTTGAGATGATTTCTAGCTAGGAAAAAGGCACGGGTATTACAATATCTCCTCCTTGAGAATATTCATCCTCGAATGGAACTGACTCAGAGGGGAAACAATAATCTGAAGATGAGTATCTGGAACATGATCTTATGACTGACAAACTGAACGCATTATACTGAACATGTCTATCTGATGCACGTGTAACTGATTCATGAATTCATAACCGAGGTTCTCGCAATGAGAACACATATCTGATGCAAGATTATTCACTGGACTGATACATGTATACATGAATGAATATGCAATGGTACTTTATACCAAATTTGTTAAGGAAAATGAACATGAAATGAAATATCAAGTTGTATTAAATGCTGAACGTGAAACTGAATAAGCTTAAGGAGGAATGTTACCTTGATCTTGATCTGGGTTGGCAGAGAAAAGGTAAGGGTACTTGGTATGCATGTCTGCTTCTGCTTCCCAAGTAGCTCCCTCAATGAACTGATTTCGTCAAAGAACTTTGACTAGAGGGACTTCTTTGTTCCTCATCCTATGAATTTGATAGTCTAAAATTTTGATTAGAATCTCTTTATAAGATAGGCTGTCCTGAACATTAATGTTCTGAATAGGGACTACAACTGCTGGGTCACCTATGTACTTCTTGAGCAAGGAGACTTGGAAGAACGGATGAACTGAGGCTAGATCTGAAGGCAATTCAAGCTTATAAGCTACCTTACCAAAGCGACTAAGAATCCTGAAGGGACCAACATAGAGGGGAATGAGTTTCCCTTTCTTACCGAACCTCTTCATTCCCTTCATGGGATATATCTTGAGATAGACATAGTCATTAACCTCCAACTCGAGATCCTTTATACAAACATCTACATAAGACTTCTGTCAGCTCTGAGAAGCCCTAAGTCTCTCTCTGATCAACTGAACTTTCTCTAAGGCATCGAATACTAAGTCAGGACCGATGACTGAGGCCTCACTAACTTCGAACCAACCGACTGAAGATCTACACCTCCTACCATAGAGATCTTCAAATGGAGCCATCTAAATACTAGAATGATAGCTATTGTTGTATGCAAACTTAATCAGAGGCAATTGGTCATCTCAACTTCCCTTGAAATCAATTGCCCACGCCCTTAGCATATCTTTAAGAGTCTGAATGGTCCTCTCTTCTTTACCATGTATATGAGGATGAAAGGTGGTATTAAGATAAACTTGGGTACCAAGACCCTTTTAGAATGCTTTCCAAAAGTGAGAGGTGAACTATATACCTCTGTCTGAGATGATAGATAATGGAATACCGTGTAATCTGACCAACTCCCTGATATAGAGTTTGGCATAATCCTCGGCTAAATAAAAGGTACAAACTGGAAGGAAATGAGCTGACTTGGTTATTCTATCTACAATAACCCAAACTGAATTATGCTGATGATGAGTTCAAGGTAAACCCATCACGAAATCTATGTTCACTTCTTCCCACTTCAAAGTAGGAATGGTGAACTCGTGCATGGATCCTCTAGGTTTTTGATGATGTATCTTAACTTGCTGACATGTAGAGCACTTAGCCACAAACTTTGCAACATCTCTTTTTATCCCACTCCACCAATAGATCCCCTGCAAGTTGTAGTATATCTTAGTAGCCCCTGGATGAATAGAGTATCGCGCACCATGTGGTTCTGCAAGAATTCGCAGCCTCAAGTCATCTACACCTGGAACACACAGACGACCCTGACAACGAAGAACACCATCTCTCCCTTGGGAGAAAGCCTCTACTTTATGATTCTGAACTGACTCTTTTAGATTGATAAGGCTGGGATCCCTTTATTTCTTTTCTTTCACCTCAAAAACTAGAGATGACTCAGAACTACTCTGAAAACATAGACCACCCTTTGAATAGTCGACTAAGCGAACACCTAGTCTGGCAAACTAATGGATTTCCTGGGATATCTTTTTCTTGCTATCCTCAACGTGAGAAACACTACCCATGGAGAGTCTATTGAGAGCATCGGCCACAACTTTGTCCTTGCTCGGGTGATAAAGGACACTCATGTCATAATCCTTCAAGAGGTCTAACCACCTTCTCTAACAAAGATTGAGATTTTTCTGAGAAAATATGTACTGTAGACTCTTATGATCTGTGAATACATCTACATGAACTCCGTATAGATAATGCCTCCAAATCTTTAGGGAAAATACTACGGATGCTAACTCAAGATCATGAGTAGGATAATTCTTCTCATGGGGATTTAGCTGTCTGGAGGCGTAGGCTATGACCTTACCATGCTGCATGAGGACACAACCTAAACCCACTCTGGATGCATCACAATAGATTACAAAACCGTATGAACCATCTAGAAGAGTTAGAACTGGGGCTGAGTTGATTCGAGTCTTCAACTCTTAAAACTCTTCTCACAAGAATCTGACCACTGAAACTTAACCTTCTTCTGAGTCAATCTAGACATAAGAGATGCAATAGAAGAAAATCCCTCGACAAAGCATCTGTAATAGCCAGCCAAACCCAAAAAACTCCTGATATGTAATGAAGAGACAAGGTGAGGCCAGTTTCTTACCACTTCGATCTTCTAAGGATCTACTCTAATTACATCATCGAAATTAATATGGCCAAGGAATACTACTGATCTTACCCAAAATTAACACTTACTGAACATGGCAAATAACTGATGATCTCTGAGAGTATGAAGAACAATTCTGAGATTGTCTGAATGATCATGCTCTGTGTGAGAATAGACCAAAATATCATCTATGAAGACTATGAAGAACATGTCCAAGTAATGCTTGAACACCCGGTTCATCAAGTTCATGAAAGATGCAGGGTCATTGGTAAGACCAAAGGACATGACTAGAAATTTGAAGTGATCACACCTAGTATGGAAAGTTGTCTTCGGGTTTTTACATCCTCTAACTCTGAGATGATGATAGCCTGATCTGAGGTCTCTCTTGGAGAAATAACTGGCACCCTGAAGTTCGTCAAACAAGTCATCTATCCTGGGAAGAGGATACTTATTCTTGACCATAACTTTGTTGAGATAACGGTAATCGATACACATCCTGAGAGAACCATTTTTCTTATGCATGAATAAGACTGGTGCACCCCATGGGGATACACTGGGCCTGATGAATCCCTTATGTAAGAGATCTTTCAACTGATATTTCAGTTCCTTGAGTTCTTCTGGTGCAATTTTGTATGGCGGAATAGAAATAAGCTGAGTATCTAAGAGAAGGTCTATTTTGAAGTCTATTTCGCTTTCGGGAGAAATGCCTGGAGGATCTTCAGGAAACACGTCTGAATATTCATTAACCACTGTGACTAATTCAAAAACAGGAGATTCGGAACTAGAATCTTTAATATGCATGAAATGATACACGCACCCCTTAGAAATTAATTTCCTTGCCCGAAGGTAGGAAACAAGCTGACCCCAGAAAGATGAAGTAGTACCCTTCCATTCTAGGATGGACTTATTTGGGAACTGAAACTGAACTATCCTATTTTGGCAGTCGACTGTGGTATAGCAGGAATAATGCCAATCCATGTAGATAATGACATCAAAATCAGTCATCTCTAACTCGACTAAATCTGCTGACGTGGATTTTTGAAATATCATAACCGGGCAGTTCCTGTATACCCACCGAGATATGATGGTTTTACCCACTGGGGTAGAGACTGAATAGGGCTCTGCTAAAATTTTTGGACTGATTCTGAAATCACCTGCTGTGTAAGGGATAACAAAAGACAAGGATGCACCTGGGTCTAGCAAAGTATAAACATGAACATGGAAAATCTGTAACGTACCAGCAATGACATTAGGAGAATTTTCCTGATCTTGTCAGGTCTGAAGAGCATAGAGTCTGTTTGGACGTTGCCCATTAGTAGCACTAGAAGTGGTACCCTGCTGGTTTTGGCGACCGGACTGAGCTGTGGAACGATTTTGCTGACCTTGATAACTGGACTGAGTAAAATCTCTAACTCTATGCCCTGTCTTGCCACAACTGAAAGAAACATAACTACCGGCTCTACAAACACCCTTGTGGTTCTTACCACAAGTTTGACATAGGGGATTAGTTCGGGCATTGCTGACACTGCCCTGAGATTTAAATCCTGGTGCTCTATCTCTGTTGCTGTCTCTGAATTTTAGCACTGGGGCACTAACGGAGGAAGGAGCTGGAGCTGCTGACTTGGGACGAAACTGTGAACGGTTTCCTACTTCTGATTTAGGTTGAGCAAATTTGATACTGTTTGATCTTGCTCTCTTATTCTACCTCTCCCTAGCCCTAACCATTTGCTCCTCTATTTACAGAGCATGGGTCATGAGCTTGGATAAAGTCATATCACTGTTCAGCATTGCAGATCTACACTCATTTACCACGCTATCATTCAATCCTGACACGAACTTACTCATCTTAGCTTTGTTGTCTACAACCACATGAGGGGCATATCTGGCTAGCTGAGTAAATCTGAGAGAATACTCCCTAACCATTATATTTCTCTGCGTGAGGTTGATAAACTCAAGAACTTTGGACTCCCTCAGCTCTTGGGGAAAGAATCTGTCTAAGAAATCCATAACAAATTCCTCCCACTCTATAAGACCTGTATCCTCTAACCTCTCAGACATCCACTATTTGTACCAAGTGTGAGGAACATCCTGTAACTAGTATGTTTCTAACTCAACTCTCTGAACAGAAGTAACTCCCATTATGTCAATGATCTTCTGGACTTGGTCAATGAATTCTTGAGGGTCTTCATCAGACTTAGACCCAAAGAAAGATGAAGGGTTCATTTGGGTGAAGTCCCAAATTCTAGCTGCGGCTATGTTGCCCACTGGATTGTCCGGAATAACTGGTGGCCATTCATTCTGGGCAGCCACGGACTAAGCAACTATTATGAATGCGTCTCTAAACTTCGCATGAGAAATATGCTCGCCCAAAGGGTTTTTGGGCCGAGGAACTGGCTGGTTTCTTCTCTTTGGATGGCATATTCTAAAATAAAAGAAGAACAAATTAGACTGAGAGTTTAAGTTTAGATTATGCTCACTAGCACGACATGGATACTGAAAGAAGGAAAACTATTCCTAAAATATCTCATAGCCTCCTGTACATAAATGTGGCACGCAACACACCCATGAACAAGACTCTACTAGATGTGGCTTTGAGACTTCCTATGACTCTATTGAACCTTAGGATCTGATACCAAGATTGTAACACCCTAATTTTCTAAACCAGAATGCTACACGGTGCTCATGACCCCGAGGAACCATAATCTAACCCATGACTAATATCTATACCTTTATATTTCATAACTTACATGTAATATGCATAAAATATAAACAATAGACCATAAGGTTCAACTGAAATAATTATAACATCCATGTGGGTGAAAAATACCCAAGATAACTGATGTCTGAATTAAAACTAAACTAAATCTTAAAGCCTTTAAACACTATTTGAATATGGAGTTGAAGGAACATGTCTCTAACTAACTCCATCAACTGATAGCTAACTGAAATAATAAATAAATAAATCAAATCATATCTTCCTCGAATGAAGAGGACTCACTGCAACTATGTATACTGGAATGCAACTGCTACTGCTGGTCTGGAGCTCGAGTCTCTGAACCTATGGTGTAACATAAAGAGAAAGCACCATAGCGTGAATGCGTTAGTACAACTGGAGTACTGAGTATACGAGTGAGGTAGGCTGAACATAAATAGGGTTACATGCATGAACAATGCTAACTAACTGACTGATATGAACGTGAGAGTGCAAACATGCATACATAGAAACTGAGATCGTGAATGCATATAGCTAAATCTGTACTCTAATACATAGTTTATTGATAACTGATCATGACTGATACTGTAGTCTTGAATACATGGGTGACTGTGTCTGACAGTCCTGCATCTGATGGAACTATCTGAGTTCCGTACTATAACTGAATTTGACTGTATCTGGCAGTCCTGGTATACTGATATCTTAAGAACTATCTTAGTTATTTTACTAAGACTGAGTCTGAAACTGTGGGAGGTAGTTGTTTAATCGGCATACCCCAATAATGCATATAGCAATGTTAGGGTCAAATATCTGGCCCGACTGGAGGGGTATCATTACCGCGCCACTAGTAAGGACAGTTGTCAGTGACCCTCATCTGGTAGGTACTCAAATGAGAATGGTGGGATCCCTAAACTGACAAGTTAAGCAACCTCATCAACCCTAGTCTGATAGGTTAAGATGTCTCAACCTACGCTGGCTACGTAGTTCTCGAATACAAGGATGACTGCTAAGAATCACACCCTAAACTGGAAGGTGAGTTCCCATACTTGGGTTCACTAAGTGCTAACTTATAGTCCCATCTGAAGAGACTGAACATGATTTAGTTGAATGTACATAGACTGAATAACTGACGTCCGTTGACTGACAAAATAGTACTACACTCTGAATATTTACTGAGATCATGACATTTCTGAGGTTTCCTGAGTCACATGACTGACTGAGTACTATATATTGTGGCTTGAATGATATGATCGTGATGACATAACATGGATTTAGGCACACAACTATGTGTTTTGGGTACGAATACCCCTAGGACTTGATGGAAGGAACTGACACATATGATATAACTTGATCACAAGATATGAGTCCACAATTCATAATATCGTACATAAGGGATTTCATACTAAGCATGGTTATCAACAATGTATTATATGGAAAGGATTTCATGTCACATGGAAGTACTTATACAACCTTAATATTATGTTCATTGAATAATCATACTAGCAACGCATATCAATAGCATGGAAGTTCATGTGGAATCATCTTAAGAGTTGACATAGCTTGTCATTTAAATACTATGGGGTCATGGGATCATGATTTTTTGCATTCTAGTCATTTTAACAAACATCTTGCATGCACACTTTGAGGCATAGGTTTTCTCAACAATTTTAATCATCTTGAACCACCCAAATTCTTGGGTTTTAACTACAAGCACGCATACATCATGGAAATCAACTTAAATTAATATCTTGAAACTTAGACAATGATCATTAACATGAACAACATCACATAACAATAAGGAAATCAAGCTTTCTCATTTAAAAGTATGGTTCTTGAACCCTATGAACGAAAGGGGTCCATAGATGAACACTACGCATACTGGACTCAGGTTCTTAACATTTTTGAACTTGAAGGGTTTGAAATCCTTTGATTCTTGAAGACTATTGGGTCTTGTTCTTGGAGATTAAATTTAGAGAGAAACCCTAGTTTTTGTTTGTGAAATAATAATGAGCATAATGGCTAAATTTGGACTCATCTAGGTATCGTAGGCGAGTGATAAGTGACCAAAATACCCCTGTTAAAATGACTTAGAAATAAACTGAATGTGGCATGTGACGGTATGACTGACGGTCCGTCAGACACTTAACGGTCCATCATTTAGCCCGTCAGTCGTGGACTATAAATGGGGTTCACTAGGTAAGAGTTGACGGCCTGGATGACGGTCCGTCACCACTTTGATGGTTCATCAACTCATCCGTCCGTCCTTATATAGTATGTAGCTCAACTGCCTTGGCGGTGAAGTTCAAAGTGGTGGTCCATCACTTATGTGGCGGTCCATCGACTTGACCGTCATACTTGGGCGTTTCCAACAGTTCCAAGTAAAATGTCCAAAAGTTCTTCGTCTGATGTCGGATTTGGACAAAATTAGTACCGTTGGAAAGATAACTCAATTTCCCATGTGATAGAAAGTGAAAATCTTAAAAAAATACCATGTGTACAAAGGTAGGTTTGCATTTCAAAGTAAGTCCTAGCATCCTTGAGATGATTTCTAGCTAGGAAAAAGGCATGAGTATTACAATAACATGACATGATTTCACATTTCAATTTACATAGGTATTCCATCAAACACTTAGGGAGCATAATTCATTCACATGATAATGGTCAACACATAAGCATCATGAATACAATACTCAACCTGAAATTAAGAGGTTTAATATATGGATCACATAATTCAACACACATACAATCTTAATTTTCATGAAACTTAGAATCAATCATGGATTGAAACTCAAAGAACATCATGAATATGAGTACAATCTAATTCAAGCATGGAAATCAAAAATCTGAAAACTTGAATTTTTAAAAAGGGTTCTTGGACTCCATGGGTGGTAAGGGACCATGCATGAACACCTAACATACCTGGGAAGTTTAATTCTTGAAGTTTCTTGGTGGATTTCTTGAGAATTGCTCTTGATTCTTGGAGGCTAAGGTTTTCTATTTTGAGAGAGAATGATCTTGATTTAAGAGGAATTTGAGTAATTAATGATCTAATTAGGTTATTAGGGTATTAATCCCGCGTTTATTCTAATTAGGTTCATGGAAAATATCGAACTACCCCTAAAATAATTTAAATTTTCGTCTTTAAAATTTCCATTTTGGCCTTTACCGCGAGGCAGTGGCATCGCTGTCAGCCACTGGAGTTTGGTTGGAACTATTTAAAAATAGAAAAACTACACCTCAGCATGACACGGTGGAATCACGTTGCATCACTGGAAATTGACAATTCTGAACTAGAATTATGGCACGACATGGCGTTATCGCGGTGACACACTGGAAAAGGACGAGTGTGAATTAAAACTTTACTGTGACGTAATAGAATTGTGGTATTTTGCTGGAAACTAACGAATTCCTTTTGTTCTATCACCACAATGTGATTATATCGCAGAGCCTGACTGCTGAAACTAAAATAACTATAACTTCTTACCCGATTATCAGATTAAGGCAAATTCTATATCGTTGGAAAGGTAACTAAATTTCTTACACAAGTGGGTCTTAAGCTAGAAAATTCTGAGTATTTTGAATATTTTATGTAGGAATTCTCGTGTACTGAGAGCTAAAATAAGCTAGGAAAATATGGGGTATTACAAGCTGATGAATTTATATATGGATTAGAACCCTGAGTATTTTATCCCTAGCTCCCACTATGAATATAATGTATTAATCTAGGTTGTACTTCGATAGACCTTAGTTGTATACTTATATATGCATGTATACCTAGCTATATGTAGTTATGGTGTTACCATATATCTCTTCCTTTCTTTGATTTAGATTGTATATTAATTCCTTGGATTTTTATACTTATATATATATCTTGTTTTTTCCTTTACTTTATATATTGGTTAATGAAATACGGGATAGTGTTGAGATTCCTAAGTATGAAGGGAATAAGCTAGTGAATTCCTATTACTTTTGTAGCCTTAAATTTGTAGTCTCTTTGATATAAATATGATAGTTTATCCTTATTATCTCATTGTCTATCTTATATTATTGCTGGATAATTGAGTCTAGTTTTCATTCTTTCTATATATTATATATATATATATATATTTTATATTATGAGCTATGTTGGCAGTTGTCTACTTAGTACCACTCATTTGGTACTCATATTACACTTTTAACCTATTGGATTTTTGTACCTAGAAGATTTTTGAAATTTTATGCTCACTGCAAAAACTATGACTCTCTATATGAGTCATAGGGAGTCTTGACGAGTCTTAACGAGTCTTAAGAACCCAATCATAGCCTAGACAGTATTGTGATCTGGAGTTTCTCTTATGACTATGACTAAGGGATACAGGTCATAGAGACTCAAAATGAGTTGAATGGTGTGTTTCATAGCCTAAATAATGTGATTACCAATTGTTTATGCTTTGAAAAATACTGGACAATGCGAGTCAGAATGATTGAGTATGAGTTTTATGGTACGACTCGTAGCCAAGTCAGTATTGGTGGTCATTGACATTGTCCATAATATGACTGGGACCTTACGAGTATTAAATGTAATAACCCGAGAATCCTAACCTATAGTAGAACCATGCTTCAAGATCTTGAGAAATAAATTATAGTTATTTGGTAGTTTTATGATCAAGTTATATGTATATTAAGGCCTCAAATATGTCCTAGCTATTAGACAAATAAAAATATCTCTTACCGATTGAATTCTTGACAAGGATATGGTTATTGTAAACTTAAAACAAGAATATCTTTTGTTATACTAAAAAATTTTATAGTTCATAACCCCCCCAACAGATATATAATTGAATTATCTTTCCAACAAGACCAATTTCGCCAAAATTTAATATCGGAGTAAAAAGTTATGGTCGTTTTACTGAGAGCCATCTGAGCTTCCTAGGAGCGAAGGCCAAGCTGACGGACCGTCAAGTCAGTGACGGACCATCGCTTTGGCCATCACAACTGAGCCAGTAAGGCCATTTTATGGCCAAAAATTGACGGTTGGAGTGACGATAGTGACGGTCCGTTACCCAAACCGTCAATTTTGTCTGAAACAACACTGAAACAATGTTTTAAAGGGATTTTTAGGTCTTTTCCCACCCCTTTTAACCCCCAAATACATCAAATCAAAGCATATAACTCCTCATTCATCCATAACATCAAAATTCAGGTTTTTTTCAAGATCAAAACCCAAGAACAAGATTCAAACCATTCTGCAAGAAAACTCAAGAATCAAAATGTCACCATTCAAGAACCTTCATAAAAAGTTAACCTCCTTCAAGATTCAAGATTTTGAGGTATGCATAGTGCTCATTCATGTATTACTTTCATCCATAAAGCCCAAGAATTAAGTTTTAAACTATAATTATGATTTTCATGTTATGGGTTGATTATGTTTATGTGGTTGTAGTTATATGATTCCAAGTTGGAATATGTATGTGTTTTTATGAAAATATGTTATCATGTGAGTTAAAAACCATGAAATTTAGTTGGTTATGATAATTTAATTTGAGGATTATGTCATTCCCTATGTCATGCAACCTAAGTGTTTGATAAAATGCTTAAAAGACTAGATATCATGTAATATAGCTAAATTGTGACTTAAGTGATGGATTCATGTTTTACCCTTATTTTCAAATGATTCCCATGCTAGTATTATGCCTTGTAGATGGTTGTTGGATTACTCATGAATTAGAGTTATGAAATTATGCCATGTTTGCATGCAATCCTATTAATGTACCAAACTATGATAACCATGTGCTTTATGAAATCCCCAACTTATTGTATTATGGATTGTTGATGTTTGTGATGTATTCAAGAATGTCATGCATTGTTAGTTTTCTTTGTAACACCCCAATTTTCTGAACTGAAATTCTATACGGTGCTTATGACCCCAAAAGACTACAAGCAAACCCATGACTGATATCTGTGCCTGTACACTACAATATATGACATAATAATGTGGAAAAATATGAATAATAGGCCATAAGGTTCAACTGAATAAAATATCTAACAAACATAATATCCATATGGGTGGAAAATATCCAAAAACAACTGAATTCTAAATCAAATCTGAACTAAATTTGAAATCCTCTAAATAATGTCCGAGTAAGGAGTTGAAGGAACATGTCTCCAACTAACTTCATCTAGCAAAACTGAACTGAAATAATAAATAAAATGAAATTATATCGTTCTCTAATAGATGAGGACTCACTGTACCTCTGCGACTGGAATGCTACTGTTGATCTGGAACACGTGCCTTTAAACCTATGGTGTAACATAAGAGAAAGAACCATAACGTAAATGCGTCAGTACATTTGAATGTACTGAGTATACGAGTGAGGTATGCTAAATGAAAGGGTTATATGCATGAACAATGCTGACTAATATGAACGTGAGGATACATACATGCATAAGCAACTATAACTAAACTCATGGTGATACTAGCTATTAAGTCTGAATACCGATGACATAACTTTACTGATACTGAGATACTGAATAGATGAATGACTATTTCTGACAGTTTGAATTATAAAGAACTGGTCTGATTGACTGTGTCTAACAGTCCTGAAACTGAATACAGATATTATGAATTCAGATAACTGATGTGACTGATAACATGATTTCTGAGAACTGATATAATTGATAGCATAAGTGACTGTATTTGACAGTCTATAAATCTGAAAAAACTATCTAAAATCCATTCTATTTTTGAGTTGATTGTATCTGATAGTACTAAAATTTGAAGAACTATCTGAGTTCTTTTACTGAGATTGGGACTGAAACTGAGATTGTAGGAAGTAGTTGTCTAACCGACATGCCCCAATAATGAATATAGCTATGTTGATGTCTAGTCTCTGCCCCAAGTAGAGGGGTGTCAATACCACACCACTGGTAAGGACAACTGTGAGTGACCCTTATTTGGTAGGTACTTAAATGAGAATGGTGGGAACCCTAAACTGACAGGTTAAGCCACCTCATCAGCCCTAATATGATAGGTTAAGAAGTCTCAACCTATGTTGTCTACGCAGTTCTGGAACACAAGGATGACTGCTAAGAATCATACCCTGAACTGGTAGGTGAGTTCCAATTCTTGGGTCCACTCGGTTCTAACTTCTACCTCTATCTGAAGGACACTGAACTGAATAACTAAGATGAACTGAATAAATGAACTGAACTTATTAGTTGAACTGATACTAATTAACTGGACTGATACTGATTAACTGAACTGATACTGATTAACTGAACTGATCCTAGTAGTATTGTTTAGCAGAGCTAAACTAAATTTACTAGATTTCGATGACTGACAGAATGTACTGAGTTTTGAGGACTGGTTGAGAGTACTGAAGTTACTAAGATTAATTGTGAATACTGAGGTTGCTGAGGTTACTGAGCACTGAGATTACTGAGATTACTTAGATTACTCAATTTTCCCAAGTCACATGACTGACTGAATTCTATAGATTATGGCTTGACTAAAAGTATCGTGATAACATGACATGGATCTAGGCACACAACTACATTTTTCAGGTACAATTACCCCCAGGACTCGATGGAAGAAAACTGACGCAGCTTGACTTTCTTGAGTACATGACCATCAATAACAATCCATAATACATGAGTGAGGGATTTCATTAAGTATATGGTCATTATAATATCTAACATGAATAGGAATGCTTATAATCAAGTCATGAATCTTATATTCTAATATCATGGGCATTCCGACAACATATATTGTTCATAACGATAGCATGGAAACTATTTAAGCATAAGGGAATGGCATGTAACATTTAGTGCATATTGTTATAATTTAGGGATAACTCATGTGATACTTCAAAATCATGATCTTGTTCATAGTATGGAAGGCATACTGACACACTATGAATCCATTCCCCAATCATCATATACATTCCATTAACACATATATTGCACATCAATGACAAGTGATCTCTTTGAACATAATATAATAGCATGAATTTATCATGCAGTTCACCCCTAAGTTATAATACATGATTTTTATCATTCTAGGCATTTTATCAAACACCATATATGCACAGTATTGAGCGTAGGTGTACTTAACAAATTTAGAAATCTTAAACCACCCTAATTCATGGGTTTCCAACTAACATGCCCATACACTTCTTGGAAAGACATTTAGATACCATCTTGAAACACAATTAACAACCATCAACATGAACATAATCTCACAACAACATAAATATCATAATTTAATATTTAAAACATGATTATTGAGCTCCATGGATGAAAGGGATCCATGGATAAAACTTACGCATAGCTTAAAGCTTGATCTAGAAAGAGATCTAATAGTTCTGAAGGTTCTGGAAGAAATCCTTAGGATTGCTCTTGATGAGATGATCTTGGGAGGAAACCCTAATATTGTAGTTGAGAGTGTATGAGAGAGGTTTTTGAGATATTTCACTAAACAAAATGGAAGATAATACGCTCCTTGAGGGTTATAAGTCCTGGGAAGTGAAGGAAAAAGACCAAAACACCCTTACTAAAATGTCCCTCAATTGCTGGGAAAAATAGTTGTCGACATTCATGACAAGACGTCATACTGGTGATAGGTCGTCACAAATTGTCGTCACAAAAAGGTGAAATCTTAGTTTTCTGGTTAAGGTTGACGACATTGGTGATAGGCCATCACAGGCGTGACGACTTGTCACAAAATGTCATCACTGGGGTTAAAAATATGCCCAGGGATGACGACAATGGTGATAGGACATCACGGGTATGACGGTTTGTCACAAATATCGTCACTAAGTTTCCCAACCTGACATGCCAGAGTAAAATGGGCATAACTCCTTGCTACAATATCGGATTTAGGTGAAATTTGTATTATTGGAAAGATAATTAAAAGATATTTCATTTGATATATAGTAAGACATGAAGTTCATCATATAAAATGAGTTTTGATCGATTGAAGTTGACCCAAGTTTTGACGCTCACTAAAACTTGAACGATTGGAAAGCTTTCAACTTGTACTTGAGTTAGGGGTCCTATATGATCTAAATTCATGATAAAATAGATTCCCACACTACATAATTTATTAACACACTATATTTACATAGGATTCGAGGCTTTTGAAACATCTATGCATAGGAATGATGGATTTTAATTCTAGTCCAAAATGTGGGGTATTACATTATCTCCCCCTTGGGAACATTCGTCCTCGAATGAGAATGACTGAGATGGAAGAAAAAATCAACTGAAGTACGTATAATACATACACTACTAAAACATGGTTTTGGGACTGACATGAATGATAAGCTGAATACATCATACTGAATATGCATATCTAATGCATGAGTAACTGATTTATGAATGCACGACTGAGTGTTTTGATGAACTGAGTTTTCTCATAATAAGAATGCATATCTGATGCCTAATTGATGATATGAATCCATGTATATCTAATTCATGATTATACAACTGACATGATACATGAGAGAATCACTTAAAGTACTCATAAGCTGATCACACATATCTGACGCGTGAATATATGATTGAACGGGCTTAGGAACATGTGGCTGAACATGCAATGGTAAAGGTACTAAGTTTGAACTGAAAACTAAGTATGGAGAAGAATACTAAGTTTGTACTAAAATTTTAACATGCTAATGATTAAGATCAAAGAAGACTGCTACTATGAACTGAAAATACTGATGAGTCTAAGATTGATTACTCAATATGCACGAGTGGAGACATAAGAACATAACTGGGTCTGGAATATGATACTTGAACTAAACTGAGTCTCTAATGAGTGACATGGATAGAGTATCATATCATGGCTACACTGAGCCATTGAGTACATGGCTTACTACTGAGTTTTAAAGCTAGAGGGTTGACTCATAAGTAACACTTCCTCTAAGATAGATTCATCAAATAAAATGACATGTCTAAATCAAGAAAGTTTGGGGGCTATAGTG
Organism: Capsicum pubescens; assembly: GCA_030864215.1. Taxonomy (NCBI): domain Eukaryota; kingdom Viridiplantae; phylum Streptophyta; class Magnoliopsida; order Solanales; family Solanaceae; genus Capsicum; species Capsicum pubescens. The sequence continues at coordinate 192,388,709 of CM061543.1, read as the reverse complement.
TATCTACCCCTTGGGACACTATGTACCTTAAAGGATGCTGGACTGACCTTGCTGATACATTGAGGAAGTTAAGGATATACACAAGGCACCTAGGTACGAAATCATGATTGATTATCTGAGATTTGAAACTGAAGTGTGATGTACGAATGCATTGACATACTGACTTGTCTGATTAACTGAGTAACTGGTAACTGAATGTTGGGTATGCAAGATTGAATTGTACTTAATCTGAGTAGATGTGCTGAGGTCATAAAGTATTATGCATAGGAGAAGGGACTGACTGAGTAACATGAGGTAAATGATCATGGATTTCGTGAAAGCTATATTGTCTGAAAATGCAGGACCAAGCATATTACATAATTTGGAAACATTCCATAGATTGAGGTATTGGAATACCTATAACTGAGTAGCTGATAACTGTATGCTATGGTCAAGTAAGTTTAAAACTAAACTGAATTTCTAAGCTGAATATAGATCTGAACTGACACTATAACTTAAGACTGTTACTAGGATCCATACTGGAACTAAATGTTGGGTCCTGATAACTAAATACTGAAACTGAGATTTTGACTGATACTGAAGTGGTTAATTCTGAGACTGAGCACTAATTACTGAGTGTTGAGTACTGAAACTGTAATTGACATGGCAACTGAGTTATGATAGTCGCATAATAAAGGCTGACATAAGTCAAGGATCTGAATATATATTCACACTCTGAATTTTTTTATTTTTTTTTCAATTTCTAAGAACTACCTCTTGCTAGCCCTTTGATTGCATACTAAGAGGATATTCAAGCCTATCTTCGTATCTACCCCCTCGTATAAAACATGCATGTAATAATCTATTTTTAACATGAAACGCTAACTCTCTCCCATCTAAGAAATTTCTTAACACCATACTATTTTCATAAAGAGACCTCATGAAGGGTTAAATTAGGAGAACCTGAAACATGAATGGATACTGACTGAACATGACACATGATTGAAACCTGAGGAATAGAATATCAACAACATAGATTTACCAAAAAGGTCTGAACTGAGTATATACATGATATAGTCTTAATTTATCTGATCAGTGGGGGCGTAGGATGGGTTATGGAAACTGAGTATACTGGAGAGCATGATACGTGTACATGAGTCATGAGTTGCATGACCTGTGTCTTGAATTTCTGAGTTCATGGAACAAGATTTGTAACACTAAGTGATCTAGAACTGAACTTCCTATACTGGGAACTGAAAGAACACACAATTCTATGGAATACGTGTGAACATAAGCTACATCCATTGAATCTGAGACATGAATCATGGATAAGCACTCTGCAGATTGAAGTATGAAGCTTTATGCTAAGATAAGGATGGGTCGGGAATCACCTTCCCTAACTACTTTTTTGTATATACTTGCACTACTACTGGAATCTGAGAGCCTGACTTGGGTACTTGATCTACTTTAAGCCATCATCGCATACTTAGACTCTGATAAACACATGCTCACCATACTAAACACATCATCTGCCTCTATTTACTTACATACTACTAATATCATATTCACACCTTCATGCTTAATTTTAAGTCAATACACTTAAATTTCTAACTCACACTGTTCAAGCCTACTGATTCATTATAGCACAACTATCCCCATGAATTCATAATTTGTTCAATCTGGATATCGATCCCAACTTGTCTACTACTAAATTCTTGGGTTCATGCTTCTAACTCTGGGTCAGATGCTATCATAGTATTTTGAGAAGGGATCTGATGGCATATATAATTCTGGGTTCGAGAACGAATTCTCATAATCATAAATGAGATCCGTACAACTTTTGAACATAAGGGAACTAATGGGATACTGTCTGAGAAATACCTATCTTTAGGACTTGAGCTTCACTATTTATGTTACCTTAAAAGTAAGGTGGAATTAACATGAGTGAAGCATGATGAAAATCTACATGAGTTTCTTAGAGAGCCTTGTTATAGCACGATCTATAACATGAAAGAAGGGAAACTATTCCTAAAATATCCCATAGCCTTCTACACATAAGTTTGGTGCACAACACACGCATGTACAAGACTCTACTAGATGCGGCTTTCAGATTTCCTAGGACTCTATTGAACCTTAGGCTCTGATACCAAGTTTGTAACACACCGATTTCCTGAAACGAAATGCTATACAGTGATTATGACCCCGAAAGACCACAAGCTAACCCATGACTGATATCTATACCTATACACTACAATATATGACATAATAATGCGGAAAAATATGAACAATAGGCCATAAGGTTCAACTAAATAAAATATCTGACAAATGTAATATCTATATGGGTGGAAAATACCCAAAAACAATAGAATTTTGAATCAAATCTGAACTAAATCTTAAAGCCTCAAACTACTATCTGAGTAAGGAGTTGAACGAACATGTATCCAACTAACTTCGTCTAGAAAACTGAATTAAAATAATAAACGAAATAAAATAATATCATCCTCAAATGGATGAGGACTCACTGCACCTCTGCGACTAAAATACTACTGTTGATCTGCAACACGTGTCTCTGAACGTGTGGTGTAACATAAGAAAAACACCATAGCACAAATGAGTCAGTACATCTGAATGTACTAAGTATATGGGTAAGGTAGGCTAAATGGAAAGGGTTACATGTATGAACAATGTTAACTAATATGAACATGAGGATACATACATGCATAAGCAACTATAACTGAACTCGTGGTGATACTGACTATTGAGTCTGAATACTGACACTATGACTTTACTGATTCTAAGATACTGAATAGATGAATAACTATTTCTGACAGTTTGAATTATAAAGAAATGGTCTGATTAACTGTATCTAACAGTCCTAAAACTGAATACTGATATCATGAATTCTGATAACTGATATAACTGATAACATGAGTTTTGAGAATTATATAACTAATAGCATAAGTGACTATATCTAATAGTCCATAAATCTGAAGGAACTATTTGAGTTTCGTTCTATTTCTGAGTTGACTGTATTTGACAGTCCTAAAATCTGAAGAACTATCTGAGTTCTTTTACTGAGACTGTTACTGAAACTGAGACTGTAGAAAGTAGTTTTCTAACCGACATGCCCCAATAAAGCATATAGCTAAGTTGGGGTCCAGTCTTTTTCCTAACTAGAGGGGTGTCAATACCGCAACACTTGTAAGGACAGTTGTGAGTGACCCTTATCTGGTAGGTACTCAAATAAGAACGATGGGAACCCTAAACTGACAGTCTAAGCCACCTCATCAACCCTAATGTGATAGGTTAATATGTATCAACCTATGATGGCCACGTAGTTCTAGAACACAGGGATGAATGCTAAGAATCACACCCTGAACTGGAAGGTGAGTTCCCATCCTTGGTCCACTCGGTCCTAAATTCTACTCCCTTCTGAAGGACACTGAACTGAATAACTAAGCTAAACTGAATAAATGAGTTGAACTTATTAGCAAAACTGATACTTATTAATTGGACTGATACTAGTGGTACAGTTTAGCAAAGCTAAACTAAGTTTACTGGATTCTGATGACGGACGGAATGTACTGAGTTCTGAGGACTAGTTTAGAGTACCGAAGTTACTGAGATTAACTATGAATACTGAGGTTACTGAGGTTATTAAGCACTATGATTACTGAGTTTTCCTGAGTCACATGACTGACTGAATTCTATAGATCATGGCTTGACTGAGAGTATTATGATAACATGAGATGGCTCTAGGCACATAACTACATTTCTTGGGTACAAGTACCCCCAGGACTCGATGGAAGGAAACTGACACAACTTGACTTTCTTGAGTACATGACCATCAATAACAATCCATAATACACGAGTGAGGGATTTTATGAAGTACATGGTCTTCATAATATCTAACATGATAGGAATGCTTATAATCAAGTCATGAATCTCATATTCTAATATCATGGGCATTCTGACAACATATATTGTTCATAACGATAGCATGGAAACCATTTAAGCATAAGGGAATGGCAAATATGTAACATTTAGTGCATATTATAATAATTTAGGGATAACTTATGTGATACATTAAAATCATGATCTTGTTCATAGCATGGACGACATATAGACACACTATGAATCCATTCCCCAATCATCATGTACATTTCATTAACACATCTATTGCACATCAATGACAAGTGAGCTCTTTGAACAAAATAGACTAGCATGAATTTGTCATGTAGTTCACCCCTAAGTTATAATACATGATTTTTATCATTCTAGGCATTTTATCAAACACCTTACATGCACAATATTGAGTGTAGGTGTACTTAACAAATTTAGAAATCTTGAACCACCTAAATTCATGTGTTTCTAACTAACATGCCCATACACTTCTTGGAAAGACATTTAGATACCATCTTGAAACATAATTAACAGCCATCAACATGAACATAATCATATAACAACATAAAGATCATAATTTATTATTTAAAACATGTTTATTGAGCTCTATGGATGGAAGGGATCCATGGATGAACACTACACATACCTTAAAGCTTGATATTAAAAGAGATCTAGTGTTTCTGAAGGTTCTTGAAGAAATCTTTAGGCTTGTTCTTGATGAGATAATCTTGAGAGGAAACCCTAATCTTGTGGTTGAGAGTGTATGAGAGAGCTTTTTAAGATGTATAACTAAAAAGAATGGAAGATAATATGCTTCTTGAGTGTTATAAGTAATGGAAAGTGAAGGAAAAAGACCAAAATACCCTTACTAAAATGTACCTCAATTTCTGAGAAAAATAGCTAATGACATTCATGACAAGTCGTCATACTAGTGAAATGTCGTCAAGAATTGTCATCATAAAAAAGTGAAATCTTGTTTTTCTAGTTAAGGTTAATGACATTCGTGATAGGACATCATGGGAATGGCGGGTTGTCACAAAAGGTCATCACTGGGGTGAAAATATGCCCAGGGATGACGACATTGGTGATAGGCCATCACGGGCGTGACGGCTTCTCACAAATGTCGTCACTCAGTTTCCCAGCCTGACATGCCGGAGTAAAATGGGCATAACGCCTTGTTCCGATATCAGATTTAGGTAAAATATGTATCGTTGGAAATATAATTCAAAGATATTTCATTTTATATATAGTAAGATACCCAGTTCATCATATAAAACGAGTTATGATCGACTGAAGTTGACCCATGTTTTGAAGATCACTAAAACTTTAACGATAGGAAAGCTTTCTACTTGTACTTGAGATAGGGGACCTATATGATCTAAATTCATGATCAAATAGATTCCTACACTACATAATTTATTAACACACTAGATGTACATAGGATTCTAGGCTTTTGAAATGTCTACGCATAGGAATGATGGATTTTTATTCTAGTCCAAAATGTGGGGTATTACATTCTTCTATCGAGTCCTGGGGGTACTTGTACTCAACACTTTAGCTGTGTTCCTAGAGAGTGTCATGTTTTCAAGATACTCTCATTCAAGACATGTTCAGTAGAATTCAGTCAGTCTCATGACTCAGGAAAACTCAGTAATCTCAGTCAATTATTTGATCTCAGTGACACTCTGTCAGTCAACGGAACTCAGTATACTCAGTCCAGTTAGTTCAGTATAAGTAATTCAGTGTCTAATCATATGGGAGTAGGATTCAGCACCGAGTGAGTCCAAGAATGGGAACTCACCTGCGAGTAGATTGTGTGATTCTTATAAGCAATCATTGTGCTTTAGAACTACGTAGCTAGCGTAGGTTGATATATCTAACCTATTACATGAGGGTTGATAAGGTTTCTTAACCTGTTAGTTAAGGTTCCCATTGTTCTCCTTAGAGTACCTGTAAGATGAGGCATCACACACAACTTGTCCTTACTAGTGGCGCGGTATTGACACTCTTCTAATTGGGGTTACAGATTGGACCCCAACTCAGCTAGAATTCATTAGTTGAGGCATGTTAGATGACTACTTCCCACAGTTACAGTCTTAGTCTCAGTCTCAATAATAGAACTCAAATAGTTCTATAGAATTTAGAACTGTTAGATACAGTCACCCAGTTTAGTATGGAACTCAGCTAGTTCCATCAGCAACAGGACTGTCAGACTCAGTTATTCAGATAATAGTATATCAAATATATAAAATATATGTTATCAGAATTCAAATTCTGTGATGTCATGATCTCAGTCACAGTTCACGTATTCATGCATATATTCTAACGTTCATGTTATTCAGTTAGTTAATATTATTCATGCATATAAATCCCTTGCATTCAGCCTACCTTACTTGTATATCAGTACGTTCAATCGTACTGACGCATTTGCACTATGGTGTTTTATACCATAGGTTCACAAGCACGAGCTCCAGAGTATCCTTAGTAGATCAACCATTTAGCAGACAGACTAGTAGTAAGTCTTCATCATTCGAGGATGTTATTATTTGACTATTTCATTATTTTAGTACTTAGTTTATTTCAGCAGTTGGAGTTAGTTGGGGACATGTCCCATCAACTCCTTATTCAAACAATTTAGAGGCTTTCAGACTAGCATGTTCAGATAGTTATTTTAGTTGTTTTTATATTGATATACCATATCTCCAGATGTTATGTTTTATCAGATTTTTGGACCTTATGGAATTTTTGCCTTTTATTCCATATTTATACAGTATATTATGTAGTGCTCACTTACAAATATAAGTCATGGGGTAGCTTGTGGTCCTTCGGGGTTATGAACATTGTGTGGCATTCCGAGTACCAGATTTAGGGCGTTACAGTAAGGTGGCCTTATGATTTTCAACATCACCAATCCCGTCTGGGCAATTAATTTTGTAGTCTTTTCATTAAGGGCATTCTGGTCAATTCCCCTTTTTACTTTATGTAGACCCCACATCCATAAAGTAGTCAAGAGGGTTATTTCTCATTCATAACACAATCAAAATACACTTTCTTCTATAAAAATTCTTCAAGGTAAAGATACTAAGGCTTTCAAAAAATTGGTCATCTAAGGGCTCAAGGATTTATTTCTCTTCATAAATTTTGGTATTCAAGGCATGTTACTCTTCCCCAATTATTACTTTATAAAAAGAAAGTATTTAAATATTTTAATTGGATGGTTTTGAATGTGGGTTTTGATGTGGTTGAGGGTTTTGATATGGTTGATTCATAAATTGTTTTCCCATGATTCATTATGCATTGTTTATGCTTGACAAAAGACATCTTTTCCCCCCGAACTTGTCCTCCAAACTCACTTTAGCACTTAAACTAAACTTTTATTTATTTACCCCTCTTAATATCGTTAAAATGTATTAATTCCATCCTTCAAAACTGAATATCACTCTCACACCGGAGAGCGTGTTACACTCGCCCACACATTAGCGCCACTCAGCACCACGTCAATGCCACGCAAGAAAAATATTTTTTAAATATATATAAAATAAAACTAAATATATATAAATATTTTTTATATATATATAAAATATTTTTAAATAAAAAAATACAGCAACCCCCCTCTCTTTCATCTTCTTCAAACCTGCAGATTATATACATATAGAAGGAAAAACGTTGAACAATAAATTAGAGGAGGGGACATGAACGGACCTAGATCTAACTTCCTCCACTTCCACTTTCCCACCAATCCTCTCCAAACTCAGCACCTCTGCTAGCAACTTTCTGCAACCACCACCGTCGTCACCACCATGACGACTGCCACCACTAAAATTACACTAAAGAATTTCATAAAGATTCTTGAAAAAAGGTAAAATATGTATTAAAATGTATAAATTATGTAAATTTAAGTACAACCCAATTCAAGAAAAACTAAAAAGATTGAATTTTTGTAAAAAAAATTGACGAATAAGAACACTAACAATAATCTTTATTTTTTCCATTGATGTAAAATCAACCCCCATATCCCTTGATTTCACCTGTGAACACTAGAAACAACATTCAAAATACTCCGTCCATCATCGGAATTCACTGTTCTGGTGAACCGTGCTGCAAGCTTTTCAATGAATTTTTTCTTTATCAAATGAAAAATTAAAATGAGCGAATTCAACAATGGACTAAATATAAGTACATGATCACAAAAATAAATCAATAAACAAATTTGAAATTCAAATTCATTCACATTAACCAAAACCCAAAATCCCAAAACTTTCAATTTTTCAATCATCTACTCAAAATGTCTACAAAAATGGCATAAACAGTCCCAAATTCAGAAATGACATACTTTATATTCGCATGACATGAAATTATTAGCCAAGAAAAAAACTTGTTAATCAATCTGGAAACCTTTTTGATAGTCAAAAAATGAAATTTTGAATCAATAAGGACTTGATAGGAAGGGGATTACAAAGAAATGGGATGAAGGTGTGAAGAAAATGAAGAAATGAAGTGTTGGGGTGGGGTAGGGGTGCAGGTGGGGATGGGGAAGGGGAGTGATGATGAATATGAAAATGTCAAGAATATATTCCCTTTTTTTGATTTTCTTTTAATTTTAGCAATAAAGTGACCCTTTTGCCCTTTTTTTAAAAATCAATAACTCACTCGCTTTTCTTTTTTATTTTTTTCCACGTCACCCATAGGGGTGAATTTAATTCACTTGAAAGTTGTTAAGGGAGGTAAATAAATGAAAGTTAAATTGAAGTGCTAAATTGAGTTTGGAGGACATGTTCAGGAGGAAAAAGATGTCTTTTCTCTTTATGCTTTAATAATGGTTTTGAATTTGTGGAGTGCATGGAAATGGCAAATAAACTAAGGGGCCACAGTTTTCCCTAAATTGGTATTTTAAAATTCATTATTTTTTTGAATAGTTTTGTTCACTCAACCCGTTTGTGTAAATGGGTTTGAATTGTGAAATTGCCAGTTTGTTTGACCTACTCACATATGCTATTGCATTACATAAAAATGTTAATTATGAAATTTGTTTTGAAGGCCATTCTGACTATATTTTGATTTAATGACCAAAGGGGTTCGAGGCATTCCATAAGTTAATATGATTGTTATGGCATAGAGATAAGCTTGCAAGTGTTAGGGTATAACAATACCCATGGTGTGCCTTAACAGTTGGTTAATTTATTAATAAATGGATTATGTGAAAGTTTATTTAAATAGGCTTAATTGGGGTTATGTAGCAGAGTCATGAAGGTGTGGGTAATAGATGACTTGTATTGGAAACTCATGTTTGCCAACCTAAGGTTTGATCTTGATGACCTATGTATATGCTTCACGCTATTGATATGTTGTATCTTGGAGTGACATGGGGTCGGGGAATTCCCTGGTATTCCTTTATATCTTCGGTTCGTGTGGCTAACACACACTGGGGCCCTTTCAGCATGGGGAGTTGAACACATATGGCCCGTGATGCCTATTTATGATAGTTGAACTACATAGTCCAGTATAAAGTTTACTTCATGCTAAGCTTTGTTCCCTGTCACGAAATGACATGCTTATATATATATATGATTATGTTCATTGGTTTTTAATAATTTTTAAATGTAGATCATGGCATTATTTATCCCCTATCCCTGGGTTACATACTAGTGCTCATCCCACTAACAATTTCTGGATGGGTTATCCCCATGCGATGCAGGCACTATAAGTACTTCTACTTTTCCTATATAGTGTTAGTTGTATTAGCTAAATTCATCAGTCATTGGTGGTGAAGTAGTGAACTTTCATTCCCCAAAAGACTTGGTCATTTCATCAGTTTCCTTTCATAGATTGGGATTAAAGAGTTCACATTAATATTTTCATTATTGTTGTCATTGTCATTGTAATTGTCAGAGTCAAGGGCATGTACCAACTAAAATTAGTTTTCAATTTATTTAGAGGCTTTATGAATATTAATATGGACATGGGTATTAGTGTTGATGATGGTTACCAACATAGATTATCGGATGTTAACTTGTCTTAGATTTTTTTAAGATTTTTATATCTTATCTTGTTATATGTTTGGAATTCAGCCTCTGTTGGGCATTGTGTTTGGCTAACTAGGCAACATGGGTGAACTCTAGTTCTCGGTGGTCTTGAGATACTCGTCATGGATAGGCCTTGGTTTTGGTTGTGAAAAAGTTGGTATAGAGCCTAGGTTTGGTGTCATTGGGTGTACATAAATCCATGTCAAGCAGAGTCTTTTTATGGGTTTGTAGTAACACAATTATAAGGGAGAGGTTACAAGGAATTTAGGAATAATTGCTTTCCTTATGATTAACTATCGGGCTGTAGAGTCTAAGGCCTTGAAATGTCTTTTAATTTCTATTTGTTCACTTTTCAAATCATGCCTCCCAGATGATTTTCTTTTCATGTAAACTCTTTTGTCCCACTTGAGGACTATGTGGATGGGGCTAATCTTACACAAGGAGTTCAGACTCGATCTAGGGTCGCTACTTTTGATTTCCCTGGTAGAGTTTCATTGGTCCCCAATGATCCTTCTCCTGGTGGTAATAATCCTACTTGATCACCTCTAAGATATATTACCAAGATATGTTCTATCATTCCATTAATATTTTGACCTAGTTGGTGATATATGATAATGCCAGTCAGGTCCTGTTAGTGATTCTATGAGTTTTTTTTAGGCCACTAAGGTCGGCTTGTTTATGAGGATGAATCTTCATCCCCTTACTGGTTCTAAGGTTAAGAAGGATCCTCTAGGGTTCACAGATTATATTGAGAAAATTCTACATATGATGCATGCTTCTGACTTTAAGGGTACATAAGTCATTGCATACCAGATGAAAGATATGGTGTATTAGTGGTATGAGTAGTGAGATCAGTCTAGGGGAGATAATGTGGAGTTGGCATTATGGAAGGATTTCTCGGGCGCTTTTCTTGACGGTTTCTTCTCTGAAGATTTGAGGGAGGTAAATGTTGAGGAGTTCGTGAATTTGAACCAAGGAAAGATGATTGTGAAGGAGTATACCTTGATGTTTCATCATTTTCCCCTTATGCTTTTGAGCTAGTATCTACTATGAGGATAAGAGAAGGAAGTTTTATTAGAGTTAGTATAGAGACTTGGTGTTGAAGTGTAAGGTCATTTTATTGAATAGTTTCATGGATATCTCTGGGCTTGTGATGTATATGCAGTAGGTATAAGATGAAAAGAAGAAACAATACAAAATAGGAAAAAGACAAAGTAAGAGATCCCTAATTTTTTAATGAGTTAGAGGTTAGCAGAATAGTGGCAAAAATGGCAGGCAGTGGAAGAAGACGGTGACTTCTAGTTCATATTATACCGCTAGTGCGCCATATCCTAAGCCATTTGGTGATCATCATTTCTAGAGAAATGGTGGATTTAAAACGTAGGGTGCCCAGTCTCAGGCTAGTGAGGCTGAATCAACACCATCTTATCCCCTTGTAATTTTTGTGGACAGGTGCATCATGGCTTTTATAAGGAGAGGTGGAATAAGTTTTTCAGATGTGATCATCCTTGACACATTGAGAGGAATTTTCCTTCAGGCGATGTTGATATAGGGGCTAATAAGATATCGATTAATACTTCTTCTACTTCCACATCAAATGGTGCTACTTCTAGCTCCGGTATTAGTCGGAATTATCTGTATAATCTTTCCACTCATCAAGATTCTGAGGCATCTCTTTATTTTTTACTGGTAGACTAAAACTCTTCTATCATGATATATATTTTCTACTTGATCCTGGGTCCACTCTGTCTTATGTGACCTCTTACGTGGCTATTCATTTTGGTTTTGATCCAGAGTGTATTCTTAATTCCTTTTCTTTGGATACCATGGTGGGTGAATTTATTGTAGCTAGTAGAGTCTATAGGGGTTTTGTGGTATTCATTTGGGGTAGAGAGATGTTAGTTGAACTGAATGAATTAGACATGTTAGACTTTGATGAGATTTTTAGAATGGATTGGTTACACTCGTGCTATGCATCTCTTGATTGTCGAACCCAAATGTTCAGTTTATGATTCTCGAATAAGCCAGTGGTTGAGTGTGTAGGTAGTTCCCTAGGGCCCAAGGAATGGTTTATCTCTTATCTAAGAGCCCAAAAATTAGATTCCAAGGGGCGTCTCTAAAATTTAGTTCATGTTAAGGATTCTAGATCCAAAGGTCCTTCATTGCAATCGGTCCCCGTGGTCTATGATTTTCTTGAGGTGTTTCCTAATGATCTTCCCAATATTTCTCCTAATAGGGAAATTGACTTTTGAATTGATCTTCCACCGGACACTCATCCTATCTTCATCCTCCCTACAAAATGTCTCCAGCTGAGTTGAAGGAACTTAAGAAGTAGTTGAAAACCTAAATATGGATTTTATCTTCCCTAATGTTTCTCCGTGTGTTTCTCCAATTCTCTTCATATATAAGAAGGATGGGTCCCTTCAAATGTATGTAGATTATCGCAAGTAGAATAAAGTGTAACACCCCATATTTTTAGGCTAGGCTTTGAATTGTCGTTCCTATGTGTGTAAACTCTAATCCCATGATTTTTATTTGAATATATATGTCATGATTTTTATCCTGGTGTGCAGCATGCTTTTGAGGTGAAAAATGTTCGTAGGAATCACTTAGAGCAAAGTTGAGCTAAGAGCCTTCGATTCGGCCAAATATTTGTATTTGATTCTACAATGATCTACTTTGAGCATGTATAACTTTTGATATGTGTAAAATTTTTCATCTCAAGACCCACCAAATGATATATAATTGAGTTATCTTTCCAACGATACCAATTTTACCTTAATTTGATACCCAAGAGAAAAGTTATGACTATTTTCATTATAGGCAATAAGGGTGCATGATAAGCCCACGTTGCAGTGGTTGCCCCCCTAGAATAAGAAAGGCGGCACGGGGTCTATTCCCCAGAACAAAGAGGAGAGATATAACGCCCCGAATCTGGTGCCCGAAACTCCACACGGTGGTCGTGACTCCAAAGGACCACAAACTAAACCATGACTGATATCTGTAACTGAGCACTGCATAACATATTGTATAAATACGTTTGGAAGCCCAAAATAATGGACCTATGTGATCTTGGCGCGCTGCATCGCCAATTGCATTGGTTGATATTGTTATGGGTTGCCAGTGTCAAAGTACTAAAACTTGACGTAATGATGGCGCGACGCATCGACTATCGCATTAATTCCATCAACGAACTGTATAGATAATAACGTCTATGCCCAGTTTCAGTCATTAAATGTCTGCATTTTAAGGGTAAAAGGGTCAATTTTCCCCCCTATATAAGTCTAAAACACAGAATTTAGCCCGAAGTCAACCAAAATATAGTGTCTCTCTCAAGTTTCTCTCAAGAACAAGTTAGGGTTTTCAATTAAGGATTCAAATTTAATACTCAAATTCAAGAATCTCTCCGTCAATCATTGTATAACAAAAAAACTAAGCTATGCATAGTGTTTATTCATGGATTCCTTTCATCCATGATGCCCAAGAATCAAGTTTTAAACTATGAATTCTGATATTCATGTTATGGTTGATTATGTTCATGTGGTTGTTATTGTACGATTCCCAAGTTTGAATATTTATTTTTTTATGAAGCAATCTTAGCATACAAGTTGAAAACTATGAACTTAGTTGGTTATGGTGAGTTAATTTAATGATTATGCCTACACCCTATGTTGTTCATGTATGGTGTTTGATAAAATGTCTACGAGAATAGAAATTATGCATTATAGCTTAATTGTGACCCAAATAATAAATACGTGTTTTACCCTTATGTTTAAATGACTCCCATGTTATTGATATGCACTGTAGCTGTTTGTTGGAATGCTCATGACTTTAGAGAATGAAATTATGACATGATTATATGCATTCCTATCCATGTACAATATTATGATAAACATGTGCTTCATTAAATCCCTAACCTATTGTATGATGAATTGTTTATATTAGTCATGTGTTCGAGAAGTGTCCAGTGTAGTCAGTTTCATGCTTTTGAGTCCTGGGGGTACTTGTACCCGATAATTTAGTTGTGTGCCTCGATCCAACGTTAGTTTTCACCATACTCTCAGTCAAGCCATGATCATTAGAATCTATTTAGTCTCATGACTCAGGAAAATTCAGTGAATTCAGTATCAATTTAGTCCTACTCAATAACCTCAGAAATCTCAGTAACCTCAGTGATCTCAGTACTATCAGTAATATCTGTAATCTTTGTAATCTTATAAATCCTAGTCAGTTATCAGATATCAGTAGTATTCCATAAGTCAATGGAATTTAGTGAACCCAGTTCAAATTAGTTATGCAAAACGATCAGTAACAGTTCAGTTCAGTTAAATCAGTTCAGTGTCTTTTCAGTTGGGAGTAGGATTCAACACTGAGTGAACCCAAGGATGAGGGCTCACCTATCATTCATAAGAGGGTGTGATCCTTAGAAGTAATCTTTGCATTCCATAACTATGTAGCCAGCGTGGGTAGAGGTATACCCCTACAAGTGTAGGGATAATACATCTCATTTGAGTTTTCCTACTAGGAGGGGTTGACGGAAGAGCTCCCTGTCAGAGGGGGTTTACTCACAACTTATCTTTACCCGTGGCATGGTACTGGCATACTTCTAGCTGTGGTTACAGGTTGGACCCGACCAGTTCATATTCAGGGTATGTCGGTTAGATGACTAACTCCTACAGTCTCAATTTTGGATCCAGTCTCAGTAATAGAACTCAGTTCAATTTTACAGTTTCATGACTATCAGATATAGTCGTTCAGCTCAGTATAGAACACAGCTAGTTCCCTCAGAACAAGGACTGTCAGACACAGTCACCCAGTTAATAGTATATTAATTATACAAAATTCATGTCACAAGTATTCAGATTTTAGGACTGCCAGATACAGTCAATCAGACCAGTTTTTCATAATTAGAACTATCAGAACTAGTTAGTCCTTTATCTGTAATATAACATTAGTCTTTCAATATTCAGTAGACTCATTTATCCGTACTAGTAAACTTAGATTGTCAAAAACTTAGTACCCAATGTCAGTATAATCTCAGTTACAGTTTACGTATTCATGCATGCATTCTCACGTACATGTTATTTGGTAAGTTAGTATTATTTATGCATATGAACCCTATACATTCAGCCTACCTCACTTGTATACCAGTACATTCAATTATAATGACACATTTGCGCTATGGTGTTTAATACAATAGGTTTAGAAGCACGAGCTCCCGAGCATCCTTAGTAGATCAGACGATCTGCAGCTAGACTAATAGTGAATCCTTATTATTCAAGGATATTATGGTTATTTTATTACTTTATTATTTCATTAGTTCGGAGTTAGTTGGGGACATGTCCTATCAACTCCACACTTTTTAAATAGTTTTAGAGGCTTTCAGACCACAACATATTTCAGACAATTTATTTCAGTTTTGGGTATTGTTATACCCCATAACAGATATTATTTTATATTCAGTACTAGTTCAGTTTTGATCCTTATGGACTTACAGCTTATATTCCACATATTTATAGTATGTAATTCAGTTATCTATTATAGATATCATTCATTGGTTAGCTTGTGGTCCTATGGGGTCATGAGAATCGTGTAGCATTTTGGGTACTAGATTTGGGGCATTTAACATACTCATTATGGGTACTTTGAATTTTTGGTGATATTATTTGGGCTGACAAATGCTCCGGCGACGTTTATTGATATGATTAACCGATTTTTTTATCAGTATTTAGGTCTCTTCATTATTGTGTTCATTAATGACATTCTGGTCTATTGAAAGAGTGAGATAGATCATGATAAACACCTCTGTGTGGTGTTGCAGACCTTAAAGGTACAACAATTGTATGCCAAGTTCCACAAGTGCAAGTTTTGGTTGAAGGGTGTAACTTTCTAGGGTCATATTATTTCTAATTTAGGGATCATGGTGGATCCGCAAAAGGTCTAAGAATCCTCCTAGGGTCTGAAATTTCAAGGCGAACCATCAATTTCGCTAACGACTGAATGTTTTGTGCCAATGGCCTAAGAGAAACTGAAATACAAGCCAAACTAACCATACTCATTTCCTTCTGACTCAAGGCATCTGCTGCCATATTTTCTTTGACCAAATGATATAAGATGGAAATGTCATAAGACTTAAGTTACCCGATCCATCTACGTTATCTAGCATTAATCTCCCTCGAAGTCATAAGATACTTAATACTTCCATGGTCGGCAAAAATCTCACAATGCATACCATAAAGATAATGCCTTAAAATCTTAAGTCCAAAAAGTATTTCCACCAACTCCAAATAATGAGTAGGGTTGTTCCGGTCGTTCACCTTAAGCTATCTCAAAGCATAAGAATGACACGAACCCTGCTACATATACATACAACCCAAGAAAAAACCAGAAGTATCACGAACTATGGTTAAACCCTCACCCTCAAAATGAAGAGCTAAAATAGGAGCAAAAGAGAGAAAGTCTTTGAGCTTTATAATGATCGGCTAACACTCTTTGGACCATAAAAAAAGAACAAATTTCCAATTAAATGAGGTCATAAAGGATGATATAGTGGCAAAATCCTCGATGAAGTGTCTATAACAAAGGACCAAACCAATAAAGCTACGAATCTCAATCGGCCATATAGGTCTAGCCCAATAACGAATTGCCTCAATTTTGGTTGGGTCAATGTAATGCCCCAAAGTTTTTCCTAGCTAAATTATTATCCCTAAAGTACCAAGCATTGACTTCTAGAAAGATTATTACTTATTTCCCTATGGAATTTCTTAGATTTCAACTTTTCATTACGTATATGATTGAATAAATTTTATGTCGACCTAAGATTCATCCAAAACGGACACTCGGTGAAGGAGTTATGGTTAATTTAAGTCCTAGTCATAAAAAACCGACATTTCTGTCCTTGGCGCATCGCGGAGAGGGTGTAAATGATGATGGTCAATTTCCAGTGAGACTTCACAATGGTGACGCATCACATAATGGGCAAAATTCCCATTCATCAATTTCTAGTGAGCCACCGCGATCGTGGCGCATCGTGGTATCCCATGAAATTGGGCTCCCAGTTATATTTAATACCCATCTCATTAAGGGTATTTTGGGTATTTTCCAACCCTTAACATCTTGAACACGGGATTTAATCCCTATTACACCAAAATACACATACTCTCACCAAAATCCATCAAGAACTCTCCCTAGTGTTTCATACAAGAATCCCAAATAACTTAAGATTTAACCGTGGAATTTTGAAAACAAATTAGAGATTTGGAATCCCTAAGTCATAGGCATCAAGGAGAATCCTTTTATTTCTTAAATAGAGGTACGCGAGGTTTTCCTAAAATCTCATGGGCATAGAAATCATGATTTTAAGAAAGGGATTATTAGATTTATGAATACAATCATGTTTTAGAAATCTTAACGGTATTATTTTGGTCTTTTGACCTTCCCCCACATTGATTCAAAATTTTATATATATGTATGCTTGTGTTTGAAGGTTGATGATTTAATTTAGAGAATGACTTATGTAAATACCTCTCTTGTTTTGATTTTCCTTTACTTATCATATGTTATAGATGTTTTGAATGCATCCTTGAAAAGCATGGTTTAAGATATCTTGAATTGTATTATGATTGGATTAAGATTTGTATTTCAAAAGAGAGGGTAGTTGTGTTGATAAATGTTGAAAATATTCATATAATGAAAGAATGCATGATTTTGCCAAAAGAACATGACCACCATATGTTTAAAGGATTCTTGCATAGTTTTGATTTATGCTTCAGAACATAAAATCTCTTATACTATTTGCATGTTTGGGTGGTGTGAACTATGTTTTAGTGAAAGATCATGCTTATTGTACTATGGCTCATAAATAGGACTTGCAAGTCTTGGTGTGACAACACCAATTTAGATTATGCAATGATAATTCAGAACAAAATAGAATGCATGTTTGAAATCCAACTTTTAAGATGTTGAAACTGGAACAATCCATGAATCAAAACATGATAAAATTGGACATAAAGAGAGCTATGGTGGTTCCCCAAAGAAGGCATGAGTTCAGACAACTCGTTGCCCAAAACCGTGATTTGCCGATCCGAGTATAAAATATTACTCTGGCCTAGTACCGTGTGGCATATCAGAATTAGAATCTCCAACCCTTGTGTCACACTAGGGTTGGGGGATTCCCCGCCGAGTCAATGGAAGATTCCATACAACCCATGGAATTTTAGAATTGTAGAGGAATACCACCTAACTCAGAAGTATACAAAGAACAAACAGTGCAATGACAAGAATGACTTATGATTTTTAAAAAGTGCCCATGTGTTTTGAGAATCGTTTATGCATGATATTTTAACAAATTTCTCTCCACTATTTAACATATATAAAACTTTTATTTTGGAGTACTTTGTGGACCAACACATCTGTATTGAACCTCTCTCCTCCCTCCAAGTTCTTAGGCTCAGTCTAGTGATCCAGAAAAGTAATAGATTTTATCAAATAGTGTTGCAGTGCCCAGTTGGTGAGCCTTCTTTATTCCATAAGGCTTGTTTACTTTTAGAAAACTATTATTAGATATGGTTTGGGTCTACTGGGGGCCTTGTCCTAGTTCTAGAAAGTTGTAAATTTTTTATGTAGTAGAGATTTCGCAGATTGAGTAAGATGTTATATAGATGTAGTTGATTTACAGTTTCTATACTTGTGATGAATTCAGAATTGACCATGTTTCCATAGAAGATTATGTTTCCGCATCTTCTTTTATTATATGAATGTTGTGCATGATTACCAGATAGAGAAGGGCATTCCGAGCCTTCATAGTTTGGGATGTCTATCACGGCCAGGCCATAGTTCGAGTCGTGACAAACTTTGTATCGTAGAACGGTTCATGGTCCCAGGGTTTCTACGCAATTGCATTGGGTAAAGTCTTGTTTATGGGTATGTAGCGCGCCATACTTATAAGCAAGAGGCTACTGGACGTTTAGGAATATTTTTTCTCTTTGTAATTTAGTTCGTGCTTTAGAGTCTGAGTTAGAATTCTCCCTTAATCAGTGACCTATAGTATTTCAGAAAATAGTCATGCTTCCTCATCGTTCCAAGAACCAGGATACTTAAGATGATGAAGTCATCCCCAACCATGGGATGCGTACCCAATATAGAGCACGCACCCCAGAACCTGTTTCAACTCCGGGAGTACCTCCAGTCCCGGCCAGTTCTCCTCGAGCCCCAAGGACAAATGTTAACCATCCTCAGTATTATCATAGGGACATATCGAATGCAGAATTCAGGCAATCCATTCACATGCTTACACATCTGGTAGCCGCATAGACTCAGAGGTTAGAGGATACAGGGTCTGCATCTGTTACTTTGGAGGCTAGTAGGGTAGGGCAATTTATGAGGATGAACTCACCCAAATTTTTGGGCACTTAGGTAGAAGAGGACCCATAGGAGTTCGTGGATGAAATACAGTATATTTTTAGAGTAATGCATGTGGATCAGGTGTAAGGGGTTGAGTTTGTAGCATACCAACTTAAAGATTTAGCGAACCAATGGTATAATGAGTTGGAAGAGATGAAGCGAGACAGTTTGGGGCAAATTTAAGGAAGCTTTTCTTGACCGGTTCTTTTCTTTAGAGTTGAGAAAATACAAGGCAGAGGAATTTATGAATCTTAAACAGGGAAAATGAGTATCCAGGAGTACACTCTGAAGTTTAACCAACTGGCTCGTTATGCACGAGAAATGACAAGTAATATGAGAGCCCAAATAATGAAGTTTGCATCCGGCCTTTTTGATGATCTAGCTCTTGAATGCCAAGGGGCCATGCTAAATAGGGATATGGAATTTTCTAGGCTATTAGTCCACATGCACCAGGTAGAAGAGAAGAAAAAGAAAATTGCCAAATTTTGAGAGAAGGACAAACAGGAAAAGAGAGCAAGAATAGAGGATCTTAACCACAGTCAGCCGCAGTGCAGTAACTAGGGCAGTAAATTGAAAAAAAAGAAGTTTTAAAGTAACACACAGTCTGTAGCTAGCGCCCCAGCACCCAGACCTCCAGTTGATAGACAATCTCAGAGTTTTCAGACTAGTCATGGACACAGAGCTCAGGATACTCAGTCCCATTGAAGTGTGGCTCAGTAACACCGTACTTTTCCATGGTGTGAGACTTGTGGTAAGCATTATCCAGGAAGGTGTCAGCTTGGCGCATTTGTGTGTTATTTTTGTGGTTAGATGGGTCACTTTCAGAGGGATTTCCATCTGCTAGGAAGAATGTTGGTGGGATAAAATCTTAGGAAAATTCCTCCGCACCACCACTGCCTTAGAAGTGCACCATATCAGCTGTCGGGAGTGGTCGCAACCAGTTATATACTTTAACCAACTGCCAGGATGCGGAATCCTCACCAGATATTTTCACAGGTACATTACAAATCTTTTCCCGTGATAAATATGTGTTGCTTGATCCTGGGTCTACCTTATCTTATGTGACCCTGTATGTGGCTGTTGATTTTGGGTTTGAGCTCGATGTGATTTCTAAACCTTTCTCTATTTCCACTCCGGGAGGTGATTTTGTTATGGCTAGGAGGGTGTATAAAATTTGTGTTGTGTCTATTCTTAGTTGAGATACTATGGCAGACCCCATAGAACTTGATATGGTTTCTTTTGATGCTATCCTAGGGATGGACTATCTCCATCGGTGTTATGCCACACTAGATTGTAGAACCTGAAGGGTTGCCTTTTCTTTTCTGAATAATCCAGCAATAGAGTGGGAAGGGTACTATTTATTACCTAGAAGGCACTTCATATCTTACCTCAAAGACCGTAAACTTATTTCCAAGGTTTTCTTGTATTATCTTGTTCGGGTTAAATATTCTAATGCTGAAAGTCTTCCTCTTCAGTCTGTCCCTATAGTAAATGAATTCTTGGAAGTCTTTCTAAATGATCTCCCAGGAATAACGCCTGATAAGGAGATAGATTTTGGCATTGATGTGTTGCCAGATACCCATCCTATTTCTATTCTGCCATATAGAATGGCTCCTGCAGAGATAAAAGAGTTGAAAGAACAGCTAGCAAATCTCCTAGATAAAGGTTTTATCAGACCTAGTGTTTCACCCTGGGGTGCACCTGTACTCTTCGTGCGAAAGAAAGATGGTTCCTTGCGTATATGCATAGATTACTGTTAGCTGAATAAGGTCACTGTTAACAATAAATATGCTCTTCCTAGGATTGATGACCTCTTTGATCGACTTCAGGGTGCTAAGTATTTTGCTAAAATAGACCATCATTTTGGATATTATCAGTTGAAAGTTAGGGAGTCAGACATTCCTAAAATAGCTTTCTGAACCAGATATGGTCATTATGAATTCTTAGTCATGTCCTTCTGGTTTACTAATTCTCCTGCAACTTTCATATAACTAATGAATAGGGTATTTCATCATTTTCAAGACTTGTTTGTGATAGTGTTCATTGATGATATCTTTATTTATTCCAAAAGTGAGGAGGACCATGCCAATCACCTTCAAATTATCCTCCAGACTCTCCAAAACCATAGGTTGTCTGTAAAGTTCTCCAAGTGTGAATTCTGGTTAAATACTATTGCTTTCTTGGGGCATGTTGTGTCTAATAAGTAGATAAAGGTTGATACCCAAAAGGTTGAGGCAGTGAGGAAATGGCCCAGACCCATGAATCTAATCGATATTCGAAGCTTCTTAGGTTCGGCAGGTTATTACAGAAGGTTCATAGAGAGTTTTTCTTCCATAGCAGAACCACTTACTAAGTTGACTCAGAAAAGGGTGAAGTTTTTGTGGTCTGACTTTTGTTAGAATAGTTTGGAAAAGTTAAAAGAAAAGTTGACTACTGCTCCTATTTTGAATCTTTCAGAGGATTCAGAAGGTTTTGTTGTATACAGCGATGCGTCCCGAGTGGGACTTGGGTGTGTTCTTATGAAGCATGGTAAGGTAGTGGCTTATGTATCTAGGCAGTTGAAGGTGCATTAGTAAAACTACCCTGCTCATGACTTAGAGTTAGCAACTGTGGTTTTTGCACTTAAGATCTGGCGGTACTATTTGTATAGGGTAAACGTTAATATTTTCAACGACCACAAGAGTTTACAGTATGTTTTCTCACAGAAAGAATTGAATCTCAAGCAGAGGCGCTAGATGGAATTGCTAAAAGACTATGACATGAGCCTGCACTATCATCTGAGCAAGGGAAATACGGTAGCCGACGCCCTTAGAAGGTTGTCAATGGGCAGCCTTTCTCATGTGGGGAAAGAAAAGAGGGAGATGGTGAAGGATATTCATCGACTTGCAAATCTAGAAGTTCTACTTTTGTATTCCAAAGATGGGGTAATGGTTGTTCATGAGATATCTAAATCTTCCCTTTGTATAGAAGTTAAGGAGAAGAAGTTTGAAGATCCCATCTTGATGCAGATCAAGAAAGATGTGGGTCAATAGAAGGTGATTTCCTTTGAAATTGGTGGTGATGGTATTTTGAGATATTAGGGTAGGTTGTGTGTTCCAGATATTAATGGTTTGCAGAAGAGAATCCCTGACGAAGCTCACACTTCGAGGTATGTTGTTCACCCAGGCTCTACTAAGATGTACCATGATATGAAATCTATGTATTGGTGGAATAATATGAAGCGTGATGTGGCTAACTATGTTTCCAAGTATTTGAATTGTCAGCAAGTTAAAGTGGAACATATGAGGCCAGGTAGTTCCTCCCAAGATATAGCCTTGCCCTTATGGAAATAGGAGATGATTAATATGGACTTCATAAAAGGACTTTTGAGGTCCCAAAACCAGTATGATTCCATTTGGGTGATTGTAGATAGGCTGACCAAGTTAGATCACTTTCTACCTGTCAGGACTAATTATTCGAGAGAGGATTATGCCAAGCTTTTTATTTCAGAAATAGTTTGTTTGCATGGGGAACTCATTTCAACCATATATAACCGAGATACACAGTTTTCTTCACAGTTTTGGAGATCGTTTCATAAGGGTTTAGGTACCCAAGTGAATTTGAGCACGGCTTTCCAACCTCAGACAGACGGGCAAGTTGAGCGCACCATTCAGACCCTTGAGGATATGTTAAGGGACTGCGTGATTTATCTTAAAGTTAGTTGGGTAGAGCACTTTCCATTGATAGAGTACGCATATAATAACAGTTTCCATTCCAGAATTAAGATGGCACCATTTGAGGCATTGTATAGGAAAAGATGTAGGTCTCCAATAGGATGGTATGAAGTAGGTGAGATGTAGATATTTGGGCCTGATCTTGTTCATCAGGCAATGAAGGATGTGAAAGTCATTAGAGAACGACTTAAGACTGCTCAGAGTCGTCAGAAATCCTACGCCGATGTTAGAAGAAGAGATATATAGTTTAGGTTGGAGATTAGGTGTTTATCAAGGTTTCTACCATGAAGGGAGTCATACAATTCAGGAAGAAAGGTGAGCTGAGTCCTCGCTATATAGAACCATGTCAAATTGTGAGAAGGATAGCTAAAGTTGCGTATGAGTTAGAATTTCCAGCTAGTTTGGGATCTGTTCATCCGGTATTTCATATATCTATGTTGAAAAAGTGTATTGGAAACCATTATTTAGTATTTACAGACTCCTTGTCTTATGAAGAAGATCCTGTAGAAATTTTGTATCGTCATGTTAGAATATTGAGAAACAAAGAGGTAGCCTTATTTAAGTGTTGTGGAGAAACTAGAAAATTAAAGAAGCAACTTGGGAGTCAGAAGTTGACATGAGAGCAAGATACCCAACATGTTTGACCCAATGGATGATGAAATGGAAGGTAAAATCCTTACCTTATTCTTTCTATGCCTTAATATGGTTGAAATTATTCTTGTCTGTGTCCCGCATCAACATTCAGGGATGAATGTTCCCAAGGAGGGGATATTATAACGCCCTGAAGTTTTTGCTAGCTAAATTATTGTCCCTAAAGTATCAAGAATTGGCTTATAAAATGATTATTACTTATTTCCCTATGGAATTTCTTAGATTTCAACTTTACATTATGTAGATGATCGAATAAATTTTCCGTCGACATAAGATTTGTCCAAAACGGACACTTGGTGAAGGAGTCATGGGTAATTTAAGTCCTAGTCATAAAACACCATCATTCTTGTCCTTGGCGCATCACAGAGAGGGTGTAAATGATGATGGTCAATTTCCAGTGAGACTCCGCAATAGGCGCATCGCAGAATGGGCCAAATTTCCATTCATCAATTTCCAGTAAGCCACCGAGATCGTGGCACATCGTGGTAGCCCATGAAATCGATCTCCCAGTTATATTTAATACCCTTCTCATTAAGGGTATTTTGGGTATTTTCCAACCCCTTAACATCTTGAACAGGGGATTTAATCCCTATTACACCAAAATACACCTACACTCACCAAAATCCATCAAGAACTCTCGCTAGTGTTTCAAACAAGAATCCCAAATAACTCATGATTTAACCATGGAATTTCAAAAAAAAATTGGAGATTTGGAATCACTAAGCCATAGGAATTAAGGAGAATCCTTTTATTCTTAAATAGAGGTACGCAGGGTTTTCCTAAAATCTCATGGGCGTAGAAATCATGATTTTAAGAAAGGGGTTTTCAGATTTATGAATACATCCATGTTTAAGAAATCTTGACGGTATTGTTTTGGTCTTCTGACCTTCCCCCACATTGATTCGAAATTGTATAGATATGTATGCTTTTGTTTTAAGGTTGATGATTTAATTGAGAGCATTACTTGTGTAAAATACCTCTCTTGTTTTGAATTTCCTTTACTTATCATATTCTATAGATGTTTTGAATGCATCCTTGAAAAGCATGTTGTGTTATGATTGGATTAAGATTTGGATTTCAAAAGAGAGGGTACTTATGTTGATAAATGTTGAAAATATTCATATAATGAAAGAGTGCATGATTTTTTTAAAAGCACATGACCACCATATGTTTAAAGTATTCTTGCATAGTTTTGATTTATGCTTCAGAACATGAAATCTCTTATACTATTTGCATGATTGGGTGGTTTGAACTATGTTTTAATGAAAGATCATGCTTATTATACTATCGCTCCGAAATAGGACTTACAAGGATTGGTGTGACGACACAAATTCAGATTATGCCATGATAATTAAGAACAGAATAGAATGCATGTTTGAAATCAAACTTTCCAAATGTTGAAACTAGAAAAATGCATGAAACAGAACAAAATAAAATTAGGCATAAAGAGATCTTAGGTGGTTCCCCGATGAAGGAATGAGTTCAGACAACTCGTTTCCCGAAGCCATGATTTGTTGATCCGGGTATGCCTAGTTTTGTGTGGCGTATCAGAATTAGAAACTCCAACCCTTGCGGCACACTCGGATTAGGGGCTTCCCCATCGAGTCAATAGAGGATTCCATACAGCCCGTGGAATTTTAGAATTGTAGGGGAGTCCCAGCTAACTCAGAAGTAATACAAAGAACAAATAGTGCATTGACAAGAATTACTTATGATTTTCAGAAAGTGCCCATTTGTTTTGAGAACTGTTTATGCATGATGTTTTAACAAATTGCTCTCCACTATTTTGCTTATGTAAAAGTTTTATTTTGGATTACTTTGCGTACCAGTACATCTGTATTGACCCCCCTCCTTCCTCCAGGTTCTGAGGTTCAGTCTAGGGGTCCTGAAAAGCAATAGATTTTATCAGACAGAGTTGCAGTGCCTAATTGGTGAGCCTTCTTTATTCCAGAAGGCCTTTTTACTTTCAGACAACTATTATTAGATATGGTTTTGGTCTACTGGGGGCCTTGTCCCAGTTTCAGACAGTTGTAAGATTTTCATGTAGTAGAGATTTCGTAGATTCAGTTAGATGTTATTTAGATGTAGTTGATTTATAGTTTGTATACTTATGATGAATTCAGAATTGACCATGTTTCCTACCAAATTATGTTTACTCATCTTCTTTTATTATATGAATGTTGGCATGATTACCAGATAGAGAAGGGCGTTCCGGGCCTTTATGGTTCGGGATATCCATCACGGCCAGGCCTAAGTTCAGGTCATGACAGTCAACCAAAATACCATCCTTAGAAACCACATGTCCAACGAATGTCACTAACTGAAGCCCAAACTCACACTTAGAGAATTTGGAAAAAAACACATGATTTATAAAAGTTTAGAGCACAATCCTCAAATTCGTTGAATGCATCTAACTCTTCCTTACATAGATATTGATGTCATCGGTGATCAGAATCTTAAAGAAATGTACGTAAGGCCTGAATACTCATTTCATCAGGTCCATGAAAGCAATTGGTTCATTAATTAACCCAAAAGACATTACTAGGAACTCATAATGAACGTAACGGGTCCTAAAATCTATCTTTAAGATATCCTTGGCTCGAATCATCAACTAATTGTAACCAGATCTTAAATCAATTTTAGAAAACACTTCTTCACCATGAAGCTGGTAAAACAAGTTTTAATGCTGGGCATAGGATAATTGTTCTTCACTATTACCTTATAGGTTGACTATAATCAATACACATATGCATGGAGACAAAATTCTTCTTCACAAACAATATAGGATCTCCCTAAGGATACAAACTCGGTCTAATTAAACCCTTAACAAGAAGATTAAAAAATAGGGGATTAAGCTGCTTAAGCTTGACAGGAGCCATACAGTAAGGTTCCATAGAGATAGGTTAGGTGCCAAGATCGAGATCAATTGAAAACTCAATATCACAGACAGGGGGGGAATATAATGCAGGTCTGTAGGGAACATATCAGGAGACTTACAAATAATAGGAAAAGAGTTAAGGGACAAACGTTTCACACTAGTATCATAAATATAAGTTAATAAGGCTCGCAACCCTTTTAAATAAGCCTTCTAGCACAAACATATGAAATAATCTCTATTGGTTATGGCTAACTGCTCCATGCCACACGACTGGGAGTATATCGGGCATGACTAAGTTAACTATTTTGGCAAAACAATCCATAAGCACATGATAGTAGGATAACTAGTCCTTGCCCAGAATCACATGAAAATCCACCATATCGAGAATACAAAGATCAACATATGTATCAATATCACTAACAGTCACAACACATTATCTAAAAATTTGATTCACTAATAAATAATAACCAATGGGAGTAGATATGCACAATTGCACAGATAATTAATCACAAGTCAACTCAAACAGTTGTACATAATAAACATATACATCTACAACATATTTAAAGTTTGAAGGGCCTTAGAAATGTTTTTTGAACTTTTTGACTTTCATTAAAAGTCTTTGAATTGTTATTTCTCTATTTTCCCTATATTTAATAGTTGAAAATTAGTTAAATATATTTATGATAATTATTTTTGTTATTATAAGTCATCATAATTTAACTATTTTTTCAAAATTTAATATTTTAAAATTAATTTAATTTATTTATGGTAAAACCTTTCCTTATTAGAAGTCATTAAAATTAATGACAACTAATACTTTTTCCATTAGTTTAAGAATTCTAAATCAACTAAATCTTATTTTATGGAGATTCGAAAAATGTAGAAATTAATCAATAATTTTGTAAAGGTTTGACTTTAAAAATAATGAAAGATTTACAATATATCTATAAAAAATAACCATAAATCAAATATGGTTAAAATTGTTGCATCTCTCTTAGCATGTGGCAACATGGGAAAGAAGTACTATATGATAAACGCAAAAATGATGATCCATCAACTATTTGAAACTTCTAGTGGTAAAATATATATGTGTATATGTTTACATTATTATATTAAAGCGTGAAAGATTTTTGCAAGGCATAATATATAAATTTTCCCTTCAACATCGCATCAAATCAAATCTGTGACCTCTAACTTTGGATATGCAAAAGAAGGCACATAAAATTATATAAAGTTGAACAAATAGACATACATGTCCTATGTGGCATAATATGCGTAGGACGCCATGCAACATAAGAATTGGCCACATAGTATGACACATAGGACATATATGCTTACTTGTTCAACTTTATACTGGTTTAAGTGTCTACTTGTTCAAACACAAAGTTGGGGGGTCATAGATGTGATCTGAGGTCAAGTTAAAAGGGCACGTTTATGTATAGTGCCTTTTTGAAAAGTGAATTTAACCTATACACTTTATTAAAAAACTCAGCAATAGAAAAACTCATTTAATTATACATAATTAAACATTACATATGCAGTTAAAAGATTAAAAACAAGTGGATCTAGGATCAAATAAATCAAGGGCCAACTAGATACACTCCAAAATCATACCTGTAACAGAAAATTATGGAGTGTCATCCTCCGATCTAGCAGGTATTGGATACAACATACCACGTTTGCCACCTAGATGGGCACCTAATTGACTCATATTTGGCCTATTTGTGAACCACCTCGAGTACCTTGGAAACAACCAATGTGACCATGAAAACCAACTCTAGTTCAAGGATGAACTACTCTAATAGAGGGAACGCTATAAGGTGGAGCAATAATCTCCCCACGACTAGGGCAATCCCATGAATAGTAACTAGGGAGTCCATAAGTAAAATAGGAAATATGAGATAAACTAGAACCAACAGATCTAGTTGAACTGGAATTACTACTATAACAAGTATAACTAGAAGATGGTCCTCTTGAGGACTGACCACTACCTTAGGAGGGCGATTTCTAGCACTAGACTGACCTTCGCCAGTAATCTGAAGTGCTACTTGAACAGATAGATTAGGATGACTTTGGGACTGATGAGATGAATGTAGAGGATACCTACTCTGAGAAATACTATCACTTGGTTTTGAACTATGATGGATCCTAGTAAATATGCCCTAAAACATAGGCCTCTTATCACAACCCTAATGATCTATATGTATATATCCTCTATCACCCTAGCATTATCCAAAACTTTAGCAAAAGATCAACCCATAGAAACTAAAATCTAAGTATACATATGAATGAGAAGTCTCAACCCTCTAACAAAGCAATGAACTCACGCATACTTAATATTCGATATATAAGTAGCATGCCAAGGCAACTCACAAAAATTAGCCTCATACTCTGCATCTGCCATAGAGTCCTGCTCCAATATAGAAAACTAATCCTTCCAATAATCTCTAAGGTTACAAGGCATATAATTCTTCAAGAACATCTCGAAGAACTAATTCCATGACAAGAGAGAAGAATGAGTTGGCCTACAACCCATATAACCTATCCACTAATGTTGAGTAGCTAAATCTATTGGAATAGTGTGTAATCCACAACACGAGTCTCAATAAGACCAAAATTTCAGAGCCTATCCTCATAACAATCAAGAGCTTATATGTATCCAAGACCAAAGCACCATAAAACCTGGGCAGAGCTAATATTAAGAATCTAGCCAACATATTCTACTCCTTTAATGATATAGTAGGCTAACCAACCACTAGCTGAGAAACTGCGTACTAAGAAACCACCGGGGTAAGAGGCACCTTAACTCTGGAAGCCATAGCTATAATGTCCCCCCCACCTTAGTACCTCTCTAATCTGTAGACTATACACAATTATACGGTGCACCACCAACTAAACCAAAAATCTAAACCAAATCATCTTTTAGCAGCTAAGAAGAAATAAACCTTGGTGAAATTTTAGTTGGTCCCAAGCCCACCGCTAGCTGGGTCAAATAATTTCTTCCTCAGGAGCAAGAATATTTCTTGGGATGATGGCCTTTCCTGGCCCTTACCTGGCGAGACATAATGCGGTTGTCCATGACCTCTCTAGGTCATCCATGCATAGGAAAAGAATCACTAGGCTCAATCTCAGTACCCATATCTCATGTAGTGGTCGCATCCATCCTGCCCTTCTTTGAAAGAGTAAATCCAAGGGAATACTTCCATAAACCAACTCAGACTCTTAGCATGATGTGAGTGAAATAAGTGAAGAATTCCTAAGAATATTCCATAACCTCCAAAATATAGGAAACAGACGTCATCATTCTAATCTGTAGGACTCTACTAGACACTTGTTCTCGATTTATCAGTTATGATGACACCTACTAAATCCCACTAGTAAGAAATCCAAAATCATAACCTGAAGCTAACACAATGGGTTAATTCGATAAGAAATATCCACCATGAGTGAAATTTAATATCACAATTACTAATTCAACAAAGGGTAATACATAAAAAAAAGATATTCAATACAAGGTGCCAATCTCATGACCTGGTAGATCCAGTACAACAATATCTAATAGTACTAATAAATTTCAAAGTCTTGAATAGTCAATACATTCTCTCAAAACAAAAGTCCAAAAATAAAGATAGAGGGAAATAAAAGATTTCCAATCCAAGAGCTTACCCTATCTTTGGAAATTAGTCACCATATGAAGAATGATTAATAGAGATAGATAGTAACGCCCCAAATTCTGATTTCTGGGATGCCACACGGTGCTCCAAACTACAAGTAGTCCTGAGCTAACCCTGGTTGCCTTCTACTAAATCTAATCTCAAAATAGGGGAATATTAATGTAAGATCAAAATAATTGTGGAAAACTATCTGAATTATCTGAGTTTATCTAAAAATTCTAATCTCATTAGTCTGATAAAGCAAATATTAAAAATCTGAAGATTGTAACTAAAATCTAAAATTGAATCTAGTAGTCCAACAAGCCTCTACTGACTGAATCTAGAGAGCCACTGGTATAGACTCTAGGTGACTCAAACTGTCTTAAATGAATACTGAATCATCTACTAATAAATTGGAAATCTGGATAGCTAAGTCCCCGAACTATGGGGACTCACCAACTGCAGAGATGTAGATGAGATGCTCAAAAATAACTTACACTGCTGAGACTAAGCACCTGAACCTACATCATGAGACAATATAGCACATAGACGTATATGTGGATCAGTACTTTGGGAATATTCTGAATATATGGGGGTGAATGCAATAAGTAAACAATATCGTCACAATTTATAAAATCATGCATGTTAATTATAAATGACTTACATAGGCTTGAGAAATCTTAAAAATGAGGATCACAAATCATGAACAATAAAGCATATAATATAAATCTTGTGAGCCATTACATTCAGCTTCAAAATCTGTTCTTTCTGAATACTACTACATTATCTTGTCAACTGTAAGGAAAATACTTCATCTCAAGACTTTAAGAATCTTAAAAAAATCATAGCTTCCAAAACATATGTTTTTATCTTAAGGCTTTAAACCAATTAACTGTATTATGAGTAGGAGACTTCTTTTGGGAGGTTCTTCTAACCAACATAAACCATGTGAGTATTCATGGAGTCCAATATCTTACTCACATTGGGGAGAGCTATTCTACCCTTGCCATCGGAATAGAACCTTTATCTTAAGTGATCACTATCTTAGTCATCCATGTAAGAGTGGAAATAATCTTAATCCTATAGTGGAACGTAGTTCTGTGGCTTGAAACCTTGGTAACATACCCATCTTGGTGCTAAATACTACTCCCATTCTTATGCACAGGATCTTAGGAAATCCACTTCAAAATAGCACAAGGGTCTACAAGAAAACCAATTATGCTTTTTTTTTAAATGTCAAGTCATATGAACAGTGTGGATTCTTTATCTTAGCTTAGAACCAAAAGGTCAAATCTCTATAAAAAATCTGAGAATAATCTTATCATAGGGTGCGCGTAGCACAAACAATCTTGAAATAGCAATTTTTAATTAGGGCTTAGTGACCCATGCATCAAACTCACGTTAAAATATCATAATGTTCATGCTTGATAATGTAAACGTTGATAAATTAATTCAAAATCTGGAAATTACTGAAATATGCTTAAAAATATGAACATAATCATGTAATTAAACTTCTAAACCACTGAAAATCTCATAAGCTTATGAATAACAATAATGTGTATAAACCCTAACTTGAAATTCATGGGAAATCATATAAATTTCAGTAAAATTGGAATTAAAATATGTTTTTTGGGGCACAAGAACAAAAGGATTGTCCTTGTTCATAACCCCACATACCTTAATCGGTGATCTTAGATGAAAATCTTGAATCTTGGACTCCTATTGTGTCTTTGGAGATGATTTCTTAGAGTTCTTGAATTGGAAATCCTTAATCTTAAATTGCCTTGGAGAATTAATGGAGGAATTAGATTTCTTGTAGAGTAAGATTTGATGATCTAGGATTTTGTTTAAGAGTATTTTGGTGAAAAATGGGTATAACATGCTTAAGATTGGTTAAATGATCCGTTATTCATGACTTGGGGCCAGATAAAGAGCCCCTTTTAAGATTTTACTCGGACTGGGAAAATTCCCAAAATTGGCCTACGGTGCGAACGTGCTGTTATTGCGGTGGCCTACTGGAATTAGCCAACTAGGACCTAGAAAATCACCGTGATGCGGAGCTATTGCAATACACTTATGGGTTGCCATTTTGGCCACCTCCACGATGCGCCATTATCTCGGAGGCTCACTAGAAAGTGACAATTATGAAATGGGACATCTCAGTGATGCGCTAGTGATCGAAATGATGATGTTTTACGACTGGGACTTAAAATCTCCATAACTTCTCATCCAGTTATCGGATTAAGGTGAATCTTGTATCGGTGGAAAGCAGATTCAATTTCCTACACATTGAAGGGTCTAAATTTGGAAAGTTCTGTATGTATGGAAAGTCATTATTTCTTAAAGGTAACACTTGACATTTTAGACGTCAAATTGAATTAACAAAAGTATGGGGTATTACATATATAGTTCTCAGATCTGGACCAAGAAGTACATTAGTGTAATATAAGTACCAAAACCAAGTGAACTTAGTAGGCAACATCGAATAATTAAGCCAAATCATTATATGTGTATGATAAATGCAAGATCCTCATAAACTAAGTCAATAATAACAACAAAAACAGACCCAGTATATTCCCACAAAGTGAGGTCTGGGTAGGGTAAAATGTACGCAGTCCATACCACTACCTACGAGAAAATAGAGAGGTTGTTTCTGATAGACCCTCGACTCAAGATAGAGAATAATACACCAAGGTCGTATTGAGACATAAAATAGGATATATAGCATAACAGAGATAAGAGATAAGACAAAACAACCCTAAGTATCAAAGAAATAGGAAATAAGAGGAATATGAACAATACGAAATAGGGGAATAGAAAATGGATTCCCATGTAATAGTAACATACACTCACAGACCTAATACACCCACCACACCCAAATTCTCATAATGCCTAGCCAAAACCTTAACACTCACACTAGCCATCTACCCTAATCCACACCCTCCACACCTTCCTGTCTAGGGTCATGTCCTCAGTAATCTGAAGCAGCTCCATGATATGCCTAATCACCTTCCTCTAACATCTCTTTGGCGTACCTCTAATACTTCTAAAGACATCCAAATCTAGCCTCTCACACCTCCGAACTGGGGAGTTTATGCTCCTCCTCATCACATGCCCAAACCATCTCAACCATCTTTTTTGCATTTTGTCCTCCATGGAGGCGACTTCCACCTTCTCTCAAATAAACTCACTCCTAAATTTATCCCCTCTAGTAAGGCCACACATCCAATGCAGCATTTTTATTTCCTCCATCTTCAATCTTTGAATATGAGAGTTCTTGACTGGCCAGCACTTCTCTCTATACAGCATGGCCGAACGAACTGCCACTCTATAGAATTTGCCTTTAAGCTTAAGAGGCACCTTCTTATTATACAACACTCCTGAGGCGAGCCTCTTCTTCATCCAACCTTCTCCAATACATTTAGAGACATCCTCATCAATCTCATTATTTCCCTGAATCATAGACCCTAGATACTTAAAACTATTCTTCTTACAAACATCCTGAGAATCAAAGATCACCACCATACCGTCCTCCAAACTAGAGTCACTAAACTTGCATTCCAAATACTCCTTCTTGGACCTACTCAACCTGAACCCCTTAGATTCCAGGGTTTGCCTCCAAACCTCTAATTTCTCATTCCCCCCCCCCCCCCCCCGCGCGTCTCATCAATCAACACTACATCATCCATAAATAACATACACCACGTCACCTCACCTTGAATACTCTACGTCAACACATCCATCACCAGTGCAAAAAAGAATGGGCTAAGAGTCAATCCCTAATGCAAACCTATCTCGACCAAAAATTTCCCTGAGTCTCCTCCCACCATCATCACCCAAGTCTTTCCTCTATCGTACATATCCATAATAACTTTGATGTACTCCACCGAAACTTCTCTTACCTCTAACCATCTCCAAAGGACCTCCCTAGGTACTTTTTCATATGCCTTCTCCATATCGATGAACACCATGTGCAAATCCTTCTTACTTTCCCTATACTGATCCACTAATCTTCTCACCTGGTGGATTGCCTCTGTCGTCGACCGACCAGGCATAAAACCAAACTGATTCTCTAAAATAGACACTACCCTCCTCAATCTTCGCTCAACCACCCTCTCCCAAATCTTCATAGTGTGACTCAATAGCTTAATACCCTTATAGTTATTGCAACTCTAAACATCACCCTTGTTTTTATATAATGGAATTATCATACTTTATCTCCAAGCCTCAGGCATTCTTGCAGTCTTGAAAATAGTGTTGGACAAATCAAGGTACAAAACTTGAATCATCCCTAATATCTCTATACAATATAAGTAGTCAAATCGTAGTAACAATATAACTTAAGGTATCAACATATACCCATCACTATTCGATCATAATAAGTAATAAAATCGGTAAAACAATGCATCATAAAGCATCATCACATGCAAACTTAATTACAAAATTGGTTCCCATATGCTAATTGGTATAAAAAAAGTAAAGACCTCAACATAACCTCCTATACGACTAGAGAATTCACTCAAGAGATGAAGAGGACAATCAATCAACATTATTATAATATGCATCGTTATATAACCGTCATTACATAATTATTAGCAACTGTTCATTTACCAGCATTTCCCAATTCACAAACATTAGACCATGCACTCACATTCCATAGTATTATCAGCTTTTTAACAATCTTAGCATCAATATAACTAGTCACCATTTACTAGTCAAACATCTTTTATTAACTAATCCATTTGACTACTAGTCATTATATAACATTAAATCATCATTCAACAACTTTTATCCACTTAGCCAATAATTATCAATTATTAGCTAACCATCAATTTTCTATAGCATCATCTATAACCAATCATAATATATTACGAATTGTCATTGCCAACTAAACATCATTCATAGACTTGTCATAATTATCAGCTTTAACAAAGATACACTGCCAATCCTCATTTATCTATAATCATCAACTATGTCACTTAATAAATATTTATCGCTTGCGTCCCTAATGTCAACAA
Source organism: Capsicum pubescens (assembly GCA_030864215.1). NCBI lineage: Eukaryota > Viridiplantae > Streptophyta > Magnoliopsida > Solanales > Solanaceae > Capsicum > Capsicum pubescens. The sequence continues at coordinate 192,353,489 of CM061543.1, read as the reverse complement.
CATACCCAAATTTCATATAAGTATATATATAAGCATATAATTTTCCATACATAGGCCTAGCCAAACTCGAATGGGTAGATGTACACATAGGCTCATTATAATAATTATTCTGTGGTCTTGTCAGGTATCAATGAATTATCGTAATCATCCTCCAACATTGCCAAGTATCACTATCATCATAATATTATCCAGCCTTGCTGTGTTTTAATATAAATATAATATCCTCCAGTCTTGCTATGTTTCAATATAAATAAAGTATCCTCCAGCCTTGCCAGGGATCATAATATCCTACAGCCTTGTCGTGTATCATTATATCATAATAATACCACCTGGCCTTGTCGGGTATCATTATATCATCATGATATCCACTGGCCTTGCCAAGTATCAAGATATCATCATAACATCTTTCGGCATTACTGGGTATCAATGCATATATATAATCATAATCGGTGGCAAAATTAATATCATGAGAATTCATATAATAAAAATCATGATCCCAAGCATAAATAATAGCATAATTTCTCATATAGTCAATAAGCATGACTTTTAACATAGTTCATGGAACAATTGATAATGTCACCATTAGAAATATTTCTCTAGCATGACTTCTAGCATGATTTCTTAACATGTTCATCGTCATAATTAATATCATGGGCAATGAATAATTAATAGCCTATTCAATGGCCTACAATTAGCATTAAGATAGTTTATCAATAACTTGAGGAGTAGCTAATTCATGGAATAATCTATGGCTTATTCATAACAAGGACAACAATGTAATTTATGGCTTAGGCAATATCATAATCAAGGCCTCATTCAATAGTATATTCAGTAGCTCAATTAAGAAACATAACATTAGCCTAATCAATAGCTCGTAGTGATCTTTAAAAATAAATAAGACGCATGGCTCAATTGTTTGGCATTACATATAGCATCTTTCATCATGACCAACAAGTATAAAGGTTCCTCAATATTGCCACAACAAGGAATTCACTAGGAAATAATAGGTGTATAAGGGTCTTAAGAGAACTAATCTTCAATCTAGACATATGGAGGGTTGAAGAACCCACTTTTAACTCCCTAAAATACATTCCAATCCAGATTCTACCCCAGTATTTTCTAAGGTATCTTTATCCATTCATAGTTGTATAACAAGCCACCATTAGTCCTAAGGTAGAGATTCTTTTCAAGCACTAAAACTAATTTCAATAGAACTATGACAACCTTAATTAGTGCAAGCAACTTAGACCAAAATTACCCTAAGCATGACTAATTAGAATATTCTACTTAATTTGAGCATTCTAAGGCATCATCATGCTAAACATGAGCAATTAAGTCTAATGAACTAAGGGTCAAGGCAGCAAGATAAGTACTTCACCCTACAGGTTCAATTTAGCCTAAATGATCCAACTAAATGAAAGTCTTGCATTATATCAATCTAATAACTAAAAACCATACAAAATAAAACTTAATATAATAAGAATACTATGACATATCTCAATATAACAAGGGATAAACCTATCCTACCTCGATGATGAAAAAGCTCAATGAACCACTAAAACTTCATTTTTCCATTCTGAGAAGCCTCCTAGAGATGGAAGGCTATCAAAAATACATTCTACTCATCAATACGAGAATCTTTATACCCATATTGCGCCATTGTGATTCAGGTTCAAAAATCACCTATAAAATGAAATTTGGGTCCACTTACAGAAATCATATTTCCTAAACCAACCCAACATACTATAAGGCTCAAGGAATCATTACTCATATACACAAAGCTAATTTGGGGCTAAAATCAAGACCTAAAAGTTTTAGGGGTTTGAGATAATAATAAAAAACTTTTACAATGAAAATGGAGAATTCTTACTTTAAATAGCATGATAATCATGAAAATAAATGTTAATTTAGCTTCCCAATCCCCCACAAGCTTTAATTTTAATCTAACAAACTATTTTATGGTTTTGTCTCATAAGACAAGAGTAAGAATGGGATAAATCATAGACTAAGGTGTCCAGTTATACACATTCAAAGCCCTCAGTAGTGGCTATTGCAATCTGCAAAAGTGCGATCAGACTACCTCTCGAATGTCGAGGTTGTCGCAATCATGAGAGGCCTTTAAAAATTGCACAACCTCAGATGTATGAAGAGTATCAATCGTGGCCCAAGCTAGGAATTTTTGGCACACCAGATACCATCTGAAAATATGGAAAATTTCAAAGTTTCCATCATGGCCTAGATATTCATTCAAAATACCCCATACAAAAACAAGATATGTGATCATACCAAATTTATTATTTCAAACTAAATGGTGTAATAAATATTCCATCCGAGTTTTTTGACCGAATATGAGTCCCACACCTATATCTCATTTTCTTAACTCTCTAAATAATATGTCGGAATGAATCCCATCTAAACACATGAGACTGGTTGGGAATGTATTGCTGCAATATGGAGGCATGGAAAACTAGATGAACAACAATAAAATATAAAGGTAAAGCTAACTAAAAAGCCAACTCACCAATAGTGCGAAGAATCTCAAAATCAATGGGAAGTGAGAAGCAAACCACTAACAAAATTATGTTAATCTGTTCCCATTTCCACTTGAGAACAGGTAACCTCTTAATCAAACCCCATGGTCGCTAATGCTTGGCCTCTACTTGCTGACAACATAGGTAATGAGCTACCAAATCTTCCATATCTCTCTTCATACCACTTCCCAAAAATATTGCATCAAATCTCTAGACATCTTGGCTATGCCAGGGTGAATGGAATATCTAGAGTTTTGAGCCTCGCGTAAAATAAACTACATCAAGTAATGAATCTGTTGGACACAAATGCAATTGTCAAATACCAAAACACCCTAAGAATCATAACCCTCTCAAACTCATCACTCAACACTGGATCACAAAGGAAGCGAAGCTTGCTCTTCTTAAACTGACAATCTCGAATATGCTCATATAATAAAGACCTCACCTTAAAACTAGCAATAATCCTTCTAGGGTCTAAATATAAAGGAAAACCATAAAATTGGCTAAGGACTAAATGTCCTATACCAACAGACTGTGAGAAACTGAAATACATGACATGCTACCCATAATCACTACCTTTCGACTTAAGGAATATGCTACCATATATATCTTGCTTGGATGATACAAGATGAAATTATCATAATCCTTAAGCAACTCCATACATATATACTGTCTAATATTAAGCTCCATGTATGTCATAAGATGTTGAAGACTTTGATGGTTGGTAAAATTCTCACAATGCACATGTTAAAGATGATGTCTCCAAATCTTAAGCACAAAAACTACCGCATCCAACTATAAATTAATAATGGTATGGTTACGCTCCCTTAAGTTGTCTAAAAGTATCATAAATAACACTACCCTGATACAATAATACACAACCCCAACAAACACCAAAAGCATAAAAATAGACAGAATCCCTTACCTTAATAGAAAGAGCTAAAATAGGAGCTAAAGTAACAAAGTCCTTGAGCTTTTCAAAGCATGAATCATACTCATCGAAATATCAAAAAGGAACCTCCACCAGAGTCAATATTGTCATAGGGGCTAAACTACTTGAAAAACTTTGATAAAGCATCTATAAGAACTGGCAAAACCAATAATACTACGAACTTCAGTTGGAGATGTAGGTCTAGCCCAATAACGAATCGCCTCAATCATGGTTGGGTATACAATACCATACTTAGACACCACATGTCCAAGTAACGCCATTGACTCAAGCTTAAATTCATACTTTGAGAGTTTTGCAAAAATCATAGGATCTTTCAAAATTTGGAGCACAATCCTCAAATGTTGGCATGCTCCTCACTACTCCTTGAATACACTAGGATGTCATCGATAAACACAATCTTGAAGGAATCCAAATAATGCATGAATATTCAGTTAATCAAGTCCATGGATGTGGTTGAGGTATTAGTCAACCCAAAAGACATTATTTGGAACTCACAATGACCATAACATATCCTAAAAGTTGTCTTTGGGATATCCTCGGCCCAAATCCTAAACTAATTGTAACCAGATCACAAATCAATCATAGAAAACACTATTTCACCATAAAGCTGGTTAAAATAATCATTAATATGAAGCATTGGATAATAATTCTTCACTTTCACCTTATTAAGATACCTATAATAAATACATATACTCATAGATCCATCTTTCTACTTCATAAACAATATAAGATCTCCCCAAGGAGACATGTTTTATCTAGTAAAACCCATACCTAAAAGATTTGGAGGCTGGTGATTCAGCTTCTTAAGTTTGACAGAGCCATAAGCTATGGTTCCAAAAAAATAGGTCAAGTGTCAGGCTTGAGATCAATGGAAAACTCAATCTCACATAAAGGGGAAATACCAGGAAAGTCAGTAAGGAACACATTAGGAGGCTCACAAATGATAGGAAAAGAGTCAAGCGACATACTCTCTTCACAAGTATCACAAATACAAATGAGATATAACTTACAACCCTTTGATATATGCCTCCTAACACAAACATAAGAAATAATCACAGTTCACTCACGGCTAACTGCTCTCTACTACACGACTAGGGGTAAATCAAGCAAGGCTAAAGAAATGGTCTTTGAAATATAATCCATGACCACATAATAGTGGGATAACCAGTCCATGCCCAGAATCTTATAAAAATCCACTATATCCAGGAAAAAAAGATAAGCATAAGTATTAATATATCTAACATTCACAACACATGATCTTAAAACTCAATCCACTTCTAAAAAATTAGCCCACGGTAGTAAATAAACACAATGTCGTAGATAATGAATCACAATACAACAAAAATTATGGTGCATTATAATCCAATATATAATAATAAGTGTATGCCGGATCAAATAAAAGAAGGGTCAATTGGAGGCATACCAAAATTGTACCTAAAAATAGAACTCAAAGTCTTAACCTTAGGTCTAGTAGGCACTATGTACAACTTACCATGCATACCACCTAGCTGGGCTCCTAATCAACCTCCTATCTTACCTACCTGAGAAACTCCTTGAGTACATTAAAACAACCCATGCTACCATGAGAACCACCTCTAATTAAGAGATGAACTGCTCTAATAGGGAAAACACTCTGAGCTAAAGCAATAATCGCCCACGACTAGTGTAATCTTTAGGATAGTGACCAAGGAGTCCAAAAGTAAAATAAGAAACAATAGCTAAAAAAGAACCAATAGATTCGACTGACCAAGAGTAAGAACCACAACTAGTATAACAAAAATATAATCTTCTGAAGGGATGAATACTTCCCTTACCAGGGTGATCACAAGTACTATACTGACCTACGATAATAATCTGATATACTACCTTCATGATCCTCATGGTGTATCTCCTCTATCACCCTAATATGATCCAAAACCTTTGCAAAATATCTACCTGTAGAAACTAAACCCTAATTTGACATTCAAATAGGAAGTCTCAACCCTCAAATAAAGAAATGAACTCTCTCATACTCAGTGTCCAATATAGAAGTGGCATGCCTAGACAACTCATGAAAATAATCCTCATACTTTAAAACTATCATTGAGCCCTGCTCCAATCTAGAGAACCAATCCCTGAAATAATCTTTAAGGTTGTAAGGAATATATTTCTCCAAGAATATCTCAGAGAACTAAGTCCATAATAAGAAAGAGGATCCAGTAGGACTAGAATCTATATAACCTTTCCACTAATGTCGAGCAACCAAATCTAACTAAAATATGGTGTAATCCACACAAGCTATCAGGAATTCTTATGCATTCTAGTCCAAAACATTAGAAAACCTGGGTAGAGCCAACCTAAAAAATCTACCCAACATTTTCTTCTCCACATAAAAATTGTAGGTTTAGCAACCACTGGCTGACTTACTTCCAGTTTAACAACTACTGGTGAAGAAGGAACCTTAAATCTAGGAGCTATAATTAAAGGCAGCACCCCTACGTCACTACAAATTTTATCAGTAGATTGTACACCACCAGACAGTGCACCACTAAATTAACCCAAAAGTTAAACCAATGCATTTATGAGCATCAAAGAAAAAATAAACCTAGGTGGAGCCAAGCCTAGTCTATATACCACCGCTGGCTAAGGCAGAAATATCTCTAGCTTAAGGGTGGTAATAAGACCAACAAAGCTATATTTTCCTGTTATTTAGCTAGGTACATATCATACAGTTGTCCATGACCTCTAGGTCCTCTATAAACAATAAAAATATCCCGAGGCTCGATTTTTAATCCCCTGTCTCATGTATTAGTAGCACATGTCCTGGTCATCTGAGAAAAAAATACTTCTATAAGCCAACTCAGTCTCTTTTTTATGAGTGAAAGAAGTGAAAAACTCCTAAAATATCGCTTAGCATCTCGAATATATGGAAGACACATCAGCGTTTTGATCCAAATGACTCTACTAAATATTTACTCTTCTACTAACAATAGCGGTCTAAATTATCTCTAATACAATTTTCTTATGACCTGATTTATGAGTCATGAAAGCACCTACTAAATCCCGCTACTAGGTAAGCCAAAACCATAACCTAGAGCTAAAACAATATGTTGATTTGCTAAGAAATGCCCATCATAGGAAAAAATCAATAACAAAATTCATAATTATACAAAGGTTTTTAGATAAATATGGCAGTCAATACAAGATACCAATCCTATGACATGGTAGATCCAATACAGGAGAAGCTAATAACATCAATACAACTCAAAGTCTATAATAGTAAAAATATCTCTCTAGAGACAAAAGACTGTAAATAAAGATCAAGGGAAATAGGTGACTTGAATAACAGCAGCTCACCCCATCTTTGAAAATCAGTCATCGCATGAAGAACAAATAATGAAGATAACTAGTATTAAAATCTGCATCAAAAAGTACATAGGTGTAGTATAAGTAGCAAAACAATGAGTAAAAAATAGGCAACATTGACCAATTGAGATTAATCATGATATAACAATTATAAAATATAAGATAAGTAGAAACTAAGTCAAGGTACAGAAATCAACCTGAATCATCCCCAATATCACTATATAGTATACATAATTAAATTAGAGTAACAATATAACATAAGGCTTAAATATATGTCCATCACCTTTCAAACATAAAAAGTAAGCAATTATGTAAAGAAATGCTTTATAAAGCATCATCATAAGAAAACATAAATTCAAAATTGACTCTCATATGCAAATTTGTGCAGAAAATTAATGAACTCATCATAGCCTCCCATATGAATGAAGTGTATAGTCAAGAGAATAATAAGGCAATCAATCACCATTGTAGCTAATCTTCATCATCATATAACCATTATTACTCAATTATGATCAATCAGTCACTTAACAATATTTTGCAATTCACTAATATTAGACCATGTACTCATATTTCATTGTATTATCACCCTTTTAACAATCTTAGTATCAATATACACTAGTCACTATTTACTAGTGAACGATCGCTTATTAACTAATCCATTTGATTACTAGTCATCATATTACCACAAATATTCACTCAACAACTATATACCACATAGACACTAATTATCTATTATTAGCTAACCATTAATTGTCACTGGCATCATCTATTAAAAATCATCATTTATTATGAATTGTTATTACCAACTAAACCTTATTTATAAACTAGTCATTATTTGACACTTTAAAAAAGATCAACGCTAATCTTTATATAGATCTAATCATCAACAATACGATAATATAAACATTTAAAACTTTTGTACTACAACTAGCAACCCTAAGGTAAGAAACATACCCAAATTTCATATAAGTCTATATAATAAGAATATAATCTATCATACATAGGGATAGCCAGATGAGAAATAGTAGATGTACACATAGTCACATCTATGTAATGATCCTCCGATCTCAACAGGTATCAATGCATCATCATAATCATCTTCAGGCAACGATAGTTATCATTGTCATCAAAATGTCCTCCAGCCTTAACGGGTATTAATATAATCATAGTATCCACCAATCTTGTTGGGTATCATAATATCCTCTAGCATTGTCGGGTATCATCATAATATTTTTTGTCCTTTTCCAAAATTATCATATCATCATAATATCCTTAGCCTAGTGGGGTATCATCACAATTTCCCATAGCCTTGTCGGGTATCAAAAACATATATAATCCTAATTAGTGGAAAAATATATAGCATGACTATTCATATAAATAAACATCATGAGACAAATCATGAATAATAGTATAATTTTGCATTTAATTAATAAGTATGACTTCTAACATAGTTCATGGCACAATTTCTCATGTCATCATTTGGAATGTTTTCTTGCATGCCAATTAGGATGATTTCTTAGCATGTACACAATCATAGGCAATATAATAAGAAATGACTTATTAATAGTCTATAGAAAGGACTATTATTTGAATAGAGATATTTTATCAATAGCTTGAGCAATAGCTAATCCATGGAATAATATTTGGGTCATTTATAACATAGATAATAATATAATTTATGGCATACGTAATATCAGAGAAAGAGCTTATTCAATAGTATATATTGTAGACTAATCAATAACCACAACATTAGCTTTATCAATAGATTATCATGAGCTTAAATAATAAATTATATATATGGTATAATCGTTAGGCATTACTTCTAAAGCCATTCATCATGAACAAAAGGTATCAAGGTTTGTTAATATTGCCTCTAAAGGTCATTAACTAGGAGTTAATAACCATATAAGGGACTCAAGAGAACTAATCATCAATCTTGAGTTAAGGTAGCTAAAAGAACCCACTTCTAAATCTCCAAATACATTTAAAGTAAAGTTTTACCTTAGACTATGCTAAGGTATCTAAATTTATTCTTAGATGTATAACTAGCCACCAGTAATCCTAAAGTAGAGATTCTTCTTTAGAACTTAAACTAAGTTCGATGGAACTAAGGCAACCTTCATTTGAGTAAGCAACTAAGGCCAAACATACCCTAAGAAAGATTAATTAGAGAGTTCTACTTAATTTAATAATTCTAAGGCATCCCCATGCTAAACATGAGTAATGAAGTCTAATTTAGTAAGATTCAAGGCAACAAGCTAAGTACTTCACTCTACGAGTTTAATTTAGCCTAAATGATCCATCTAAACCAAATTCACGCATTTTATAAATTTGGGTCGTGACAAAGTTGGTATCAGAGACTAGGTTTGGTGTTATTCGATGTCCACATGATCGTGTTAATTAAATCCTCTTTAATGGGTTTGTAGTATGCCATACTTATAAGTTTGAGACTATGAGGTATTTAGGAATGTTTTCATTTCTTGTTGCTCTATATTTTGGGATGTAGAGTCTAGGATCTTTAACTCTCCTCTAATTCCCATTTTTTTCCCTTTCAGATCATGCCTCCCTGATGATATAAAGCTCATGGAAACTCTTTTGTGCCGGTTAAGGAAAATATGGATGGTACTCATCCTACTTTTAAGGTACAGAGCCAGTATGGGGTCACTACTTCTGACCGCCATCGGGGAGACCTACCAGTCCTCCTTGGGCATCATGGGTTGATGATGTTCATTCCCCACTTCTCTAAGGATATATTTCTAATATGAATTCCACTATTCTATTAATCTGTTCGCTGAGATAGTAGTCTTTTTGTCACGTCAGTCTGGTCCCTTTTTAGGGAGAAAAGATCAGGCAAGGATGGGGGAGAGGTAGAAAAAGAATTGTAGATATCTAGAGTAAGATGGGGGTCATAATAATTATAGTAGACATAGGATAAAATGGACCAAGGATAGGAGTTGTGGAAATTATGGTTCATACCCATCGGTTAGAGCCTCTTACCCTAAGTTATTTGGTGACCATCGTTCTTAAAATGATAGTGGTCCTTGGGAATAGGGTACCTAATATTAATCTAGTGGATCCCAGTTAATCCCACTCCATCCTCCTTGCCATTTTTGTAATCAATTGCATCATAGGTTTTGTCATAAGAGGAAGAATAAATCTTTTAATTATGGTAAGCCTTGTCATATACGGTGACATTATCCTTCTGCTAATATTTCCACTAGAGATTTAAGAACTTTGGTTGCTAGTTCTTCATTTTCAGCACTAAGGGGTGCTACCTTTGCTTCTGGTTCGAGCATAGGTTGAAAATATTTGTACTCTCTACCAATCCATAAAGATTTTGAGGTGTCGCCGATATTGTTACTAGTACTCTCAAACTTTTCTCTTATGATGTATATTGTTTGTTTGATCTTGTACCTACTCTTATTTATGTGACCCATATGTGGCTATCCTTTTTTGGTTTTGGTCTTGAGTGTATTTCAGATCCCTTATCTATATATACCCCGATGGGTTACTTTGTCAAGGCTATAAGAGTGTGTAAGGGTTGTGTTGTATCTATCTGTGGTAGGGAGACCTTGGTAGATCTATTAGAGTTGACAAGGTTGATGTGGATGTCATCTTAGGGATGAATTAGTTGTATTCGTGCTATGCTTCATTAGACTATAAGACCTATAAAGTCATTTTCAAATTTCCTAATGAGCAAGTTATAGGGTGGGAAGGGAATTCCCTAGTGCCTAAGGGAAGGTTCATATAATATCTTAGAGCCTAGAAATTGATTTCAAAGAGGTGTCATAATCATTTGGTCAAGGTTAAAGTTTCTAACTTAGACGTACCTTGGTTACAATCCGTTCATGTGGTTAGTGAATTTTTTGAGGTATTCCTTGATGATCTCCCTATTTTTCTTCAAGATAGGTAAATTAATTTTTGTATTGATCTTCTTCCAGACACTCTTCCAATCTCTATCCATCCATATAGAATGACTTCTTATGAGCTGAAAAAGTTTATGGTGTAGTTGAATAATCTTCTTCACTAGAGTTTTGTTCACCCTATAGTTTCTCTATTAGATGATTCTGTTCCTTATATATAGGAAAGATGTTTCCCTCCGGATATATAAAGATTATCAACAGTCGAATAAGGAATTTAGGGTGACCTATTTGTGGGGTGAATTAGTATATTATGTGGGTTACTTTGTTAGTGGTGAATGATGGTTGTTAGACACCAAGTTTAAACCTTAGATGTTGATTATGGTGAAAAAAATATGTTAGTTGTAATACCACACACTTTCCTAGCTTAATTTAGCCCCTAGAATGTCTAAGTCTAGCTTCAAAAATTAATAAAAAATTTTACATGTGAAATTTTCCAAATTTAGACACTCCATTGTGTAGATAATTGAATACGCTTTCCATCAATACCAAATTCTCTTAAATTTGATACTCAGTTGACAAGCAATGGTATTTTTAGTAAAGAAGTATGCCATTTAGGCAAGCACTACATCACGAAGGGGTATAATTTTGTAATTGTCAATTTCCAGTGAAACTCCTCGATTAAACCACATCGTTGAGAAGTTCCAGGTCCATTCATCCTTTTCTAGAGGCCCAATGCGATTTCACCACATCGCGTTGGATCCCCATTTCCCAGTTGTAAAAATCTAATAGCTCACTGCGATGGTGGTGCATCGCGGTGATAACCAAATTCCCAGTTGTCCCATTTCCAGTGAGCCAGTATGATAGTGGCGTATTGCGGTGCCATGCAATGTCATGATTTTCCAATTTTGACAAAAAATTTAAAAGGGCACTTTAGTCAATTCCCAAGTCCCTAATTCATCCAAAACAAGGAATTAAGCATATCCTATGCACTTTATTCTTATTTTCATCCATTCACTCCTAAATCAAAAACCTAGATCTCAAAAGCTTACTCTCCAAGAAATCAATTTCCTCCATTATTTCTCCAAGAAAACCCAAAATTGAGGATTCCTAATTAAAGATAATCAAGAGTTCATCTTCAAAGGCACAAATAGAGATTCAAGTTCAAGATTTCTTAGAAATTTAATCAATTAAGGTATATGGGGTTTATGAACAAGGATACTTCTTTCATCCTTGTTCCCAAAACCAAGTTTAATTTTAAATTTATATGATTTTGAATGATTATACATTAGTTTTGAATTAGGGTTGATACCCATTATTGCTATTTCAAAGATTATGAGATTTCAAGTGTTTATGAAGTTGAACTGCATGTCCATTACTATGTTTTCATGCCTATTGCAGTAAATTTAAGATTTTTAATTGAATTATCATTACTCTCAATATCAAGCATGAACACATATTGCCTAAGCATGCCAATATGATTTTTTGACATGAGATTTATGCATGGGTTACTATCCCTAGATTGAATATTATTATTTCAAGAAAGATTATGCTTTAAGCACCAGATGATCAGTTTATTTTTAGATTTTCAATAAAGTTATGAATCTTTTGATCCTCAGATAAGATTTGGTATCCAGTATATAGATTTATTTCAGATTACAGAATTCAGATTAGCTTTACTTACAAATTGAATTAGATTAAAGAATAATTGGTTTCATAATAAACACTTTTGCTAGTTTTAAAGTGGATTTCCAATAGAATGATCATACAAATTAAAAGGGAGTAGTATTTAGAACTGAGCGAGAGGTGTGGGATTAGCGTACCCTATCTTCCACAGAACTACGTAGTCAATGTAGGTACAACTTTATAGATTATTCCTACTTCTATATGGATGACAGTTATAGATGTGATCACTTAGATTTGGTTATACTCCTTGGCCAGAGTATGACACTTCTCCCCATTGTGAGGTTTTTCCCATAGGAGGACAATATATTGGACTTCATGTTAGCTCATATAATTTATATCGGTTAAGAGAACCTACCTGCTAGTAAAAGTAAATAAACAGCTTTTACGAAACTTCCTTAACAGAAAAGAATAACAAAAAAGTTTTTAAGAAAACTAAGTTTAAAGGCTCACAACTATATTAATATTATGTTTTTACAAAAAGATAATAGCAACAAACTACAGCTTTCAGATTTCTGATATACAAGTGAGTCCTTTTTACACGTAGACAATATGATTTACAGACATAAAATTAGTACAACTTTGAGAACTAAATGTTATGACTAAATAGATTTTTAAAGTATGATTTTCTATTCATGATTACAGATTCCAGTTTTATGATATTCTAGCTTATGTGAGTCATTTAATTTTGGCATGCATTGTTTTACAAACTTTGATGATGATTGATATTATTTTTTACTTATGCATTCACCCCCATATACTCAGTATATCCTCAAAGTAGTAATCCATATATATGTCTATGTGTTATATTATCTCATAATATAGGTTGAGGTGCTTAGTTTTAGCAGCGTGAGTGATTTCCAACATCTCCATCTACATCCTGACAGTTGGTGAGTCCTTATAGTTTAGAGACTTAGTCATTTGATTTATTTTTAGCTTATCAGTTTAGATAATTCAGAATTCTTTTTGGATAGTTTGAGTCATCTGGGGTTTGTCCCAATGACTCTCTAGACATTAGTAGTAGAGGCCTGTTAGACTGCTAGTTTGCTTTATATTTTTAGTATTATTTCATAATACACCTGAGATTAGTATTTTTTAGATGTTATATTCAGACAATTTTCTGTATTCAGTATGATTTTGATATCTACATTTCCTTATTATGAGATTAAGACTTAGTAGAAGGCATACATGGTTAGATTAAGGCTGCTCATAGTCTTGAGAACCATTTGATGTCTCAAGACCTTTTTTTGGGTGTTACAAACTTTGTATAAGATCCTAAGGTTTACAAGAGTCCTAGGGATTTAGACAGGCCGCGTTACGTAGAATTTTGATCATGGGTATAAAACGCGCTACATGTATGTGCAAGAGAATATGGGATGTCTTTAGGAAATCATCTCCTTCTGTCATGATCTATTATGCTTACATTATCTCTATCTACTTTTAACTCGTACTCTTACACAACAGTTGAATATGCCTCCTCGTAGAGCTAACACCTGCAGAAATGGTGACCATCCACCCCAGTCTACCGATTCACTAAATGAGAATATATCCCAAGCTGAGTTTAGGGCTACCTTTCATACGTTGGCCTAAGATGTGACTATTAATGTTTAGGGAAACCATAAGGTTGTAGTCCCAATACAGCAGAATGGTGATTTAGCAGTAGCCAAAATCATAAATTTCATCGGAATAAATCTGCCAGAGATCTTTGAGTCGAAGGCAGCTAAGGACCCATAGCTTTACTTAGATGAGGTGAAGAAAATCACTTATATTATACATGTTTCTGAGGAGGAGAGTGTAGATGTACCATCCTATAGGTTGAAGGATATAGCGTATAATTAGGTAGTTATGTGGAAAAATGGTAGAGGTGAGAATACAACTCCTATGAGTTGGCAAGTATTTCAAAATACATTTCTAGATATGTTCTTTCTGTATGAAATAAGACAGGTTAAGATAGTGGAGTTTGTGAACCTAAGGCAGAGCTCAATGACAATAAAAGAGTATTGCCATAAGTTCAACCAGTTGTCTAAGTATGCCCCTGATATGATGGTTGATCCTAGGGAAAGTATAAGTAAGTTTGTTACTGGAGTATCTAGTTTGGTAGTCAAGGAGTGTAGGACTGCTATGCTTATTAGAGACATGGATCTTTCAAGATTGATGATTTATTCTTATTAGATTAAGGTATAGAAGTTGAAGGAAAGAGAGAGAGGGAATAAAAAGGCTAGAATCTGTCAATTTAATTATGGTCGGACTAGGTCTCAAGATGGAAATAGTTTCCAATTTTAGGATCGTTCATCTATGCCATCACCATCTTTATCTAGTCCTCCCTCTCTTAGAGATAGACAAGAGCAGTAGGGTAAGTCTGCTATATCCAGATCTCATAATATATGAGTGGAATACCCAGTTATCCTCCATGGGCTATGTGTATTAAGAATCCTCCTGGTGAGTGTATATTGGGAAAAAAAGATTGGTATGGTTGTGGTAAGATAGTTAATAGAATTAGAGAGTGTCTGCATACTAAGTTGGGGAATAAAGATTTTTGTCCCCAGACTCAGGATACTAGTGCACCAGCTCCTCTAGGTCACCCAGTTCCTCCTCAGGGCCCATCATCCAATATCGGTGGCAGTCAATGCCAAAATTGATTTTATGCTTTACCATCCTGTCAGGGGCAGGAGGAGTCACTAGATGTTGTTACTGGTTGTGCGTCTTTCATCTTTATGTTTATGTGTTGTTAGACCCCAGGTTGAATTTATCTTATGTGACCCTATTAGTTGTAGTCATTTTTGAAATAGGTCCTGAAAAGATCCTTGATCATTTCTTGGTTTCTACCCCAATGGGTGAGTCAGTTGTTGCCGAACGAATCTATAAGAAGTTTCCTATTACTTTCCTTCATAAAATCATGTTAGCAGACCTAATAGAGCTAGATATGGTTTACTTTGACCTTATCCTTGGTATGTATTTGCTCTATTCTTGTTATGCATCCATAGATTGTCCCACCCGAGTGGTGAAGTTTTTGTTTCAAGATGAGCCAGTCTTTGTGTATGAAGGAAATTCAGTGTCTCCCAAGATTCATTTCATATCTTATCTTAAATATAGAAAATTAATTTTCAAAGAGTGTATCTATAATCTAGTTAGAGTAAAAAACACTAAGTCCAAGACTCCAACAGTTTAGTCAGTCAGTGTAGTCAATGAGTTTCCTGATGTTTCTCCCAAAAATTTATAGGGGTACCTCCCAATAGGGAAATAACATTTGATATTGACCTACTACTAGATACTCAGCCTATTTTTATTCCTTAATACCGTATGGCTCCAGTTGAGCTTAAAGAGTTAAAAGAGCAGCTTAAAGATCTCTTAGATAAAGGTTTCCTAAGGCCTAGCATTTCTCCATAGGGTGTCCCGTCCTATTTGTGCAAAAGAAAGACAGTTCTTTGCGTTTGTGCATTGACTATCATCACCTAAATAAAGTTACAGTAAAAAACAAATATCCTCTTTCTAGAATTTATGACTCATTTGATAACTCCAAGGTGCAAGTTACTTCTTCAAGATAGACCTTATATTTGTCTATCATCCGCTTAGAGTAAGGGATTATGATATTCCAAAGACAGCGTTCAGAACCTGTTATGGTCATTTTGAGTTTCTAGTTATGTCCTTCAGGCTAACTAATCCCCCAATAGCTTTCATGGACTTGATGAACAGAGTGTTCAAACAGTATCTGTACATGTTTATCATAGTCTTATTGATGATATTCTCATCTACTCTCTTAGTGAGGATGATCATGCAAACCATCTTAGAATTTAGTTGCAAACTCTTGGAGATCACTAGTTGTTCGCCAAATTCAGCAAATGTGAATTTTGTCTAAGATTAGTATCTTTCCTTGGTTATATTGTTTCAAGTAATGGTATTAGAGTTGATTCTCAAAAAATAGAAGCAGTAAGAAATTTGCCTAGACCTATGTCTTCGTCAGACATTTGAAGTTTCTTAGGTTTAGCTGGATATTACAGATGTTTTGTTGAGGGTTTCTAGAATATTGCATCTCCCATATCTAGATTGACCCAGAAGAAAGTTAAGTTCCAGTGGTCTGATTCCTGTGAAAAGAGTTTTTAGGAGTTGAAGACTCGACACACTTCTGCTCTAGTTTTAGCATTACCTGATGGTATGGATGGTTTCATCATATATTTTTATACCTCTAGAGATGGTATAGGTTGTGTTTTGATGCAAAAAGGTAAGGCCATAGCCTTTGCCTCTAGACAGCTTAAGCCTCATGAAAAGAATTACCCTACCCATGATCTTGAATTCGGTGTTGTTGTGTTTATTTTGAAAATCTGGAGAGATTATCTTTATGGGGTATATCTTGATGTGTTTACGGATCACAAAAACATCCAATATGTGTTTACTCAAAGAGAGTTGAATCTTCATCAGAGAAGGTAGTTAGAATTGTTGAAAGATTATGATATGAGTGTGTTGTATCATCCGATCAAGGCCAATGTAGTTGCAGACGCCCTTAGAAGATTGTTCATGGGAAGTGTTTCTTATATGGAGAATGATTGAAAGGAGTTAGTTTGGGAAGTTCATTGGTTAGCTATATTGGGTGTAAGATTAGTTGATTCAGCGGAAATGAATGTTTGGGTTCAGAGTAGTTCCAAATTTTCTCTAGTCTAGGAAGTGAAAGAGAAGCAAGATAAGGATTCTAGTTTGGTCCAACTGAAGAAGTCAGTTAAATACCAAAAATAGAGGTTTTATCCCATGGAGTAGATGGTGTGTTGAGAAACCCGAGTGGATTGTGTGTGTCATGTGTTGATGATTTTAGGCAAAAAATTATGGGGGAAGCACATGGTGCGCATTATTCCATTCATCCAGGTGCTGCCAAGATGTATCGTGACTTGTGGGAAATCTATTGGTGGAGTGGTATGAAAAGAGATATTGCAGAATTTGTAGCCAAGTGTGGAACTTGTAAATAGGTTAAAGTAGAGCTCTAATGACCTATTGGTACATTGCAGGAGTTTGGTATCCCCATTTTCAAGTAGGAAACGGTGACTATGGACTTGGTGACTGGATTACCCTATTCATGTCATCACCATGATTCGATTTGGGTGATAGTAGAAAGATTGACTAAGTCAGCACAGTTTTTACCAGTTTACACGTACTATACAATTTAATATTATGCTAAGTTTTATATCAGAGAGTTGGTTAGATTGCATGGAGTTCCTTTGAGCATAATCTCAAATAAGGGTACTCAGTTTTTCTCTCAATTTTGGAGAGCCTTTTAGAAGGGTCTTGGTACCCAAGTTCATATTAGTTCAGTTTTTCATTTGCAGATAGATGGTCAAGCAGAAAGGACAATTCATACTCTAGAGGAGATATTGAGGGCATGTTGTCTTGATTTCAAAGATAGGTGGGATGAGCATTTACCATTGATTGAGTTCGCTTATAATAATAGTTATCATGCTAGTATTTAGATGGATGGATGGAGATGTAGATCGCAGGTTGGTTGGTTCAAAGTGGGAGAGGCCGCTTTGATTGGGCCAGACATGGTGTTTCTAGCCATAGAGAAAGTTCTGTTGATTAGAGAAATATTAAAAGCAGTCCAGAGTCGTCAGAAGTCTTATGCATACGTAAGAAGAAGAGATCTTGAGTTTGAGGTTGATGACCTTATGTATTTGAAAGTTTCACCCATTAAGGTGGTGAAGAGATTTGGCAAAAAAGGGAGGATTAGTCTCCATATATAGGTCCCTTTAGGATTTTAAGTCGCGTGGGAAAGGTAGAGTATGAGCTTGAGTTACCCGCAGACTTATCCTCAGTTCATGCAGTGTTCCATGTTTCCTTGGTGAAGAAGTGCATGGACGATTCAGCCTTTATAGTTCCTCTTGAAGGTAAAAATATTTAGAATAACCTCTAAAACGAAGAAGTTCTAGTAGAGATTCGTGACCTTTATATTCGTAGACTGAGGAACAAAGAATTTCCCTTGGTCAAATTTCTATGGTAAAACCAGTCCGTTGTGGGTGCTACTTAGGAAGTAAAAGCAGACATGCTTATTAAGTATCCTTATCTCTTCTCCACGAACTCAGATTCAGTCGAAGGTAATATTTTTCCTTCATTTAATTATTTTCCCAGTCTCAGACTCAGCTATATAGTTGACTTCATTTAAAATACATGCACTTATAGATCAATTCAGTAGATCAGTATGTTTTAATTTAGTCATACAGTCTATTTAAGTTGTCTTTGACAGCTTATAGCCTCAGATTCCTCTGTGTTCTTAGTTTAACTAGCCACATTTGAGGATGAATGTTCCCAAGGGGGAGATATTGGAATACCTCGCAATTTCCTAACTCAATATAACCTCTAAAATGTCAAAGTCTAACTTAAAAAATGAATAACTTTTTTTACATATGAAATTTTTTAGATTTAGACCCTCTATTGTGTAGATAATTGAATAATCTTTTCATCAATACCAAATTCGTCTAAATCCGATACTCGGTTGAAAAGTTATGGCATTTTTAGTATAACAATATGCCATTTAGGCAAGCACCGCGATGTGGAGAGAGTTAATTTCATAATTGTCAATTTCCAGTGAACCTCCGTGATTGTCCCATGTCTTGGAGAAGTTCCAAGTCATATTCGTCCTTTTTCCAGTGGCTCAGCACGATTTCACCATGTCATGTTGGAGCCTCATTTCCCAGTCCTCAAAATCCAGTGGCTCACTGCGATGGTGGTGCATCGCGGTGATGGCCAAATTCCCATTTATCCTATTTCCAGTGAGCCACTGTGATAGTGGCGCATCATGGTGGCATGAAAAGTCGGGATATTCCAGTTCTGATGAAAATTTTAAAAGGGAACTTTGGTCAATTCTCAAGCCCCCCAATTCATCCAAAACACAGAATTAAGCATATCCTAAGAACTTTATGCTTATTTTCATCCATTCTTTCTCAAAGAAAAACCAAAGAGCTCAAAATCTTACTCTTGAAGATATCAATTTCCTCCATTGTTTCTCCAAGAAAATAAAAAATTGAGGATTCCTAAATCAAGATAATCAAGAGTTCATCTTCAAAGGAACAAATAGAGATTCAAGTTCAAGCTTTCTTAGAAATTTCATTAATTAAGGTGTGTGGGGTTTATGAACAAGGATACTTCTTTCATCCTTGAGGCCAAAACCAAGGTTTTATTTTATTAATATGATTTTGAATGATTATACATGTGTTTTGAATTAGGGTTTATGCCCATTATTGCTATTTGCAAGATTATGAGATTTCAAGTGTTTATGAAGTTGAATTGCATGTCTATTTCTACATTTTCATGCCTATTGCTGTAAATTTCAGATTTTGAATTGAATTATCATTACTCTCAATATCAAGCATGAACATTATGATGTTTTGACATGAGATTGATGCATGGGTTATTATCCCTAGATTGAATATTACTATTTCAAGAAAGATTATGCTTTAAGTTCCAGATGATCAGTTTATTTTTAGATTTTCAATAACGCTTTGAATTTTTTCATCCTCAAATAAGATTTGGAATCCACTTTACAGATTTATAACAGATTATATAAATCATATTAGCATTACTTACAGATTGAATCAGATAAAAGAATAGTTGGTTTCATAATAAATCCTTATGCTAGTTTTAAAGTGAATTTCCAACAGAATGAGCATACAGATTAAAAGGAAGTAGTATTTAGAACCAAGTGGTAAGTATGGAATTAGCGTGTCCTATTTTCCATAGAACTATGTATCCAACTCTGGTATAGATTATCAGATAATTCCCATTTCAATTTTGATAATAGTTATAGATCTGATCACTTAGATTAGGTTATACTCGTTGGAAAAAATATGACACCTCTCCCAAACGTGCGATTTTTCCCACTGGTAAATAAGATGTTGGACTACATGTTAGATGACATGGTTAATGTTAGTTAAGAAAACCTCATTGCTAGTTAAAGTAAATTAACAGATTTTGAGTAACTTTCTTAATAAAAAAGAATAATAGAAAAGCTTTTAAGAAAACTAAGTGTAAAGACTCACAACTTTATTTAGATTATCTTTTTACAGAAGGATATGAGCTTGTAACGCCCCAATTATCTGAACCAGAATGCTACACAGTGCTCATGACCCCAAAGGATCACAAGATAAACCATGACTGATATCTGTACCTGTAAAATATATAATGTATAAATATAAATGTGGAAACATGAACTGAAGGCCATAAGGTTCAATACTAAACATAATCTGTGTAATAAAAATGTTTGAATAAAGAGGTATCACAATACCAAAACAAAACTAAAATACTGAAGTCTGAATCTAGTCTGTAATCTAGTCTGCGTCTAGTCTTAAAGCCTCTACTGTCTTAATAATCTGAATAAGGAGTTGATGGGACATTTCCCCAACTAACTCTTACTAATAAACTAATCAATGAGAATGTAGAGAAATAATCATGTCCTCAAAGGATAAGGACTCACGTCTAACTCTGACTGCTGAAATCTTCAATGTTACTGCTGCTCTGGAACTCGTGTCTCTAAACCTATGGCGTAAAATAAAACACCCTAGCATGAATGCATCAGTATGTCTGAGTGTACTGAGTATAGGAGTGAGGTAGGCTAAATGCAAAGGGTTTATATGCATGAACAATGCTTACTGATATAAACATGAGAATACATACATGCATAAGTAACTATAACGAAACTCGTGGTGATACTGACTACTGAGTCTGAATACTGACAATATGATTTTACTGATACTGATATACTGAATAGATGAATGACTATTTCTAATAATTCAAATTATGAAGAACTAGTTTGATTGACTGTGTCTAACAGTCCTGAAACAGAATACTGATAATGTAAGCTATGATGACCGATCTAACTGATATAATCGTGATGATCGGACTAACCGATGTAACTTATACTAAGCGATTGTATCTGACTGTATAAATCTTCTAATAATGAATAAGAGTGACTAAGCTTGAGATTAGGCCTAACTAACGGGTAATCTCTGGAACTGATATTGAGAATACTCAACTGAATATGAGAATGAGATCAAACCTATATGATGGGTGACCTCTGTAAGTACTGATAATGAATAACTTTATGTTAGAACAAGCCTATGTAGAGGGTGGTGTATAAATCTGTGGAACTATCTGAGTTCCTTACTGAGATTAATGACTATATCTGACAGTCCTAATTTTTGAGTTCTACTCTAAAGACTGATACTAAAATTATAACTTTGGGAGTTCTCACTTAACAGACATGCCCCGAATCTGAACTGGTGGGGTCCAAGCTGTAACCCCATCTAGAAAGGTATCAATACCATGCCATGGGTAAATACCTCTCTAGTCAATCCTATCTGATGGATGACCCTCGTAGGAAGTCAAGCCTAAGGCAGTATAATAGTCAAGCCTCTTTGACGGGTGACTCTTTCATCCTGCGCTGGCAACACAGTGCTGGAGTTCAGGAATTTCTCCTAACGAATCTTCCTCTCTGAATGGGAGCCGCCATCCCCGCACTCACTTGGTGCTTTCTCCTACTCCCAAATGAAAGACTCTGAACTAATTCTTAGAACTTGTACTTGAGCTGAACTGAAGTTGTTAGTGAGTTTCTTACTTGACTGAGCTGACTTAGTTCACTTAGTTCCATTATCTGACGAATTACTATTAAATCTATTATCTAATTGAATGATAGTAAGTTTTGAATTGATTTCTTGAATGCTACTGAGATTTGAGCTGAGTACTAAACTAAAGATGGAATGATAACAATACCTAGATTACTTATATTTCTTAATTTTTATAACTTCCTGAGAGTTCTGAATTCTGTAACTTACTTAGTACTACTGATCATAGAACGACTAAGATTATCTTGATACTGCCTAGGCTCTAAGCACACAACTATATTTTTTTGGGTACAAGTACCCCCAGGACTCGATGGAAGGAAACTGACACACAAGATACTTCTTTATCATAGGAATAGAATCCACAATCCATAATACCATAAAGAGAGGATTTCATACTACACATGGTTCTCAACACCTTATACATAAAAGGTAATGCATATAACATGTAAATACTTGCATGATTCCAATTTCATTAGCATTTCATATCACAACAACAATACACAACAATTAGCATGGAATTCATCTTGAGTCATAAGGAATAGAGCATGGACTTGTCATTTAAGTTCTATTTGTCTATAATACATGATTTCTAGTCTCTTAGGTATTTTATCAAACACCTTGCATGTACACCTTGTGGCATAGGCATATTCATCACATTAATGATTCAAACCACCCAAAATTCATATATTTCAATTTGCATGTCATCCTAATTTCATAAAATCATATAAAGATTCAAACATAGGAGTTGCATAACAATCAATCACACAAACATAATCAACCGAAAACATAATTTCATGATTCATAGTTTAAAAGAGGGATCTTGAACTCTACAGATAAAAGGAATCTGTAGATGAACACTACAAATACGTTAGATTGAATATCCATGAAAACTAGCGGTGAAATTATCTTGAATCTTGAAAGAGATTTCATGTTTCTTTAAGGTTCTTGAAGAAATCCTTAAGATTGTACTTGATTTTTTTTGGCTAGTGTTTAACCCCTTTGGGAAAAAATATTCTTGTTCTTGAGGAGATGATCTTGAGAGAAAACCCTAATCTTATGGTTGAGAGTGAATGAGAGAATTTTTGAGATGTTTAACTGAAGAAAAATAGGAGAAAGCTACGTCCCTTAAGGTTTATAAGTCGTGGGAGGTGAAGGAAAAGACCAAAATACCTTTACGAAACCACTTCCCAATTGCTGAAAATCTTAGCTGACGACCAAGGCTGAAATGTCATCAAATTTGTGATAAGTCATCACAAATATCATCACTTGGAAGCTGGTTTCTACCTAAGGCTGACGACATTTGTGATAACTCATCACACTTGTGATAAGTTATCAGAAATGTCGTCACTAGGGGCTGGATTCTGGCTAAGGCTGATGACATTTGTGATAAGTTATTACACTTGTGATAAGTTATCAGAAATGTCATCATTGGGGGCTAGATTTTGCCTAAGGAAGATGACATTTGTGATAATTCGTCATACTTGTGATAAGTTATCAGCAAATGTCGTCAGTCAGTTTTCCAGGCTGACATGCTGGAGTAAAATAGGCATAACTCTTTGCTCCAATATCAGATATAGGAAAAATTGGTATCGTTGGAAATCTAATTCAAAGTGATTACATTTGATACATAGTAGGTCCTATAATTCTATATACACCAGGAGTTATGGTTGATTGAAATTAACCTAAGTTTTTACGCTCACTAAAACTTAAACGATAGGAAAGCTTTCAAATTGTCCATGAGTTAGGGAACCTCTATGATCTTAATTCATGATCAAATAGATTCCCACTCTACAAAATTGATGAACACACTAAATTTTCATAGGATTCGAGGCTTTTGGAACAACTATGCATATGAATGACAAATTTTCATTCTAGTCTGAAATATGGGATGTTACATTATCTCCCCCTTGGAATCATTCATCTTCGAATATTGATTGATAAGTTATGAGTGCTGATCAAATGAACTTAAGGTACGTGAATATCTAAAACATAAATATATGACTAAAATTACTGACACACTGAATTTTCCACTAAAGTATGCATGTATAGCTGATGTATATAATACCCGGATGAGACTATTGATAAGCTGAATCCTGATGACAGACATGCATATCTAATGCATGGATACTTGACTGAGTTGATATCATGAACGTATGACTGAATACACTGATAAATTGAGCTTTCTCTACTGAACATGCATATCTAATTCATGGAGGTCTGACTGAACTTACTCTTGAAAGCATAACTGACTGTGCAATAATAACGGATGCTAACTCATAATAGGAATCTATGCATGAAACTAAATGGGTTTATGGAATTGATTACTTCCGGGAGTTATAGAGCATCTCCCCCTTAGGACACTATGTCCATCTAAAAACCCTTACATCACTGGAATACTTGAAGACTACTGAGGCGGTGCACAACGCATCTATGAATTGGATCATTTCTAAACACCTGAGAGCTGAAGATAATGTATGATGCATGAATTGAGTTATACTCGCAACTACTAATATACTCTATCTTGGAATAGTTACCTTACTTAGATTTTAGATAGTATGACTAGATGGAAAGATGTGAAAACAAACTATACAAATCTGATTGTCTCACTGCTAAACTGAACTACTGGCTTTACTGACAAACTCATGTTGAAAACTTAAGTTAAATTGAAGCACTGCTTCTGCGTTCTTTCAACTAAACCTTACACCTTATCCTCAAGTCATTATTATAAGTCTGGGAACACTTCACTAAATTTCGAACTGAACTACAATCAATCTACTCTAGGGTCTACGGTACAATAATGTACCTAAATGATAACTCATCCTATAAGATTACACCTGAAAGTATAAAGCTCACTGCTAATACTATCCCTTGGGGTACAACTCTTAACTTCCTTTAGTCTCTGGAATCATCAAACTTAAATTCTTGTACACACTGTTCAAGCCTACTGAATTCTCTAGAACATGTCTAGCCACTTATACATAAACAAAACACCCACTACTATCATGGGCTGCTAATATTACATCTTTTAACTTACATCCACACCTTCATACATAGTCTAAAATCTACCAACTTAAATTCTTCAAAGATTCAAGCGTAGTCTCAAAAGCATAATTTGAATATCCATAATTCTTTAACAAACATGCTACTCTCATCTTAGCCTTCAAATGTTAACTCTCTAAAACTTATATTTTCTCCACACCATGATAATTACCACTATGTCTCCATCAACAACACATATAACTCCGGATCACTAAACTTAAACTCTTGCATACATTGTTTCAAGCCTACTGATTAACCTTTTATACAACTAACCCCCATGAAACATACTCTGTCCAACTTTAGATAATATTATCCCAAACTATTTGCGGGGATGGTCTGAGAAATCTCTATTTGTAGGACTTTGGGCCTCACTACTTCTGCAATATTAAGAGTAAGGTAAAGCTGACATGATTAGAAAATGATTAGAATCCACATAAGTTTCTTAAAGAACCTTTCTATAGCATGATCTGAGACATGAAAGAAGGGAAACTATTTCTAAAACATCTTATATCCTTTTGTACATACATGTGGCGCGCAACACACCCATGTATAAGACTCTACTAGATGCGGCTTTCAGACTTCCTAGGACACTATTAAATCTTAGGCTCTAATACCATGTTTGTAATGCCTCGATTATCTAAACCAGAATGCTACACGATGCTCATGACCCCGAAGGACCACAAGCTAACCCATGACTGATATATGTACCAATACACTGTATAATATATAAATATAACTATGGAAAAATGAATTGAAGGCCATAAGGTTTAATACTGAACATAATCTGAGTAATAAAAATGTCTGAATAAAGAGGTATCACATTACCAAAATAGAACTGAAATACTGAAGTTTGAATCTAATCAGTAATTTAGTCTACATCTAGTCTAAAAGCCTCTACTTTCTGAATAATCTGAATAAGGAGCTTATGGGATATGTCCCCAACTAAGTCTAACTAATGAACTAATTAATGAGAAAATAGAGAAATAATTATGTCCTCGAAGGATGAGGACTCACTTCTAACTCTGACTGCTGAAATCTGCAATGTTACTACTGCTCTAGAAGTCGTGCCTCTGAACCTATAGCATAAAATAAAACACCATAGCGTGAATCCGATAGTACATCTGAATCTACTAAGTATACTAGTGAGGTAGGCTAAATGCAAAGGGTTTATATGCATGAACAATGCTGACTGATATGAACGTGAGAATACATACATGCATAAGTAACTATAACTGAACTCGTAGTGATACTGACTACTGAGTCTGAATGCGGACAACATGAGTTTATTGATATTGAGATACTGAATAGATGAACGACTATTTCTGACAATTCAAATTATGAAGAACTGGTCTTATTGACTGTGTCTAACAGTCCTGAAACTAAATACTGATAACGTAAGCTATGACAACTGATCCAATTGATATAACTATGATGATCGGCCTAACCAATGTAACTGATACTAAGCGACTGTATCTGATAGTCTAAATCTTCTAATAATGATTAAGAGTTACTAAGATTGAGATCAGGACTAACTAATGAGTTATCTCTAGAACTGATATTGAGAATGCTCAACTGAATCTGAGACTGAGATCAAGCCTATCTGATGGGTGACCTCTGTAAGTACTGATACTGAATAACTTTATGTTAGACCAAGTCTATCTAGCAGGTGGTCTATGAATCTGTGGAACTATCTGAGTTTCTTACTAAGATTAATAACTATATCTGACAGTCCTAATTTCTGAGTTCTACTCTGAAGAATGATACTAAAACTATAACTATGGGAGTTCTCACTTAACTAACATGCCCCGAATCTGAACTGGTGGGGTCCAACCTATAACCCCAGTTGGAAGGGTTTCAACACCATGCCACGGGTAAAAACCTCTCTGGTCAAGCCTATCTGATGGTTGACACTCGTAGGAAGTCAATCCTAAGGCAGTATAATAGTCAAGCCTGTTTGACGGGTGACAAGCCTTTTTCTGATGGGTGACTCCTACATCCTGAGCTGGATACATAGTTCTGGAGTTCAGGGATTGCTCCTAACAACTCTTCCTCTCTATATGGGAGCCGTCATCCCTGCACTCTCTTGGTGTTAGCTTCTACTCCCAACTAAAAGACTCTGAACTAATTCTTAGAACTTGTACATGAACTGAACTGAAGTAGTTACTAAGTTTCTTACTTGACTGAGCTGACTGAGTTCACTTGGTTTTGTTATCTGACTAAATACTACTAAATCTATTATCTGACTAAATGATACTAAGTTCTAAATTGATTTCTTAAATGTTATTGATATCTAAGTTGAGTACTGAACTGAAGCTGGAATGATAATGATACTTAGATTACTGAGATTTCTTAAGTTCTATAACTGTCTGAGAGTTCTGAATTCTATAACTTACTGAGTTCTATTGATCTTGGCATGACTGAGATTATCTTGAGACTGACTTGGCTCTAGGAACATAGCTATATTTTTTTGGGTACAAGTACCCCCAGGACTCGATGGAAGAAAACTAACACACAAGATACTTCTTGATCATAGGAATAGAATCCACAATTCACAATACCATAAATAGAGGATTTCATACTACACGTGGTTCTCAACATCTTATACATGAAAGGTAATGCATATAACATGAAAATACTTGCATGATTCCAATATCATGAGCATTCCATATCACAACAATAATACACAACAATTAGCATGGAATTCATGTAGAGTCATAAGGAATAGAGCATGGACTTGTCATTTAAGTTATATTTAGCTATAATACATGATTTCTAGTCCCTTATGTATTTTATCAAACACCTTTCAAGAACACCTTGTGGCATAGGCATATTCATCACATTAATTATTCAAACCACCTGAAATTCATATATTTTAATTTGCATGTCATCCTAATTTCATAAAAATACATAAATATTCAAACTTGGTAGTTGCATAATAATCAATCACACTAACATAATAACCACAACATAACTTCATGATTCATAGTTTAAAAGTGGGTTCTTGAACTCCACGGATGAAAGAAATTCGTGGATGAACACTACGCATACCTTAGATTGAAGATCCATGAAAACTAGCGGTGAAATTATCTTGAATCTTGAAAGAGATTTAATGTTTCTTTAAGGTTCTTGAAGATATTCTTAGGATTGTTCTTGATTTTTCTTGACTAGGGTTTAACCCCTATGGGAGATAATGTTTTTGTTCTTGAGGAGATGATCTTGAGATAAAACCCTAATCTTGTGGTTGAGAGTGTATGAGATAATTTTTGAGATGTTTAACTGAAGAAAAATAGGAGAAAGTTACATCCCTTGAGGTTTATAAGTCGTGGGAGGTGAAGGAAAAGAACAAAATATCCTTACGAAAACACTTCCCAATTGCTGAAAATCTTAGCTGACGACCATGGCTGAAATGTCATCAAATTTGTAATAAGTCATTACAAATGTCATCACTTGGGTGCTGGTTTCTTCCTAAGGCTGACGACATTTTTGATAAGTTGTCACACTTATGATAAGTTATCAGAAATGTCATCACTAGGGTCTGGATTCTGCCTAAGGCTGACGACATTTGTGATAAATTATCACACTTGTCATAAGTTATCAGAAATATCGGCACTTGGGGATAGATTCTGCCTAAGGCTGATGAGATTTGTGATATAAGTCGTCACACTTGTGATAAGTTATCAGCAAATGTCGTCAGTCAGTTTTCTAGGCTGACATGCTGAAGTAAAATAGGCATAACTCTTTGCTCCGATATCAAATTTAGGCTAAATTTGTATCGTTGGAAATCTAATTCAAATATATTTCCTTTGATATATAGTGGGTCCTCTAATTCAATATAAACAAGTAGTTATGGTTGATTGAAGTTGACCCATGTTTTGACGCTCACTAAAACTTGAACGATAGGAAATCTTTCAACTTGTCCTTGAGTTAGGGAACCTCTATGATATTAATTCATGCTCAAATAAATTTCCACACTACAAAATTGATTAACAAACTAAATATACATAGGATTCGAGGTTTTTAGAACATCTATGCATATGAATGATGGATTTTCATTCTTGTCCAAAATATGGGGTGTTACATAGCTACAGACTACAGATTTCAAATTTAAGATATAAAAGTGGACCCTTTTTACCTTTAGAAAATACGTTTTATAGACAGAACATTAGTATATCTTTCAAAACAAAATATTATGACTCACTAGATTTACAAAGTATGATTTGCTATTTATGATAACAAATTTCAGTTTTCAGATATTCTAGCATATGTGAGTCTCTTACATTTGGCGTGCATTATTTTACAAACTATGATGATGATTGATAGTATGATTTACTTATGCATTGACCCCCATATACTCAGTACATCCTCAAAGTACTGATCCACTACATTATCTCATAATGTATGTTTAGGTGCTTAGTTTCAACAGCATGAATGATTTTGAGCATCTCCATCTAAATTTCAACTGTTGGTAATTCCTCATAGTTTAGGGAATTACTCATTCAGTTTATTTTAAGCTTATCAATTTAGATGATTCAGTATTCTTTTCATACAGTTCAAGTTAGTTGGGCATTTGTCCTAGTGACTCTCTAGATAATAGTAGTAGAGTCTTGTCAGACTGCTAGTTTGCTTCAAATTTAGATTATTGTTTCTTCAGACCCATGAGATTAGTATTTTTTAGATGTTATATTTAGACACTATTCTGCATTCAGTATGATTTTGATATCTACATTTTCTTAATATGATATTTAGACTTAGTAGAAGAAAAATAGGGTTATCTTAAGGTTACTCGTAGTCTTGAGCACTCTGTGACATCTCGGGATCTATTTTTGGTGTGTTACATAAGCTCAAGGATAGTGATGCTATATTTGGGGGAGTAAATTAGTAGGCATAATTGGGTGTGCACAAAAGATGAGGTTGATAACTTAGGGAATATTTGAGTGGGAAAATTTTTATATATCGGTCAGAGGTCTAGGTTGAACTGATGGATTATGGGATAACTAACTAGAAGGATTTGGGTATGGATTTTTTACGAATATGTTGAATCCTAGGTAGCATCTGGGTAGATAAGGTTTTAAGTATAAGAGTTCTAAGTACCCCTAGTACATATCCATGGTGATATTTCTTAGAGTGGAGTGCTGTGATTATATGTTTAGTAAGACGGATAGTGAGGGTTGATCTAAAATTTTATCCTATTGGTGTGCTTCGATGGAGAGTCGGGGAGAATTTTCTCCTATTCTAGTGATTCTCTCCTATTTTGGTTAAAAAGGAACTCTACTAGTGTCATACGTCTTCTAATAGTGCTTATGTCTATGGCTCGTATTCCATATGTCGTGTATGTCCATGCTCCATCCCCTAAACCAAAGTCAATAATGGTTCTCATAAATCCAAGATTCCAAGTGTTCAAGCTCTATGTTATGACACTCATGATCCGTATATTCATGTCTTAGGTTATGCTTAGTTTCAAGAAATAATGACTTTAATCAACAATCCTCACCTTATTCCTTGCAAAGGATTCTCAGCTTTGTGTTATATTACCAATGATATATGAAGATATGTTTCTAATAGTGCCTAGTACTAAGGACTCATGCTCTGATATGTTATGTTGGAACAACCCTCTATATATAATCCAGTTTGTTTCTATAGAGTCCTTTGTATATATTATACCATGTCTTATTTCGCAGGTCTCATTTGAGTAGACCGACTAATAGGAGTCGTAATTGAGAAGCAACCCTCCTATTATTGATTTGTATACTTTTGTTCTATAGTGAACCTTCTTTTTGCTAGTATGGTATTGGCCATGGAAGTGTATTAATACAATAGAAATACTTGATGGATGATCTCTAATGTGAAAAAATCTGTCAGGTGGCTACTCGAGCTAAGGACATATATATCGGTGGTAGAGTAAAATGAACTCTTGCTATGTGAAGAAGGTAAGAAAGGGAGTTATGGCAAAACCTTTGTGATAGTAATTAAGTGCGGAAATCCATAAAGGAGGTATATACAGATGGCATAAATGGTATGATTGGTGGATATAAAAACCATGGTGTTATGTGGTTAGTACTCCTTGATTTAAGAGTTGAGGTTTCTTAACTGTAGTAATGAATGGGATTTACATTATTGGAGGGGTGTAAAGTATAGGGTCCTATGGGTTACACTAGCACCTTTCACTCTGATTTAGGATTTAACATGGCACGAATATGTAGCAATTCTCTAGCCTTGTATTTACTTATTTTGCATGGGAGTTTGGAGATTGAAATGGTGGAGGGTTGTATTCATAGTTTAAAGCTTAGTGGAGATTGTGGTTATATTTCATAGTTATTTGATCTGTTGTTTAGGAGGAAGGAGCTATATGGAAGGATGAACCGGACATCAAATCCAAATATATGTTCTTGTATCCCTCTCTGGATAATCGTGCATAAGGAATGTGTTTTTCGTAACCTCAGTTTTTTCTGACTTTGTTAAAGGAAATTGTGATTTCTTGATGTCGTTGTTTTTTTACTTGGTAAAAGGAAATTGTGATTCCTTAATGTATTTGTTTTTTAACTTTTTTAAAGAGAAGTCTAGTTGTTAGTTGTGTTAAATCGTGTATATTAGTACCTTGACTCATCATTCGAGGATGAATGATCCAAGTAGGGGAGATTGAAACACCCCAAGTGTTGGCATTGAAAATTTGTTGAGCCTTAAGCTTACTGCCCCGACAACGACTCACCTAACAAGTTGTAAGGAGTAATTATAGGTCATAGGACCTAGTTGTAATGTGCCCTGTGAGGGTTTTCTTAGTCATTGTCTTTACTACGACTACCATGTTATGAATTGTAAGGATTCTAAACGACTCATATAGTCCTTTCCATAAGGGAACCAGTGTAACACACAAAGCATTCTGTCCTGAGTACCACTAGGATAAAATAAGGTATAAGGTCCTTCTGTAACCAGAACATTATTGGTTGTTCGGAACACTGTCCATGCTATGACTGAGGGGAATGAGTCGTAGGGTAACCATATGAGTCATAGCGTCACCCGTAGTGATTGGGCCATGTTTTTAAGGCTTTTTACTGGGGGTATTTTTGACATTTCCCTTTTTCCCTAAATATAACCCACGACCTATAAGCCTTATTGAAACTTTACTTTCATCCATAACTCATCAAAGCAGATAATTTTCATCCATAACTCATCAAAGAAAACATTTTTGTCTCTAAAATATTCACTTAAGCAACAATAATTAGGGTTTCTAAGAAGTACATGAAATAGAACATCCAAAGACAAATTATCTCCATAATATTGGGTATTTTTGACATGTGATTGTAATGACCCGGTACGACCCCATATTCGTCACACGGTGCTTATTAAATCGAAGGACCACAAGCTAACCCATGAATGATATCTATTGTGGGAACTGAATAATAATATTGTAATTAATGCGAAAAATGGACTAAAATGCCATGAGGTTCAAAATATCTAAAATACTGATAAAAAATATAACATCTGTAAAACTAAATACTATCTAAAACTCTAGTCCGAAAAGCCTATAAATGAATTTATCTAAAAATGGAGTTGATGGGCAAATCCCCCAACTAACTCCATCTACTGAACTACTACGTCTACTGAAAATATGAAATAATAGAATATCTTCGAATGATGAGGACTCACTACTAAATCCACTGCAGCTCGCTGAATCTAAATCTATAATGCATGATCGAGAATCTGAGCATCAGAACCAATGATATAAAACATCATAGCGCAAGAAAGTATGCGTCAGTACGTGGGAATATACTGGTATGCTAGATGAGGTAAGGATGAATAAAAGGGTTCATATGCATAAACAATAACTGATTAAATGATATATAATAATTGAATATGAGAGTACATGGATAATCTGAACTGCAGCAAATACTGAGTATGCAATACTATGTGTTTATATACATGATGTAACTGAGCTTTTATAAAGCTAAGTACTGAATTTTAATGAACTAAGTAATTGATATCTAAGTTATTGATAACTTAATTACTAGTTCTTAATTGACTGTGTCTGACAGTCTTGATTTTGTAGAACTGAACTAAGTTCCCTACTCAAGACCGAAAATAAAATTGAAACTTTGGAAGGTAATCATCTAACCGACATGCCGTAAATCTGAGATGATATGGGTCCAACCTGACACCCAGTTGGAAGGGTGATAATATCTTTCCATGGGTACTAACACTAGAAAACTAGGATACAAAGCCTAACTGTCGGGTGACACCTGGGCGAAGCTAAGCCTAATCTAACGGGTGACCCCTGGGAGGTAGTGAAGACTAGTCTGATGGGTGACTCCTCATCCTTAATGGCTATGCAGTTCTGGAGTACAAGGACTGCTACTAAAAACTCTTTCTATATGATAGGGAACCCATCATCCCTGCACTCGCTTGGTGCTAAATCCTACTCCCAACTGAAAGACACTAAACTGAGTAGGATAAAAGGGACTATACTGTGACCGAGTTTACTGAGTCTTCCTGAGTTTTGTAACTGACTGAGTTTTACTAAATTCTGTAACTAATTGAGAGTACAACTATTCGTAACATGATGGATACTATTCTGTAACTAACACTGGGTCTAGGTAAACAGCTAAATTGTCGGGTATTAAATACCCTTAGGACTTATAGCAGGAAAAGTAAAGCAAACATAATCTTGAATAACATAACAATGTTCACTTTGCCATAATTCATTCATAGAGACATTTTATCAAACACTTGTAATTCATTAACTTGTACATGAATGGGATCACATAATAACATCTCATGATTCCTTTATCTACTTCACATAGGCATTTTAGCAAATACTTGGGGAGCATGAGTATTTCACATGATAATGGTCATCACATAAACATCATGAATACATTACTTAATTTCAAATAAAAGAGTTTAGCATGTAATTCATATAATTCTCCCTAAATACAATTCTATTTTTAATGAATCATATCATAATCATGGATTGCAAACCAAATTAACATCACAGATGCATTAATCACTTTGTACGTTCAAGGGATTATTAAGATAATCATATATTCATCACACATGTTATTTAATTTCATGAAACTTGCATTTAAATCATGGATTAGAACCAACTAATATCACGAACATGAATTCTATCTAAATCAAACATGGAAATCAAAAATCCTGAGATCTTGTAGGTTTAAAAAAAGGGATTCTTGGACTCTATGGGTGAATGGAACCCATAGATAAACATATAACATACCTTAATTTGTGAGATTCTTAAAGTTCTTGAAGGATTTCTTGGGCTTGACCTTGATTTCTTGAACTAGGGTTTCTGCCTCTTTAGAGAGAATGATTTTCTTCTTGAGAGAAAGTGAGGAAAAATGACATAATAGGGTATTTAGGGCATAATTTTGTGTTTAAAGGCTGATATGGGTCATGGAAAAAGAACCTATTGCCCCTAGAAAGTTTTTAATTTTCATCACTGAAAATCCGAGTTGGGCACCTGGCACGAAGCGGTGCTATCACGCCTTGTCACTGGAAACCACCGATTGGGAACTGGGCTGATTGCATGATGTAGCACCATCGCGGAGCCTCACTTGAGAACTTTCCCTTTGGGGCGATGTGCCATGATCGTGGAGTCACATTGGAAAGTGACAATTGGAAAAAATTCTAGTGGTGCGATGCGGTGGTATCGTATTGTCTCACTGGAAAATGACAAATGCCATTTGGACTGCCTCCGCAACATGGTAGAGTACTTGGTGATACACTATCTTACTAAAATGGCTCTAACTCTTCACTCGGGTGTCGGATTTGGGAGAATTTGGTATCGATGGAAAGCTTATTCAATAACCACACAATGAAAGTGTATAAAAGTTCCACATGTATAAAAGTGTATTCATCTTTAAACCAAGTCTTTGGCACTTTTGGGATAAATTTAAGATAGATAAATGTACGAGGTGTTACGATGACTCTACCCTTAAAGTTTTTTTTCTTAAATCATTATATTTAAATGATTATTGATGTGAAATTAAATGCGGGTTTAGACATGGGTTGAGGGTTTCGACATGGTTGTCTCTTAAAATGTTTTCCCATGATTTATTATGCATTGTTTATACTTTATTAATGGTTTTAACTAGTGGGTGCATGAGTTTAGCTATTATACTAGATGATTGTGATCTCCCCCATTTTTTGAATAATGATAATAGAATTAGTAACAACCTCAACCTAATATTGTGAAATTGGTTTTGAATGTGAAAATTATGCATATTAAACTATCATTGAAACTAGTTGAAAGGAATAAGGGGCCTATTGAAACATAAGTGAGTTTGAGACCCAAATTCATTCAATATGTGTGAGTGTCGAATGAGTAAATATTTTTAAGTCCTTTTGGTCGATGAGATAGAGTCCCAGATAGCAAAGTAGTTGACATGGATGATAATGAACTTGCAAGTGATATTGCTATGATGATACGAACGGAATTCCTTAATAAATAATTCGTTTACGTCTTATATGTTTTAATTAGGCTTAAAAGAGGGTTATGTCGCTAGGTCATGAAAGTGGAAGTTCCGAGGGACAAACACTGGAGACCGCATTTGCCGACGCAGAGGTCTAATCGACCTGGGTGTCGAGTCACCTTGATTATGACTAGGGATGTTCAAGTCCCCCTTATTATATGATTTCTAGGTTCGAGTTCCCCATATTGCATTACATCATCGGGTTATTAAATCACCCACTATATTATTTGAAGATTTGAGTACACCATGCATAGATATAAGATTATTCTCTAGTTCGTGCGGCTACACACACCGGGCCTAACTAGTAGGAGAGAGTTAGGTCCCATAAATCCCGTGGGTACTATGTTATGATGGTTAAGCTACACAATCAAGGTTAAGGTTTAAAAGTTCATGCTAAGCCTCGTTCCTTTTCTCGGCATATTATTTATGTATTTATATGATGTTGTTCACAAGGTTTTGAATTGGGCTTGATTTGGCTTTATTTTATCCTCTATCCTTGAGTTACATACTAGTGCTCAATCCACTATCTTCAGATACTTTATCCCCACATGATGTAGGTACTAGAGATACCATTACTTTTCCTATATAACGTTAGGTTAGGTGGATTGGCATGGTTCATCGGTCGTTGATTGTGAAATGGTGAATTTATTTTATCTTGAAGACATAGAGATTTCATCAGTTTCCATTCTTACATTAGAATTGAGATTTTACATTATCATTATAATTATAATTGTCATTGTCAGGCTTGTGGTCATGTCCCAACACTTTATTGATTTTAGTCATTTTTAGAAGGTTTTGTGGATTACTGTGGACTTGGGTGATATTGGTTGGTTGTTTTTGGTAGATTATATTCTATAGACAAGTCGAAAATTCCTTGAGCTTATATTATGCTATCATTTTATATTTTTGGAATTCATCCGATGTTGGGGGTATTGTGTTCTGTTTGGTTAGGTGCAAGGGGTGGTCTCCTGTCTGCGTTGGACTTGAGATACCTATCACGACAAGTCCCTAGTTTGGGTTGTGTATGATAAAATGCAAGATAACCATAAACTAATTCAAGGTACGAAAATAAACCCGGATCATCTCCAACCTTTTTGAACAATATAAGTTATTAAACTAGAGTAACAATATAACATAAGTCATCACACATAGACATCATCTTTAGAACATAATAAGAAAGTAATTCAGTAAAATAATGCGTCATAAAGCATTCTCACAAGCAAACATAGTTACAAAATTGGATCCAATATGACAATTGGTGCCAAAAAGTAAAGATCACATAATAGCATCCTATATGACTAGAGAGTATACTCAAGATAAGAATAAGGCAATCAATCAACATCATAGAAACCTTCATCATCTTATAACCATTATTACACAATTATCGTCAAATAGCCATTTACCAATATTTTGCGATTCACCAACATTAGACCATATACTCCCATTTCATAGTATTATTTCCCTTTTAACAATCACAACATCAACATATACTAGTCATTAATTACTATTTAACCATGTATTATTAACTAATCTATTGGACTACTAGTTATCATATAACGTCAAATCATCATTCAACAACAATTTACCACATAGCCATAAATTATATATTATTAGTTATCCATCAACTATCACTAGTATCATCTATTATAAATTATGATTTGTTATGAACCATCATTACCAACTAAACCTCTTCTATCAACTAGTAATTATTAGCCACTTCAACAAAGATCCACCGCTAGTCCTCATTTATGTCTAATCATCAACTATACAACTTTTATCACATTCGGACTACAACTGGCACCCCTACTTTCAACAACATACCAAAATTTCTATAAGAATATATAACAGGCATATTATTTGTCATACATAGGGTTATCTAGACTCGAACTGGTATATGTACATTTAGGATCATCAATATAATCATCCTCCGGCCTTGTCGGGTATCAATGCATCAGCATAATCATCCTACGACCTGTCGGGTATCACTATCATCACAACATCCTATTGCCTTGTCGGGTATCAATATCATCATAGTATCCTTCGGCCTTGTCGGGTATTATCATATCATCATAATATCCATAGGCCTTGCCGGGTATTATCATAACATCATATCTCCCGACTTTGTCGGGTATTATCATATCATCAAAATATCCTTAAATATTGCAAAATATCATCATAATATCCTCCAGTCATGTCGTGTATCAATGCACATATATAATCATAATCAGTAACAAAATAAAAAGCATAAGTATTCATATAATCAAAATTTATGATTCCATGCATAAATAATAGCATAATTTTTCCAATAATATATAAGCATGAATTCTAACATAGTCATGGGACAATTTCTAATGTGATCATCAGGAATGTTTTCTAGTATGTTTATAGTCATAGGCAATATCATGGGAAAAGACTCATTAATAGACTATTCAATGGCCTATCATTAGCATAAACATAGTTAATCAATATCTTGGGCAATAACTAATACATAAAATCATCTATGGCTCATTCATAGCACAGACAATAATATAAATATGATCTTAGGCACTATCATAGTCAAGATGTCATTAAATAGTATATTCGG
Organism: Capsicum pubescens; assembly: GCA_030864215.1. Taxonomy (NCBI): domain Eukaryota; kingdom Viridiplantae; phylum Streptophyta; class Magnoliopsida; order Solanales; family Solanaceae; genus Capsicum; species Capsicum pubescens. The sequence continues at coordinate 192,315,418 of CM061543.1, read as the reverse complement.
TAGCCCGATCAATAACCAGAACATTAGCATAATTAATAGCTCATCATGAGCATAACTAATAAATCATAACTATGGTTTAATCATTTGGCATTACTTCTAACATCATGAATACTAACCAACAAGTACCAACGTTTATCAATATTGCCTCAAAAGGGCATTCACAAGGCATTAATAAGTGTATAAGGGTCTAATGAGAACTAACCATCAATTTTGACTTAAGGTGGGTCAAAGAACCCACTTTTAAATCTCCTAAATACATTCCAAGTCAAAATTTTCCCTATACTCGGCCAAGGTATCTTAATTAATTCTTAGATAAATAACAAGCCACCATTAATCCTAAGATAGTGATTTTTCACAAGTACTTAAACTAAATCCAATGGAACTAACACGATTTTATTAGTCTAAGAAACTAAGGAGAAACTTAAACTAAGCAAGAATAATTAGAGAATTCTACTTAATTTTTGAAAAATAAGGCATTATCTTGCTTACCATGAGTAATGAAGTGTAAAGCACTAAGGTTCAAGGCAACGAGCTATGTACTTCACACTACGGGTTCCATTTATCCCAAATGATCCAACAAAACCCAAATCTTGCATTTTATCAATCAAATACCTAAAACCAATCCCAAGTCCAACACAATATAATAGGAATACTATGACATAATTCAATCTAACAAGGAATAAACTTAGCATACTTTGATGTTGAAGAAAGCTCAATGATCTACTAAACCTTCATTTTTCCCTTTCCATAAGACTCCTTAAGATCTCAAGCTATCAAAAACACATTATACTTATAAATATGACTATATCTATACCCATATTGTACCATTGTGCTTTGGGTTAAAAAATCAACCCAAAAACCCTATTTGGGTCCCTCTTGCAAAAATCACATTTCCAAAACCAACCCAAAATAATATCAACCTCAAGGAATCATTAATTTTATAAATGGGTGAAAACCAAGATAATTTGGGTCTAAAATAACGTCGTAAAGGTTTTGGTGCTTTGAGAAAATAATCAAGAAAAATCACAAAAAGGGTGAATTCTTACCTTAAATAAGTGATAATCATGAAAATAGATGTTAATCTATCTTTGCAAAATAACACAAGTTTCAATTTTTATATAACATACTATTTTAGAATTTTGGCTCTCAAGACAAGAGTGATAATGGACAAAAATCGCGGACCAATGTGTTCTTTTGTACCCAATCCAAACCCTCATAAGTGGCTATCGTGTTCGACAGGAGTGTGATTACATACCTCCCGAATGTTAAGGTTTTCATAATAGAAAGAGGACTTTGTAAATCATGCTACCTCCTCTAAATAAAAATTTGCAATTATGTCCCTGGCTGGCGATCACGGGCACACTAGATAGCAGCTGAAAACATTAATAAATTCAAAGTTATGATTATGCCATCAAAATTATTTTGGAATCCCCATATGCAAACAAAATATATGATCATAAAAAATTTAACATTTTGGACTCAATGGCGCAATTGTATTTTCCATCTGGGATCATTTTGACCAAATATGGGTCCCACACCTATATCTTATTTTCTTAACTTTCTGACCAATAAGTCAGAAAGAGCTCGGGTTCCTCGTGACCCAAACAAATGGTATAACTTTCCTAAAATGGATATTTCAGAGCTTTTGGAATAGTCAAAATTTTCATATGAGCTTTGGAACCAGCGAAGACTTTAAAATAGGAAATTGACTTTAAAAACCAAACAAACTGCCCGATGAACAAACTGTCAGTCTCAATAAGTCATAAATTACTTGGGGTAGCTATGGAAAAGCTTTAATATATTAAATAAGTGTAAATATGGAAAATGTGTTTAAGGGTCATTACACCCGAGCACCTGATCAAAGCCTGTTTTGGGCTTGACAAAAATCTTATCTATGACACCTTATAGGACCGCTTAAGTGCCTATTGGGAAACTTTAGCACCCATGGACTGGTTTAGTAGCACTATTCCATTGTCATTGGTGTGATTTAGTGCCTAATAGTCGCTAAAGTAGTGCCTGATTTAGCCCAAGTGGGGCCACCTTAGCAGCACCTATAACTTTCTGCCAGACTGCTAAACTAGTTATGATGCTGCTTAAGCGGTAGGCTCTTTAATGGCCAGGTGTCCTCTTTGGAGACACCTGTAGCCCTTTTAATACAATTTTCCACCTAAATTTGTTGCATATATTATAAATCCCGTATTTTAGGATAGTACAAAATCGTCATTTCTATGCGTAGATGATCCAAAAGCCATAAATCCTATGCAAATTTGGCATGTTAATCAATTATGTAGTGTTGTAACCTATTTGAGCATGAATTGACATCTTAGAGGTCCCTTAATTCAAGGAAGAGTTGAAATCTTTCCTATCGTTTGAGTTTGAGTGAGCGTCGAAACTTGGGTCAACTTCAATCGACCATAACTCTTTGTATATAATGAATTATAGGTCCTACTATATATCAAATAAAAGATATTCTAATTATCTTGACAAAGATATAAATTACGCCAAAATTTGATACCCGAGAAAAAATTTATGGCCATCTTTACGACATAGACAGTAGCATCGCGTGATTAGCGTACAACGCACGCACCCAATTTCCAGGATCTGTTTTCGCATTTTTAAGGGCAAAAGTGATATTTTCCACCCCCTATTCTGCCATAACATAGGATTAAATCTCTCAAAATTCAAAATAAGTTCATTCTCTCTCAAAATCAACAAGAGTAATTCTTATGGTTTCAACCCAAAGATCAATATATCTTAAGATTTCACTGTGGATTTTTAATAATTCTTTGAGATTCGGAATCTCCATTACAAGGGCTACAAGAAGCACCGATTAATTGTTCGAATAGCATCCCTAAAGAACGAGTTCATTCAAGAGTCATAAATTAAGGTACGTGGGGTTTTCCTAAAAAATTATGGGCAAAAAAACCTTCTTTAATTCATGCTAAAAATTTAGAAATCATGATTTTATGGAAAGGTATTGTATTTTACCATTACTAGCATGATTTAGAAGCTATAATTAGTATTGTTTGGTCTTTAGGCCTTCCCTCGAAATGATTTGAAATCCTAAGTATATTTATGTATGTGTTTTAATGTGATGTTTGAATTGAGAGCATGACTCACATGAAATCCCTCTTTTGATATGATTTATCCCATTTTTCATATGATATGGATTGTTTTGAAGTGCATCTTTAAAAACATGATACAAAATGTATTGATTTATACTATGACATAAATATAATTTTTGAATTAAAAGAGAGGGTTGTTTGTATTGATAAATATTGAATATAAATATCTAATGGAAAGAGTTGCATGGTTTGACAAAGATTTCAAGACCACCACATTGTTATTGAAAGAATGATAATCCTTGCATAGTTTTGACTTGTGCTTTCGGAACATGAAATCTCTTATACTATTTGCATGTTTGGGTGGTCTGAATTGATTTTTTTATGAAAGAATCATGCATGATGCATTATGGCTCAAAAATAGGACTTGCAAGTCTTAGTGTGACGACACCAACACAGATAATGCCATGTTAATTCAGAACATAATAGAATGCATGTTTGAAATCAGATTTTCAGATTTTGAAACTAGAATGCTGTATATTTTAGAACAGGCTAAAATTAGTCTTAAAGAGAGATTAGATGGTTCCCCAAAGAAGGCACGAGTTCAAATAACTCATTGCCTAAAATCATGATTTGTCAATCCGGGTATATTATTTTACGCTGGCCTAGTGCGTTGTGGTGCATTAGACTCAGACACTCCAACCCTTGCGGCACACTTGGGTTGAGGGCTTCCCCGCCGAGTCAATGGTTGATTCCATATATCTTGTGGAATGTCAGACTTGTAGGAGAGTGCCACCTAACTCAGAAGTAATACAAAGAATAAAATTGCATTGACAGAGAGGTTTTGTGTTTTTAAAATACGCATGTATTTTGAAATTATATCTTTCATGATGTTTATGACTAAATATCAACTATTTTATTTTTATAAAAGTTTATTTTTTATTTTTTAGCATACCAGTATATCTGTATTGACCCCCCTCCATTCCAGTTTCCGAGGCTCAATCTAGGGGTCTCGATAAGCAGTAGATTTTCTCCAGGCAAAAGTGCAGAGTCCCGTGGTGAGCCTTATATATTTAAAAATTCCTAGATACTTCAATCATTTATCATTAGTATGATTTGATCTACTAGGGGCCTTGTCCCAGTTTTCAGACAGCTGGGTGTTTGCATATAGTACAGATTTCGCAGAGTGAGTCAGATATCGTTTGGATGTTTTTTTGAATTGCAACTTTCATTATGATTTGAATTCTTATTTAGTGACCACGTTTCCATTTCATTATATATTTCCACATTATTTTTTTATGAATAGTGTATGTGATTATAAGTTAGAAGGGCGTCCGAGCCTTCATTGTTCGGGATGCTCATCACAACTAGGGCCCCGATTTAGGTCATGACAAACTTGGTAGAAAATCATGGTTCATGGTCCCAGGGTGTCTGCAAAATTATGTCGGGTATATTCTTGTTTACGGGTGTGTAGTGCGCCACACTTATAGACAGGAGGCTACTATGCATTTAGGAATGTCTCTCTTTCTTCATGTTCTAGTTTGTTCTATGGAGTCAGAATGTTCCTCTTACATACTCTAATTCGTGCTATAGTGTCACCCATACGAAACTAAAGTCATCCTAATTTTTTTCATACTTTGACATGCTCAGATATGTCTCATTATTGGAGTAATTCAAGTGCAGAAGTTTAGAGTCTAAATGGTATGGTCCTTTCTGATTAAGCTATCTAAGAGTTTAAAATTTGTGCAAGGACTTGAGAAGAGTCCTTTAGTGCTCCAAGGTGTATTGATTCTAATGGGAACCTTGATTCTGATGAAATCGTATTTTTCAGCCTAAATATTAAGTGTTTTCAGTCCTTTTCAAAATTTATGTTGCAGACGTCATGCTTCAAAGGGAATGATGTGTAGCCGAATGTTGGAACTTTATTTCTACTCGAGTAGTAGTATAAGTTAAAGTAACGGTGTCATAACCTATTGAAGGTGATATTGGACTAAGAAGTTGGTGACGTAAAGTTGTAAAGTTAGAAATCAGAGTGAGGGTGACTTTTGTATAGATAAATGTGTTTAGTTGAATAACTGATGTTTGAGAATGATTTACCATTTTATAGTGATAGACTAATGTGGTAGCTAGTAGCATGTGTGGATTGTATGGTAGTCTATGGGGGAAGTGTTTGACTCTGATTTTTTTTATTTATACAGAGTAAGATGTGTATTCTTAGATCATTGAATGTTGTGTGTCAAGTTTCTATCTCTTATAATCTTGTTATCATTGTGTTGTTGAAAACGAAAGTCTAGTGAAGCCGTGTAGGGCTCTTTCAATTCACTAGCATAGTTTCCTTGTCATTCATCTCATTTCTTGTTCAAAAAAAAAAATCAAAGTCTAGTGGAGCCGTGTGGAGACTATTTCAATTCACTAGCAATTTGTTATTAATCTTGTTGTTCTTATGTTGGTTGGAACTGGGGTTTAGTGGCGTAATGGCAAGAAAAGTGGTAAGGGTGATTTATTGAATATATGTACCCAAATTTTTTTCATGAGATTGAGTTGGTAATGAAGTGATACATCCATGTGTGTTAGTTTAGTAGAAGGTAAGGTAGAGAAAGAGTTATTAGTTAAGGTGAATTGTTGTTTACTTGAGGTATAAAAAAATTGTTGACGGTGTTTATTATGAAATAAAATTATAGGTTATTGATGAAGGTACTTGGTGGATGAGTGGTGTTAATTTAGATGCCCCTGAGGTTGTAAGAGGGAGTTTAGTTAGGACTTATAGAGCTATGAAGTAAGTTTAGTTGTATGAAACGGGTAGATAGTAATGATGTGTAGAAGGAGGATGAGTTAATTGATTGTAAATAAGATAGATCATAAGATTGTGATTGATCCTTACTGTTATGAAGTTTTGGCGGATTAATGTTTTAAAATGTTTGGCATGTAAGAAAATTGTGTGTAGTTGTGGTTTATCATAGCTAGAACTAGACACTAAGTTGGAATAGTAGATGATGATCAATGTGGATATAATGAATTGATGTGGTGGGGGATAGTTGTGTGAAAGTGATCTAGTAGGCTTGAACAGCGTATACAAGTGCTTAATTTTATTTGATTCATAATCAAGTTTGATGTTGTAAGTATGATGTAGAAGTACGCCCAAGGTGCTATTGGGCTTCATTATTTTCAAGGATCATTTCATGTTGTGTGGTTAATAGTATCATTGAGTTGCTAGGTGGAGAAAGACTAGTTAGATAAGATGATATGTTCTTGATAAATAAGTTATGAAGTTATGATTAATGATGTTGAGCCTTTTTGTATAATCTTGATTCTCATGGTTTAGAAATATAAGTTTGCAGGCATGATGCTGGTAGACTATGACCGAAGTGGTATGGTTCGTCAAAGGTTTGGAGATATCCATGTTTAGTGCTAGAAGAATCTAAGTCGGCGAATGTTTAAGCTATTATATAATGACTTTTTGGGATATAAAACCTAAGGGTTGAATCTTAGAAGGAGGTATTAGCATTGGCCGTTATAAATAAAGATACCATCTTACAGGGTAAGTTTAGTTTTATGTGTATTGTTATATCCCCGACTCTAGAGTAAAGTAATTTCAGTTTATACCAGAGTGTATATAGTGGTTCATAGACTTAGAGTAATGGCTTAAATATAAGGGAGAGATGATAGAACGAGTAACCAAGTCAAGTTTTCAGATGCTAATAGATGTGCCAATAAGTTGTGGAATTGGCCTTGAGAAAGAATGATGTTCATTCTATTCTTATTTCAGCAGTTTACTTAAGTTATTCCGATACATAGTCATGCGTTATGTTTTATCTTCATGATCACAACTCGTATTCATGTATCTGATAAGGAATCATGTACTCTCGTAGTTCCTAGTATGATGAGTGCCTAGTTTGTTCAGCAGTCAGAATCACTTTCCGTAAGTTATGAATTCCAAAAATTCAGGTCATGTAGTTCATGAATCTTGTGCACATGTGATACTATTAACGATCAATGAAAATTCAGATTTATATCAGGTACATCCTCAGATTAGATCTCTTTAATGAGTCCATTCCATGAGTACTCTACTCCTCATGCCTCATTAGGGTATCAAGTTATGCTTAGTACTCCCCTAATGTTCCAGATCCCGATATTCCAATCTTTCAGTGACCTTTTCCTTTAGGTCGAGATAGTGATGATGAACAGTTGTCTAGATGGGAAAGAGTAAACATTTCTTGTTGATGAAAGATGGTTCTATGCTTATTTGAATTAAGGCAGTAATTGTGGGGTAAGATTGAGGCCAAGTCTTTGATACATGTCAAGGTTAGTTGAAGTTTTAGGTGTTATATTTGGGAAAAATTGTTGTGTTCTTGTTTTATGTAAGTCTATAAATTGAAAGAATTTTGAGGTGAAGTTTCGTGTATGGCTTGGTTAGTTAAGGATATTTTATGTGTATCATCTGAATAGTGCAGGGAAGTTGTTATGTATAGAAGTATTAGAGAATATGATAAAGATGCTTTATGAGTGTTTGCTTAGAAATACATATATGGGTATGAAGATAGGCTTGAATGTCATGTTTGTATACATACGTATGGATGCTTTAAGTGTTTATGAATGTCTAATATGAAGTTAAAGGTGATTACTGGAGTGACAATAACAATTATGTAGGAGATGAGGAATTGTTAAATGCAGGGTGTACTGAATTCATGATTGAGGCTAGTACTACAGTATTATATCATGTGTCTTGTGATTTTGAGTTAGGCTTGAAGATGATTAGGGAATTTAGTTCAATTTAGACATTTGTATATGTAAATATCAGCGGCCATGTGAGAAAAATAAGTGGAATCAATGAGCATGGTGTTTAAGGGGAAAGTATAGTTGAGAGAGTATTTTAGAAGTGTGGCTAATCTTGAAACTAAGAAGTTGCATTTCCTAAGATTTGGTAATTCTATCCTAGTTTGCGAGTTATATGTCTATATTCCATGATATAGAGTAGTGTCATTGTTGTGATTCCTTAGTTTGATATCTTGTGTTACTCATGTCAGAGATTCTTTGCTCCCTAATGCTACTAGGACTTCTTTAGAAAGAGTGTTGAAGAGATACTCCAGTAAAGTATAAGTGTGAGAATAATTCAGTTTAATAGTCAGGCTGACAAGTTACTGTGGTTTTCCACCTTTTCACCCAGTCCTACTATCCGAAATCCAATACGTATGACCATCCCAAAAGATAATCTATTCCATCTATGTAAGTTGTGAACTCAGTTCATGTAACACCCCAAAATTTCATCCCGAGATGCCACACGGTGCTTAGGGATACACGTAGCCCCAAGCTAACCCTCGGAGCTAGATACTACCTCAAGGAATTCAATTCCACAATAGTCATGCACAACAAAGAGATATACCCCATCGGGTTCAAGAGAAATAATGGAGAATACTAGACTGTACAACCAAAATATATTGAATGTCTATACATACCAACCCTCTAGTCTGACAAAGCCTCTATACATCAAAATCAAGGAGCCATTGGGACAAACCCCAAATTGACTCAAACAGTACTAAAAGCCATAACAATAGAACACTATCACAAAAAATATAGACATGGTCTTCGAACCATGAGGACTCACCACTGAGGGAACATAGTTGAGGAACTCGGCCTCTGGACCACAATTATCAATATCAATCCTACGGTGGCACGTAGTTTTGGGGAAATACCACATTTCCCTCTCGGTGCTAAATAATACTCCGAGACACAAGCTCAGAACGTGTTTGGAAATCCACCACAAACATCACAAGGTTCTATCATGAAGACCAAATCAAATCTATTTCTCATTTATCAAATCATAATCAATATGTGGATTCCTAACTCGACTCAAATCAAATTAATCTTTCTCAATATCAAATTGTATCAATTCATTAAATCATGGCAACATCAATATCTTTGAAGAAATATCAAGACTCATTGTAACAACTCAGTCTCATGAATCAATATACTTAATAATCCAATTTGTCATAAGGAAGCTTAAAGCTTGACACATATCTTGAAATCACTTGAAATATCAATTTATGGTAGAAATATGAAATTCACAATATTAAATATCAAGTCATTACTTGGGAATAGTAAAATAATCATGTAAAACAAAGCTTGAACAATTTATATTCTCATAATCTCATGATGAAGTAATTTGGGTATAAACTCACTTGCAAAATCATATAAATCCATGATAGAAATCAAAGCTTTGGGCACAAGAACGAAAGAATTGTTGTTGTTCAAAACCCCACATACATTAATCTTTGAAATTAGATGAAGTCTAGTGCTTAAGACTCTATCCGCAATTGTAATAAATGATTCTTGAAGCCGACACTATGAGGAACTTGATTCTTGAATAAATCTTGAAGATTTATGGTTGATTTTTGGAAGATTAAATTTTCTTGATTGAAACCCTAATATATATTCTTAAGAAAATTGGATGAGAGAATGAAGAAACTAGGGTTTGGATGGAGATTCTCATATTTACATAGGCCTCCAAAAGATGGGAAAATACCAAAATACCCTTGCAAAAAACGTCCCTTAATTGCTGAAAAAAATAGCTGATGACATTCATGACAAGCCATCAGGCTTGTGATAAGTCGTCACAAAATGTCGTCACGAAATTTCCAGGCTGACACGCTGGAGTAAAATGGGCATAACTCTTTGCTCCAATACAAGATTTAGGTGAAATTGGTACCGTTGGAAAGGTAATTCAATTATCTATCTGTTCATAGGTCATGAGATCAATAATTCGTATTTTAACGATAGATATACTCATTTGAAGTTGAATATGGCAATATCCTTCCCAAGAATTCAATCGGTAAGGAATGTTTTGATTCACCTAATCGCTGGGACATCTTTGAGGCCTTAATACACATCACCCTTGATTATAAAACAACCAAAGCACTATAATTTACTTCTCGTGAGCTTGAGTCATGGTTGCATTATTGGTTAGAGTCTCAGGGTATTACAATATCTCCCCCTTGGAAACATTCATCCTCGAATATTTCCAAATAGGCCAAGAACAAGAGAAAATGAGGATGTATAGATGGAATGACTCACTCAAAGGGCCTACTTTACTCTATACCTTCGGATACCATACAAAATGCACAAATTCGTGATGGAAGTAGATACACAGCTGAATATTTAATAAGAAGGGGGCGGAACTAAGAAAGAATAGTACCTTCTGCTCGCTCCGAACTCACAGCAAAGAGGTGCGGGTACTTGGATCGCATATCAGCTTCGGCTTCCCAAGTAGCACTCTCATCAGATTGATTTCACCAAAGCACTTTAACCAAAGGAACTTCTTTATTCCTTATCCTACGGATATGAAAATCCAAAATGTCAACCGAAAACTCCTCAAATGAAAGGCTATCCTGAATATCCAAGCTTTCGGAAGGATCAACCACGATAGAATCACCAATAAACTTCTTAAGAATAGAAACATGAAATACCGGATGAACGCTAGAAAACTCCGCGGGTAACTCAACCTCATATGCTACTTTCCCAACACAACTTAAAATCCTATACGGACCAACATAATGAGGACTAAGCTTTCTCTTCTTCCCAAATCTCTTCACCCCTTTCATGGGTGAAACCTTCAAGTACACCAAATCATTAACATTACACTCAAGATCTTTCCTTCTCACATCCGCGTATGAATTTTGACAACTTTGAGCGGTCTTCAATCTTTCTCGAATCAACTTAACTTTTTCCGTAGCCTCGAACACAACATCTGGCCCAATCACAGCTGCCTCTCCTACTTCAAACCAACCTATAGGCGATCTACATCTTCTCCCATACAAAGCTTCGAACGGGTCCATCTGAATACTAGAATGGAAACTATTGTTAAACGCAAATTTGATCAATGACAAGTGCTCATCCCTACTACCTTTTAAATCAAGCGCACATACCCTCAACATTTCTTCTAAAGTCTGAATGGTCCGCTCAGCCTAGCCATCTATTTGCAGATGGAAAGAAGAACTTAGATGATCTTGGGTACCGATACCCTTCTGAAAATCCCTCTAAAACTGGGAAGTAAACTGAGTACCTCTATCAGAGATAATAGCCAAAGGAACTCCATGAAGTCAAACGAATTCTCGAATGTACAATATAGCATAATCCTCAGTTGTATAAGACGAATACACTGGCAAGAAATAAGTTGATTTAGTCAACTGGTCTACAACAACCCAAATCGAATCATGATGACAACGAGAAGGAGGCAAACCAATTACGAAATCCATATTCACTTCTTCCCACTTCCAAGTAGGAATGCTAAACTCTTGCATTACACCACCGGGCCTTTGGTGCTCTTCCTTAACCAGTTGACAAGTAGAACACTTTGCCACAAATCCTGCTATGTCTTTCTTCATACCGTTCCACCAATAGATTTCCCGCAAATTGTGGTACATCATGGTAGCACCGGGATGAATAGAATATCACGCGCCATGCTCTTCAGCCATAATTCTCTACCTTAGATCATCAACATCGGGAACACACAATCTACCATGCAATCTCAACACACCATCTCCCCTTTGGGAGAAAACCTCTACCTTTTGGTCCTTAACTTACTCTTTCAGTCTGACCAAACTAGGATCCCTGTCTTGCTTCTCCTTTACCTCCGAGACCAAAGAGGACTCAGAACTACTCAGAACTTACATACTCCCTTTAGAGGATTCAAGTAATCTAACACCCAACCTAGACAAATGATGCACATCACAACCCAATTATTCCTTATCATTCTCTACATGAGCTACACTACCCATAAACAACCATCTAAGAGCATATGCCACAACATTGGTCTTCCCTGGGTGATACAACACACTTATATCATAGTATTTTAGCAACTCTAACCATCTTCTTTGTCTAAGATTCAACTCCCTCTGAGTAAAAATATGCTGCAGGCTTTTGTGGTCAGTAAACACATCAACATGAACACCATACAAATAATGTCTCCAGATTTTCAAAGAAAAAACTATAGCTTCTAATTCAAGATCATGGGTTGGGTAATTGTCATGACCCGAACTAGGGCCTGGCCGTGACGGACATCCCAAACCGTGAAGGCCTAGAACGCCCTTCTCTATCTGGTAATCATGCACAACACTCATATAATAAAGAAGATGCAGAAACATAGAAAGCTACGAAAACATGGTCAAATTCTAATATCAACATAAGTATGGAAAACTGTAGTGCAACTATAGCTAAATAACATCTGACTCAGTCTGCGAAATCTCTACTATATGAAAATATGATAACTGTTTGAAAACTGGGACAAGTCCCCCAGTAGACCAAAAAAATAATAATGGTCATAATATGAAAGAAGGGCCTTCTGGAATAGAGAAGTCTCACCAACTGAACACTACAAACTCTATCTGACGAATCTACTGCCTTTTCTGGACCCCTAGATTGAGCCTCAAAACCTGGAGGGAGAAGGGGGGTCAATACAGATGTACTGGTACACAAAGTATTCCAAAATAAAACTTTTATAAAGATAAAATAGCTGGAGAGCAACTCGCCAGATACTATACAGGAAATAGTTCTAAAACACATAGGCACTTTCTGAAAATTACAAATCATTCTTATCAATGCAATGTTTGATCTTTGTATAACTTCTGAGTTAGGTGGCACTCCCCTACAATTTTGATATTCCACGGGCTGTATGGAATCCGCCATTGATTGGATGGGAAAGCCCCCATCACGAGTGTGCTGCAAGGGTTGGAGTTTCTTATTCTGATACACCACACGACACTAGGCCAGCATAATATAATATACTCGAATCGGCAAATCACGGTTTTGGGCAATAAGTTGTCTGACTCATGCCTTCTTCGGAGAACCACCTAAGATTTCATGTTCCAAAACACACGTCAAAACTATGCAAAAACTCTTCAACAATATGGTGGTCATGTGCTTTTAGTAAAATCATGCACTCTTCCATTATAGGAATATTTTCAATATATATCAACAAAAACAACCCTCTCTCTTTTGAAATTGAAATAATAATTCAAATATAACATCATTCAAAATATTTCATAACATGCTTTTCAAGATGCAGTTTAGAACAATTCATATCATATGGAAGATTAGAAAGATCATAAAAAGAGTGGGTTTCATTATAAGTCATGCTCGCAATTGAATATTCATCCTTAAATATATTCATATATATATATATATATTTATTTATAATTTTGCAAACAATTTGGGGAAAGGCCTAAAGGCCAAACAATATCATCAAAACTTCTAAAATATGATAATATTCATAAATCCAAAACCTTTTTTCTTAAAACATGATTTCTAAGCCCATGAGATTTTTTGAAAACCCAGCGTACCTAAAAATAGGGAAACAATGGGTGTTTCTTGAAACCAATGATATGGGGATTTTGAATCTTCAATCGATTTTGAAAACCCACGGTTGAATCTTGAGTTTCTTGAAGTTCTTGTTTGAAACTCTAGAGAGGATTCTTGATGATTTTAATGAAAATAGGGTTAAGTTGCTCCAACATACCCTAAATCCTTTGTTTGGACGGTTTTAAAGGCTAGGGAAAAGTTAAAATTACCTTGATGACTCCTAAACCAAATTGGAAATTTTAACTTAAAAACCTGATTTCAGGTGCCACCGCGACGCGCCACAATCGCGGTGGTCCACTGGAATTCGACGAGCGGGAAATTGGGTGCCTCCGCGATGCGCCACCATCGCGGAACCCCACTGGAATTTGACGATTGTCAATTTGACCCTCTCTGCGATGCGCTAGATACCAAAATGATGATGTTTATGACTAGAACCTTAAATTATTCATAACTTCTTCACTGAAGGTCCATTTTGGACAAATCTTATATCGTTGGAAAGCTAATTCATTTATCTGTGTAATGAAAGGTTTAAATCTAGGAAATTCCACATGAAAATTAATTTAGATCATTCTAGAAGATAATACTTAGACTTTCCATGGATGGAATTTAGATAAGAAGACGTCGGGGTGTTACAATATTCCTCCCTTGGGATCATTCGTCCCCGAATGATGATGTGGAACACAGAAAAGAACAATTCCAAGCATACTAAAGCATAGAATGATTTAGGTAAGGGTTGTACCTTTAAATACACCATCTACAAGGTCAAAAAGGTGTGGGTATCTTGCTCTCATGCCATCTTCTGATTCCCAGGTGGCTTCTTCAACCTTCTAATTTCTCCACAACACCTTAATTGAAACTATTTCTTTACTTCTCAACTTTCGAACCTGACGATCTAGGATTGTAATAGGTTCCTCTTCACATAATAAGGAGGTTGTCACCTTGATCCCTCCTACAGGAAACATCAAATAATGGTCTCCAATGCATTTCTTCAACATGGATATGTGAAATATCAGATGGACAGAACCAAAACTGGCAGACAATTCTAACTCATACGCAACACCACCTATTCTCCTCAAAATCTTGTATGGTCCTATATAGGGAGGACTCAATTTACCTTTCTTCCCGAATTGCATGACTCCCTTCATAGGAGAAACTTTTAGGAATACCCAATCACCAACCTCAAACTCTAAATCTCTTCTCCTAGCATCAGTATAAGATTTTTGATTACTCTGAGCTATCTTATGCCGTTCCCTAATGACTTTCACATCTTCCATCGCCTGATGAAAAAGATCAGGCCCAAACATCTGTGTCTTACCAACTTCATACCACCCTATTCGTGACCTACATCTTCTCCCATACAATGCCTCAAATGGCGCCATCTGAATACTGGAATAGGCACTGTTATTATACACAAACTCTATCAATGGAAAGTGCTCTACCAAACTACCGTTGAAATCAATCACACAGGCCCTCAACATGCCCTCAAGGGTATGAATGGTGCGCTCAGCCTGCCCATTGGTCTAAGGGTGAAAAGCAGTACTTAGGTTTATTTGGGTACCTAAACCTCTCTGAAAACATCTCCAAAACTGAGAAGAAAACTGTGTACCTCAGTTGGATATAATGGACATAGGTGCACCATGCAAATGAACTATTTCTGCAATGAACAACTTTGCATAATCCTCACCTGAATAGTTAAACCTGACAAGCAGAAAGTTAGCTCTTGGTCAGTGTATCTACAATCACCCAAATGGAATCATACTGGTTTCAGGACCTCGGAAGTCCTGTAATGAAGTCCATATTAATCATCTCCCACTTCCATAAGGGCAAGCTATCTCTTGGGAAGAACCACCTGGCCTTATATGTTCTACTTTAACTTGTTGTCAATTCAAACACTTGGAAACAAAGTTATCCACATCACGCTTCATATTATTCCACCAATATATAGATTTTAGATCATGATATATCTTAGTAGATACTGGGTGAATAACATATCTCGAAGTGTGAGCTTCGTCAAGGATTCTATTCCGTAAACTATTCACATCTGGTACACATAATCTACCCTGGTATCTCAAAATACCATCACCACCGATCTCAAAAGACATCACCTTTTGCTGACCCACATCATTCTTAATTTGCATTAAGATGGGATCTTCAACTCTCTTCTCTTTAACTTCCGCACAAAGGGAAGATGTAGCTATCTCATGAATAACCATTCCCCCATCTTCAGAATCTAAGAGTCGCACTCCTAGATTTACAAGCCAGTGAATATCTTTCACTATCTCTCACTTCCCTTCCTTAACATGAGAAAGACTTCCCATAGATAATCTATTGAGGGCATCAGCTACAATATTTGCCTTATCCGGGTGATAGTGAAGGCTCATGTCATAGTCTTTCAAAATCTCCATCCAAAGTCTTTGCCTAAGGTTTAGTTCCTTCTGCTAGAAAACATACTGCAAATTCTTACAGTCAGTGAAAACATCAACATGTACCCCATAAAAATAATACCTCCAAATTCTAAGCGCAAACACCACAGTTGTTAATTCCAAATCACTAGTGGGGTAGTTCCGCTCATGCACCTTTAACTGCCTAGTTTCATAAACCACCACCTTACCGTGCTGCATGAGTACACATCCAAGTCCCATATGGGATGCATCACAGTACACAACAAAACCCTCTGTACCTTCCAAAAGAGTCAAAACAGGAGTCGTAGTCAACTTGTCATTCAACTTCTCAAAACTATCCTCACAAGAGTCGGACCACAAAAACTTTACCTTTTTCTTAGTCAACTTAGTAAGTGGTACAGCTATGTAGGAGAAACTCTCTACGAACCTTCTATAATACCCTGCCAAGCCCAAGAAACTCTGAATGTCAGTTGGAGTCATGGGTCTGGGCTATTTCCTTACTGCCTCAATCTTTTGGGGATCAACTTTAATCCTTTCACTAGACACAATGTGCCCCAAGAAAGCAATAGCATTCAGCCTAAATTCATACTTGGAGAATTTCTCGTACAACTTATAATCTTTGAGGGTTTGAAGAATAGAGCGGATGTTATTGGCATGGTCCTCCTCACTTTTAGAGTAATCCAAGATGTCATAAATAGAATCTATGATAAACAGGTCTAGGAACTAACGGAATACCCTATTCATTAGGTCCATGAAAGTTGCAGGAGCATTAGTCAAACCAAAGGACATGACCAAGAATTCATAATGACCATATCTGGTTCAGAAGGATGTTTTAGGAATGTCTGAATCCCTAACATTCAACTGATGATATCCTAAATAAAGGTCTATTTTAGAAAAACACTTAGCACCATGAAGCTTATCAAAAAGGTCATCTATTCTAGGAAAAGGATATTTATTTTTCACTGTCACCTTATTTAATTGGCGGTAATCTATGCAAATACGTAGGAAACCATCTTTCTTTTGCACGAAGAGTACAGGTGCACCCTAGGGAGAAACACTAGATCTGATAAAATATTTATCTAGGAGATCTGCTAGTTGTTCTTTCAACTCTTTTAGCTCTGCAGGAGCCATTCTATATGGAGTAATAGAAATAGGACGGGTATCTGGCAATACATCAATGCAAAAATCTATCTCCCTATCAGGTGGAATTCCTGGGAGATCATCTGGAAAAATTTCTGGGAATTCATTTACTGCAGGGAAAGACTAAAGGAAAGACTTTCAGTGTTAGAATCTTTAACCCGAATAACATGATTCAACCAACCCTTAGAGATAAGTTTTTGGGCTCTCAGATAAGATTTGAAGTGTCCTCTAGGTGATAAAGAGTGCCCCTCCCACTCTATTGCTAGCTCATTCGGAAAAGAAAAGGTAACCTTTTGGGTCCTACAGTCTAGTATGGTATAACACCGATAGAGCCAGTCCATCCCTAGGATCATATCAAAAGAAACCATATCAAATTCTATGAGGTATACCACCGTATCCCTACTAATAATAGACATGACACAATTTTTATACACCCTCTTTGCCATAACAGAATCACCCCCTAGGGTAGAAATAGAGAAAGGTTCGGTAATCACTTCTGGCTCAAACCTAAAACTAACTGCCACATACGGGGTCACATAGGATAAGGTAGACCCGGGATCAAGTAACACAAAAACATCATGGAAAAAGATTTGTAACGTACCGGTGACAACATTTGGTGAGGCTTCCGCCTCCTGTCGGTTGGTCAACGCATATAACTAATTTTGATAGCTCCCAGTAGCTGTAGTGGCACCCTTTTAGGGTGGTGGTGGAGCGGAAGAGTTTGCCTGAGACTTAGCTCCACCAACATTTCTCCTAGTGGAGGGAAAATCTCTCCGGAAGTGGCCCATCTGAACGCAAGAATAATACACAAATATGCCTAGCTAACACTTTCTCGGGTGATGCCTACCACAAGTCTCGCACCATGAAAAAGTATGATGTTGTTGTGCCACACTACCCTGCGACTGAGTATCCCAAGATTTGGGTCCATGACTAGTCTGAAAACTCTGGGGGTATCTATCAACTGGGGGTCTGGGTGTTGGGGGCGCTAGTTGTAGACTGCACCTTGTCCCAAAACATTTTCTTTTGCCATTTGTTACCCCAATTACCACCCTACTGCTGACTGGGGTTCTGATCCGCTGATCTACCTCTCTTCGCCTGCCCTTTTATTCTCTCTGGACTCGGCTATCTTCTTTTTCTTCTACTCAACCTGCTGTATATGGATTCTCAGCCTAGAAAAGTCTAATTCATTGTTTAGCATCACCCCTTGACATTCAAGCACCAGATCATGTGAAAGGTCGGAAGCAAACTTTCTCATTCAGGCGCTCATACTACTCGTCATCTTAGGAGCATAACAATCCAGCTGATTAAACTTTAAAGTATACTCCTGAACACTCATCTTACCCTGCTTAAGGTTTATGAACTTCTCTGCTTTTTCTTCCCTCATCTCCAAAGGAATGAATCGGTCAAGAAAAGTCTCCACAAATTCGTCCCATACTGTAGGCTCAGCACTATAACCATTTGCCTCTTCCCACTCATCATTACATTTGTTCTCTACATTCTTTAGTTGATAAGCTTCTAGTTCGACACCATCCACCTGATCCACATGCATCACTCTAAAAATCTTCTTCATTTCATATATGAACTCTTGCAAATTCTCTTCTACTTTAGTGCCAGTAAACTTAGGCGGGTTCATTCTCATGAACTGACCCACCCTAGTAGCTTCAGATGTAATAGGTTCAGACCCAACATCTTCTGATCGTTGGGCCTGATTATCCACCAACTGTGTCAGTAAATGAATAGATTGTCTGAATTCTGCATTCGAAATATCCCTCTGAGTAGTCAGGGGATGGTTAACATTAGTCCGTGGAGCCCTAGGTTGACTGGTCAGGACTGGAGAAACTCCAGGATAAGGGACAAGTTCTGAAGTATGAGCTCTGTAACGTGTCCACATCCCATGAGTTGGACAGACTTTGTCCTCCTGATCATTAACATTAGTGTGATAGGGAGGCATAGCTAGTTTTTTGAAAAGCAAGAGATCATTGATTAGGGGACAGATTAGACTCTAAAAAATGAGCTAAATCACAAAGAAGAGAAATATTCCTAAACGCCTAGTAGCCTCCGTCCTATAAGTTTGGCGTGCAACACACCCATAAATAATACTATACCCGATGCGATTTCGCAGACACCCTGGGACCATTAACAGTGATCTGATACCAAGTTTGTCACAACTCGAACTAGGGCCTGGTCGTGATGGAAATCCCAAACCATAAAGGCCCAGAACGCACTTCTCTAACTGGTAATCATGGACAACACTCATATAATAAAGAAGATATGGTAACATTTTCAGTTACGGAAACATGGTCAAATTCTAATATCAACATAAGTATGGAAAACTGTAGTGCAACTACAGCTAAATAACATCTGACTCAATCTGTGAAATCTCTACTACATGAAAATCTGATAACTGTCTAAAAACTAGGACAAGTCCCCAGTAGACCAAAACAATAATAAGGGTCATAATCAGAAAGACAGGCCTACTGGAATAAAGAAGGCTCACCAACTGAACACCATAAACTCTGTTTGACGAATCTACTGCCTTTCTGGACCCCTAGACTGAGCCTCAAAACTTGGAGGAAGGAGGGGGGTTAATACAGATGTACTGATACGTAAAGTATTCCAAAATAAAACTTTTATATAGATAAAATAGTTGGAGAGAAAATCTTCAGATACTATACATGAAATATTTCTAAAACACATGGGCACTTTCTGAAAATCACAAATCATTCTTATCAATGTAATGTCTAATCTTTGTATGACTTCTGAGTTAGGTGTCACTTTCCTACAATTCTGATATTCCATGGGTCATATGGAATTCGTCATTGACTCGGCAGGGAATCCCTCAACCCGAGTGTGCCGCAAGGGTTGGAGTTTCTGATTCTGATATGCCACACGACACCAGGCCAACGTAATATAATATACCCGGATCGGTAAATCATGGTTTTGGCAACGAGTTGTCTGACTCATGCCTTCTTCGGGGAACCACCTAAGCTCTCTTTATGACCAATTTTGTCATGTTCTGAATAATAGAGTATTTAGTTTCAACATCTAAAAATTCTGACTTTAAACATGTATTCTATTCTGTTCTTAATTACCATGGCATAATCTGAGTTGGTGTTATAACACCAAGACTTGCAAGTCCTATTTCTGACCCATAATGTACCATACATGATGCTTTCATGAAAACCAAATTTAGACCACCCAAACATGGAATTATTTTAAGAGATTTCATGTTCTGAAACACACGTCAAAACTATGCAAAAACTCTTCAACAATATGGTGGTCATGTGACTTTAGAAAAATCATGCACTCTTCCATTATAGGAATATTTTCAACATTTATCAACATAAACAACCCTCTCTCTTTTTGAAATTGAAATCATAATTCAAATATAAAATCATTCATAACATTTCATAACATGTTTTTCAAGATCCAGTTTAGAACAATTCATATCATATGGAAGATGAGAAAGATCATAACAAGAGAGAAGTTTATTATAAGTCTTGCTCTCAATTGAATATTTATCCTTAAGCACATTCATACATATATATATATATATATATATATATATATATATAATTTTCCAAACAATTTGGGGGAAGGACTAAAGGCCAAAACAATATCGTCAAAACTTCTAAAATATGATTATATTCTTAAATCCAAAACCCTTTTCCTTAAAACATGATTTCTAAGCCCATGAGATTTTAGGAAAACCCAATGTACCTCGAAATAGGGAAAAAATAGGTGTTTCTTGAAGCCTATGATCTGGGAATTTTGAATCTTCAATCGATTTTGAAAACTCACGGTTGAATCTTGAGTTTCTTAAAGTTCTTGTTTGAAACTCTAGATAGGATTCTTGCTAATTTTGATGAAAATAGGGTTAAGTTGCTCCAACATACCCTAAATCCTTTGTTTAGACTATTTTTAAAGGATAGGGAAAAGTCAAAATTACCCTTAATGACCCTTAAACGGAACTAGAAATTTGAACTTAAAAATCCGATTTCGGGTGTCACCGCGACGCGCCACAATTGCGGTGGTCCACTGGAATTTGACGAGTGGGAAATTGGGTGCCTCCGCGATGCGCCACCATTGCGGAACCCCACTGTAAGTTAATGATTGTCAATTTGACCCTCTCCGCGATGCGCTAGACACCAAAATGATGATGTTTACGACTAGAACCTTAAATTATTCACAACTTCTTCACCGAGGGTGCGTTTTGGATGAATCTTAGATCGTTGGTAAGCTAATTCATTCATCTACATAATGAACGGTTTAAATCTAGGAAATTCAACATTAAAATTAATTTAGATCATTCTAAAAGATAATGCTTAGACTTTTCATGGACGGAATTTAGCTAAGAAGACGTCGGAGTGTTACAGTAATTCTTCTCACGAGGCTTCAACTGTCTAGAGGAATAAGCTATAACTTTACCCCTCTACATAAAAACACAACCCAAACCAACTCTAGAAGCATCACAATACCCACAAAACCATCAGTACCTGCGGGTAAACTAACATGGAGCTGAAGTGAGTCGAGTCTTTAACTCCTAAAAACTATTCTCGCAAGGTTCCAACCACAGGAACTTCACTTTCTTTTGGGTCAACCGGGTCATGGGAGACCCAATGGAAGAGAATCCCTCAAAAAAATGATGGTAGTAACCATCTAGACCCAAGAAACTCCTAATGTCAGATATGGAGGTAGGTCTAGGCCAATTCTTTACAGCTTCTGTCTTTTTGGGATCGACTCTAATGCCTTCGGCGGAAACAATGTGACCTAGAAAAGTAATTGACCTTATCCAAAATTCACACTTGCTAAATTTAGCGAATAATTGATGATCTCTAAGAGTATACAAGACAATTCTAATATGGTCGGTATGATCATCCTCTCTTTGGGAATACACAAAAATATCATCTATGATTACAATGACAAACATATCAAGATATTGCTTGAACACTTGATTCATAAGGTCCATGAAGGCTGATGGAGCATTGGTTAACCTAAAGGACATAACAAGAAACTCAAAGTGACCATAACAGGTTCGGAAGGTAGTCTTTGGAAAATCACACTCTCTCACTTTATGTTGATGATAGTCGAATCTAAGGTCTATCTTTGAGAAATAACTCTCTCCCCGTAGCTGATCAAATAAATCATCGACTCTAGGTAGGGGGTACTTGTTCTTGATAGTTACTTTGTTGAGTTGACAGTAGTCAATGCATATATACAATGTACCATCTTTCTTATGCCCGAATAAAATAGGTGCACCCCACGGGGAAACACTGGGTCTGATAAAGCCTTTGTCTTAGAGATCTTTGCGCTTCTCCTTCAAATCTTTAAGTTTTTTGGGAGCCATAAGGTTCGGAGGAATGGGAATTGGCTGAGTGACAGGAAGAAGATCAATCGCGAATTCTATTTCTCTATTTGGTGGGACCCCTAGGAGATCTTCCGGGAAAACATTGAGAAACTCATTAACAATGGCAACTGACTGAATAGTCGGAGTCTCAGACTTGAGATCTTTAACTCAAACTAGGTGATAGATGCAACCCTTGGAAATCAACTTCCTATCTTTGAGGTAGGATATGAAATGGCTCTTCGGAGTTGTAGAACTCCCTGACCACTCAAAAATGGGCTCGGTAGGAAACTGAAACTTGACCACTTGGTTACGACAATCTATAGACGCATAGCACGAGTGAATCCAATCCATACCTAGAATGACGTCAAAATCAATCATATATATCTTAATCAAATCAGCATATATGACCCGATGAAGGACAATGATAGGACACTTCTTATACACTCGCTTAGCAATAACAGATTCACCTACCAGGGTAGAAACCATAATAGGCTCAGGAATCTATTTAGGGTCCATCTCAAAATTTACAGCAACCAAAGGTGTCATATAAAAGAAACTCGAACCGAGGTCCATCAATACATACACATCAAAATGAAAGACACGGAGCATACTAGTGACAACATATGGAGAATCCTCCTACTCCTGGTGAGGTGGTATAGCATAGAAGAGATTCTGGCGCGATCCGCTAGCAGTACCAGAAGAGGTTCCCTTAGGAGGAACTAGGCGGACTACGGGAGCGGGGGCACTGGTATCCTGACTCTGGGGACGAGCATCTCGACTCCCCTGTCTAGCATACGGAAAATCTCTAAGTCAGTGGCCCAACTTGCCACAACCAAACCAACCCCTCTGATCAACAAAACACTCGCCAAAATGATCTCTACCATACTTGGCACATAAAGAAGAATGAGGTCGATTACCTACACTTTCCTGAGACTTGGATGGGATAGGCATGTTCCTCTTCTCTTTCCTGCTTCTAGGTACGGGAGCACTAACTGAGGATGGAGGGAGAATAAATTGACGTCCCTGAAATTGAGGGCGGTTTCCTCCATGGAATCTAGACTGACTGAATCCCTACTGCTCTGATCTAGCTCTTTTATTCCCTCTTACTCTCTCCCTCTCTTTCACCTTATCATCTTCAATCTGTTAGGAATGTATCATGAACTAAGAAAGGTCCATCTCCCTATTAAGCATAGCAAATATACACTCTTTCATAATATAACTCAACATACCGATCACGAACTTACTCATGATGGTCCTAGAGTCAGCCATCATACTAGGAGCATATTTGGATAACTGATTGAATCTAAGACAATACTTCTTAAAAGTCATGGAGCCTTGTCTCAAATTCATAAATTCCTCTATCTTTGCTTACCTCATCTCAAGAAGAAAGAATTTGTCCAATAACACATCCCGGAATAACTGCCAAGTCATAGGAGCGGCATTCTCCCCTCTACTCATCCTTCACATATCCACCCAATTATACGCAACATTTTTTATTCGATAGGCAGCCAATTCAACACTCTCCTCTTCAGTCATATGCATAATCGGGGTGATTTTCTCACTTTATCCAAGTACATCTGTGGGTCTTCACTTTCCTTCGATCCATAGAACTCAGGAGGATTCATCTTCATAAAGTCACGAACTTGAGCTGCAGCAAAATTATTCTCTTCCAGAGGAGGAAAAGTAGACTGGATGTTAGCTTGAGCATTGGCGGTAACTGCCTGGGCTAGTGCCTGAAAAGCTACCTAGAATTCTGCATAAGACATATGCTCGTTCAAGGATCAACAGGTTGAGGTTGCTCGTTGTTTCTACATGCTCGACGACGAAGCATTTTCTGTTATAAGAGAGCATAAGTTAATCAAAGATAAAGAGACAGTTGTAGGCATAATAAAATTTAGAAAGAAAGAAACAACTTTTCCTAAAATGTTTCGTAGACTCTTGCTCATAGATATGGCGCGCTACACACCGATGATCAAGACTCTATGTAACGTGGCTTGTCAGACTCCCTAGGACTCCTTAAACCTTAGGCTGTGATACCAAGCTTTGTAACGCCCAGAAATTTTATCCCGAGATTCCACATGGTGCTTAGGTCTACACGTAGCCCATGCTAACCCTCAGAGCCAGACACTACCTCAAGGAATTCAATTCAACAATAGTCATGCACAATAAAGATATATACCACATCAGGTTCAAATGAAATACTAGAGAATACTAGACTGTACAACCAAAATATATTGAATATCTATACATACCCACCCTCTAGTCTGACAAATCCTCTATACATCAAAATCAAGGAGCCATTGGGACAAACCCCCAACTAACTCAGACAGTACTAAAACCAATAACAACAGAATGATATAACTAAAAATATAGGCACGGTACTCGAACCATGAGGACTCACCACTGAGGGAACGTAGTTGAGGCACTCGAATATTGCTAATGTGGCTGCGGCTTAGTACTTGAACCTACATTACGAGAAAATGTAGCCTATAGAAAAATATGTGGGTCAGCACATTGGAATGATCTTAGTATGTAGGGGTGCACGCAACAATGTAAATATCATCATCAATTTTATGAAAATATGCATATGTACAATGATGGCTCACTTGGCTTGAGTTATTTGAAAATACTTTTCATGATCTCATAGTAAATAAATCATATGATAAAAACCTCATAAATCATCTTAAACAACTAACTCTTCAACTCAAGACTCGGAGTGACTCGGTAATTCAAGAAACTCAACTCTAATGGACATGGGAGATTCTTATAACTGACATAAACCATGTGAGCTACATGGAGTCTAATATTTTTCCCTCCTAAGGAGAGAACCTTATATTTGTGGGAGCATCGTACTCTTGCCAAGGAGTATAACTTAAATTTAGTGATCACAATCTCATACTCGGACTCTAGCCCACAATTATCAATATCAATCCTACGGTGGCACATAGTTTCGATGAAGTACCATATTTCCTGCTTGATACAAAATACTACTCCCAGAAACAAGCTCAGACGCATTAGGAAATCCACCACAAACATCACAAGGGTCTATCATGAAGACCAAATCAAATCTCTTTCTTATTTATCAAATCATAATCAATTTGTGGATTCCTAACTAGACTAAAATCAAATCAATCTTTCTCAATATCAAAATGTATCAATTCATTAAATCATGGCAACATCAATAACTTTGAATAAATATCAATACTCGTTGTACCAACTCAATCTCATGAATCAATATACTCAATAATCAATTTTTTCATAAGGAAGCTTAAAGCTTGACACATATCTTGAATGCAATTAAAATATCAACTCATGGTAGACATATGAAATTCACAATATTAAATATCAAGTCACAACTTTGGAATAGCAAAATAATCATGTATAACAAAGCTTGAACAATTTATATTCTCATAATCTCATGATGAAGTAATTGGGGTATAAACTCACTTGCAAAATTATATAAATCCATGATAGAAATAAAAGCTTTGGGCACAAGAACGAAAGAATTGCTCTTCTTCAAAACCCCACATACCTTAATCTTTAAAATTGGATCAAATCTAGTGCTTGAGACTTTATCCGCACTTGTAATAAATGATTCTCGAAGCCCACACTATGAGGAACTTGATTCTTGAAGAAATATGGAAATTTATGGATGATTTTTGGAAGATTAAATTTTCTTGATTGAAACCCTAATATATATTCTTTAGCAAATTGGATGAGAGAATGAAGAAATTAGGGTTTGGATGGGGATTTTTATATTTATATAAGCCTCCAAAATATGGGAAAAGCCTAAAATACCCTTGCAAAAATGTCCCTTAATTGCTGAAAAAATAGCTGACGACATTGGTGACAAGCCGTCAAACTTGTGACAAGTCATCACAAAATGTTTGATTTTGTGACTTTCTTCTTATGGTGATGACATTTTGTGACAAGCCGTCTGGCTTTTGACAAGTCGTCAAAAAATGCCGTAGCGAAATTTCCAGGCTGATATGCTAGAGTAAAATGGGCATAACTCCTTTCTCTGATACTGGATTTGGGTAAAATTGGTACCGTTGGAAAGCTAATTCAATTATCTATCTTTTGGTAGGTCATGAACTCAATAATTCATAGTATAACGATATATATACTCATTTGAAGTTGAATATGGAAATATTCTTCCCAAGAATTCAATCGGTAAGGAATGTTTTGATTCACCTAATCGCTAGGACATCTTTGAGGCCTTAATAAACATCACCCTTGATTAGAAAAAAAACGAATGCACTATAATTTACTTCTCATGAGCTTGAGTCATGGTTGAACAATTGGTTAGAGTCTCGGGGTATTACAGTTCATTCCAAGCAACATGTTTCAGATTCAGTTATTTAGTCTTGACTCAGTTCATAAGAGTTCAGCACATAATCTCAAATTTTTCCAGCTATTTTAACTTAGACAGTGTAATACCTTTGTACGATCTAAATCTTTTTGCCTCATGATTCGTACTTACATAAGTTATCACTTCCAAATCCAATATGTGTGATTTGAGCATAAAAATTTAGAGAAATCCTACCCTCTCAACATGAATTAGCTCCTTAAAACAAGTAAGGGAAAGTCAACTCAGAATTCAGTTTCATGATAGAAGTTTAAATGTTTCATATCAGTTATATCCTTTCTTAGAAGAAACATCATGTACGCGTTATACCATACCTTTAAGAATTAATGTTTTTACCTATCATTCGGGGTCAAATAATCCTAAGGGGGAGATAATGTAACACCTCACATTTTGGGCTAGAACGGAAATCATTATTTCTATGCGTAGATGATCCAAAAGCCATAAATCCTATGAAAAAGTAGCATGTTAATCAATTAAGTAGTGAAGGAACCTATTTGATAATGAGTTGAGATCATAGAGATCCTTTAACTCAAGGACGAGTTGAATGTTTTTCAATCGTTTGAGTTTGAGTGGGCGTCGAAACTTGAGTAAATTTCAATCGAACATAACTCTTTGTATATAATGGATTATAGGGCCTAATATATATCAAATGAAATCTCTTAGAATTATCTTTCCAACGATACCAATTTCACAAAAATCTGATACCCGAGAAAAAAGTTATGTCCATTTTGGTGACTAAGATAGTAGCATCGTGCGATTATCGTGTGACGCATGCTTTGTCACACGCACCTAATTTCTAGGATCTGTTTTCGCATTTTTAAGGGAAAAAGTGGTATCCCCCCCCTATTCAGCCATATCACGGGATTAAATCCCTCAAACATTAAAATAAGGTCATTCTCTCTCAAAATCACCAAGAACACTTCTTAGGGTTTCAACCCAAAGATCAAAATATCTTAAGATTTCTCCGTGGATTTTCAATAATTCTTTGAGATTCGGAATCTCCATTGCGAGGGATACAAGAAGACCCCATCATATATTCGAATAGCATCCCTAAAGCACGAGTTCATTCAAGAGTCATAAATTAAGGTACGTGGGGTTTTCCTAAAAATTTATGGGCAAAGAAACCTTATTTAATTCATGCTAAAAATTTAGAAATCATGATTTTACGGAAAGGATTTGAATTTTACCATTACTAGCATGTTTTTGAATCGTTAATTAATATTGTTTGGTCTTTAGGCCTCCCCCTGAAGTGATTTGAAATCCTATGTATATGTATGTATGTGTTTAATGTGATGTTTGAATTGATAGCATAACTCACATGAAATCCCTCTTTTGATATGATTTATCCTATTTTTCATATGATATTAATTGTTTTGAAATGCATCTTGAAAAGCATGATACAAAATGTATTGATTTATACTATGACATGAATATCATTTTTGAATCAAAAGAGAGGGTTTCTTGTATTGATAAATATTGAATATAAATATCTAATGGAATGAGTTACATGGTTTGACAAAGATTTCAGGACCAACACATTGTTATTGAAAGAATGATAATTATTACATATTTTTGAATTGTTCTTTCAAAACATGAAATCTCTTATACTATTTGCATGTTTGGGTGGTCTGAATCGAGTTTTTGATGAAAGTCTTGTAAGTCTGGGTGTAAACACACCGAAATTGTTCAGAAATTGGACTTGCAAGTCTTGGTGTGACGACACCAACACAACTAATGCCATGTTAATTCAGAACAGAATAGAATTGTAACGCCCTAAAATTTCATCCTGAGATACCACACGGTGCTTAGGGCTACACGTACCCCCAAGCTAACCCTCAGAGCCAGACACTACCTTGAGGAATTCAATTCAACAAAAGTCATGCACAACGAAGAGATATTTATTTATATAGTCCTTTAAAAAATGGAAAAAGACAAAAATACCCTTGCAAAAATGTCCCTTAATTTCTGAAAAAAAATAGCTGATGACATTCGTGACAAGCCATCAAACTTGTGACAAGTCGTCACTAAGTGTCGTCACAAAATGGTGGATTTTATGATTTTCTACTTAAGGTTGACGACATTGGTGATAAGTGTCACACTTGTGACAACTTATCACAAAATATCATCACTGGGGGTGGAAATCTGCCTAAGGCTGACGACATTGGTGATAAGTCATCACACTTGTAATGGCTTATCACAAAATATCGTCACTCAGTTTTTCAGCCTGACATGCTGGAGTAAAATGGGTATAACTCTTGGCTCCGATACTGGATTTGGGTGAAATTAGTATCTTTGGAAAGATAATTCAATTATCTATCTTTTGGTAGGTCACGAGCTCAATTATTCTTAGTATAAAGAGAGAGATATTCATTTGAAGTTGAATATGGAAAAATCCTTCCCAAGAATTCAATCGGTAAGGAATGTTTTGATTCAACTAATTGCTAGGACATCTTTGAGTCCTTAATACACATCACCCTTGATCGGAAAACAAACAAAGAACTATAATTTACTTTTTATGAGATTGAGCCATGGTTGCACTATTGGTTAGAGTCTCAGTGTATTACAATATCTCCCCCTTGGAGTACCTTCTGCTCGCTTCAAACTCACAGAAATGAGGTGAGGTTACTTGGCTCGCATATCATCTTTGGCTTCTTAAGTAGCATTCTCAACAAAATGATTTTGCCAAAGCACTTTAACCAAAGGAACTTCTTTGAAAATCAAAAATCTCAACCGGAAACTCCTCAAATGAAAGGTTATCCTGAATATCCAAGCTTTTGGAAGGATCAACCACGACAGAATCACCAATACAGTTCTTAAGAATAGGAACATGAAATAGCGGATGAACGCTAGACAACTCCGCGGTCTTCAATCTCCCTCAAATAAACTTAACTTTTTCCATAGCCTCGAACACATCATCAGGTCCAATCACATCTGCTTCTCCTACTTCAAACCAACCTATAGGCGATCTATATCTTATTCCATAGAAAGCTTCGAACGGGGCCATTTGAATACTAGCATGGAAACTATTGTTATACGCAAATTTGATCAATGGCAAGTGATTATCCCAACTACCTTTAAAATCAAGCGCACATGCCCTCAACATATCTTCTAAAGTCTTAATGGTCCGCTCAGCCTGACCATCTGTTTGCGGATGGAAAGAAGAACTTAGATGAACTTGGGTACCGATACCCTTCTGAAAATCCCTCTAAAACTGGGAAGTAAACTGAGTCCCTCTATCAGAGATAATAGCCAAAGGAACTCAACGAAGTCTAATGGATTCTCGAATATACAATCTAGCATAATCCTCATCTATATGAGATGAATGCATTGGCAATAAATGTGCTGATTTAGTCAACCGGTCTACCACAACCCAAATCGATTAATGATGATGACGAGAAGAATGCAAACCAATTACGAAATCTATATTCACTTCTTCCCACTTCCAAGTAGGAATGCTAAACTCTTGCATTACACCACCGGGCTTTTGGTGCTCTACCTTAACCTGTTGACAAGTAAAACACTTTGCCACAAATCCTGCTATGTCTTTCTTCATACCGTTCCACCAATACATTTCCCATAAATTGCGGTACATCTTGGTAGCACTGAGATGAATAGAATATCGTTCACCATGAGCTTCAGCCATATTTCTCTGCCTTAGATTATCAGTATCGGGAACACACAATCTACCCTGGAATCTCAACACACCATCTCCCCCTTGGGAAAAAACCTCTACTTTTTGGTCTTTAACTGACTCCTTCAGTCAGACCAAACTAGGATCCCTGTCTTGCTTCTCCTTTACATCCGAGACCAAAGAGGACTCAAAACTACTCTTAACTAACATACTCCCTTCAGGGGAATCAAGCTATCTAACACCCAACCTAGCCAAACGATGCACATCACGGGCCAATTCTTTCTTATCATTCTCTACATGATCTACCCATAGACAACCTGCTAAGAGCATCTTCCACAACATTGGCCTTGCTCGGGTGATAAAACACACTCATATCATAATCTTTTAATAGCTCCAACCACCGTCTCTGCCTAAGGTTTAACTCATTCTCGATGAACACATAATTCAAGCTTTTATGGTTTGTAAAGACATCAACATGGACACCATATAGATAATGTCTCCAGATTTTCAAAGCAAAAACTATAGCTGCTAATTAATGATCATGGGTTGGGTAATTCTTCTCATGAGGCTTCAACTGTCTAGAGGTATAAGCTATAACTTTACCTATATGCATCAACACACAACCCAAACCAACTCTAGAAACATCATAATACACGACAAAACTATCAGTACCATCGGGTAAAACTAATACTGGGGCTGAAGTGAGTCGAGTCTTCAACTCCTGAAAACTTTTCTCACAGGCATCTGTCCACTGGAACTTAACTTTCTTTTGGGTCAACCGAGTTATGGGAGACACAATGGAAGAGAAGACCTCAACAAAATGATGGTAGCAACCATCTAGACCCAAGAAACTCCTAATGTCAGATGGGGAGGTAGGTCTATTACAATTCTTTACAGTTTTTGTCATTTGGGGATCGACTCTAATGCCTTCGACAGAAACAATATGACCCAGAAAAGCAACTAACCTTAGCCAAAATTCACACTTGCTAAATTTAGAGAATAATTGATGATCTCTAAGAGTTTGCAAGACAATTCTAAGATGGTCGTCATGATCATCCTCTCTTTGGGAATACACAAGAATATCGTCTATGAATACAATGACAAGCATATCATGATATTTCTTGAACACTCAATTCATGAGGTCCATAAAGGCTACTGGAGCATTGATTAACCCAAAGGACATGACAAGAAACTCAAAGTTACCATTACGAGTTTGGAATGTTGTCTTTGGAATATCACACTCTCTCACTTTAAGATGATGATAGTCGGATCTAAGGTCTATCTTTAAGAATTAACTTGCACCCTATAGCGGATCAAAAAAGTCATCAATTCAAGGAAGAGGGTAATTGTTTTTAATAGAATAGGTGCACCCCATGGGGAAACACTGAGTCTGTTAAATCCTTTGTCTAAGAGATCTTTATGTTGCTCCTTCAACTCTTTAAGTTTTGCAGGAGCCATACGGTATGGGGGAATGGAAATACGCTAAGTGTCGAGAAGGAGATCAATCTCGAATTCTATTTCTCTATTAGGTGGGACCCCTAGGAGATCTTCCGAGAAAACATCGGGAAACTCATTAATAATGGTAACTGACTGAATAGCTAGAGTCTTAGATTTGAGGTATTTAACTCGAACTAGGTGATAGATGCAACCTTTGGAAATTAACTTCCTATCTTTGAGGTAGGATATGAAATGGCTCTTCAAAGTTACAGAACTCTCGGACCACTCAAAAATGTGCATATCAGGAAACTAAAACTTGACCACTCGGGTACGACAATCTATAGATGCATAGCACGAGTAAAGCCAATCCATACCCAGAACGACTTCAAAATCAACCACATCTAGCTCAATCAAATCAGCACATATGACCCGATGAAAGACAGTGACTAGACACTTCTTAAACACTCGCTTAGCAATAATAGATTCTCCTATTTGGGTAGAAACCAGAATAGGCTCAAGAATCCGTTCAGGGTCCATCTAAAAATTTACTGCAACCAGAGGTGTCACATAAGTGAAACTCAAACGGGGGCCTATCAATACATACACATAAAAATGAAAGACACGGAGCATACCAGTAATAATATCTTGAAAGTTCTCCTGCTCCCGGAGAGGTGGTATAGAATAGAATTGATTCTGGCGCGAACCACCAGCAATACTAGAATAGGCACCTTAAGGAGGAACTGGGTAGACTACGGGAGCGGGGGAACTGGTAGTCTGACTCTGGGGACGAGTATCTCGACTCCCTTATCTAGCATACGAGCAATCTCTAAGTCAGTGGCCCAACTTTCCACAGCTAAAGAAACCCATCTGATCAACAAAACACTCGCTAAAATAATCTTTACCACACTTGGCACATGAAGAAGGATGAGGTCAGTTACCTATACTTTCCTGAGACCTGGATAGGATATGCCTGTTCCTCTACTCTAGCCTGTTTCTAGGTGTGGGAGCACTAACTGAGGAAGGTGCGGGCATAAATGGACGTCCTTGGAATTGAGGGTGGTTTCTTCTATGGAATCTAGACTGACCGAATCCCTGCTGCTCTGATCTAGCTCTTTTATTCCCTTTTACTCTCTCCCTCTCTTTCACCATATCAAATTTAATTTGTTGGGCATATATTATCAACTGAGAAGGGTCTATCTCTCTATTATGCATAGCAGATCTACACTCTTTCACAACGTAGCTCGATACACCGGTCATGAACTTACTCATGATGGTCCTGGAGTCAGCCATCATACTAGGAACATATTTGGATAACTGATTGAATTTAAGAAAATACTCCTTAACAGTCATGGAGCCTTGTCTCAAAATCATGAATTTCTCTATCTTGTCTTCCCTCATTTCAAGAGGAAAGAATATATCCAAGAATACATCCTGGAATAACTTCCAAGTCATGGGAGTGGCATCCTCCCTCTACTCTTCCCCCACATATCCACCCAGACATATGCAACATCTTTTATTCGATAGGTAGCCAATTCAACACTCTCCTGCTTAGTCACGTGCATAATCTGGGTGATCTTTCTCACTTCATCCAAGTATATCTGTAGGTCTTCACCTACATTAGACCCATAGAATTTAGGCGGATTCATCCGCATAAAGTCACGAACTTGAGCTACAGAAGAATTATTCTCTTTCGGAGGAGAAATAGTAGCCTGGGTATTAGCTTGAGCATTAGCGGTAGCTGCCTAGGCTAGAGCCTGAAAAACTGCCCAGAATTCTGCATGAGACATATGCTCGTTTAAGGTATCAACGGGTGGAGGTTTCTCATAATTTCTACGAGCTCAACGAGGAGGTATTTTCTATTTTAAGAGAGCACAAGTTAATCACAGATAAAGAGGCATTTATAGGCACGATATACTTTAGAAAGAAAGAAATAATTTTTCCTAAAATGTTCCATAGCATCTTTCTCATAGATGTGGTGCGCTACACACGGATGATCAAGACTCTATGTAACGCGGCTTGTCAGACTCCCTAGGACTCCTTAAACCTTATGCTCTGATACCAATCTTTGTAACACCCCAAAATTTCATCCTGAGATGCCACACGGTGCTTAGGGCTACACGTAGCCCCAAGCTAACCCTCGAAGGAATACACTACCTCAAGGAATTCAATTCCATAATAGTCATGCACATCAAAGAGATATACCACATCGGGTTCAAAAGAAATACTGAAGAATACTAGACTGTACAACCAAAATATATTGAATGTCTATACATACCAACCCTCTAGTCTGACAAAGCCTCTATAAATCAAAATCAAGGAGCCATTTGGACAAACCAAAAGTTGACTCAAACAGTACTGAAAGCCATAACAACAGAATGATATCACCAAAAATATAGACACGGTCCTCGAACCATGAGGACTCACCACTGAGGGAACATAGTTGAGGCACTCAAATATCGTTAACGCGGCTGCGGATGATTACCTGAACCTACATTACGAGAAAATCTATCCCATAGGAAAATATGTGAGTCAGCACTTTGGAATATACTGAGTATGTGGGGGTGCATGCAACAATGTAAATATCATCATCAATTTTATGAAAATATGCATATTTACAATGATGGATCACTTGGCTTAAGTTAGATTGAAATATAATTTTCATGATCTCATAGTAAATAAATCATATCATAAAAACCTCATAAATCATCATAAACAACTCAACTCTTCAACTCAAGACTCGGAGTGACTTGGTAATTCAAGAAACATAACTCTTATGGATATGGGAGGTTCTTATAACCGACATAAACCATGTGAGCTACATAGAGTCCAATGTTTTTCCCTCCTAAGAAGAGGAACCCACATTAGCGGTAGCATCGTACTCTTGCCAGGGAGTAAACCTAAATTTAGTGATCACAATCTCACACTCATCCTCTGGCCCACAATTATCAATATCAATCATACGGTGGCACATAGTTTTAGGGTAAATACCATATTTCCGACTCGGTGCTAAATACTACTCCCAGACATAAGCTCAGAACGAGTTAGGAAATCCACCACAAACATCACAAGGGTCTATCATAAAGATCAAATTAAATCTATTTCTAATTTATCAAATCATAATCAATTTATGGATTCATAACTCGACTCAAATCAAATCAATCTTTCTCAATATCAAAAGGTATCAATTCATTAAATCATGGCAACATCAATAACTTTAAAGAAATATCAAGACTCAATGTAATAAGTCAGTCTCATGAATCAATATACTTAATAATCCAATTTTTCATAAGAAAGCTTAAATGTTGACACATATCTTGAAAGCACTTGAAAGATTAACTCATGGTAGAAATAGGAAATTCACAATATTAAATATCAAGTCATAACTTGGGAATAGTAAAATAATCATGTATAACAAAACTTGAACAATTTATATTGTCATAGTCTCATGATGAAGTAATTTGGGTATAAACCCACTTGCAAAATCATATAAATCCATAATAGAAATCAAAGCTTTGGGTACAATAACGAAAGGATTGCTCTTGTTCAAAACCCCACATACCTTAATCTTTGAAATTAGATGAATTCTAGTGCTTGAGACTCTATCTGCACTTGTAATAAATGAATCTTAAAGCCCACACTATGAGAAACTTGATTATTGAAGAAATCTTGAAGATTTATGGATTATATTTGGAAGATTAAATTTTCTTGATTGAAACCCTAATATATATTCTTATGAAATTGGATGAGAGAATAAAAAAATTAAGGTTTGGATGTAGATTTTCATATTTATATAGGCCTCCAAAAGATGGAAAAAGACCAAAGTACCCTTGAAAAAATGTTCCTTAATTACTGAAAACATAGCTGACAACATTCTTGACAAGCCGTCAAACTTGTGACAAGTCATCACAAAATGTCGTTACAAAATGGTGGATTTTATGATTTTCTTCTTATGGTTGACGACATTGGTGATAAGTCGTCACACTTGTGAGAACTTATCACAAAAATTCATCACTGAGGGTGGAAATCTACCTAAGGCTGACGACATTGGTGATAAGTCGTCACACTTGTGACAGCTTATCATAAAATGTCGTCACTCAGTTTTTCAGCCTGACATGTTGGAGTAAAATGGGAATAGCTCTTGGATCCGATACCGTATTTTGGTGAAATTGGTATCGTTAGAAATGTAATTCAATTATATATTTTTGGGTAGGTAATGATATCAATAATTCATATTATAATGAGAGATATGCCCATTTGAAGTTGAATATGGCAATATCCTTCCCAAGAATTCAATCGGTAAGGAATGTTTTGATTCACCTAATCTCTAGGACATATTTGAGGCCTTAATACACATCACCCTTGATCGAAAAATAATCAAATCACTATAATTTACTTCTCATGATCTTGAGTCATGGTTTCACTATTGGTTAGAGTCTTGGGGTATTACAGGAATGCATGTTTGCAATAAAATTTCCAGATTTAGAAATTTGAATAATGCATACTTTAGAACAGGCTAAAATTTGGCATAAAGAGAGCTTAGGTGGTTCCCTGAATAAGGCACGAGTTCAAACAACTCCTTACCTAAAATTGTGATTTGCTGATTCGGGTATATTATTTTACGTTGGCCTAGTGCCCTGTGGCGTATTAGACTCAGACACTCCAACCCTTGCGACACACTTGGGTTGGGGGATTCCCTACCGAGTAAATGGTGGATTCCATATAGACCGTGGAATATTAGACTTGTAGGGGAGTGCCACCTATCTCAGAAATAATACAAAGAATAGAATTGCATTGACAGAAAGGTTTTATGTTTTTAAAAATGCCCATTCGTTTTGAAATTATATGTTTCATGATCTTTATGAATAGATCTCAACTATTTTATTTATATACAAGATTTATTTTGTATTTCTTCGCGTACCAATACATCTGTATTGACCCCCCTCCCTTCCAAGTTCTGAGGCTCGATCTAGAGGTCCCAATAAATAGTAGATTTTCTCCAGCAGAAGTATAGAGTCCCATGGTAAGACTTCTATGTTTTAGAAGGACTACATACTTCAGTCATTTATCATTATTATGTTTTGTTCTACTAGGGGCCCTGTCCCAGTTTTTAGACATTTGGGTTTTTGCATGTAGTAGAGATTTCGTAGACTGAGTCAGATATCGTTCGGATGTCTTTTTGAATTGCAGATTTCATTATGATTTGAATTCAGATTTAATGACCATGTTTCCGTTTTAGTATATATTTATACATTATTTTTTATGAAAAGTGTATGTGATTACATGTTAGAAGGGCGTCCGGGCTTTCATAGTTCGGGATGCTCGTCACGGCTAGGTCCCCGGTTCGGTTAGTGACAATCCATTATTTTAACAATTAATTAAGAGGGAAAAGAGAGGGAAAAGTACGAAATTATCAATAGAATCTAAGGTAAGCTAGCCTAACTCTCATTAGTTATTTCCCATTAATTTTCCCTTTAATTTCCATCTTAATTCATTGTAAAATTCTTAGACATTAGGTCTTGAATTCCTAAACTCCAGGGGTTCATTTGAGACCCAATTTATGCTCAATTTGTACTAAACTTTGATCGTTCATTCCTTATCCTTCGAGGGACCTCATGATAGATTTAATTTTTTTTGTAGGCCATACGAGCTTGTTCTTAACCTGAATTTTGACCCGACCTTTAATATAACATTATGGGTCTCATTTTACTCCTAAATATATGAAGGATGCTATTTTTATTTAGTGGCAACATTTTGACATCATAGAGCGAAGGCGGATGATTTGTGGACTATTTAAAGATATGCAATTCAGCAGCGAGGTAGGCTTCTGTCTATTCTTTTTTTTTTTGAGATAGTTTTTAATATATGTTACATTTTTACTGATTTTAATACATGATTATGGGTAGAACACCATGACTTTTCCTAACTTACAAATTTTGTGATTGGAGGGGTAATTGATCCTTGAGGTGAAAAGCTTATCACACTTCTATGATATTATTACATTAGGTTGCTATCATTTTAGGCATAGTTGAGAATAATAAACCTTTAGTATATTGTCTAATACATTACTCAGTGCATCATGTTGGGTTTTCCCTATATTATTAAGGTATGATTATGTTGGATTATATATTATTGGACCCAAGGTCGTACTTATGATATTGGTTGTATTATGAGAAGTGGTTTATCCTTGTAAAGTATGTGGCCTTAGTTTATTGAGATTTTCATGCTTATAATTGCACTTTATGGAAACTAGTGATGGCCTGTATAAATTTTGTACACTCATGATCGTTTAGATAGTAAATTCTATGATTCAAACTAAAATATAGTCTTACAATTATTTTCCTAAAAAGGGATTCATTCCCAATTTTTACTTTTAAAATGGATTTCTTCATAATGGGAATCGTACCATCTTAACGGCTAACTTATGAGACCTTGATCCTAAAAATGATATTTTATAGATTTGATTTAGATAGATTCCGGTCCATAATTTTTTTACTACGATTTACCTCAATCATGAGAGATTTGAACCCTTTCCTTACTCTTATAATGATTTCGTCTTTGAAATCACCTCGGGCAATAGATTTACGGACTTACACTCTTTTACCCACTGTTCTACCCTCTGAATTATATATTTATATATATTTATAGTACTAGACAGAGTGGATTTATAATAATGATGGTTATTGGAAATTCTTGATCGAGACCAGGTTGGTGTATATGGGTACTTCAAAAACCCCTAGGGGTATCTTCGTACGTGATCCGTCGTAGAAAAGAAAAGAGGTTGTCGTAGGTCCTGCCTCTGTGAGTCGTTGATCTAGAGAAGGTGTATACACTGAGTTACATTATGGTACTTGGATCGGTTAAGTTATTATTGAATCTCTTTGCATTAATCCCTATATGTGCATTGCCCAATCACTAGTATATGCCTATGTTTATCTACCTTATGTGGGTTGCATAGGTATAGGTGATAAGTATTACTTGTTGTATGTTTTGTACACTGAATTTGACCTTCCAAGTTATGGGCCCTATTTTAGATATTCTTTGTTTAGGCTAAAAGGTTACGTAATATTATTGTTGTTGTTTTGATAAGCTCGAGAGAGGTTGATTATTGGACTTGTATTGATATTTAAGGTATAATTTTAATTCCTTATTCTTACGATTATATTATTACACATGATTATCCCTATATTAGGTAGTATAGTTTTGATCCTAATTATTTTAGTAACATTTCATACTATTATTTGAAGGCCTTGAGATGGTAATTTTATTACTTAGGTTGCACCTTTGAGTTAGCCTTGTGTATATATATGTATATATATCTACGTGTAGTCTTTTGTATATATATGTATGTATATCTATGTGTAGTGATAATATTAGCCTGAATCCCTTTCTTCCTTTATTTATTCATGTTGTATATCCATTTCTTTTCCTTGTATACTATTATATATCCTTCTTCCGCTCTTTATTCATATATTATCCAGTGATATACAGTATGGTGTTCAGGTTCTTTAGTATGGCTAGAATAGGATTATTTATTTGTATTGTGTCATTAGATTGTGTTATGTTAGTTTAATGGACTTGAATACATTAGTTTATCCTTATTGTCTCAGTAGCATTAATGTGTATTTTGCTAGATAATTGGTTGTTGTTTACATTCCTACTTGCATGCTATTATATTTGCATTATCTTGGGAGCTCAGTTGGTAGTTTCCTAATGAGTACTATATATTTTGTACTCATACTACACTTATGCACCCTGCATATAATAGTATAGGATCTCAATATTGTTATATGCATCATGTGAAGAAGATATTGTTCGACGACGTTAGGACATTAGGTGAGCTCCTGATATTTAAAGTATTAGTATTCTCCCTCTTATGTACTAGACTATTTCTCTATGTTGTATTCAGAGATGGGTTGCATTAGTATATTCATTTAGTACTTCATTTGTAATCTTATTTCATTAGAAACTCTTGTACAAATTCCACCAAGCTTTGGGACTATCTTATGTATTTTTGTCTTACACGTCATTTATTCTACATTCTTTCATGTTATTTATTTTACATTCTTCCTTCTTTTTCTTTCTAGTTTGTTACTAGTAGTTTCGGACTAAGGGCTTAGTTTACCTATTAGTGGGTTATTTTAGGTATCATAATGACCTTAAAATTTAGGTTAGGATAGATGCCAGGTCATCATGTTGTTTCGATTCACTATATTGGCAACTTAATTACTTTTAGAATACTTTATGGCTTTGGAGTAGGATTTAACTTTCAGACATTAGTTTAGATAATTGCTACTTATATGAAACTTAGTTTTGAATGCTAGTTTTCTAGAATGCTTATTAGTGTAAGGTTTATTAGTGGGAGAGTAGCCTAATTTTTAATAGATTATTTTCTTTAGGTCGAGTTCATTGTGGTTATTTATGGTAGTACTAATCCTATTGGAAGTTTGCTATGATGATCGGTTTTGTCACTACAAAATATATTTGCTATAAAGGTATATAAATCTCATATGTCACATGTGTTGCGATCAATTATTTATTATTGGATTGAATTTTATATGTACAATTCTCATATCACAAAGTTAAGTTTAAAGTATCCTTACCGGTTTAGTTTCGGGCTAAGTTTAAAATAGGGTCCACTTCAAAGGAGCATTACTTCTTGAATATAAGGAGTTAGGGGGCCTAATACCTACCAAAATAAATATATTTGAGTCTTTATTCCATCAATTTATTAATATAATTTCTGAGTGAAAAGTTATGACCATTGCACTTAAGGTTGTCTGAGCTAGGTTGAGGGCGTCGTAGCAAGGAATGGAGTTATGGTGAACTTGAAGGAACGGATTTGACAACTAATTGACCCTTGAATAATTTTGTTGACTGTAAATAAAGGTAGAATTAATGGGATTGAATTCCTAAAGTATTTGTTTGAAGAGTAGTTTATTAATTACCCTTATACTTATTGTTTGTTAGATGATTAGCCTTAGGATATAGGAAGAAGAAAGAAGATCATACATAGAATTGCTTACTTGTTATTGCAGTTTGGCACCTAGGTATTTTATGATTTCTGAGTAGAAGACTATAATTAGTAATCATGTCCATAAAGTATAGAAATATTTCATAGACTACAGGCATGGATTTTGGGTGAATAATTATGAATTTAACTTAATAAGGTCCTCATTATTGTTGAAATGTCATTGTATGAATCCTTGGTGGATGTTTTGTATTTGTATGACTCCATGGTGGATTGTAAATTGAATTATGTGAATGTATGACAATGAGATTGTGTTAGCTCATAATCTAGTTATTTAGAAAAATTACCATAAAAATCATAAACTTCATATTCTGTGGGGTTATAATATGGATAATCTTGCTTAAGGTTAGTAATGAGTGATTTAATATGGTATAAGGAGATGGTGACAACTTAAGATCATGATGTCAAGATATGCTAAGGGTTAGGAAGTAAAATGTCTAAAGGTGCATGACTAAAGTTAGATATTAAGTTGAATTATTGATTAGAATTATTTCTTAATAAAGTAGGCCTTGAACCTTGTATTGACCTGAATCTAGGGTTGTTGGATATTAGTTGATTCCCCTATTTTGGCATATGTAAAGAAGGATAGGATTAGTGAATAAAATTATGAATGTTTAACTTGAGTTAGAATCCTTGCGGTTGAATGTACAATGTTAAAATACGTAATTGGATTTAATGGTTACGAATGAATAATGCTTGCTTGAATAAGTCGTGTATAGGTCTTTGGGAATATTGTAATTAATGAATATGAATTAAAAAGGCATGAATTATGAGTTGTTGACTGGATTTTAAGCACACATGTTATTTTGTGTTAAGGGATAACTATTGTTTATACAAAATGATAAGCTTGAGTTTGACCAAGTGTTTGGAGTGTTTGTGTCCTTTTTACAATGCATGTTCATGAGAGTAAATTGTTGAATAAAATCCTATGTGTTAATCACATGTTATGAGGTTATATTAAAATCTTGTTGATTATATAAGTGTCGTTATTTATTTTAATCACGATTGTAATTGTTGTGATATATATTGATTATTGTGGAATGTACCGATATTTGAACATCTTTACAGGATTTATACTTATCATTATGGGATGTATCGATTTATACATATCATTATGGGATGTATCGATATTTTTACATCATTATAGGATTTACTGATCATTGTTGACTTGGTCGTGTTTGACTTGACTTGTATTTGTCTAAAGTTGTAAAGTTACTTGAAAAGTCTCAGTGTCATGAACTTGAGGTATTTTAACACAATGTGTGTTTATAGTTGTACTTTAAATAAGGTGATTATTATTTTCATTCATTTATCATTGAGGTTAATCAAAGATTATGTGAAATTGATTGACTCGTAATAACGATTATGATTAAACTCTGTAAGTTAGGATGGATAGAACTTAATGTGAATGTTGTAATGATCAATGGGAATATGAATTAAATACTGTTAGGTAACACACATATATATATATATAAAAGTATTGCGACTTAAATCCTTATATATGTTTTTAGGTTTTCTTTTTGTAATTTCTCTATTTTATTTATGTGATCTAACCGCAGTCAGCTTAACATACCTACCGATAGTGTTATTTGTACTATTACTACTTAATTTATACTCTTTTGGGAGTATATTTTAGTCTCTAGATGAACCGATGTTTCATAGGTAACATGGGAAGTAATCTCTGGTGGCTTCTACTCCTATTATTCATGGTGTATGTTCTGTCCAGTCTGATCATTCTTAACATAGAAACTCTTGTACCTATTTAGCCTAGTTCCTAGGGGTATTTTTATTTTCTACATTTAATATTTGTAAATATTGTTGTAATAAAGTTAGGTTATTGCTATTTAATAAGGACTTTTGCATATCTTCTTAAAGGGTTATATGCCCACTTTCCGACAGCACATTTGAGGCTTTTAACTAGGAAAAATGCAAGTTGTTGAGAAATTTATGTTGTTTTTAATGGTATTTTTTTATTAATATGGGAAAAGTAAATTTTTGATAAAATAAAAGAAAATTAACAAAAAGGTGTATCGATGATATAGTTGACGAGCTATCAACTATATGACGAGTTTGCAACCCTTGACATCAACTTGAAGCACTTGAAGAAATTGTTGAACACTTCGAGTGATGGACCACCAACTAAGAAACAAGTTGTCAGCTTTCATCGTCAGCCTATGCAGAACAACTCTAGTAGAGGACTCAACTGACTAAACAAGTTGATGAGTCGTCAACTATGGTCGTCAACTGTGACGCGACAAATTAGTTATTTGAATTTTGGAGTTTGAATTTCTCTAATATAACTAGCATCTTTTAGGGGTTTCTCAACATCTTTTGGCTATTTTCCTTCAAACATTGTTTTGGAGACAAGGATTGAAGTTTTGAATCTAATTTTGGGTATTTTGTAATTTTGAATTTTTACCAACTCTAAATGAAATCTAACTCAAATGTAATTTTCTTTAACTTTGAAAGAATTAAAGGATCATTCACGTAATTTAGGTTGACAAATACTTTGATGAATTTTGGGTATCGATATTTTTATATTTCCTAAACTTAATGGGAATCCCAC
Organism: Capsicum pubescens; assembly: GCA_030864215.1. Classification (NCBI taxonomy): domain Eukaryota; kingdom Viridiplantae; phylum Streptophyta; class Magnoliopsida; order Solanales; family Solanaceae; genus Capsicum; species Capsicum pubescens. The sequence continues at coordinate 192,272,086 of CM061543.1, read as the reverse complement.
TCAACAATTGAAATGTAATTATGGTAATCAAAAGCCTAGTTCAAATTCACTACCACTCTATACTTCTACAAATTTAATGTAGTGCTTATAATAGAAATTGAAATACTATCTTATGAATTAGTACAACAAAACCCCAATATTATGAAAATCATCCACTATAAGTCACTTAAATTACAACATCTTAATTAATATAGTATTTCTTGGGGGATTTGACACCAAACTTTGTTGGGTTACTTATTTGACAATGAAAACTTACCATTTTTTAAAGGAAATTAAAGTTTGGGCATTTCAAATTTTTGTGTGTTTATTAGGGAATGCTATTTTCAATTAAGTTGTGTAGTTAATTGACTTCTCGTCTCATTTCCTTATTTTACTTTTATTTTTTATTTTTGTGTATTTCAGGATAATACCTGTGCATGCAATGAAATAACCATTCAGGTGAACCGTTAATATCATTCGATCCTGAACTCCATAGAACTCCTAGAAGATTCATAGAAGTAAAAAAAAAGGCAAAAAGATTAATTTCACTAGACGCCCACCAATTAAACTTTGGTTGTAATACCCGTACCTTTTTCCTAGCTAGAAATAATCTCAACAATGCTAGGATTTACTTTGAAATGTAAAACTATCTTTGTACACGTGGTATTTTTTGAGATTTTCACTTTATATCACGTGGGAAATTGAGTTAGATTTCCAACGGTACCAATTTTGTCCAAATCCGACATCAGACGAGGAAGTTATGGACGTTTTACTTAGAACTGTCCGAAACGCCCAGGTATGACGGCCAAGTTGACGGACCACCACATAAGTGATGGAACGCCACTATGACCTTCACAACCAAGGAAGTTGAGCCAAGTACTGGATAAGGACTGATGGATGAGTTGACGGACCGTCAGAGTGGTGACGGACCGTCATCCAGGCCATCAACTCTTATCCAGTGAACCCCATTTCTGGTCCACGTCTGACGGGCTAAGTGATGGAACGTCAACTGTCTGACGGACCATCAGTCAAACCGTCACACACCATGTTCAGTTTATTTCTATGTCATTTTAATAGGGGTATTTTGGTCACTTATCATTCGCCTACATATACCTAGATGAGTTCGAATTCAGCCATTATGCTCATTATTATTTCACAAACAAAAAACTAGGGTTTCTCTCTAAATTTAATTTCCAAGAACAAGACCCAATACTCTTCAAGAATCAAAGGATTTCAAACCCTTCAAGTTAAAAAACGTCAAGAACCCTGAGTCAGGTATGCGTAGTGTTCATCTATGGACCCCTTTCGTTCATAGAGTTCAAGAACCATGCTTTTAAAAGAGAAATTTTGATTTCCTTATTGTTATGTGATGTTTTTCATGTTAATGATCATTGTCTAAGATTCAAGATATTAATTTAAGTTGACTTCCATGATGTATGCATGCTGGTAGTTAAAACCCATGAATTTGGGTGGTTCAAGATGATTAAAATTTTTTGAGAAAGCCTATGCCCCAAAGTGTGCATGCAAGGTGTTTGTTAAAATGCCTAGAATGCTAAAAATCATGATACCATGACCCCATATTATTTAAATCACAAGCTATGTCAACTCTTAAGATAATTCCACATGAACTTCCATGTTATTGATATGTGTTGCTAGTATGATTATGCAATGAACATGATATTAAGGTTGTGAAAGTACTTCTATGTGACATAAAATCCTTTCCATGCAATATATTGTTTATAACCATGCTTAGTATGAAATCTCTTATGTATGATATTATGAATTGTGGACTCTAATCTTGTGATCAAGTCATGTCATGTGTGTTAGTTCCTTCCATCGAGTCCTGGGGGTATTCGGATCAAGTCATGTCATCACAATCATCTCAGTCAAGCCATAATCTATAGAACTCAGACAGTCATGTGACTCAGGAAACCTCAAAAATCTCATGATCTCATTAAAATCTCAGAGACTAGTACTATTCCTTCAGTCAACGGATGTCAGTTATTCAGTCTATGTACAGTCAGTTAAATCATGTTCAGTCTCTCCAGATGTGAGTAGAAGTTAGCCCCGAGTGAACCCATGGATTAGAACTCACCTGCCAGTTTAGGGTGTGATTCTTAGAAGTCATCCTTGTGTTGCAGAACTCATATCCAGCGTAGGTTGAGTCATATTAACCTATCAGACTAGGGTTGATGAGGTGTTTTAACCTATCAGTTTAAGATTCCCATCATTCTCATTTGAGTACCTGCTAGTTGAGGGTCACGCACAACTGTCCTTACCAGTGGCGTGGTATTGACACCCCTTCAGTTGAGGCAGAGATTGGACCCCAACATTGCTATATGCATTATTGGGGCATGTTGTTTAAACAAATACCTCCCACAGTTTCAGGATTAGTCTCAGTAAAAGAACTCAGATAGTTCTTCAGATATAAGTATACCAAGACTGCCAGATACAGTCAAATTCAGTTATAGTACGAAACTTAGATAGTTCCATCAGATGCAATACTATCAGACACAGTCACCTATGCATTCAGAACTATAGTATCAGTCAAGATCAGTTATCAATAAATTATGTATTAGCGTATAAATTTAGATATCACGTAGATCTCAGTTTCTATGTATACATGTTTGCACACTCACATTCTTATCAGTCAGCTAGTTAGCATTATTCATGCATATAACCCTATTTATGTTCAGCCTACCTTAATCGTATACTCAGTACTCCAATTATACTAATGCATTCGCGCTATGGTGTTTTCTCTTTATGTTACACCATTGGTTCATAGACACGAGTTCCAGACCAGTCGTAGTAGTCGCATTCCAGAATACAGAGTTGCAGTGAGTCCTCTTTATTCGAGGATGATATGATTTAATTTATTCATTTATTATTTTATTTAGCTATCAGTTTACGGAGTTAGTTGGAGACATGTTCCTTCAACTCCATATTCAGTCAGTACTTCGAGGCTTTCAGATTTGATTCAGTTTTCAGTCGTTTTAGGTATCTTTCATCCACATGGATGTTATAATTATTTCAGTTGAACCTTATGGCCTACATGTTCATATTTTCCACATTATTATTATATATATTATAGTGTGCAGGTACAGATATCAGTCATGGGTTAGTTTGTGGTCCTTCGAGGTCATAAGAACCGTGTAGCATTCTGGTTCAAGAAATTGGGGCATTATAAACTTAGTATCAAAGCCTATGGTTCCATAGATTCCTAGGAAGTCTGAAAGCCGCATCTAGCAGAGTCTTGTGCATGGGTGTGTTGCACGCCACATTTATATACAGGAGGCTATGAGATATTTTAGGAACAATTTCCCTTCTTTCAGTATTCATGTCATGCTAGTGTGCATAATCTCAAGTTAAGATCTCAGTCTAATCTGTTCTTCTCTTATTTAAGAATATCCCTCTAAAGAGAAGAAACCAGTCAGTTCCTCAGCCCGATGACCCTTTGGGAGAGCATGTTTATCATGAAGAGCTTAGAGCCGCATTCACCATACTTGATCAGTCCATGGCTACCCAGAATGAATGGCCACCAGTTAGTCCATCCAATCCAGTGGTCAACTCAGCCACAGCTATAATTCAGGACTTCACCCAAATGAACCCTCTATCTTTCTTTGGGTCTAAGTCTGATGAAGACCCTCAGGAGTTTATTGACCAAGTACAGAAGGTCATTGACATCATGGGAGTTACTTCTATTCAGAGAGTTGAGCTAGCCACATACCAGTTACAGGATGTTGCTCACACTTGGTACAAACAGTAGAAGTCTGAAAGGTTAGAGGATGCAGGTCCTATAGAGTGGGAGGAGTTTGTTATGGCTTTCTTAGATAGATTCTTTCCCCAAGAGCTGAGGGATGCTAAAGTTCTTAAGTTTATCAATATCAGGCAGGGAAATATGACGGTTAGGGAGTATTCTCTCATATTTACTTGGCTAGCTAGATATGCCCCTCATGTGGTTGAAGACAATAGGGCTAAGATGATCAAGTTTGTGTCAGGAGTGAATTATAGTATGGTAAATGAGTGTAGATCTGCAATGTTGAACAGTGATATGACTTTAGCCAGTCTTATGACCCATGGTCAGTAGATAGAGGAGAAAGAGGTTAGGGCTAGAGAGAGGAAGAATAAGAGAGAAAGATCAGGCAGTTTTAGTTTTACTCAACCTAAATCAGAAGGAGGAAACCATTCGCAGTTTCATCCCATGTTAGAAGCTCCAGCTCCAGCTCCTTCCTCCACTAGGGCCCCAGTGCCGAAATTCAGAGACAGCAACACAGATAAAGCACTAGGCTCTAAATCTCAAGAAAGTGTCGGCAATGCCCGAACTAATCTCTTATGTCAAACTTGTGGTAAGAACCACCAAGGTGTTTGCAGAGACGGTAGTGATTTTTGTTTCGGTTATGGCAAGACAGGCTACAGAGTCAGAGATTGTCCTCAGTCCAGTTATCAGGGTAAGCAAAATCATCCCACAGCTCAGTCCGATCACCCGAACCAGCAGGGTACCACTGCTAGTGCTACTAGTTGGCAACGCCTAAAAAAACTCTATGCTCTTCAAACTCGACAGGATCAGGAAAATTCTCTTGATGTCGTTAATGGTACATTATAGATTTTACATGTTCATGTTTATGCTTTGCTAGATCCAGGTGCATCCTTGTTTTTTGTAACTCCATACATAGCAGGGAATTTTGGAATCAGTCCTGAAATTTTAGCAGATCCCTTTTCAGTCTCTACCCCAGTAGGTAAAATCATCATAGCTCGACGGGTATATAGGAACTGCCTGGTGATGATATTTTAGAAATTCACGTTAGCAGATTTAGTCGAGTTAGAGATGACTGATTTTGATATCATTCTCGGCATAGATTAGTGTCATTCCTGCTATGCCACAGTCGACTGCAGAAATAAGATAGTTCAATTTCAGTTCCTAAATTAGCCCGTCCTAGAATGGAAGGGTAGTACTTCATCTTTCAAGGGTCAACTTATTTCCTACCTTCGGGAAAGAAAAATGATTTCTAAGGGGTGCGTGTATCATCTCGTCTATATTAAAGATTCCAGTTCCTAATCTCCTAGTTTTGAATCAGTCCCAGTGGTTAATGAATATTTAGACGTGTTTTTTGAAGATCTTCCAGGCATTCCTCCCGAAAGCGAAATAGACTTTTGCATAAACCTTCTCCCAGATACTCAACCTATTTCTATTCCGCCATACAGAATGGCACCAGCAGAACTCAAGGAACTAAAAGATCAGTTGAAGGATCTTTTAGATAAGGGATTCATCAGGCCTAGTGTATCCCCATGGGGTGTACCAGTCTTATTCGTACACAAGAAAGATGGTTCTTTTAGGATGTGTATCGATTACCGTCAGTTCAACAAAGTTACGGTCAAGAACAAGTATCCTCTTCCCAGAATAGATGACTTATTTTACCAACTTCAGGGTGCCAGTTATTTCTCCAAGATAGACCTCAGATTAGGCTATCATCAGCTCAAAGTTAGGGAATGTCATATCCCGAAGACAGCTTTCTGTACACGGTATTGTCACTTCAAATTTCTAGTCATATCCTTTTATCTTACCAATGCCCCTGTAGCTTTCATGGACTTGATGAACAGGGTGTTTAAGAAGTACTTGGATATGTTCTTCATAGTCTTTATAGATGATATTTTGGTCTATTCTCGCACAGAGCGTGATCATTTAGACCATCTCAGAATTATTCTTCAGACTCTCAAAGATCATTAGTTGTTCACCAAGTTCAGTAAGTGTGAATTTTGGCTAAGATCAGTAGCATTCCTTGGCCATATTGTTTTCGGTGATGGCATTAGAAAAGATCCTCAGAAAACTAAAGCAGTAAGAAACTGGCCTCGCCCTATCTCTCCATCAAATATCAGGAGTTTCTTGGGTTTGGCTGGCTATTATAGATGTTTTGTCGAGGGATTTTCTTCTATTGTGTCTCCTATGTCTAGATTGACTCAGAAGAAGGTTAAGTTTCAGTGGTCAGATTCTTGCGAGAAGTGTTTTCAAGAGTTGAAGACTCGACTCACCTCAGCCCCAGTTCTAACTCTCCCATATGGTTTAGATGGTTTTGTTGTCTATTATGATGCGTCCAGAGTGGGTTTAGGTTGTGTCCTCATGCAGCATGGTAGGTTCATAGCCTATGTCTCAAAAAGATAAAGCCCCATGAGAAAAATTATCGTACTCATGATCTTGAGTTAGCAGCCGTAGTATTTTCCCTAAAAATTTAGAGGCATTATCTATACGGAGTTCATGTAGATGTCTTCACAGATCATAAGAGTCTCCAGTATGTTTTTTCCTAGAAAGATCTCAATATTCGTCAGAGAAAGTGGTTAGAGCTGTTGAAGGATTATGACATAAGTGTCCTTTATCATCCAGGCAAGGCCAATATTGTGGGAGATGCTCTCAGTAGACTCTCCATGGGTAGTGTTTCTCACATTGAGGATAGCAAGAAAAAAATATCCCAGGAAATCCATAAGCTTGCAAGACTAGGTATTTGCTTAGTCAACTCTTCAAAGGGTGGTATATGTGTTCAGAGTAGTTCAGAGTTATATCTAGTTTCTGAGGTGAAAAAAAAAAGCAAGACAGAGATCCCAGCCTTGTCAAGCTAAAAGAGTCAGTTCAAAATCAGAAAGTAGAGGCTTTCTCCCAAGGGTGAGATGGTGTTCTTCATTGTCAAGGTCTTCTGTGTGTTCCAGCTCTAGATGACTTGAGGTAGAAAATTCTTGCAGAGGCGCATGGTGCGTGATACTCTATTCATCCAGGGGCCACTAAGATGTACCACGACTTGTGGGAGATCTATTGGTGGAGTGGGATGAAAAGAGATGTTGCAGAGTTTATGGCTAAGAGCTCTACATATCAGCAGGTTAAGATAGAGCATCAAAAACCTAATGGGTCCTTGTAGGAGTTCACCATTCCTACTTGGAAGTAGGGAGAAGTGAACATGGATTTCGTGATGGGTTTGCCTCAAACTCGTCATCCGCATGATTTAGTTTGGGTTATTGTAGACAGAATGACCAAGTCAGCTTATTTCCTTCCAGTTTGTACCTCTTATTAAGCCGAGGATTACGCCAAACTCTATATCAAAGAGTTGGTTAGATTACACAGTGTTCCATTATCTATCATCTCTGACAGAGGTACACAGTTCACCTCTCACTTTTGGAAAGCATTCTAAAAGGGTCTTGGTACCCAAGTTCATCTCAGTAGTGCCTTTCATCCTCAGACAGATGGTCAAGTAGAGAGGACCATTCAAACTCTTGAAGATATTCTAAGGACATGTGCAATTGATTTCAAGGGAAGTTGGGACGACCACTTACCTCTGATTGAGTTTGTATACAACAATATCTATCATTCCAGTATTCAGATGGCTCCATTCGAAGCTCTCTATGGTATGAGGTGTAGATATCCATTCAGTTTTTTCGAAGTTAGTGAGGCCTCAGTAATCAGTCCTGACTTGGTATTTGATTCCTTAGAGAAAGTTTAGTTGATCAAAGAGACTTTGGGTTGCTCAGAGCCGACAAAAGTCTTATGCAGATGTTCATTGAAAGGATCTCAAGTTCGAGGTCAATGACTATGTCTATCTCCATATCTCTCCCATGAAGGGAGTGAAGAGGTTCGGCAAGAAAGGGAAACTCAGTCCCCGCGATATCGTTCCCTTCAGGATTCTCTGTCGCTTCGGCAAGGTATCTTATGACCTTGAATTGCCTTTAGATCTAGCCTTATTTCATACGGTCTTCCATGTATCCTTTCTCAAGAAGTACATAGGTGAACCAGCAGTTGTAGTCCCTATTCAGAACATTGATGTTCAGGACAGCCTCTCTTATGAAGAGATTCCAGTCAAAATTTTAGACTATCAGATTTGTAGGTTGAGGAACAAAGAAGTCCCTCTAGTCAAAGTTCTTTGGAAAATCAGTCCGTTGAGGGAGATACTTGGGAAGAAGAACCAGACATTCGTACCAAGTACCGTTACCTTTTATCCACCAACCCAGATCAAGATCGAGGTAACAGTCCTCCTTAAGCTTATTCAGTTTCACATTCAGCATTCAATACAACTTGATATTTCATTTCATGTTCATGTCCCATCACAAATTGGGTATTAAATACCATTGAATATTCATTTATGCATACATGTATCAATCTAGTAAATAATCGTGCATCAGATATGCATTCTCATTGCGAGAACCTCAGTCATGCATTGATGAATCAGTTATACGTGCACCAGATACGCATGTTCAGTATAATGTGTTCAGTTTGTCACTCATAAGATCATGTTCAAGCTACTCATGTTTAGATTATTGTTTCCTCTCTCAGTCAATTTTATTTGAGGATGAATGTTCTCAAAGAGAAGATATTGTAATACCCGTGCCTTTTTCCTAGCTAGAAATCATCTCAAAGATGCTAGGACTTACTTTGAAATGCAAACCTATATTTTTACACGTGGTATTTTTTTTATTTTCACTTTCTATCACTTGGGAAATTGACTTAGCTTTCCAACGGTACCAATTTTGTCCAAATCCAACATCAGACGAGGAAGTTATGGACGTTTTACTTGGAACTATCAGAAACGCCCAGGTATGACGGCCAAGTTGACGAACCACCACATAAGTGACGGACCGCCACTTTGACCATCAAAACCAAGGCTTTTGAGCAACGTAATAGATAAGGACTGACGAATGAGTTGACAGACCGTCAGAGTGGTGACAAACCGTCATCCAGGCAGTCAACTCTTTTCCAGTGAACCCCATTTTTGGTCCACGTCTGACGGGCTAAGTGATGGACCATCAACTTTCTGACGGACCATCAGTCAGACCATCACATTCCATGTTCAGTTTATTTCCATGTCATTTTAATAGGGGTATTTTGGTCACTTATCACTCGCCTACATATAACTAGATGAGTCTGAATTCAGCCATTATGCTCATTATAATTTCACAAACAAAAACCTAGGGTTTCTCACTAAATTTAATCTCCAAGAACAAGACCCAATCCTCTTTAAGAATCAAAGGATTTCAAACCCTTCCAGTTCAAAAACATCAAGAACCCTGAGTCACGTATGCGTAATGTTCATCTATGGATCCCTTTCGTTTATAGAGTTCAAGAACCATGCTTTTAAATGAGAAACCTTGATTTCCTTGTTGTTATGTGATGTTGTTCATGTTAATTATCATTGTCTAAGCTTCAAGATATTAATTTAAGTTGACTTCCATGATGTATGCATACTGGTAGTTAAAACCCATGAATTTGGGTGGTTCAAGATGCTTAAATATTATTGAGAAAAACTATGCCCCAAAGTGTGCATGGAAGTTGTTTGTTAAAATGCCTAGAATGCTAAAAATCATGATACCATGACCCCATAGTATTTAAATGACAAGCTATGTCAACTCTTAAGATGATTCCACATAAACTTCCATGCTATTGATATGTGTTGCTAGTATGATTATGCAATGAACATGATATTAAGGTTGTGAAAGTACTTCCATATTAAATAAAATCCTTTCCATGAAATACATTGTTGATAATCATGATTAGTATGAAATTCCTTATGTACGATATTATGAATTGTGGACTCAAATCTTGTGATCAAGTCATGTCATGTGTGTCAATTCCTCCCATCGAGTCCTGGGGGTATTCGTACCCAAAAAACATAGTTGTGTGCCTAGATCCATGTCATGTTGTCAAGATCATCTTAGTCAAGCCACAATCTATAGAATACAGTCAGTCATGTGACTCAAGAAACCTCAGAAATCTTATGATCTCTGTAAATTCTCAGAGTGTAGTACTATTCCGTCAGTCAACGGACGTTAGTTATTCGGTATATGTACAGTCAGTTAAATCATGTTCAATCTCTTAAGATAGGAGTATAAGTTAGCACCGAGTGAATCAAGGCTGGGAACTCACCTGCCAGTTTATGGTGTGATTCTTAGCAGTCATCCTTGTGTTCCAGAACTACGTAGCCAGCGTAGGTTAAGACATCTTAACCTGTCAAACTAGGGTTGATGAGGTGGTTTAACCTGTCAGTTTAGGGTTCCCACCGTTCTCATTTGAGTACCTTCCAGTTGAGGGTCACTCACAACTATCCTGACCAGTGGCGCAGTATTGACACCCCTCCAGTCGGAGCAGAGATTAGACCCCAATATTGTTATATGTATTATTGAGGCATGTCGGTTAAACAACTACCTTCCACAGTTTCAGGCTCAGTTTCATTAAAAGAACTCAGATAGTTCTTCAGATATCAGTATACCAGGACTGCCAGGTACAATCAAATTTAGTTATAGTACGGAACTCAGATAGTTTCATCAGATGCAGGACTGTCATACACAGTCACCCATGCATTCAGAAATAAAGTATCAGTCATGATTAGTTAACAGTAAACTATGTATTAGCGTACAGATTTAGCTATCATGCATTCGCGATCATAGTTTCTATGTATGCATGTTTGCACTCTCACATTTATATCAGTCAGTTAGTTAGCATTGTTCATGCATGTAACCCTATTTATGTTCATCCTACCTCACTCGTATACTCAGTACTCTTGTTGTATTAAATCATTCATGCTATGGTGCTTTCTCTTTATGTTACACCATAGGTTCAGAGACACGAGTTCCAGACCAGCCGTAGCAGTCACATTCCAGTATACAGAGTTGCAGTGAGTCCTCTTCATTCGAGGATAATATGATTTGATTTATTCATTTGTTATTTTAGTTAGAGAAATAATGCATCCCTACTATTGAGAATTGCAGACTTAATCAACCTATACAATAGGTGGTAGAAAAAAAGATAAAAAAAGTGGCTCTATTCAGAAGTGTTAACATAATCCTTAACAAGTAGGTAAGCCCAGTTCAATGTGATCCCACAAAATTAGGCATGTTTGTTGAGGCCAATGAGAAAAATAAGTCTATTCCACTTAGGCTCGTTACTAGAAGGCAAGTATGCATGGATTACCAAAAGTTTAATTTCAGGGTGCTGAAAAATGATTTTCCAATGCCCTTTATGGAGCAAATTCTAGATTGTTTAGCAGGAAAGTGTTGGTATTGCTTCATAGATGGATACTCAGGCTACAATCATATATTGATTGCACCTAAAGATAAAGAAAAAAAGACATTCGCACCTAAAGATAAAGAAAAAAAGACATTCACATATCTATACATAACTTTTCCTTTTACCAAATACATTTTGGGTTGTGCAATACTCTAGTGATGTTATAATGGATCATGATGTCTATCTTCTAATACATGTTAGAGGAAACCTTAGAAGTGTTTATGGATGACTTCTAAATATAGGTGATTCATCTGGTGACTGTTTGATCGACTTAAGTAGTACTTTACAGTGTTGTGAGAGGTTCAACCTTATTATTAAATGGTAAAAATACAACTTCATGGAAAAAGAGGAAATAGTATTGGGGGAAAATATTTCATCCAACGTAATTGAATTTGATCAGTCAAAAATTAGGGTAATCAAAAAAATACCCCCAGCTATCTTGGTGAAGTCGGCACTCAGTTTTCTTGGTCATGTAGGATTTTATAGGAGGTTTATCATGCATTTTTATCAGATTGCAAATCCTATTTAAAACTATTGGAAAATAAGTCATGTTTATGTTTTATTATAAGTTCTTGAAATACTTCCAATGCCTCAAAGAGAAATTAGAGGTTGTTTCTATAATTGTTGCTACAGATTTTCCAAAACCATTTGAGGTAGTGTGTGATGCAAGCAGAGTTGCACTTAGGATTTTTCTAAGTCAAAAAATGGAAAGACTTATTCATCCAATTTATTATGCAAACAAGACAATAAATAAAGCACAAAAGAATTACACCATCACAAAGCAAGAGCTCCTGTCTATAGTTTATGTCTTCTAGAAATTTAGGGTGTATTTGAATATAATAAAGGTGTGTGTTTCATACCGACCATGGAACATTAAGATATTAGATAGCAAGGAAAGATTTCAAACCTAGGTTGATTAGATGGGTACTATTGGTACAGGAGTTTGATTTAGAGGTCAAACATAGAAAACTATGTGAAAATTAGGAGGCAGGACATTTATCTATATTCGAGAATGAATGAAAGAAGTTAGATAAATTAGTAATTAATGACTTATTTCCTGACAAAGAGGTCTTGCAGATACTCTTAATCTTGTGCGTTGGTAAGTAGATTTTGCCAAATACTTAGTTAATGACATTATTTTGGATGACATGAGTTTTCATCAAAGGAATAAGTTCATACATAATGTGAAAATATATTTCTGGGAAGAAGACTATTTGTTTAGATGTTGTGCTAATGGCATTATTTAGCGATGTGTGCCAAAGATGGAAATGTTGAATATTTTGTAGGCTTGTCTTTCTTCCCTAGTGGGAGGACATCATGCAGCTGATCGAACATCTAGAATGATTTTACAAAGTAGGTACTACTGGCCCATGATTAGGAAAGATGCTTATAAGCTGGTTAGAACTTGTGATCAATTCTAGCGACAAGGATCAATTTCTAAACATCACAAGATGTCGATGACTAAGATGTTAGAAATTGAGTCATTTGATGTGTGGAAAATAGATTTCATAGAGCCCTTTGTGAGTTCCTATGGTCACAAATACATTCTAATTATTTTGGAATATATGTCCAAATGGATTGAAGCTACAACTTTGGCAGATAATAAAGGAAAAAGTGTCATGGCATTCTTAATAAAGAAAATTTTCTCTCATTTTGGTACTCCGTTCACAATGATAAATGATGGAGGTTCTTATTTTCATAATAAGGTGTTCAAGGAATCTTTGGTTAAGTATGGGGAGAAATAACACAAGTAAACCACGCCTTATCACTCATATACTAGTGTGTTATTGGAAGTGTAGAATAGAGAAATCAAGACTATACTAGCCAACATAGTTAATACAAATAGAACTGAATTGTTGAGAAAGCTTGATAATTCTCTTTACGGTTATCAGAAAACTTTCAAGACACCCATAGGTATGTCTATAAACCATCTAGTCTTTAATAAAGCCTATCACTTGTAAGTAGATTTGGAGGACAATTCCTTGTGGGCGCTTGAAAAGTTAAATTTCAGTTGGAAAGAGATGGTTGATATGAGATTAGACTAGCTAAATGAGATTGATGAGTTTTGAAGTTGAGAAGATGGGAGGGATAATATCTCTAAAGAGAGGATAAAGTTTTATCATGGTAAGAATATTGAAAAGAGAGACTTCAAAGAAGGTGATTTGGTTCTACTGTTCAACTCGAGGCTCAAGCATTTTCCATGAAAGTTAAAATAAAAGTGGTCAGGAAGTTTGAAAATGAATCAAGTCTTTCCATTTAGAGTGTGGAAATAGAAAAGAAAGAGGGAAATTTATTCAAAGTTAATTGGTAAAGAATAAAATAATACATTGGCCAAATGGAGGAGGTAAGAATGTTGTCACTTGTGTATCTTGATGAAGTCTAAGTAGTCAATATAGCCAAGTAAAGTAGAGACATTAAATCAGGTGCTCATGGGAGGCAACCCATATTTTTAATTGTAAATAGTGTTAGAATATTTTTATTTATGAACATAGTTAATGTTTTTTTCGAGATGTACAGGGGAAAAAGTAAGTTTATTGTGATATCTTTGATAATTAGGAGTGATAATCAATCAACATGTTGATGAGCCGTCAACTCCTATTTATTAACTTTGTGAGTAAAGACAGACATATTGGATAGCAATAACAATCTAATTTGATGATCCCTCAACTACTGGATGAATTTTAAACTACTGTCGTCAATTTTTTAGAAGGGTTAACATACATTTTTGATATCCTTGACGGTAAGGGTTGATGAGCCGTCAACTAATTGAAGTTCTATCAACTCTATTCGTCAACTAACAAAAAAATGATGGAACATTCTATGAAAGGTTGACGGTTCATGAGCCATGAGAGAGCCATAAGCTAAGTCTGATCCAGGTAAGTATTTGGCCCGAACCAATCAAAGCCCAAACCTTAATTAAACCCTAATCTTGTCAAACCCACCGAAAACCCTTCACACTCCTACTTCCCTCTCAAATTTTCTTAATTTTAAGTTTATCTATTTAAAAAAATCAAAATCAATAAAAATTTATAAAAATAAATATAAGAGACCACTATTTTCAAAACTCTCCAGTTTTCTATCACTCTCACATCTCCCACAACCTGCACTCTTCTTCAAACCCATGTTTTATCAACTCCTACTAAAAAAACATAACTCCCAACTCTCCTAACTCTCATCACTATAAAAAATTAAACTTTTAGCTTTATTATTGAGTCACTATTTTAGTATACTTCATTGTCAAGGTATGTGATAGTTTTTATTTTCCTCCTTCTATTTGTGAAGATCAATGTAAAATGCATAAATATTTTGAAAGACTGAGAAATCCATGTAAGTTTTTGGATAATGCACTTTTATTGTAATTGATAACTCCTAAGACAACTAATATTATTTTATATTGTTCATGTGATTGAAAGTTTAGTGTGTGGGGATTGTAAGTTCCCCATTGATTTATGCGAATTACTAGTGTTGGGATTGTAAGTTCCCCTTTTAGTTATGATTCTTACTTTTCATATGGATGAGTAACCTTAATAACCTAATGGGGAATCCACAATTACCTTAACAAATTTCTCATTATTGACTAAAATTGAGTGGATTATGATTATAGTTTAAAGATTGGAGACTATGCCTAAAAATATCTACTATATTTTGTTTTTATGATGATCAACTAACAATAAGGGACCATGTCCCTGGGTCTTCATGAAAACATACAGTTGCCACTGTCCTATGTAGTTTTCTCTATTATTGTAACAAACTACACAGGTGAGTTGTGTACCAGTCAAGACACCTGGCCAATTAAAAGTCTACCCTAATCATTACTGAGTTATAAATAGAAAAGAATGCTCCTCAATTAAATAGTTTTTGAAATATAATTATTCAAAGAGATAAATTGGAGAGAACTCAAATAATTCTCAAGATCCAAGCTTTTGTCTTCTAATAGAGTGTTTGTTGATGAGTCGAGTCTTGGTCTGTAATTACTCATTTTATAAGAGTAATGTTTTTCTTGTGTTTGTTAAGTGCTTAGGTAGAGTTAAGAGAGTTTGATATTGGTTATAATTAATCTATATTTAGGTGAGATCTTGACAGAGTTATAAAAGAGAGTTTGTAATAGAGTTATTCCCAACTAGTAGACCCTAAAGTTAGGTTCTAATGGAGTCTGTAATCATGAGTTTGATTATACTGAATTGTTGAGTTCTTGTGATGGAAAGACATGTCTTTTTATCCCTTGAGAAGGGATATTTTCACGTTAAATCTTTCTAGTCTTTAATTTCTAGAAAAAAAATTATTTCCTTATTGCTTTACTATTTTATTACATGTATCTGACTTTAAGGGACCTTGTCCCACATAGTGTGGTGCAACCCCCCACTTTTTAACAATTGGTATCAGATCTAGGTCACTCTAAAATGTTCATACCTAGAGTGATTATTGATCAAGGCTGCTCAACCTAATCTTGAAGATGGGCAATATACCACTAGACCACCCGACTTTAATGAGAAGTACTATGGGTGGTGGAAAACCAGGATGTATAATTTCATTATGGCTGAAGAAATTACGTTGATTAATTTAATACTTGATGGTACACATGTGCATGTGAGGGAGGTCAAATAAGAAAACCTACAAAGGATTGTTGTCAAAACTAGAAGAGTATTTGATGATGAAGATTGAAATAAAGTTTAAAAGAATTACAAGGAAAAGAAATTGCTTGTATGTGGCATAGGACCTGATGAATATTACACAATTTCTGCTTGTTAAAATGCTAAGGAAATCTTGGACTTCCTGAGGACTTCTCATGAAACAACCTCTGATGTGAAGGATTCAAAAGTTGATATGTTCACTACTTAATATGAAACATTCACCATAAAAGAAGAAACTATCCAAGAGATGCATACAAGATTCACTTTAATCAATAATGAGTTGCACTGGTTAGGAGAAGTTATTTCTTCATATAAACAAGTGAGAAAAAATTTAGGCATTCTTTCTAAATTCCAAAAAAGTAAAGTGGATGCTATTACTGAGGAAAGAAACATGAAAAATCTCACAATGGATGAACTTATTGGTAATCTAAATATTCATGAACTCAAAAAACAGCAAGGGCAAGAGAAGAAGGAAGCCAAAATAGAAAAAACTCTGGCATTAAAGGCTTCAAAATCTGACTCAATTCATGATGACACTAATGTTTCTTATTTGGCAAAAGTATTGTTAGAGATATGATGAAAAGTGGTCAATTTCAAAACAAGATGAAGTAGCAACAAAAAAGGAGACACTATTGAGGTTTGACACTAATGTGGAAGTCTTGAGCATTTCATTAAGGACTATCAAATGAAGATATGTCTATGCTATCTTAGAAGATATTTAGTTTTTCTATGATTCCTTACTAGCTCTTATGGAAAACCCAAATAATGAAGAAGACAATGCGGTAACTCTGTCTTCGATTAAGGAAAATTTAGATAACTACTCTTCTAGAAAGACAAAGAAACTTTCAAATGTACTGATTGATTCAATTTGTGAACTGAATACTGGGTAAAATGTTCTAGAAGAGAAAGTAGAAAATCAAGAGCTTGAATTGGTTGCTTTAACTCTCTTGATATCTAAAATATATGAATTGTTCAATAAATTAAAATCTAAAATCTGATTTTAATGAGTCATCTAGAGAAATTAAATGATTTTGATTGTAAAAGGATGAAATAAGCCTCAACGCTTCAGATTAAGCTTGAAAAAAAATTGACGAACTCTGAAAAACACCTTATGACTGTTGTAACGCCCTGAAATCTCAGCCCGAGGCATCACACAGTGCTTAAGGCTACAAGTAACCCCAAGCTAAACCTTTGAGCCTACTACGAACTAGAACTTACTTTAACATAAATAAATTAAGAAATAATACTATATCATGTCAAATCTGGGCTGAAACAATTAAAAAATACTGTTTGAACGACCATTACTGAAAGCTAAAACATCAATTAAAAGTCCGACAAGCCTCTACTTACTAAGGACCTAGAGAGTCATTAGGATAAACCCCCAACTAACTTGAACTAAACTAAAAAAAAAATAAACCAACTACTACGAAGAATGATAATCAAAGAAATAATTCCTCGAACCATGAGGATTCACCAACAACAAAAGTGTAGATAAAGATACTCGGGGATCACTATCACTGCTGAGACTGAGCACCTGAACCTTCATTAAGAGACAATGTAGTACATAGACATATATTTGGATTAGTAGTTTGAGGATGTACTGAGTATATGGGGGTGCATGAAATAAGTAAATAATATCATCAATCTTTATAAAATCATGCATGCTGATACAAATGACTCACATAGCTTGAGTAAAACTTAAATCTTAATCTCATAAATCATGTATAATGAAGTATATAGTATAAATCTCGTGAGTCATTACACTTAGTTCTAAAATCTATATTCTCCATCTTATTCTCAAAACTTGTAAGCAAGAGGAATCTTAAAACAACAACTTTCAAAACTTATACTTTTATCTTATGAAGAATAATGGACTTTTTTTTAAACATAGAGATTATAGGACTTTGGGACTTAGGGAGTTTCTTCTAACCGACATAAACCATGTGAGCTGACATGGAGTCCAACATCTTTCCCACATTAGGGAGAGCTATTCTACCCTTGCAATCAGAATAGAACCTTAACTTTAGTGATCACTATCTTAACCCACTTGGGGTAAATTATAATCCTATGGTGGCTCATAGTTCTGGGGTATGAGACCTTGGAATCATACCGCTCATCACTAAATACTACTCCCATACTTAAGCTCATAAATTTAGGAAAATCCACCTTAAAATACAGCATAAGGTCTAAAATAAAAGCCAATCATGCTTATCTTTTCCTTAAATCATAAATTGTATGAACTATATGGATTCCCATCTTAGATTAGACCAAGAGGTCAAATCTTTATCTAAAATCTAAAAATAATTTTGTCATGGGGTGCTTACAACACAAACAAACTTTAAATAGGGTCGATTGACCTAAACATAAATCTCATATCAAGATATCTTAACAATTCATGCTTTGTATTGCAATTATTCATAATCATCTTAAAATCCGTAAATTTCAGCAATAGGCATGGAAATATAAACAAAATCATGTAATTCAACCTTTAATCCATGGAAAATCTCATAATCTTGCAAATAATGGTAATGGGTATAAACCCCAACTTGAATTTCATGGAAAATATCATAAATTGCAGTAATTTTGTAATTAATATAAGCCTTTGGGCACAAGGGTGAAAGAGTTACCCTTGTTCAAACCCCACATACCTTATTTGGCTTGATTGAATGGAATCAGATGACTTTTGAAGCATTGAAAATAATCTTAGAGGCTTTCCTTGAAGGTTCTTGAATAGTGATACTTTGACTCTTGAGTTTTCTTGAAAAAGGGTTTGTATCTAGTTCTTGGGGATTGATCTTGAAAGAAACCCTAATTTTGATGTTTTTGATGAATATGATGTTATGAGATTTGATCTGATGTAATTAGGTATTAAAAAGAGTGGGAAAAGACCCAAAAACCCTTCTAAAAACTGCTTTTAATCGCTGAATGGAAGTTGCAATGTCTTGGGCGATGGTCCATCGTAGGCTCAATGGTGCATCGCAGGCCTGACGGTCTGTTAGCCTACCCGTCGCACTTTGGCCAGAATAGGGACTTACTGCCTTAGTTGAAATGACTTAGGAGATGATCCGTCATAGGATCGATGGTCCGTTGGCCTGCCCGTCACACTTTGGCTAGTGAATGGATTTACTGTCTCAGAGTGATGGTCCATCGCTCCAGGGCGATTCAAACAACTCTTAATAAAACATCCATAACTTTCTACCTCGATAACAGATTTTGCCAAAATTTGTATCGTTGGAAAGCTAACTCAATTTACCACATGATAAAAAGTTGAAATTGGGAAATTCTATCTGATTTAAATATTATTCACTTAGGAAGTCATTCGTTAATCTTCTGGATCCTAAATTAGACTTAAAGAAAGTTTGGGGTATTACAACTGCACTCTACTAGAATGAAGAATTAGAAAGGGACTTAGTCAATATAAGAAAATAACTTAATGAAACACCCAAGACCTTGGCCTTGTAAAAAATCATGGGTATTGGACGTTCTTTCCATGATATAATTATGGGTACTAGTCTTACCCTTTTATTTAACATAGTGACCTTAACTCATATCCTAAGTAGTGTGGTGGGGGATACATATTTTTTAATATAGGACTTACCTCTTTATTATTGTACCTTTGGGTATGAGTCGTATCATGTCAAGTGGTATGGTGTCATAGGTGTTGTCTTGATAAAACTATCTTTGGTATGGGCCAGGATACAATTTAAGGTATCATTCGTACCCTATGGTATAAGTCAAGCATATTTAGTTGTACCTTGGTCAGTGTAGGGATCCTTGGTGAGGAATAGGGTATGAGTTAGGGTACCACTTGTACCCTAGTGTATGGTTTGATGAGGGAGTCGTACCCTTCTGCCGGTTGGGTGTTTAGATTTTAAGAAAACAACTTTATAGACATTTTCCACCCTAAAATCCTTAGGTCCCCTAACTATATTGTATCCTCTCTTAAAAAATTATTCAGGATCAAAACTCGCCAAAAATATTCTATAACTTACTCTTTAAGATTGGAGGCTAGGGTTTGAAGAGGTGTTCTTCTAGAGGGTAAAGACGTCAATTTTATTTCGTGAATCTTCTTGTATAAGGAATGTATCTCTTCCCTCATTGTTAGTTCAGAATATCATGTGTTTTAAATAATGATTTTTACATGTAAATGGTGGTTTTGGAAATCAAATGTTGAAGGTTTTGAAGCATAGTGTTGGGTATTTTTTAGTATTGTTTTAACATGCGATTTTACATGTTTTGGTGATGTTTTGCACATGTGGGTACTTTTTGACTATGGATTAACAAATGGGTCATGAGTAACCCTAATCTTCATGATTTCAACTTTGGTTTTGGTCTTGATAAAAGTGTGCCCTCAAGGTGTTTGTGAAATTGTTTAAGAGAACTAAGTAGGCTCTTGATAATGGTTCATTGAACTATGGTATTGGTATAGTGAATATGAATGATATATGGTGTTTTTATGATAAATATAAATTCTTGGTAAATAGTTGGTAAAGGCCTTGTTGGATATGTAATAAGTTAATGGATGTCCTTGGTAGTTGGTTGACTAAATTGGGTTAAATTTCATAAACATGAACTTGATTTGTGATTAAACTAAAGATGGGTATAAGAATTCTAATGAGGAATGATTGGTTTGTAAAGGTCATGATGACCATGAATGAACTTGCATCATGATATGAAGTAAGGCCTTGGCCTAATTAAATAATTTATTTATTAAATGGTTTCATAAAGATCGTGTGGTTATATATGTATTGCTGAATCATACTTTTGGTGGCTTGAATTGTATAATTAGGTTAGATTTATTATGTATTGAATTAAATAAGGTTATAATGCATGGATTAAAATGGATTAGAGTCTCAAATAGAAATGGTCGTGATGGTTTATGGTTCGGGTCCACTTACCATATAAGACGTGAAGTTTTGTGGTTTGGGTCCACTTACCATATAAGATGTGAAGGTTTGTGGTTCGAGTCTACTTACAATATATAACATAAAGGCTTTTTGTTTAGGTCTACTTACTGAATAAGGTGTAAAGGTTTGTTGTTTGGGTCCACTTACTATACAAGATGAGTTGGTGTGTGGTTTGGGTCAATATAACATATAAAAATATGTGGGCTTGAGGTATGGGTTCTTTTGTCCAAGGTAATAGCGGAGCTAAATATTCTAAAATATAAGTGTGGAATGTTGGAATTCCTTCACTCTATGTCTCATAAATGAATACTTCAAGAGTGTATGTCATGACTTGTTTCTTGTTTTGGCATGTTATGAACCTATGTATGTGTGTATCTTTATATATGACTATATAGATGTAAATATTATTGCATAAGATCATTTGACTTGATTTGAATAACTATTTTTTTGTATCCTTAACCTTGAGATACATACTAGCGCTCCAATTCCTAAATGTCTTCAGATGCTATGACCCAACATGACTTAGGGGCCAAAGCCTTTTCTTATATTCCTTTGTAGTGATAGGTGTTCAAGTTGTTCAAATATTAACATTGAAGTAGAGAGCTTTTATTCATCATAAGCATTACATTTTATAGTCTCCTTATCTATGTCGTAGACTTGTTTAGATTTGGTATTCGACTATTTTTGGGGGCTTGTCCTAACATATTATTGAAATAAGTTCTTCAATGGCTATGTGGATGAATATGGACTTGGGTATGTTGGTTTGTTTTTGGTATTAATGCCTTTATTAGAAGCTTGTTAAGCTATGATTATAGTCTAATTTTCTCTATCTTATTTTATAATTAGAGTTTATTAAAAATATGTCAATAAAAGTTATGGTTAGGTCAGGTTAATAGAGCGATTTCCTGTCCTAGTTGGGTTTGATATTGCCCATACAATATGGCCTAGTTTTGGGTCATGTCAGGTTGGTATCAGTGCCTAGGTTCATGATCAGCTGGACCATAAAGCCATGTCAAGTAGAATCTCTTTTATGGGTATATAGTGTGACACACTTATAAGAGAGAGGCTACAAGGCATTTAGGAATGTTTCACTTTTTTCTTCTCTTATTGTAAGTTATAGAGTCAAAGGTCTTTGATCCTTCTGAGTTCTATTTGCTGGTCTTTCAGATCATGACTCCAAGAATAACTGAAGCCCCTGCAAACCGTTCCATCCTGACTGGGGACGATGTTGATAGGACTCACTCTACTAATGGATTCTATAGTCAATCTAGGGGTCTAATGCCTGATGGCCTGGGAGTTCCATTGGTTCCCTCTAGTCCTCCTCATTTGTCACAAAAAGGGGATGTTACTAATGTTTAGTTTTGTCGCTCTATTACTCTATTGACTCTACTTGTAGTTTGTTAGTTCAGACGTGGTATCCATTTTATTCCATCCTCTAACACCACCAGTATTGACCAATTCATAAGGTTACACCCTCTTATGTTTACAAGTGTAAAGATTGAACAAGATCCTCAAAGTTCCATTGATTAAACGGAGAAGATCTTCTAAATTATGCATGCGTCAGAAGTTGAAGGTGTTGAATTTATTTCCTATCAATTGAAATGCATGGTGCACAAATGGTAAGAACAGTGGGAGATGTCAAGGGGTATGGATGCTAGTGTTGCCGTGTGGAAATATTTCTCTAATACCTTCTTACATAACTTTTTTTCTCATGATTTAAGAGAAGAAAAAGCATAAGAATTTGTGAATTTGAAGCAAGGTAGGATATCTATCAAGTATGCTTTGAAATTCCATCAGTTGTCTAGGTATTGCCTTAAGATGGTTTCTAGCATGAGAGCTAGGATACCTATGTTAGTTTCAGGATTGTCTCCCAAATTGGTCCTTGATAGTAAGGCGGCTTTGTTGATTAACTACATGGACATCTCTAGGTTATTTGTGTATATGCAACAAGAGGACATCTCTACTTGACATACTCTTGTATCAAAGGGTGTTGTTACTACTTTTCCTTTTTTTTTGTTATCGGTAGTGTCCAAAATCGGCTATATGCACTTGTTACCCAGTAGAAGTCTAAGGTATCTCCGAATGTTGCTATAGGTATGTTGAAAATTCTTTGTCCATGATGTGTATGCTTTGATTTGTATGAGGTCCTATCTCTCTCTTATGTCACCCGATATATGATTGTGTATTTTGATTTAGTTGTATGTCCTTTTGGGATCCTTTTATATTTCTAACTTGGTAAGGGACTCTATGGTTATAAAAAGTTTATAGGGGGTGTGTGGTAACTGATGGTAGTAAAGAAACTCTTGTTGATTTTCTAGGAATGGATATGGTTGATTTTGATGTTATTCTGGGGATGGATTAGTTGCATTCGTGCTATGCTTTCTTAGATTGTAGGACCAATAAAGTCATGATTAAAATTCCTTGATGAGCCAAGTCATTGTACAGGAAAGGGTTCCTTAGTAACTAAGGAGTGGTTTGTCTCTTATAGTATAGTCCAAAAGATGATCTCTAAAGGGTGTTTGTATCATCTAGTCTGAGTTCAACATTCTTACTCGGGATGTCTTTCTCTAGAGTTTGTTTTCATGGTTAATGATTGTCTTGAGGATTCTTATTGATGACCTTTCTAGTACCACGATCGGAATTTTGAGTGGTGGATCAGTCTTGTCTCGGACACTTGTCTAAATTACCATTCCTTTTTATAGAATGATTCCGACAATGTATTTTCATTTTTGCATGCATTAGAGAGGTGGTTTCCCTTGGGAAAGTATAAGTTGGATTAGACTGGCCCTGTAGAATGGGTCCTATTCTTTCAATATTCCATGTTTTTATGTTGAGACAGTAAATATGTGATCCCTCATTGGTTGTCTCCCTTAGATGTTGATGGTATTTTAGGCTCTGTGCCTTATGTGGAGGTCACGGTAAGGATCTTGGGTTAGCAAGTTCACCAATTATGGACGAAAAAGATGGATTCGATGAAGGTTCTATGGAGGAACCAAAAGACTGAGGAAGCTACTTCAGGGGCGTAAGAGGACATGAAGTCCAAGTATCCGTATTTGTCCTCTATTCCTGGAGCTTGTTATTGAGATATGTGTGTTGGTTCTCTTAATTTATTTGTGTTCTTTTAAAGTAATGGCTTTGAGTCCCTCAATTTTAAATTAAATTAGCATATTTGATAGACATTGGGTTGAGTCCCAAAGATAATAGAACGAATGGTTGATCGATAATGATCTTGGCATATGCCTTGACCTAGTTGTATGTCTATGTTTTCTGGCATGGTTTAATGTTAGTTTGATGAGTAAAGGCGAGTTAACTTGTGATTTTGTTTTCCTTACCCATTATTTAAGTATGAATGATCCTAAGTGGGGGAGAATGAAATACACAAGACCTTGGCCTTGTAAAATCTCTTGGGTTTTGGACCTTCTCTCAAAAATATGACTAGGGGTACTAGTCATACCCTTGGATATGACTTAAGACCACTCACTCATATCCTAGGTAGTGTGGTGGGGGTTACATACTATCCAAGATATGACTTAGACTCCCTATGGTCGTACCTTTAGGTACGAGTCATATCATGTAAAATGGTATGATGTCTTGAGATACATGCTAGCGCTCCAATCGCTAAACGTCTACAGATGCTTTGACCGAACACGACATAGGGGCCAAAGCCTTTTCTTCTATTCCTTTATAGTGATAGGAGATCAAGTTGTTCATATGTTGACATTGAAGTGGCGAGCTTTCATTCATCGTAAGTGTTGCATTTCATAGTCTCTTTATCTATGTCGTAGAATTGTTTAGATTTTGTATTCGACTATTTTTGGGGGCTTGTCCTGACATATTGTTGAAATCAGTTCTTCATAGGTTTTGTGGACAAATATGGACTTGGGTATGTTGGTGAGTTGTTGGTATTAATGCCTTTATTACAAGCTTGTTAAGCTATGGTTGTACTCTGATTTTCTCAATCTTATTTTATAATTGGAGTTTATTCGAAACATGTCAATCAAAGTTATGGTTAGGCTAGGTTAATAGAGTGATCTCCTGTCCTAGTTACGTTTGAGATTTCCTATACAACATAGTCCTATTTTGGGTCATGTCAGGTTGGTATCAGTGCCTAGGTTCATGGTCAGTTGGACCATAAAGCCATGTCGAGTAGAATCTCTTTTATGGGTATGTAGTGTGCCATACTTACAAGAGAGAGGCTACGAGGAATTTAGGAATATTTCTCTTTCTTCTTGTCTTATTTTAAGCTATAGAGTCTAAGGTCTTTGATCCTTCTGATTTCTGTATGTTCGTCTTCAGATCATGACTCCAAGAAGAACTGAAGTCCCTATAAACCCTTCCATATCGACTGGGGATGATATTGATGGGATTCACTCTACATATGGAGTCTATAGTCAATCTAGGGGTCTAATGCCTGATGGTCTGGGAGTTCCACCGATTCCCTCTACTCCTCCTCCTATGTCACCAAAAATGGGATGTTACTAATATTTAGTTTCGTCGCTCTATTAGTCTATTGACTCTATTTGTAGTTTCTTAGTCCAGGTGTGGTATTCCTTTTTCCCCATCCTCTAACACCACCAGGCTTGGACAATTCACAAGGTTACACCCTCCTATGTTTATGGGTGTAAAGGTTGAACAAGATCCTCAAAGTTCTATTGATTAAATGGAGAAAATCTTCTTAATTATGTATGCATCGGAAGTTGAAGGTACTGAGTTTTTATCCTATCAATTGAAATACATGGCGCACAAATGGTATGAGGAGTGGGAGATGTCTAGGGTTATGAATGCTAGTACCATCATGTGGAATGATTTCTCTAATACCTTCTAACACAACTTATTTTCTTAAGATTTAAGGAAAGCAAAATCCGAAGAGTTTGTGAATTTGAAACAAGGTTGAATGTTTGTCTAGGAGTACGCTTTGAAATTCCATCAGTTGTCTAGGTATCACTTTGAGATGGTTTCTAGCATAAGAGCTAGGATACCTATGTTTGGTTCAAGATTATCTCCTAAATTGGTCCTTGATAGTAAGGCAACTTTGTTGATTAACGACATGGACATCTCTAGGTTATTTATGTATATGCAATAAGCAGAGGAAGAGAAAAGGAAACATGTTCAAATTAAGGAGAGGAAAGGTAATAGGTCGTGGTCTTCTTAGCTATGTAGAGGCCATCAGTCTACTAGTAAGTTGTCCAAAATAAAGAATTAGGTAAGTAGTGAATCTCATGATAGCGGGGAACAATCAGTGAGGACCTACCCTCCGTGTATATTTTGTGGTCAGTATCATTGTTGTTAGTTTGAGCAGTGGAGGAAAAGGTGTTTTATATGTTGTCAAATTAGTCACATACAATGATCGTACCCTTTTTAAGTGGCTACTTGCGCCAATAAGGCCCCTATTTCTACTTCATATACTCTTGTACCAAAGGGTGTTGTTACTACTTTTCCTTTATTTTTTGTTACCAGTAGTTGCCAAAATCGGCTATATGCACTTGCTACCCAGCAGAAGTCCGAGGCATCTGTGTATGTTGCTATGGGTATATTGAAAATTCTTTTTTTGTGATGCATATGCTTTGATTTGTATAAGGTCCTCTCTCTTTTATGTCACCCCATATATGATTGTTTATTTTGATTTAGCTCCAAGTCATTTTGGGATCCTTTTATGTTTCTAACTTGGTAAGGACTCTTTTGTTATGAAAAGTCTATAAGAGGTATACGATAGCTAATGGTAGTAAAGAAACTCTGGTTGATTTTCTAGGAATGGATATGGTTAATTTTGATGTTATTCTGGGGATGGATTGGTTGTATTCGGGCTATGCTTTCTTACATTGTAGGACCTATAAAGTCATGATTAAAATTCCTTGATGAGCTAAGTCATTGTACGGAAAAGGATTTTTTATTGGCTAAGCAGAGGTTTATCTCTTATAGTATAGTCCAAAAGATGATGTCTCAAGGGTGTTTATATCATTTGGACTGAGCTCAAGAATCTTACTCAGGATGTGTTTCTCCAGAGTTTGTTTTCGTGGTTAATGAGTGTCCTGAGGATTCCCATTGATGACCTTCCTAGTACCCCAATCTGAATTTTAAGTGTTGGATTGGTCTTGTCTCGGACACTTGTCCAAATTACCATTCCTTCTTTAAAGAATGGTTCCGACAATGTGTTTTCATTTTTGCATCCATAAGAGGGGTGGTTTTCCTTGGAAAGTATAAGTTGGATTAGACTGGCCCTCTAGAATGGGTCCAATTCATTGGATTTTCCATGCTTCTATGTTGAAAAAATATATAGGTGATCCCTCATTGGTTGTCTCCCTTAGAGGTTGTTGGTATTTTAGACTTTATGCCTTATGTGGAGGTCACGATAAGGATCTTGGGTTGGCAAGTTCGCCGGTTGTGGATGAAAAAGATGGCATCAGTGAAGGTTCTATGGAGGAACCAAAAACTTGAGGAAGATACTTAGGGAGCGTAAGAGGACATGAAGTCCAAGTATACGCATTTGTCCTCTATTCCTGGAGCTTGTGATTGAGATATATGAGTTGGTTCTCTTAATTTGATTTGTGTCATTTTAAAGTAATGGATTTGAGTCCCTCAACTTTAAATTGAATTAGTGTATTTGATGTACATTGTGTTGAGTCCTTAAGATAATAGAACGAACGGTTGATCGATAATGATCTTGGCGTATGCCTTGACATAGTTGTATGTCTTTGTTTTCTAGCATGGCTTAACGTAAGTTTAATGAGTAAAGGCGAGTTAACTTGTGATTTTGTTTTCCTTACCCGTCATTTGAGGATGAATGATCCTAAGTGGGGGAGAATTAAACCCCCAAGACCTTGGTTTT
Source organism: Capsicum pubescens (assembly GCA_030864215.1). Classification (NCBI taxonomy): domain Eukaryota; kingdom Viridiplantae; phylum Streptophyta; class Magnoliopsida; order Solanales; family Solanaceae; genus Capsicum; species Capsicum pubescens. Next base: position 192,244,708 of record CM061543.1, on the reverse strand, counting down.
GCAAAAGCTATTGAGTTTTGGACCTTTTCTCCATAATATGACTAGGGTACTAGTCGTACCCTTGGATATGACTTAAGACCCCTCACTCGTATCCTAGGTAGTGTGGTGGGGGTTACACACTATCTAAGATATGACTTAGACTCTCTATGGTCGTACTTTTGGGTACGAGTCATATCATGTAAAGTGGTATAGTGTCATGAGATACATACTAGCGCTCCAATCGCTAAATGTCTTCAGATGCTATGACCCAACATGACATAGGGGTTGAAGCCTTTTCTTTTATTCCTTTATAGTGATAGGTGTTCAAGTTGTTCATATGTTGACATTAAAGTGGCGATCTTTCATTCATCGTAAGCGTTGCATTTCATAGTCTCCTGATCTATGTCGTAGACATGTTTAGAATTGGTATTCGATTATTTTCTGGGGCTTGTCCTGACATATTGTTGAAATCAGTTCTTCAGACTTTGTGGACGAATATGGACTTGGGTATGTTGGTTAGTTGATGGTATTAATGCCTTTATTAGAAGCTTGTTAAGCTATGATTGTAGTCTAATTTTCTATATCTTATTTTATAATTGGATTTTATTTGAAACATGACGATGAAAGTTATGGTTAGGTCAGGTTAATAGAGAGATCTCCTATCCTAGTTGGGTTTGAGATTATCCATACAATATGGCCCAGTTTTGGGTCATGCCAGTTTGGTATCAGTGCCTAGGTTCATGGTCAGTTGGACAATAAAGCCACGTCAAGTAGAATCTCTTTTATGGGTATGTAGTGTGCCACACTTATAAGAGAGAGGCTACGAGGCATTTAGTATTTTTTCAATTTTTTCTTATCTTATTTTAATATATAGAGTCTAAGGTCTTTGATCCTTCTAATATCTGTTTGCTCGTCGTTCAGATCATGACTCCAAGAAGAATTGAATTCCCTGCAAACCCTTCCATCCCAACTGGGGACGATGTTTATGGGACTCACTCTGCTTATGGAGTCTATAGTCAGTCTTGGGGTCTAATACCTGATGGTCTGGGAGTTCCACCGGTTCCCTCTAGTCTTTCTCCTTTGTCACCAAAAGGGGATATTACTAATGTTTAGTCATGTCGCTCTATTACTCTATTGACTCTATTTGTAGTTTCTTAGTTCAGGAATGGTATCCCTTTTCCCCAATCCTCTAACACCTCAGGAATGGCCGATTCATAAGGTTACACCCTCCTATGTTTACGGGTGTAAAGGTTGAACAAGATCCTCAAAGTTCCACTGATTAACTCGAGATGATCTTCTTAATTATGAATGAGTCGAAAGTTGAAGATGTTGAGTTTGCTTCCTATCAATTGAAATAGATAACGCACAAACGGTAAGAAGAGTGGGAGATGTCTAGGGGAATGGATGCTAGTGCCTCCGTGTGGAAAGATTTCTCTAATCCCTTCTTACACAACTTGTTTCCTCAAAATTTAAGGGAAGCAAAAGCAGAAGAGTTTGTGAGTTTGAAGAAAGTTAGGATGTCTATCAAGGAGTGCTCTTTGAAATTCCATTAGTTGTCTAGGTATCACCTTGAGATGGTTTCTAGCATGAGATCTAGGATACCTAGGTTTGTTTCAAGATTGTCTCCCAAATTGGTCCTTAATAGTAAGGCAGCTTAGTTGATTAACGACATGGACATCTCTAGGTTATTTGTGTATATGCAACAAGTGGAGGAAGAGAAAACGAAACATGTTCATATTAAGGAGAGGAAGGTAAACTGTCGCAATCTTCTGAGCTATGTAGAGGCCATCAGTCTACTAGTAAACTGTCTAAAATAAAGAACTAGGTGCGTAGTGAATCTCATGATAGTGGGGCCCAATCAATGCTGACCTACCCTCCATGTAGATTTTGTGGTCAGCATCATTGTGGTGAGTGTGAGAAGTGGAGGAAAAGGTGTTTTGGATTGGTTGGTTGCATTCGTGCTATGCTTTCTTAGATTGTAGGACCCATAAAGTCATGATTAAAATTCCTTGATGAGCCAATTCATTGTACGGTAAAGGGTTCCTTACTGACTAAGGAGAGGTTTGTCTCTTAAATTATAGTCCAAAAGATGATCTCTAAAGGATGTTTGTATCATCTGGTCTGTGTTCAAGACTCTTACTCGGGATGTCTTTCTCTAGAGTTTTTTTTCGTGGTTAATGAGTGTCCTGAGAATTCTGATTGATGACCTTCCTAGTACCCTGATCAGAATTTTGAGTGGTGGATCGGTCTTGTCTCAGACACTTGTCTAAATTACCATTCCTTCTTTTATGAATGGTTCCGACAATGTGTTTTCATTTTTGCATGCATAAGAGGGGTGGTTTTCCTTGGGAAAGTATATGTTGGATTAGACTAGCCCTCTAGAATGGGTCCTATTCTTCCGGTTTTCCATGATTCTATGTTGAGAAAGTATATAGGTGATCCCTCATTGGTTTTCTCCCTTAGACGTTGTTGGTATTTTAGACTCTGTGCCTTATGTGGAGATCATGGTAAGGATCTTGTGTTGGCATGTTCACCGGTTGTAGACGAAAGAGGTGGCTTCAGTGAAGGTTATATGGAGGAATCAAAAGTCTGAAGAAGCTACTTAGGGGGCACAGATGGACATAAAGTCCAAGTATCCGCATTTGTCCTCTGTTCCTGGAGCTTTTGATTGAGATATGTTAGTTGGTTCTCTTAATTTGATTTGTGTCCTTTTAAAGTAATGGGTTTGAGTCCCTCAACTTTAAATTAAATTAGTGTATTTGATAGACATTGACTTTAAATTAAATTAGTCTCAAACATAATAGAAAGAATGGTTGATCGATAATGATATTGGCGTGTGCCTTGACCTAGTTGTATGTCTTTGTTTTCTGGCATGGTTTAACATTAGTTTGATGAGTAAAGGTGAGTTAACTTTTGATTTTGTTTTCTTTACCCATCATTTGAGGATGAATGATCCTAAGTGAGGGAGAATGAAATACCCAAGACCTTGGCCTTGCAAAAGCTCTTGGGTTTTGGACCTTCTCTCCATAATATGACTAGGGGTACTAGTCGTACCCTTGGATATAACTTAAGACCCCTAACTCGTATCCTAGGTAGTGTGGTGGGGGTTACACACTGTCCAAGATATGACTTAGACTCCCTAAAGTCGTACCTTTGGGTACGAGTCATATCATGTAAAATGGTATGGTGTCTTAGGTGTTGTCCTGATAAAACCGTCTTGGGTACAAGTCAGGGTATGTTTAAGGGTACCATTTTTACCCTAAGATGCAATTCAAGCATTCAGTGTCATACCTTGGTCAGTGTAGGGGTCCTTGGTAAGTCCTAGGGTATGAGTTAAGGTACCACTCGTACTCTAAGGTATGGTTTGATAAGGGAATCATACCCTCTTACATGTTGGGTTTTCAGATTTTATGTTGAGGGCTTTATAGACATTTCCCACTCCAAAACCTTTATTTTCCCTCATTATATAACTTATTATATCCTTTCTTAACAAATTTTTGAAGATTAAAACTCACCAAAAACACTCTCTAACTCACTCTTGAAGATTGAACGCTAGGGTTTGAAGAGGTGTTACTCTAGAGGCTAAAGTGGCAAAGTTTCTTCAATGAATCATCTTGTATAAGGAATGTATCTCTTACCTAATTGTTAGTTATAAATAGCATGTGTTTTAAATAATTATTTTGAATTGTAAATGGTGGTTTTGGAAATCAAATGTTTAAGGTTTTGAAGCATAGTGTTTGGCATTGTTTACTATTTCTTTAACTTCTATTTTTTATGTGTTTTTTGTGATGTTTTACGCATGGGGGTGCTTGTTGATTGTGGATTAACAAATGGGTCATACGTAATCTAATTTGGTTTTAGGGTTGATAAAAGTATGCCCTCAAGGTGTTTGTGAAAATGTCTAACAGAATTAACTAGTCACTTGACAATTATGCATTGAACTATGGTATTGTTCTAGTTAATATGAATGAGATATGATGTTGTTGTGATGAATATGAAGGACTTGTAATTTGTTGGTAAAGGCTTTGTTGTCCATGTAATGAGCTAACGGATGTCCTTGGTAGTTGGTTGACTAAATTGGGTTAAAGTCCATAAACATGAACTCGATTCATGATTGAACTAAAAATTGGTATAAGAATTCAAATGAGGTATGAATTTCTTGTAAAGGTCATTATGACCATCAATGAACTTGCATGTGATATTAACTTAGGCATTGTCCTAATTAAATGATTTGTTGATTAAATGGTTTCATAAAGATCATATGGTTATAAATGTAATGTTGAATTTTTGCTTTGGCAGCTTGAATTGTCTAAATAGGTTTGAGTCCTTATGTGTTGAATTGAATGGGTTATAATGAATGGATTAAAAAGGGTTAAAGTCCAAATTGTCAACTATAAATAGTTGTGATGGGTGGTGGTTCGGGTCTACTTACCATATAAGATGTGAAGGTTTGTGGTTTGGGTTAACTTACCATATAAGATATGAAAGTTTCTGGTTTGGGTCCACTTATCATGTAAGATGTGAAGGTTTTTAGTTCAAGTTCACTTACCATACAAGAAGTGAAAGTTTGTGGTTTGGGTTCACTTATATAATAAGGTGTGAAGGTTTGTGGTTCGGTTCTACTTACCATATAAGATGAGTTGGCATGTGGTTCGGGTACACTTACTATTTAAAAATGTGAGGTCTTGTATTCGAGTGTTCTTGTCCAAGGTAATGGAGGTTCTAAATATTCTAAAATATAAGTGTGGAAGGTTGGAAGTCCTTCACTCCATGTCTTATGAATGAATTCTTCTAGAACGCTTGTCATGACTTGTTTCTTGTTTTGGCATGCTATGCACCTATGTATATATGTATCTTCATATATGCCTACATAGATGTAAATGTGGTTGCATACAATGGTTTTAATTTTTTTGAATAACGGCCCTATTTTAACCTTATCCTTGAGATACAAGATAGCAATCCAACCGTTAACCATCTCCAGATGCTATGTCCCCACCCGACATAGGGGTTGGATCTTATTCCTCTTATTTTGTGTAGTGATAGGAGTTCAAGTTGTTTGTGTGTTGACATTGAAGTGGTGAGCTTCCATCCTTAAGAAGTCTTGCATTTCATAGACTCCTTATCGATGATGTAGACTTGTTTAGATTTGGTATTCGACTTTTGTTTCTTGCTTGTCTCGACATATTGTGGACATCGGTTCTATAGAGGCTTTGTCGATGACTATGGACTTGGGTATGTTTGTTATTTACTGGTATTAATAAATTGATTTGAAGCTTTTTAAGCTATGATTGTAGTATTGTTTCCGCTATCTTATTTTATTATTGGAGTTCATCCGAAACCTGTGGATTAATGTGATCGTTAGGTTTTGTTAATGGGGCGATCTCTGGTCCTAGTTGGGCTTGATATTTTCCATACGACATGGCCCAGTTTTATGTTGTGTAGCTTAACAAATCACTAAATGGACCACATCATCTGAGATCCTTTCTAATTTAGTTGTTAAGGGTGTCTATAATGGTAAAGTCCTTGGATATCAGTATAAAACCCAATCACTTGGTTCTCAAGGAAATGTTGTTCATGTTATTAGAAATAGGGTCCACAAACCTCCGTGTACTCATGGTGGAAGAGATATACAATTGAAGCAAAACTGTCAGTATTGATTAGAGCTAGAATGAACAGTACTAAATACATCCAGTAGGAGAATTATTGTCATAAGGGTTCCACTCCCTTGAAAAATATGAAGAACTCTCTACCTAGATGGGCTAAGAAAGATTTGATCACACCTCTATCTTTCTATTGGAAACTCAAACTCAAGTGGGTTTCCAAATCTAACAAATGACTATGCTTGTAGGTAGGAGGAAAGGAATGCAATCAGAACTGGTTCATGAATAGTGGATGTTCAAAGCATATGACTTGGTGGATTGACTGCGTTATTTCTTCAAGACCCTTCCACGTGTAGGTGTCACTTTTTAAAATGGTAAAAAGGCCTATATTAATGTTGTGGGAATGATTAGAATATCACATGACTAAGAAATAGAAGATCTGTATTAAGTGAATGGGCTCATGTATAGTCTTCTAAGTGTTTTTCAAATCTATGACAAAGGTAATGCGGCCAAATTCTCATCCGATAGGTGTATTGTGTCAAGTTTGAAATCTAGGAGATTTATTCTCAAAACGAAGAGGATAAAAATATGTATGTGGCTGATTTAGAGTCCATGGATGATGGGGAAGTAACTTTCTTAAGTTCTCAAAGTGAAGATATTGATTTATGTCACAAAAGGCTGGCGCATGTAAGTTCTTCTTTACTGAACAAGTTGATTTCAAAATACCTAGTCCTGGCTTACCAAAGCTAAAATTTCCAAACAACAGGAATTGTAATGCTTGTGTTAAGGGAAAACGAACCAGGTCGTCCTTTAAGTTGAAGAAGTAAGTGAGTACTTCTAGACCCCTTGAGCTATTGCATATTGATCTACGTGGACCTATTAAAGTCTAAAGTAGAAGAGGGAAGTAGTATATATTTTTCATTGTGGATGACTACTTAAGGTTCAACTGGACAATATGCTTGAGAACCAAGGATGAAACCTATGAGGGTCTGGTTACTTTTGGCAAGCAAATTCAAATGAAGATTAATTGAAATATTATTGAATTTAGATTTGATCATGGATCAGAATTTGAGAACTTCCACATAGGAGGATTCATTGTTGCAGATTAAATAAGTCATTACTTCTCTACCCTAAGGACTCCTTAGCAAAATGATGTTGTTTAAAGGAAGAATAGAACCCTCTTGGAGATTGACAGGACCATGCTGATTAAAATTAGTCTTCCAAAGAACTTCTGGGCTGAATCTATAAATTATGCTAACTATGTGAGAAATAGGTGCTTGATTTGATCACTCCTAAACATTACCCCATATGAGCTTATGTTCATTAGAAAGCCTAAACATTACTACTTCGGACATTTTAGGTGCAAATTCTTTATTCTAAATAATAGGAAGAATGATCTACCAAAGTTTGACTCCAAATATGATGAAGCAGTATTTGTCGGCTATTTCTCAACAAGCGAAGCATACAGAGTTTCCAAAAAAAGAACTCTGTGTGTTTAAGAAAGTGTGCACGTGTTCTTTGATGAATTAGGAAAGTTAATGAATCTAGGTGATGATAAATATTCTAATATTGAAGAACTCATTCATGTTCAAAGGGATAATATTGCTGAAGATGATGGTCAATAACTAAAGATGTAGTTGGGAATTATGAAGATGATGGTGATCTAGGATCCCAGTTACTAACCCTGCTCTAGTTGAAGCATATCAAGAAGGGTCAAATAAAAATCCTATGGGATTTGGTCATTGTGGAAATCATCTTAGAAGGTCAAATTGGAGGCATAAATTTTCTTATCCACTAGAGCATCTAACTACACCTTTGGAATATGGAGTCTAAACAAGAGCTCAAGAAAGAAATTTCATGGCATTCTCAGCATTCCTCTCCCAAATTGAGCCTAAAAATGTGAAAGAAGATCTGAAAAATACTGAATGGATCAATATATTGGAGGAGGAGCTTATGCAATTTGAAATAAGTAAAGTGTTGCTCTTAGTCCCTAGGGCTATTGATACAACAATTATTGGGAATAAATGGGTATAAAGAAACAAGTAGGATGAACTTGGAACTATCAAAAGAAATAAAGCAAGGTTGATTGCTCAAGGATTTAACCAAGAGAAAGGAATTGATTATGATGAGACATTTTCCCCTATAGGAAGGATACAGGCTATTGCGATTTTTATTTCTTTTGTTGTCTATATGGGGTTCAAATGCTTCCAAATGGATGTCAAAAGTTTTTTTCAAAATTGAAACCTGGAGGAAGAAGTTTATGTAAAACAACCTCAAAGTTTTGAAGATCCAGATTTTCCTCATCATTTGCTCAAATTTGACAATGCTCTCTACGGGTTGTAGCAAACACCTAGGAATAGGTATGAGTGATATTTAATATTTATTCTAAAAAATGGCTTCAAAATATAGAAAGTTTTCAATACACTCTTTTTGAAGTCTAGAGGTCGTAGCTTACTGATTGTTAAGATATATGTTGATGACATAATCTTTGGACACACTTCTCAATCTCTATGTGAACAGTTTGCAAAACTAATGGGAAGTGAATTTGAAATAAGCATAATGGGTGAATTGAGTTTCTTTCTAGGCTTACAGATCAATTAAACTTCTTAAGGGACAATGATCTATCAAGAAAAGTAAATCAAGAAGTTCCTAAAGAAATAAAACATGGGAGATGCAGAGCCAATTGAAACTACAATTTAAACTAGTTCCAAGATGGATAATGATGAATTTGGCCACTCAATTAATGAGTCCATGTATTTTTTGGATCCTTACTGTATCTCACTGCAAGTAGGAAAGATATTGTGTTTATATAGGAATCTGTGCAAGATTTCAGGTTTGTCCTAAAGATCTCATATGAAAGTTGCAAAAAAAATTATTAGGTATTTGAAAGGTACAGGGTACTTAGTCTTGTACTATCCTTATTGAGATAGTTGTGATCTGATAGGATATACTGATGTTGATTATGATGGATATCTTGTTGATAGATAAAGTACCTCGGAATGGCTCATTTCCTGAGTTATTCATTACTGTTTTGGGGTTCTAAGAAGCAGAATTCAATTGCTTTATCTATTATGTGTTTGCAAATTCTTGTTCTACTTAATTATTATGGATCAAACATTAACTAAAGGACTTTGGGATTTTCTCTGACACTATCCCTCTGATGTGTAACAATACAATTGTCGTTAACATGGCTAAGAATCTTGTTCAGAATCAGAGGACCAAGAATATTGATGTGAGACATCATATTTTGAGAGACAATATTGAGAAAGAGCGATTTGTAAGATGTTTTGCAAGAATGAAGATTAGATAGCAGACTTATTTACTAAGGCTTTTTATAAGAAAATTTTGTGAAGAATAGGTTTTGGCCGATGTTAATTAGAATAACCAGAACTACTGGATGAATCAGTTTGTCTCCTTAAAATTTAAGGAGATAGGTATACTTGATAAAGGATGTACTTGTTGGTCTAACTCAGTATCATACCTTTACATTTATACATGCATGGGAATAACTTTTGATAAGGATAAATATGAAAAACACAAATTTGAGAAATCACTTAAGAAAGAGAGGGACCTGGTCCTATCTCTCAGGTTAGTATCATAAATGTGCATTTTTTTGTTCTGACAAAAAAAGCTACATCTTCTCTCTCCATTTCAAAAAAATTTCTTACCCTAAAAGAAAAGGTGAGTCACCCCAAAAAATGAAATCATTTTCTTTTCACTCCATTAAAAGCGCATCCTTGTGCACATATGTTTCCCTAATGCTTTTTCAAAATCAGTGTTCTTCTTCTATTCAAAGGAGCACCTAATCTGAATTAATCATGTCCTAAAAATTTAGTGGAGATAAAGACCCACTCTCAAATCTTCTTCAGAACTCCAGGCCCTCTTCATCCTTCCCATCCCTGTCTGGAGAAAACATGATTGAACTAGTGTTTACAACCACTTTCCTGGATGAACCTCAAGTGAATGAAATCCTTAAGAAAATGGTTGAGCTTCTTCCTGATGTCTTGTTGTCTAAAATCACCCTTTATTAAATAATTCAACCAATTTATGTCATCATATCTCTTCAAATCCAAAATACTTCTTCACTCTACTCGTTGATGAAGATTTATCCTAAAAAATAGATAATCTTTCTAATAGTGTAATGACAAGTGATGATTGGGATGCTGAAAATCTCATCTTGATATCAAAAAATGAAAAAATGGAGTATGTTTGGTACTAAGACAAAATATGTTAGTATGATAACAAGAAGTTCTTGAGTGAAATCTAGGAGTCTTGTTATGAAGCAGTAGAATTTAGAGGGACCTTGTCCCAAAAAGAGGAAAGTGTCTTAAAGGGAATCCATCGTTTCTTCCATTAGATGGAAATGGGCAGATAAAAGTAAGTTTGTGCCCAAGTAAGTTAGAAAAAGGTTCTTGAGAAATCAAAAAGTACTGAGAGCGAGTGTTTTTCACTCAAGTGTATTAAAAAAACCAGGGTTGGTGGTGTTAGTTGAGCTGGTTAAAAATTATAAATGGCAACATCTTATGGAAAGAGCCATTCCTACAGTCTTTGATCAGGTAGTCAGGGAATTCTATTCCACATTGGATTTTTCTGAAGGCAGACTGAAGATGACTTGTATAGTTTAAGGGAAGAAGATGAATCTTGATGCTATATTACTTGGGAGAATTCTAGATATTCCTATTAGTGGTGTGAGGATTATATCAAAACAAAATCCCTCAATAGAGATTTGGGTAAATGTGATAAAGATTAAAGGAAAAACTATGGCTGCAATAAAAAGGGAATCACTCAAAAGTGTGTTGCAATTAGTCTTTGATTTCTTTAATAAAGTGATTCTTCCTATATCACAATAGTGAAAAATTACTTTAACTGCAGATTTGTATGTGATGGAGTGTCTTAGCACATTTGAGCTCATTAGCTTACCTATTTTAATGATGGAGCACATTCATAAAGTTGTTCACGGGAAAAATGGAAAACATGGCATGCCTTATGGATATTGGTTACATAAAGTGTTTGGTTATTTTTATATTATCTATAAAAATGAACGTCTTGAAACTATGATACAACTATTTAGTATGAAGACTCTGATCAAAACTGAGTGTGTGGGAAAAAATCAAGTAACATCCCTCAAGGGGATCTCAGCAAAGAAATAAAGGAATTGAAGATCAACACAACTGCTAAGGATGTAGAGATTAGCAAATTGCAAATGACAATATAAACTATTTCTAATATGGAACCAAGTGTCTGTGAAGAGATTAGAACTGAGAATATTGAACTAAAGAGGATAGTTTCAACTCTAAATAATGAGGATTTTAGCTTGAATGAAAAGATAAAGAAGCTATCCAAGGAACTGCTACACTGTCATGCTATAAAAAACAATATTATGACTCTACTTCTCCAAACCCTTTTCCTAAGTCCTTCACCAATTTAAATTTTCTTGATTCCTGTGGCTTTTTCTCTGGAACATTTAAATTGTTCACTGAAATGATACTAATCTTTTACATATGAATGAATCTTTGTTTGTGTGTTTTATCTGTCTTTTCTTCACATTAAAAGTTGTTCTTGATGTTAGTGTTTGTTTAGTGGCTATGAGTTAACCAACCTTTGCTTATTTTACTCTTAGTTTACTATTTTCACTTTACAATAAACCCAAAAGATAGAATGCTAAATTTATGTGGTAGGAACCAGGCACTAGGTATAGGTATTGGAATACAGATATCGATGAAGCATGAAGGCATACTAATAGGGGGAAGTAATAATGTTGCATGATGATAAGGGGAAGTATAGTGCATAGTGATAGGGAGAACTAATGAAGTATGATGCTCAAATCTATGATTGGTTTGTCATCATTTAAAAATGGGGATAATTTCTATATCATGTTTTGATGATGATTAGATGACAATAAGGGACCAGGCCCCTAGGTCTTCATGAAAACAGACAATTGTCATTGTACTATGCAGTTTTGTCTGTTTGTATAAAAAACTGCGCAGGTGAGCTATGTACCAGTCAGGATACCTGGCCCAATAGAAAATCTACTCTAACCATTATCCATCTATAAATAGAAAAATTGTTCCTCAATTCAATAGTTTTAGTAATCTTATTATTTAAGGAGAAAAATCGTCAAAAACTCAAATATTGCTCATGATCCACGTTTTTGTGAGTTGAGAGAGTGTTTATTCTTGAGTCAAGTCTTAGTCTATAATTGAATTACTCATCTTATAAGAGTAATTCTTTTCATGTGTTTGTTGAGTGCTCTGGTAGAGTTACATGAGTTTGATATTGGCTAGAGTTAATCAATATTGAGGTGAGATCTTGACAGAGTTGTCACAAATAGTTTGTAATAAAGTTATTGCAAATTAGTGGAACCTATAGTTAGGTTCCAATGGAGTCTATAATGATGAGTTTGATTATAGTTGATTGTTGAGTGTTTGTAAGGGAAAACTGTGGTTTTTCTTCCCTTTAGAAAGGAGCTTTCCATGTTAAATATTTGTGTTCTTTAATTTCTAGAAAAGTTTTTGTTTCATTACTACTTTATTGTTTTATTGCCTGTGTTTTAATTTAAGGAACCTGGTCCATCATAGTGTGGTGTAACCCCCGATGTTTCAACAAGATCTATGCTATTGACGAGCTATCAACTCAAGTCGTCAACCATGTATATTTTTATGTCAAAAATAATATTTGGTTGATGATAAGAGGTGAAGAGCTATCAGCTCAAGTTATTAACATGGTTGAAAATTGTTTTAATTCTATTTCTAGTTGACGATGATTGTTGATGAGCCATTAACTAGTTGACAGGCTATCAACAACCATCATCAACATTATAAATAATTGTTGTGCTACAGTCTTGGGTTGACAAGACATCAACCTCCATCGTCAGTATTTAAAAAAGAAATTAGTCAATCGGTTTAGGTATTATGACACGAGTTAACGTGTCATCAAGTTGACGAGCTGTAAACTCTTGTCATCATAAATATAAATACAACTTTAAGTTTTGTATATTCATTCTTAAAGTTGCATGATGGCTAATTCATCTCTAATTTCTCAGGAATAATCTTGCCTCGAAAGAGTCAACCAAAGCATACTAGTAAATGAACAACCAAAAACCCCTCAACTTGGAGATTGTTTGATAACATAAAGCTGAAGAAGACAGACCACATGAATTTCACATGAGGCAGAATGTCCGCCTAAAGAGCCTGCTCCCTTATATAAAGAGAAAGTGGTATCTATTGATATAGAATAGAGATTCAAACATGAGTGATATGCAAAGGAATACACTACTACATAAAAAGTTTTTAGGAAGATGGTGTAAAACCTTGAGGTGATGTGATCAAGAGTAAGAAACCCGATATTTGATAGATTTATTATGGAAAGTTGTTAGACCCTAAGATGTTAACAATTTTATTTTGATAGATCCTTGATGTTTTATTGTGATTTATGCGCTGAATTATGAAAACAAATGATAACGGGGCCATTAGAAAGTGTTTTAGAATTTTTAGAACTAATTTTAGGACATTTTGGGACCCCAAAATAGAGGCTTAGCATAATAAGGGAACATTGTGCTAACTTTTTTGGGCAATAAGGGTGTGTCACAACCTTGGAGTGGCACGATTAGGGCATACCAATCCTAAAGGCTCAGAAATGCTTAATTTTGCTTTTTATTTTAATTTTTGAGGGATTTTTTGTATTTTACCCCTTAAATGATACACCCGTTTCTCACTCTCACAAATTATTATACATGTTCCCTCTCCTCCCAAACCCCCAGGAACACAAAAATGGAATTTTGTCTCCTTAATTCAAGCTTTCAAGGTTCCAATTCGAGTTTACTTCAAGAAATTCACTAAAGTCCAGGTATGTGGGGCTTGAAGAAAAATAACCTTTCATCTTTGTGCCCAAAATTTTATATTTTTCTTGAATTTAAAAAATTATAACTAAGGTTTATACCCATTTTCGAGTGCTTGAGATTATGTTGTTTCTTAAGGAGTTGCATACTATTTTGCATATGATTTCATGCTTACTTAAGTTTTATCCACTAAAGTGATCTTAAGCATTGAGTTACTACATTTTTATATGACATTTCATTAGGTGTTTAAACGATTAAAATTTGAGCTTCAAGTACTTAGTTTACAAGAAGGTCAAGATTACTAGTTCATGTTACAAATGTATTATAACATGATTAAATTTTTAGTTTTTATTTGTGATTACAATCAAGATATGATGTTCACATTAGTAAATAAGGTTTAGATATAGAAACAGAAGAGAAATATGTTTTTAAATTTACCAACTCATATGCTTATTTCTAATTTTAAGATGAACTTCATAGATATAGTACGATCGATAGTATACTTTTAGTTGTAGTACCTAGCACTGAGGTGCGACGATTTAGAATGCCCTAGTTCTATAAACTCTGTGTCATCATAGGCTATTATTCTGCTTGTCCAAAAGGGCAGATAGTGTTCCCCAACTAGTATGTCATATATTATTCAACTTATCCAAATGAACATGTTTGCATGAATACCCCAGTTAGATATTATACCTTGGCAAGGTAAATAGGGCCCTTTCGATGAGGATTTATTACATCAGACTCCATGTTGCTCATATGGTTTATGTCGATTAAGAGAATCTCCACCAGAAAAGATAAATTTCAAAAACAAGTTTAATGACTCAGATAGTTTCTTAGACTATAATTACTATTTATTCTTTATGAGATTTCAACATTTGCTTTATCTATGACCAAGGTGTGTCTATTTAGACTTATCAAGCATGATTTGTAAGTATGTTTCATTCCAAATTTACTTATTTCATTCACTCGCACATAGTACATTCCTGAAGTACAATTCACATCTTTGTATGTCTATCTACATTATTTCATAACGTAGGTTCTAGAGTTCATTCCCAGCAGCACGACTAGCCACTATCACCACATACTTCATCTTGTTAGTGGGTGAGTCCTCATATTTCAAGGGTCAAACCTATGTTAGTTATATATTCTTATTACTATTAGTTTATATATTATGCTTTTAGTTTGGTTCAGTTGGGGTCTATCGTAGTGGATCTTCATTTTTATTTAAAGACTACTCAAAACTAGTCAAACGATGTGTTCTTTCAAATCCTCGTTGTTTTGAATAACATTGAGTTGCAGTGTTTTATTGGTATTTTTCATCTATTTTAACCAGGTTTGTAAGTTTTTTTTAATTTCTGCTAATATTTTAATTTTACTTTATTAGAGTTTTGTGTCGTATAGATATCATGGATTAGCTTTAGGGATACTTATAGTACTAAGCATTATGTGATGTCCAAGGGTATCAGAGTCAGGTTTAACCAATCCTAGGGAGTTTGAAAAGCCATGTTATGTAGACTCTTAGTCATGCATGTGACATATGCCACACTTATGAGTAAGAGGCCACAAAATGTATTAGGAACCACCTCTCATTTCATGATATCTATTGTTCTTTGATGTTATATCTACCTACTCTGACTCATTCTTTCACATGATAGAGAATGCCTCATCGTAGAGCTTACACCCATAGAAATGTGTACCGGCCTATCCCACCACCAGCAATTAGACCTTCTAAATTAAATGTCTATCATGCTGAATTCCGAATTGCTTTGCATGTGTTAGCTCAAATAGTGAATGCAAATGCTTAGAGTAATAATCTAGCAGCAATACCACTATAGTAAAATGATAACATAGCTACAACTAGAGTTTTAGATTTATGAGAATGAATCCATACATGATTTTTGTATTTTACTCCATACATTATCTCCCAAAATTAC
This sequence comes from Capsicum pubescens, assembly GCA_030864215.1. NCBI lineage: Eukaryota > Viridiplantae > Streptophyta > Magnoliopsida > Solanales > Solanaceae > Capsicum > Capsicum pubescens. The sequence continues at coordinate 192,229,358 of CM061543.1, read as the reverse complement.
TAAACCTATTTTCCTCTCTCATAAATTATTATGCATGTACCTCTTCCCTAAACCCTTAAGAACACAAAAGAGGAATTTCTACTCAAAAATTTATGCTTTCAAGGTTCCAATTCGAGTTTTCTTAAAACAATTCACTAAAGTCCAGGTATGTGGGGTTTGAATAAGGATAACCTTTCATCTGTGTTCCCAAAATTTTAGTTTTTCTTTTAATTTAAGAAAATTATTATTATGATTTACACCCACTTTCCTATGCTTGAGATGATGGTTCTTCATGAGTTGCATATTATTCTGCTTATGATTTCATTCTTACTTAAGTTTTTACAATAAAGTGATCTCAAGCATTGAGTGTTTACATTATGGTATGAACTTCCATGAGATGTTAATGATTATAATTTGAGCATAAAATGCTTAGATTACAAGAAGGTCAAGCTTACTAGTTCAAGTTACACAAGTATTACAAGATGATCAACGTTTCAGATTTTATTTATAATTACAGGCAAGATACGAAATTCACAAAAGTTACTAAGATTTTTTTGTCAAAATAGAAGCAGATTGTGTTTTTAGAATTATCAGCTCATAAACTTATTTTAAGGTTAATTTCATATATATATATAGTATGCGCAATAGTCTGACTTTTGGAGAAGTACCTAGCACCGAGGAGTGATGGTTTTGAATCCCCTAGTTCCATAAACTATGTGCCACCATAGGTTATTATTTAGCTTGTCTAAATATACATGTAGCTTTTCCTAATGATCATGTCACATTTTATTCAGTTTGTCCAAATGAATATGTTTAGGTGATCACCCCAGTTATCCTTAATAATATGACAAGGTATATTCGGCCTTTTAGATGAGGATTTTTACATCAAACTCCATGTTTCTTGCCAAGTTTACATTAATTAAGATAATCTCCAATAGAAAAGATAAATTTTAGAAACAAAGTGTAATGACTCATACAGTTTATCGTATTATGCTATACTATGTTTACTTTTTGATATTTTAGATTTTGATTTATCTATGATCAAGGTGAATTTATTTACACAAAGAACAGATGATTTGTAAGTATGTTTAGTTCCAGATTTACTTATTGCATTCACCCACATACTCAATACATTCCATAAGTACTGACCACATATGTCTTTGTGGCTACATTGATTCATAATATAGGTTCTTATGTTTGTCCCCAGCAACATGACTAGTCACAATCACCACTTCTATATCCAGCTTGTTAGTGAGTCCTTATAGTTCAAAGGATAAATTAATGGTGGTATTAGATTCTTATTACTATTAATTTAGATGGTATGCTTTCAGTTTTGGTCATATAGTGTGTGTCCCAGTAGCTTTTGAATTTTAATTAGAGACTAGACAACACTAGTTAGATGATGTGTTTTTTAGATCCTGTTAGTTTTTAATAATGTCAAGTTGCAATGTTTTACTGAGATTGATAATCTATTTGAACCTAGTTTATAAGTTTTTCTTTAGTTTTCGCTTATATTTTATGTTTACTTTAGAGTTTTGTGTTGAATAGATATCACGTGTGAGCTTTAGGGATACTTGTGATCGTAAGCACCAGGCAACATGATAGGGGTATCTTTGGGTCATTACAAAAGTAGAGGGGTCATCAAAAATATACTATGAACGATTGGCTTCCACTAGGAAATGCAAAATTAAAATACCTCTGGTTGAAGAGGTTAGGATCAGTGCATTAAGGCAAAGTAGATATACCGATATTGAGTGAACACTAATGTTATATGATGTGGGATGGACCACCAAGTAAGCAAGTTCATACTACCCAATCATCATTTGTGAGTTTTATGTAAACTAGACAATTATCATAAACATTATGTGCAAAATGAAAGAGATGGCCATGGACAAATCAAACATGGAACAAATATCAGTTTGAGGTGTATCGGTGGACTTGTCCGATCACACCATTTATATATTCTTGCATGCAGTAGACTTTTTGTCATCGACCACTACTCAATATTCCACTACAAAATAAGCAATCAAGAAAACCAACGCCTTCATTTAGCTCATGTTTTAGTAGAAGAAGAACCAGAGTTGGTAAATAACCCCAATGCCAAGATCACATAAGCTTCATAATCTCAGGTGGCCAAATTTTGGTGATGTGTTGTGCAATATAGACTGATGCCAATTGTAGGTGTAATACATTAGGTGAAGTCAGAGAGTGTTGATAGTGAGTCTAATGTCTGGGTTATAACTAAACCTTTTAGAAATAATTTTCGATAAGATCAAAATAAGAGAATAAAAAACAGATACAACATATCCATTCCCATGCTTGATCATGACGAGCTGTAAATAAGTTTATTTCCCTATAATCACTTGAGTGGATATTGAAGAAAGATCAATAAAGATATAGACTTTTGACTAAGAGAGATAAAGGTAGTCCTATATTGCATTTGGGTAAGTAAGATAATTCGGGAGTTGAAAATCTGACTAAAGAGGATACACGTAAACCTACAGCTTCCTTGAGATCCGCAAAATTTATACAACTTTCTTTAGCTTAGTCTCTTTACACAACCTCCTCCACAGGTACTGCATATACAACTGACACTACAAAAGAAATAGTTCCTATAGCTTTGGCATTTGTTAATGTGATTACTCCAAAAAACATAAAGTAAATGGTTAATCAAGGAAAAAAATTATGCTTAGTTAAAGCTATTTGCCCAACAGGTCAAACCACTTATAGACAAAAAAATCAAAAAAAAATTTAGAACCTTATGCTAATCTTCATGGGTATATTGATGATATGTAACACTAAGTAAATAATAGATTGATAAAAATAATTGTATTCAATTTGCTAGGTTTAAGGCTGCTTTGGAGAAATAAAGGCTTGATATCACATCTTTACAGAACTAAAAGACATTTACATTTTCCACCTTGGTTGATGAGGAATTAGAAAAAGAAGTGGAGATACTATAACATATCATAGGGAAATCGATTGTCCCTACAGAAAAAGGCAAGAGAAAAGAAAGTGTTAGTGAAAAAATTAAAAAGAGGGAGACAAAATAAATAAGGAGAGAAAAAAGTTTTACCAAGCCATGAATAATTCCAAAGAAGTAAATAAACCACGAGAATAAGTACCGAGCTACATCTATGTATGAATCACCTAATGGACCACCATGAGAAGTGGGTACTACTAAGATGAGTTTGGAGGTCTCTATTTTTCCAACCACTATATGAGTGCTACCGTATGACCTATTACTCTTACTAATGGTTCTTTTACTACTGATGCAACCCCACACTTAGTGTCTCATGACACAAGTGCCTAGGGCACCACAGGTACATCCTTATCTTTGTTCTTGACTATTTAAAATAAGGCATTGGGGATGGTACATAGATTTTTATTAAGGGTTGGGGGTACATGAAACAATAACGGTTAGTTGCCTACGTTCTTTTATTTGTGCTTTATGTAGAAGAACAGGTAAGTTTAGGACATTTTGTTTTATTTGTGTTTTATGTATGTCTTGTGTATTATGTACGCAAAAAGAGTTCATAGGAATGAGTGACAAGTGTATTTTTTATGTTTTGAAAATGTGAATGCATAATTTTTTTCTATTAAAATAATGTTGTATTACACACCATGAGTACGTTCCTGTCATTAGTAGTATAAAAATATGGCTATGGCTGCTTTAGCTTGATTATTAAATGAAAGGTCAGTGATGTCCTGCTATGCAGTGTCATAATTGTGGGATGTTTTTATATTACTTTATTATTGTGTTCGTGCATCTAGAAATTTCCCAATTTATTTTCTTAGGTTGTAATCATGCATCACGATAGTATCACAAGCCATTTTTTATCTTTAGTCCACTTAACCTAAATAAGCAATCCAAAGTGTGATGATAAATCCCTTGATGCCTGTTAGAGCTATCATAACTTCTTTGTTCAAAATTTGTTCACCTTTATACTTTACGATTAAACCATTATTTTGTCTATGTTTCCTTCTTAGATATAATGCACCTTAACTAAGGAAAATCGTGAAAGTTTAGGGTGACTACTATTGAATGGTGTGATAAGTAACGGAGGAAATGAAATAAGTAATGTTTTTTATGAATCTGTGAAAATATTTATATATGTGTGTATATATATAAAATTTATTTATAGTTGTAAATTATATAAACAAGGTAATAAAATACTAAGGGTAGTAGCTTCACTAAGAGGGAGAAATGGGCAAAATATTTGAGTGAATAAGTATGAAATCTAAAGTTAATTGCAAATGTGTAGCTATGTTATGTTAAGAAGGGCTAAGTGACTAATCCCAAATTTATCCTACCCATCCTTCAGCTTTTACTACAAGCTGAGAAAAGCCCTGTATTGATCTTAGTCAACCTACTTGATTACCAAAGTAAAATTGTAAGGGTAAGCCTATGACATAAAATATGTATGATTTGAAATTTCATTGTCAGAGTAAGATATTTGATATCTAGTTCCTAAAAAATATGGTATTCTACGTGAGGATCTCCTTTTTAGGGAAGACATGATGATGACACTTGAAATCGTTGATTATTGGATTGGATACTATAACTATACATAATGTTGCATATTTGAATGGTAATGCTAAGCATGGAATCCTATGGCAATTTGGCAAAAGTCACACTTATCTCATTGGTTTAAATTTGATAGTTACAAATGTTATTTATCTGTTGATGCTTTATTGTGTGCATAATACCCCATTGTTTCATTTCTTGAGGATATGCAAGTGTTCTAAATTAAGGATGTTGATGTGCCAGCTTTCTAAAGAAAATTTAATGTTCATAATAGCACTAATTGCAAGTGTTGAGCAACTTATGTCATTTTTAATCATTCTTTATTTTGTTGTGAAGAAAGAAAATTTTTTGATAAAATCATAGAAAATAAGAAAACATGTATGTGGATGACTAGAGTTAACAAGTTTTCAATAAAGTGTTGATCATTCAATCCTAGTCGTCAACTTGAAGCAGTTGATGCAATTGTTGAAGACTTTAAGTTGACAATATATTAACCTTTGTCATCAACTTGAAGCAGTTGAAGAAATTGTTGAATACTTCAAGTGATGAGCCATAAACTTCCATCTTCATCCTAAGAAGAATAATTCAAGTGGAAGACTCTATGGATGACACAAGTTGAAGATCTTTAAACTAGCTGAAGAGCTATCAAATATGGTTGTCAACTATGAAATGGCAAATTATTTATTTTATTCTTCAATTTCTATAATATAAATAGCAACTTTTAGGGTTTTCTCAATATCTTTTGGCTATTTTTGTTCAAATATTATTTTGGAGGCAATGATTGATCTTTTGAATCTAATTTTTGTTATTTTGGAATTACTGTGGATTCCTAGAAATATACTTGATGTTGATTTCATATTTTGTAAGCATAACTTTTTAATTAATATATTTTTCTTGTCTATTTTTTCTTAAATTCATGAGTAGGTAAACTCCCACAACTAGGGTTATGGGAGCCATGGTAAATTCATCATTTGACGGTTAATGTTTAGTGGGATTCAATTGATTATGGGATTTAAATTGGTAATTCTTTAATTTTAATAGATTTATATTGGTTGCAAACAATAGAACATGAATTAAGCTTAATTCACTTGAGATGATATTTAAATGGGAAAATTTATTATCAATGAGGATTTGAAAACATTAATTCTTCATCTAATGGTCAATTCTTTAATGAGATTGACCAACTCGAACTGAAATTGAACATAAATGTAATTTTCTTTAAGTTCAAGTGAATTGAAGGATCATTCATCAAACTCAGGTTGAGAAAAGCTTAGGTGAGTATTTGGCATTGATAATTTTATAATTCATAAAAATAAAGAGAATCCTACTCAACAATTGACATGTTACTATGATATTAGTCATAGTTATCAAAACCCTTGTTCAAATTCACTAATAATATATACTTATACAAAGTTAGTGTTAAGATTTTAATAAAAATTAAAATACTTTCTTATGAATCATTACAATAGAACAACCTTTTTATGGAAATTTTTGGCTATCAGTCACTTAAATAACAAACATCTTAAATAACACCTTATTCCCTGTGGGATTCAACCCAAAATATTTTTAGGTTATATATTTGACGTCGACTGCATATGCTTCTTTAAAGGAAGTTGTATATTGAGATTATCAATGGGATTCTCCTATCTAGATGTATTAGAATAGGTTCCCTCACGATTTAGTGATTTAGTTCATGACAATTAGGATTAGAGCCTTAGGTTACCGGTCTCCCAGTATAAGATCAAATGTTAAGTAGAGTCTTGTGAATTGATGTATTGATGTCCGCATCTAGTCATTGAAAATCTCTGAGAGATTCTAGGAAATAATTATACTTTTTTCTTTCCTCTCTAATAGTTGCTTGGTTTCTTATACGGGTTGAATTCAATTGGTATCTCTTGATTTCAATTGGCTATCTAAAATCCTACTTTAAATTTTGTCGATTCTAATTGTTATCGTGAGAAGTTTTCAACTGGAGCCTAGTTTAATCCAATTTGTATCTATTTGTAAGGGCTGAAAATTATGATTTTCATATGAATTATGATGAAATTAGTTAGTTCTGAGTTTTTTGGTTTATTATACGATAGGTTTGAGATTTGTAGTTTCTTGATTAGTTCAGAAACTATGATAGATAAATTTTGCATGTTACCATGTGTTGTATGGTGTATGGTAGAATTTGACTAGGATTGTTCCTTGTCTTGATTGTAGTAACGTAAAGGTTTAAATTAGTGCATTATCTTTATGCTTTTGTAATTATGTAAATTGTACATTGTTTTATTATTGTAAATTTCATGAATTTGTTAAAGGTCAAAACTTGGTTATGTGTTAATGACTAAAGAAAACTATTGTTATGTGATTTACGTGGAAAATGGTATATTTAATGTTAGGCATCGTCTTATCATTGGTATATTTGTAAGGAAAATATATTATAGAATTGTGGAATCTTCTTTCAAACAGTGAATTTGTGAAAAAAACTGTTGTTACTTTATAATGGGAGTTGTTGTAAGGACATTTTGGTGGTAATTCATGAATGTGATTACAACAACAAACCCAGTGTATTCCCACATAGTGGGATGTGGGGAGGGTAAGATGTATGCAGTCCATACCATTACCTTCGGAGAAGTAGAAAGGTTGTTTCTGATAAACCCCCAGCTCAAGATAAGGAATAATAAATAAATCCATAATAAAGCATGGAACAAGATGACATAACATAAATACGACACCCACAAGGAATAGTAAACAAAGAAGAGTAAACAAATTCTAAATAAAACATGAAACAAGATGGCATAACAAGAATAATACACCCACCAAGTAATACCCAACACTAATGTCCCAAACTGGCACTAGCCTTCTATCCTAACTCGCGTCCTCCAGATCATCCTATCTATGGTCATATCCTCAGTAAGCTGTTGAATGTGATTAAATGAAAAATTTTTGGTTTTAAATAGTTTTTGATAACTAACTTATTTAATTGATGATCGGATTGTTGGTCAAGTAAATAAAAGGGAGGATATGATAGACCTAACATGAAAGTTAGATGTTTGATGCAGCTGATAATATCTGTTTGAATTAACATAAATATTTGGACATCATAAATTATTTGAGTTGGCAATTTTTACTGTTGGTTTAGTATCTACTTTCATTATAATGATAATATGTTGTTGATAAGGATATCACTAGATTATGGTGGAACTAAGTTCCGATTAATTGTAAAATTATGGTTGTCTATAGGCAAAAATAGTTACCCATGTATTCATTTATATAATGACTTGTCATTTTCCATTTATTATTTGTCATTGCACAAATGCTTATTATTTAAAAATAATTAATGATTAAAAGTATTCCTTGGGAATGGTAAAATTTAATTTCTAGGGCCCATCCAATGAAATAGCTTAATTATGATTGTTGTTCCTAGGTCGGATGAGGGAATGGGGTTATTAGATCTATTCTTGAATGTTCACGTCCCCCTAATGGATCATGTTGTTACTTGGTTGATATTGCTTCTTGAGTGATCGGGGTATGTTGGGTTGGTAACTTGACTAGTTATAAGCTATTTTTTAGGCTAAACAAGTATAGATTGCCCTCGGGTGATAAATAAAAAGTTGGTTGGTTAAAAAGATTGATTTTTGAAGGTTAAATAGACTACTGTTAATGGTTTTGGAGAATCTATGCATTAATAAAACCCATAGTGGTGTGTCAGTTAGTTATTGTACTCGAGATGATCTATTTTTATGTCTTGAGCAGGGAATAGTGAAAAAGAACGAAAAAGGTAGATTTCTCAAGAGGAAAACATGGTGTAGTACTTGGTTATTTTATGTTCATTATATCATTTTTAAGATGTAATTACTTCGGTTAAGTTGGTTCCCTTGATTGGGAGTTTGAATTTTTAGGCTAGGTTAGTCTTTGAAAAAATCTGAGGAGGTATGGTCTAGGCTAATCCATGAGCTGATTGTCTAGATATAATAAATATTAGTTTTATATGTTAGTAGAGATGATAAAAAATCTGGAGGAACTTTCAAAATGGTGTTTAGGTTAGTAGTACTCTTGATATAGTGTTTAATGTAAAGGAGTTAGTTAGGAATATCAAAAATCTGAGTATTTTGAGGTGGAAAAGTTGGGAGGATTCCAAAGATTCTACCTCACCTAGGCCTCTATAGCATCATTTATATCGATATTGAAAGATCGCTAAAGCAAAATAATTCCTACTATAATATTTACGTTGTAGTGGGATTGGGCGGCTATAGCAGTATCAATGTAGAAATTATTTAATTTTCTATGAGCTTAGACATTACCTCTTAATAAATACTCAAGGTTTATTTCATAGGCTGATGATAAAAATAACAAATTCATGTTCCTATTCACCCAATGCACATTCGGGGATAAACGAATGGTAAATTGATATTTTTTGTAACGACTAATTCATTTGTAACAAAAAATATCCTTTGTAATGGTAAATGAATCTCATACATCAAATGAGTTAGAGTTAATTATTTATAGATTTCATTTTATATTTACTAAAGTCATATATTACTGCTAGCACAAAGTTATGTTTAATGTATCTTTACCAATTTAGTTTCAGGCTAAGTTTAAAATAGAGCTAGCTTTAAACAAGCATTACTCCGAGGATATAAGAAGTTACAGGGAATAATACCCACCAAATTAAATATCTTTTTAAATTTTTTCAAGGCAACCAATCATTTATTAATTTAGTTTCTGAGTAAATGAATATGACCCTATCAGTAAAGACTGTTTGAGATGAAAAAATTGAAGGCGCCATAGCCAGTCAGGGGGCTATAGTGGTATGAGAAGAAGTTTATAACTCATTGTTGATGGTTTTCATCCACAAGCCCTAAATTATTATTCCTAACACCTAGAGGGGAAACTTTTCCTTTATATGAGTGGAAAATATACATTAAAGTAAGTTTATTCCATCATCTTCTTTATTTTTCAATTCTTTAACATTCTAGAATTAGTAAAACAACAATTTGTAGTGAAATTCATGCAGATATGAACACTAAGTTCATTATATTTTTAGGGAAAACCAATGGGTTGGGTTAATATCACCTAGAATCATTTCTAAATTATTAATTAACAATACCTAACATGAATTAGTGTATCCAAAATATGAAAAATTAATGTTTGGGACCTTGAGTTCAATAAAGTTGAAACTATAGCCTAAATCTCCATTACTGGTGGTGGGTTGAGCTTAAAAAAACTATTTTAATGAAATATTGACCCTTGGGTAATTTTATAGACCGTAAATAATGGCAAAACTGGTGTGATTGAATTCTGAAAGTATTTGTTTAGAGAGTATTTTATTCATTACTCTTATAATTATTATTTGTTACATGATTAGCCTTTAGAAATGTCAAGAAGAAGGAAGATAATTCATGGTATATCTTACTTGATATAGCTATTTAGTGCACAAGTAGGTTATAATTTATGAGTATTAGACTTCGGTTGCTAATCATATCCATAATGTAAATTTGATCAGCGAAATCATGCTTAGGCCTATGAGCATGGACTTTGGGTGTATAAAACATAAATTTAAATTAATAAAGACCTAATTTTATATTTAAATGTCAATTCCTTGATAGGTGTTTTTTGTTTCTATGACTTTATGGTGGATTGTAATGAAAATTATGTGAGTATGCATGGCAATGAGAGTGTATGATCTCATAATCTAGTTAATTATCCTAATTATAATAAAAAAGGTAAACTTGGTATTATGTATGGTTGGAATATGTGATAATATTACTTAAGGTTAATGATGAAGAATGATCATGGTATAAGGAGGTAGTAACAAAACATAAAAGCCTAAGATCAAGTTAGGCTAAGGGTTAGGATGTAAAAGGTATAAAGGTGTATGACAAAATCTAGATTGTAAGTTTAATTATATTTTTGAATGATTGTTAAATAAAGTAGGTCTTGAACAAAGTAATAACTTGAATGTAGGGTTGCTTTATATTTGTGGAATCCCTAGTTTTTGTATAATTAAAGGAGGATGTTAGTGAATGAACATATGAATGTTGAACAAGACTTTACACTCTTTGGGGTTGAATGTGTTTTATTAAAATAATTATTTGGATTTAATAAATATGACTTAACAATTCTTGTCGAATAAGTCATGGATTAGTCTTTGGTCATGCTATATTTAATAAATATAAATTAACAAGGACTGAATTATGAGTTGTTGACTGGCTTTTGGCGTACTTGTGATTTCATGTGATAAAGGTTCATTATTATTTACATGAAATGGTTAGCTTGAGATAGAACAAGTGTTTGGAGTGTTTTTCTCCTTTGTAGAATACATGTTTAAGAAAGTAATTGTGATTTCATGTGATAGTGGCAGATGCTCTTAGTAGATTGTCTATGGGTAGTGTGGCTCATGTAGACAATGATAAGAAGTATTTGGTTTAGGAGGTTCATCAGTTGGTTAGATTAGGCCTTCATTTGGTTGACTCAGCTGAAGGTAGTTGGGTGATCACTGCCATTGATTAAGTTCGCCTATAACAACAACTAGCATTCCTGTATCAAGATGGCTCCATTTGAGGCTCTATATTGGAGGAGATGTTAATTTCCTATCGGTTGATTTAAGGTAGGTGTGACTTCATTAATAGGACCAAATTTAGTGGTCGATGCTTTAGAGAATGTTCAATTAATTAGGGAGAGGCTTAAGATAGCCTAGAGCCAACAAAAATCTTATGCAGATATGAGAAGAAAGGATCTTGAATTTGAGATTGGTGATTTTGTATATTTGAAAGTCTCTAACATGAAGAGAGTGAATAGATTTGGCAAAAAGGGGAAGCTCAGTCCCTAATATGTAGGATTTTTCAGGATCATGAACCATTTTGGGAAAGTAGCGTATGAGCTTGAGTTGCCTGCTGATTGGCATCAGTGCATCCAGTGTTCCAGGTTTCTTTGTTAAAGAAGTGAATTAGTGATACAGCGATCGTTGTTCCTTAAGAGAGTTTAGATATCCGGAACTGCCTTTCTTACGAGGAACTCCCAGTTGAAATATTAGATAGCCAAATTCGCAGACTAAGGAACTGAAACACACCGAGTCTACATCCTAGACGTCACACAGTGTTTACGATTCCAAAGGAACATAATCTAACCCATGACTGGTACATGCTGTGAGCACTGAATATTAAAACTGAAGATATATGCAGAAGTACAACTGAATATGCCATAAGGTTCTCAAAATATTGAAATAAATACTGAATGTTTGGATAATAACATCTAAAAAGGTGAAAAAAAACAGTGCTAGTCCTAAAGCCTCAAACTGACTAAATATGGAGTTAATGGTACAAACCCTCAACTAACTTTGGCTAAAATGACTACTGAAATACTAAAATACTAAAATATATAAACTATGTCCTCGGAATATGAAGACTCACCACTGTATCCGCTGTTGATAGCCTGAGTTGCTAAATACGGTCAGGACCCTAAGCATCTAAGCCTATGATATGAGACATCATAGTGCAAAGAAAAAGTATATGTCAGTACATGGAATATACTGGTACGCTAAGTAAGGTAGGATGATATACATGGGTTCATTTGAATAAGATGATAACTGACTAAATAAACATCATGAAGAAACTTGATGAAAGTACATGCAAATCTGTAACTACGAAATATGCAATACTGCCCATATAACGTCTATCTTAATTACACTAAAATTGAGGTATTGTGTTTTGATAACTGAATATTGATAACCAAAAGTTTAGACTAATACTGAAGTACTAATTTCTAATGGCTAAGTAAATTTCTTTACGAAATATTAAGACTTAAATTGTAACTGTGGGAGTTATTATCTAACTGACATACCCCAATTATAAACTAAGTTGGGGTCTAACCTATGACCCCAGTTGGAAGGGTGTTAGTACCTTGACAAGGGATACTAAAAATTATTGGTCCACCCTAATATGGCAGGAAGACTCATGAAATATATATATGGTTGCGTCAACCCTAATCTGATAGGAGGACGTCTTACCCTATGCTGGCTATGTAGTTCTATAATGCAGGGACTGCTACTAAGGGTCAACCCTATGCTAGCAGGAATTCCGCCATCCCTGAGTTTGCTGGGTGCTAAATCCTACTCTCAACTGAATAAACACTAATCATTAGATAGTACAAATCTTGATTGAACTGGCATTGATCCTGTTAACTGACTGAACAAGACTAAGTTCACTGAGTTCTGTTATTGACTGAGTACTACTGTTCTTGAACTTTACTGTGACTATTCTATAACTACTGCAACTAAATAAACAACTAGATTTTGGGTAATAAAAACCCCCAGACTCGATAGCATGATAATAAAGCATAACAAATCTTGACAGCGTAGCAATAGTCAATTGTTCATAATTCATTCACTGAGGCAATTTGTGAAACATTTGAAAGTCATGAATTTGTACATAAATGAGAACACATGATAGCATGTCATGAATACACTATTAAATTCACAAGGACATTCTATCAAATACTTGGGGAGCATGATTGTGACACATGAAAAATAACATATAGGGCATCATACTACAACATGCAACTTGCAAATTCATGGATTGTAACATAGGAATTACATCAATCTACATCATGCTATATTATGTCCATGAATATTGTAATTAAATCTTGAATTGAAACCCATACTATAACACAAACATGAATACAACCCGAATTGCACATGTAAATCATGAATCAATAAACTTCTAAATTTAAAAAGGTTCTTGAACTCCAAGGGTGGAAGGAACCCAAGGATGAACAACTAACATACCTTGATTGTTAACTTCGTGAAGATTGTGGAGAGTTATTGAGACTTGATTCTTGATATTAATGAAACTAGGGCTTGTTCTTGTGAGGATTTTGAGAATAATGAGTGTATTTTGACCTTTAGGATATTAAATCTCGTGTTTTAGCTGAATTGGGTGAGGGAAAAAGGACTTAAATTCCCTTGGAAACTCAGAATTTAATGCATAAAAATTACCCAACGACACGATTGGAGATGTGCCGCATTGATGGGATCGACGCAATTAACAATGTGTTGCATCAATGGATGTAATACGGTAGCCAATGCGACGCGTCAAGATCGCGCTGGCTTGATATTTTTCCCATCCAAACATGACCCAAACAAAATCCAAAATTTCTGTAACTCTCCCAATATGAGCTATTCACATCCCTGATCATGAATCAATATGAAAATTGAAACTCTAAGGTTGGAAAGATCAAAAATAAGATCATCTAATTTTGAAGGCTAAAAATGCTTCTAACCATTAACACTTAACTGAATTTTTCTAAGTCTAGGACCTCTTTTGGTATGCTATAAAGGACTGAAACGACTAGGATTTTGTGGGGTCTTAAAATAGATCTCCCTTGGAAACATTCATCTGCAAATGAGACTGACTAAACTGATAGTAATGGAGAAACTGTGCTTATACAGACATGCATAACTGAAGCATGACAGAATTTTGGAGACATAACCCATGACTAAACTGTTTCATGATTGCATGAATGATATGAAAATTCTATGTAGCAGTCACTGAACATGGGATAGAGTAAATCTAAGGAAAACTTTTACCTTAGGCTGAGTCTGAGTTTGAAGAAAAGAGGTGAGGATACTTGGTTCACATGTCTGCTTCTGCTTCCTAAGTATCTCCCTTAATGGACTGATACCGCCAAAGAATTTTGACCAAAGGAACTTTTTTTTCATTAGTCTACGAATCTGACGATTAAGAATTTTGACAGGGATTTCCTCATAAGAGAGAATGTTCTTAATATCTACACTCTCTATAGGGACTAAAAATGTTGGGTCATCCATTCACTTCTTTAGAAAGGATACATGAAACACTGGGTGCAATCATGCTAAGTCTGTCGGCAACTCAAGCTCAAAATCTATCTTACCAAAATGGCTGAGAATCCTATAAAAACCAACATATTGGGGACAAAGCTTCCCCTTTTTGCAAAATATCTTCACTCTTTTCATGGGAGAGATTTTCAAATACACAAAGTTGCCAATCTAAAACTCGAGATCTTTTCTTCTCGCATCTGCGTATGATTTATGTCGGCTCTAAGTTGTCTTAAGCCTCTCTCTGCATAACTGCACTTCTCTAAGGCATCAAACACCAAGTTAGGCCCTACTACTGTGGCCTCACCTACTTCAAACCAACCAATGTGAGATATACATCTCCTCCAATAAAGAGCCTCAAATGGAGCCATCTGAATACTAAAATGATAGTTGTTATTATACACAAAATCAATCAAAGATAAGTGGTCATCCCACTCCTCCAATAGACTTCCCACAAGTCACAGTACATCTTAGTGGCCCCTAGATAAATCGAGTAAAGCGCACCATGCGCTTCTGCAAGAATCTGTTGCCTTACGCAATCCACACATGGCACACATAATCTACCCTAGCAACACAGTACACCCTCTCCCACTTCGGAGAATACCTCAACCTACTGGTATCTGACTGACACAAATAGAATTGGTTCACCACACTGGGGGACACTGGGTCTGATGAATACCTTATCTAGAAGGTCTTTCAACTATTCTTTTAGCTCTTTGAGTTCAACTAGAGTCATTCTTCATGACAGAATAAAGATGGGTTGAGTATCAGGAAGAAGTTCTATTTTGAAGTCAATTTCCCTTTTGGGAGGAACTCTAGGAAGATCTTCGGGAAATACATCTTGAAATCCACTTGCTAATGGAACTGACTCAAGATTAGGGGTTTCTAAACTAGAATCTTTAACTCAAACAAAATGATAGACACACCCCTTAGATATCATTTTTCTCGCTCTAAGGTATGAAATAGGTTGACCCTTAAGTATTGCAGTACGACCCCTCCATTCTAGGATAGGTTCATTTAGGAACTAAAAATAGACAACTCTGTTTCTACAATCAACCAAATCATAGCATGAATGGAGCCAATCCATACCAAGAATGACGTCAAAATCTATCATCTCTAACTCTACTAAGTCTACTGAAGAAACTTTTTGAGACATCATAACCGAAAAATTTTGGTGTACTCGTCGAGCTATGATAGACTTACCTACTAGTTAGAGATGTCTGAAAGGCTCTGCTAAGATTTCAGGACTGACTCCAAAGTCAACATCTATATAAGAAGTAACAAAGGACTAAAAATCTCCTAGATCTAGCAAAGCATAAATATGTAAATGGTAAACTTGTTATGTACCAGTGACAACATCAGGAGAAATTTCCTGATCCTATTGGGACTGAAGTGCATAGAGCCTGTTTGGGCGTTTCCCACTAGTGGCACTGAAAGTGGTACCCTGCTGAGACGAGCGAATATATTGTGCTAGGGGATGATTATATTGACTCTGTGAACCCACCCGAGGACACTCTCTGATCATATGGCCTAGCTTGCCATATTCGAAACATACATCACTGCCAGCCCTATAGACAGGTGATGGTTTCTTCCATAATTCTGACAAAAAGGATTTATTCAAAAACTGCTAACACTACCCTGAGATTTAGAGCCTGGTGCCCTATCCTTATTACCATTTTTGAACTTAGGAACCTGAGCACTGGCTTAGGAAAAACCCAGAATTGAAGATTTCAGGAAAAAAAAAGAACGGTTACCACCATCTAACTTAGACTGAGTGAAGTTAAAGCTATATGTTTTAGCCTAATTTCTTTCCCTCTCTTTCTACTTAGTCTTCTAATCCTCTATCTATTGAGCATTGACTACCAACCAAGCCATGTCCTTCTCCTTAATCAGCATTGCGGTCCTACACTCCTTAACCAGAATGTCAGACACACCATACACGAACTTATTCATTATAGATTTCCTATCAGCTACCACATGAGGAGTATATCTAGCTAAATAAGTAAACCTGAGGGAATACTCCTTCACTATCATGCTTTCCTTCTTCAAGTTAATGAACTCTAACACCTTAACCTCTCTAAATTCTAATGGGAAAACGTATCTAGAAAGGCATTAGCAAACTCCTCCCATTCTATAGGCCATGTATCTGTGTCTGCCTTTCACTACTTATACCATGTATGAGCTACATCCTGTAGCTGATAGGAAGCTAACTCATCACTCTTACTAGTAGTTACCCCCATAATATCTATTATCTTTTGCACCATGTCAAGGAATTCCTGAGGGTCTTCTTCATACTAAGACCCTAAAAATGATGGAGGATTTATTTGGGTGATGTCCCAAATTTATGCTGCAGCAGTATTGGCCACTGTGTTAGCCTGAACAGCAGCTGGGTATTCATTTTGAGATTCTACAGAATGAGCTAGAGTGGTAAAAAATGCTTTGAATTTTGTGTGAGAGACATGCTCGTCCAGGAGATCTTCCTGAATGGGCGGAGATAGTGGCTGGTTTTCAGTTCTTCTTTCATTAGTCTTTTTCGGAGGCATGTTCTATAAATGGAAGGGAAATTGGATTAGACAGAGAGTTTAACTTGAGCTCATGCTCACTCGCATGACATGAATACTGAAAGAATGGAAAATTTTCCTAAGAACATCTCATAGCCCCTTGTCCATAAGTGTGGTGCACTACACAACCATACACAAAACTCCACTTGACATGGCTTTCATATTCCCTAGGACTCCTTAGAACCTTAGGATCTAATACCAAGTTTGTAACTCCCCGAGTCTGCACCCTAGATGTCACAAGGTGCTTAAGACCCCAAAAGATCACAGGCTAACCCATGACACATACCTATGTGAGAACTATATAATAAAATTCAAAGTATATGCAGAATTATAACTGAATATGCCATAAGGTTCACAAAATACTAAAATAAATACTGAATGTAGTGATAATAACATCTTAAAAACTAAAAATTGATAATGCTAGTCTGGAAGTCTTTAACTCTCTGAATATGGAGTTGATAGGAAAAACCCCAACTAGCTCCGACTGAAATGACTATTGAACTACTGAAATACTTAAATATATAAACTCTGTCCTAAAAATATAAGGATTCACCACTGCTGCTGATAGCTTGAGCTGCTAAGTACGATCAGGATGCAGAGAGTTCGAACCTATGATATGAGACATCATAGACCAAATAACGAGTATGTGTCAGTATGTAGAATGTACTGGTATGCTAAGTGAGGTAGGATGATATAGATGGGTTCATATTCATAAGAAGATAACTGAATAAATAAGCATCATAAAGAAACTAGATGAGAGTACATGAAAATCTATAACTAAAAAACATAATGAATATCCAATACTGTGCATATAACGTCTGTCTAAATTAGACTGAAACTAAGGTACTCAATTCTTATCACTGAATACTAATAACTAAAAGTTTAGACTGATACTAGATTACTGATTTCTACTGGCTAAGTAACTAATAACTAATAGTCATAGTTCTGTAGAATTGTCTAAGTTAATTACTAAACATTAAGACTGAAACTGTAAATGTAGGAGTTATCATCTAACCGACATACCCCAATTATAAACTGAGTTGGGGTCTAACCTGTGACCCCAGTTAGAAGGGTGTTAGCACCTTGAAAGAGATACTAACAATAATGGGTCCATCCTAATCTAGAAGGAAGACTCATGAAATATATATATGGTTGCATCAACTTTGGTCTGGCAGAAGGAAGTCTTACCTTGCGTTGGCTATGTAGTTTTGTAATGCAGGGACTGCTACTAAGGGTCAAACCCTCTATTGGCAGGAATGCCCCCGTCCTTGGGTTCGCTCGGTGCTGAATCCTACTCCCAACTGCATAGACACTGATAACTAGATTGTACTAAGCTTGATTGAATTGACTCTAATCATGTTAACTGACAGAACTGGAATGAGTTAACTAAGTACTACTATTCTCTTGACTTTTACTGGGACTATTCTATAACTAGTGCAATAAAATAAACAACTATATTTTGGGTAATAAATACCCCCAGGACTCGATAGCATGATAAATCTTGACAGCATAGCAATAGTCAATTGATCACAATTCATTCACGGAGGCAATTTGTCAAACACTTGGAAGTCATAAACTTGTACTTGAATAAGAACACATGATAACATGTTATGAATACACTATTCAATTCACATGGTCATTCTGTCAAACACTTGGGGAGTATGATTGTGACATATCAAAAATACCATATACTGCATCATACTAAAACATGCAACTTACAAATTCAAGGATTGTAACATAGAAATTACATCAATCTACATACATGCTATCTTATGTTCATAAAACTTGTAATTAAATCTTGAATTGAAACCCACACAACAACACAAACATGAATACACCCCGAATTGTATATGTAAATCATGAACTAATAAACTTGTAGTTTTAAAAAGGGTTCTTGGACTCTAAGGGAGAAAGGAACACAAGGATGAAAACCTAAAATACCTTGTTTGTTAACTTTGTGAAGATTGTAGTGAGTTCTTGAGACTTGATTCTTGAGCTTGAACAAACTAGGGCTTATTCTTGAGAGGATTTTGAGAATAATGAATGTTTTAGCTGAATTGGGTGAGGGTAAAAGGACTTAAATGCCCTTCGAAACTCAGAATTTATCGTACAAAAATTACCCAGCGATGTGATTGGTGATGCGTTGCGTCAATGGGTGCAATGTGGTAGCCAACGCGACGCATTAAGATCGTGTTGGCTTGATATTTTGCCCATCCAAACATGACCTGAATGGAATCCAAAAATTCCAAAACTTACACAATATGAGCTATTGACATCCCTGATTATGAATAAACTTTAAAATTGACACTCTAAGGTTATAAAGATAAAAAAAAGATCATCCAATTTTGAAGGCTAAAAATATTTCTAAGCCTTAACACTTGCTTGAATTTTTCTATGTTTAGGACCTATTTTGGCATGCTATAAACAACTGAAATGAATAGGATTTTGCAGGTTCTTAAAGGAATAAAGAAGTTCCCTTGTTTAAAGTTCTTTGGAGGAATCAGTTCGTTGAGGGAGCTAGTGGGGAAGTAGAAACAGACATACGTACCTAGTACCCTCACCTTTTCTCCACAAATACAGACTCAGCTCAAGCTAATAGTTTTTCTTGGAGTTCCTCTTTTTTATTCTTAGTTCTAGCCATAAAATCATGTTCATGTTATTGTATGCATTCACGAATTAGTTCAGTCAGTCACCATGTTCAGACTCAGTCATGTAATCATGCTCTTAGTTATGCATAATCACTATGTAATCTCAGTCCCTCAGTATCCTCATCTTAATCAGTCTCATTTGGGGATGAATGTTCCCAAGGGAGAGATATTGTAATTCCCCATACATTTATAAGTTTAGCTAATCCCCTAGTACTTGCTTATGAAACTTAGACCCTAAAAATAAGACTAAGTATTAACGGACTTAGTCACTTTTGACCCCCTATAACTTTGAGGATTTTAAGTTGACCTTTCGGGATCTGAGATGATGGGATTTGAGTTGATTCATGTTCAGGGGTGCAGGTAGCATTGGGTAAGTTTTGAATTTTTTAGATGAGTTTTGGATAGAGTTTGGATTTTTATTGCAACAAGTCACCCCGATTCCAACGTGTCACGGTGGAAATAGTGGTAGAAGCCTCACCACATCGTGATAAAGGCCAAATCTGCAATTGCCAATTCTAGCAACCCACCGCATTTGCATCATATCGCGATGTGTATAGTAGTCAAACCATCATCGCATTGTGGTGAATCTCTAATGCTCATTCCAATTACAGGATTAAATCCCAAAAGGGACATTTTGATTTTTTTTTCATCACCCCAATTCATCTAAAACATGGAATTAAAGCCCCAAAGAAGCATGATGTGCCTAATTAGCCATAATTTCTCTCCAAGAAACAAATTCTCTCTCAAGAAAAAAACTTATCCCCCTCAACTTTCAAGTTCAGTTCTCTAGAAATCATCTAAGAACCTTTAAGAATTCTTCAACCCATGTATGTTAGATGTTCATTCATAGGTTCCTCTCACCCATGGAGTCCAAGTACCCACTTTCAAGTTTAAAAAGAAATTTAAATCTATTATCATTACGTGATATTATAAGATATATACATGACCCTTTATGAAAATTAATTGTATGTGTATATGAACCATCTTGATAAGCTTGTTATTGTTGACGTTAAAGCCTACATGTTGAATGATTTGTATTTGTTGGTCATTACCTTAATTTGTGATTTAAGTATTGTAATCATGATATTGCCCCATGTTTAAAACTGCTCCGATGATTAACGCATGACTTGCAACTATTTGATGAAATGCCTAAGATATGAATTTCAAACAATAACTATTTATTATGCATTTGAAACTTTGATATTCTTTCATTCTTTATGTTATCGGATCCTTGGGGTTGTTCATACCCAAAATTTAGTTGTTTACTTAGTCTTAGTACTTTCAAAATAGTGTTCAGAGCGTGAATAAATATTAGAAGTTCAACTAGTTGTCCTATCAGTCAAGTTAGGTTAGTTCCAGTTTAGTAGTCTGAGTCAGTTCAGGTTGGCATAGGATTCAGCACCGAGCAAACCTAGGAAAGAGGGCTCACCTTCTAGTTGAGTATGTGACCTTTAGCAGTAATCCCCATATTCCAAAACTACATATCCAGCATAGGTTAGAGATATTAACCTACTAGTTGAGAGTTGACACATATCTCACCAGAGCACCTTCCAATATAGGGTAACTCTTTAGTCCTTCGGGATATTATTAAAGTGGATCCACATAGCTAGTATTAGTACCCATGGTACGGTACTGACACCCTTCCAACTAAGGTTATAGGTTTGACCCAAATTTACCTTATTGCGACATCTTTGTTAGATGATAGCTCCCACAGTCTCAGTCTAGTGTTCAGTTAAGAGTTTAGTATTCAGACTTGCTTGACTATGGCATACAGTTATTAGTTGTTCAACATTAGTATTTTAGTATTTTAGATTACAGACTACTTCAGTATCATGTCATATGCTTGGTCATGTATTCTCATATTTTACAGTATTTCTCACATACTAAACATTAGTTATCTCATGCTATGTGTTCAGTCAGTATCATTTATGAATATGAACCATGCACGTCAGCCTAACCTCATTTATCATACTAGTACAATCAAAGTACTAATCACATACTCATTTATTGCGCTATGATGTCTCATATCATAGGTTCGGATGCTCAGGTTACTGACCGCATCTAGACCTCCCCAGAACATCCACAAAAGTAGCAGTGGTGAATCCTCATATTTTGAGGACCATTTATGTTTATTTCAGATAAGTTCAGTAGTTAGTAGGAGTTAGTTAGGGACTTATCCCATCTACTCCACAGCTAGTCAGTTAAAGGCTTCTGTCACTTTCAATTAGTTATTCAGTTATTAGTTATTATTATCAGTCTCACAGTATTGTTTTTAGAAAATTGTTTTTAGTATTTTGATTTAATTTTATTTTCGTATATAAAACCTTATGGAATTTTTAGTTGAATTCAGCACATTTTCTCTATTATTTTATTCAGTGCTCCCAGAAGGTACCAGCCTGGGTTAGCATATGGTCATTCGGGGTTGTAGGCACCATGTGGTGCCTAAGGTGTACTCTCAGGACGTTACAGGACTGGACATATGATTAATGTTATTACTATTATTTATATTGATTCCATGATTGAACCAAGTTATATTATGGTTGTTGTGGTGGGCTTCTTGAGTGATCCAGATTATAATATTGATTGATATATTTGGGATTCTTATGTTGGTCGATTACTAGTCATGTATTTTGGGAGTCATGGTTTGTTGACTTGGATTGTTATAGTCAGGATTGTTATCTTGGTATTGTTTGACGTGACTTGTTATCTCTTAACTTGTACGTGATTGAAGTTGTACAGTAACATAAAAAGCCTAAGTGTCATAATCTTGAGGTAGTTTATCATAATGTGTTTTCATATAAATGATCAACAAGAATAAGATTGGACTACTCTTAGGTAAAACACATATATAAAAGGGAAGCAAATTAAGTTGATATATAAGAGGTCTTGTTTTGTTTTTATGTTTTTTATATTGTATTTACATTATCTAACCCTGGTCGATAGATGATGCCTACAAGTATCTATTGTTTGTACCGATACTACTCTTGCTCTACCCTTTTTGGGTTATATTCTAGTTGTGGGATCAGTTGATGCTTCACAGGTAACTTGGGTAATGATCTCAAATAACATTTACTCCTCTTATTCATGGTGAAATTTTTGTCAAGTCGTATTTTTCTTAACTTAAAAGCTCTTGTACCTACATTGACTAGTTCCTAGGGGTAGTTATATTTTCTATATTTAATATTTCTAAAAATAGTTGTAACAAAGTTTGGCTATTGTTATTTAATAAAGACTTTTGCTTATTTTCTTAAATTGTGTGAGTGTTCTCCTATCTTGGTTGATTAGAATAAGTTCCCTCACAATTCGGTGATTTGGTTCAAGACATTGCCCTCAGGTAGTGTGATTGTAGGACCATGTGGGTATGGAATATGATCTAACATCATCCTATATTTTTTATAATGCTCCATTATGGAGAAATTGCTCTGGTTCATGACTGCAATTTTTATCCTATCTTTATATTTGGTGGATTGATTACATTTATTTATACTTGTTGTTCCCTAATATTTATGTTAATTTGGTGATTTGGGTTTAACATACTATTTTTGGATTTCAAAAGTAACTTGATGAGATTTTATTTGGGTTCAATTTCAAAAAGAGATAAAGTAAACCATTTTGGTCCTGGTTTGAGTTGGGGCACATGTTATATCTTTGACTACTTCCACTCCAAACTATATATATATATATAATATATCCTAATTATTACAAAAGCCTCTATCTGATATTGGGCAAGGTATATAGATATAATGAGTCCCGTAAGGGTCCTTTCTTTACATGCCACAATGTTTGAGAACAGAGTATCAAGTAGCACTAGTCATGGCATTATTTATATACTACATTGTAGGATGGTTGTTAGAACTTATTTATTTATATATTCTATTTCTCTATCCTTTACTTATATATGTTCTATTTGTTTAGACTTTCCCTGTTAGTTTCTTGTTTAGTCTTACAATGCTTAATTTTAGATTGTATTTATATTTTATCACACATGTATATATGTATATATCTTATCTAAGCTTAGTTATCCTATGTTTCCTACTAGGTAACATCTGTTTAGGTAGTTATGCTATTCTTCAACATCGTCTACCTTATTGTAGATTCTAGTACGAGTTGTCACAACTAATGGCTTTCTTGTGTGGTGCTATTTTGATCAAAGATATGGTGTGAGATCTTGGCCTTTAGAGTTGTACCATCTCCCTCTTGTTTGGGGACATGTCCATATTTTGAATTCTCAAACACAGTTTTATATATTTGTCATAGTTAGTGCTCCTATTCTAGTTAGTAGCTTTTCTACTTACTAATACCAAGCCATAGGGTTGGCTTTGTATATTTTGGTTCTTTCTTTTATATATTTAAATATGGGCCCTAGATACCAATGTTTATTTCTTATTTTGTCTACTTATCATATGGTATGTTATTTTTCCTATTAGTCTATTAGTTTTTATTCTGGGTTGTGAGGTTCAACATAAGTATTGGTAGGTTATTGTACGTTCCATCATGAATACAAATTTTGTGACATAACAGCTTGGTAGCAAAGCATAGGTTCACTGATAACACTGTTACTAGATCAAAATGCCTAGTACACCCTTATAGATTTGTACATTGAAATATATATTCTAGATTTGGGTGGATAAAGGGAAATCTAGGGGATTTTCACCTTTTTTATTCCTTTTCATGCCCTTTTTTCGTATTAGGTCACAGAATCTCATTTGTTTCATGCTATTGCAGATAGATAGGATTAGGGTTATAGAAATCATGGGTGAGACCCCTATATCAATAGCTAGAGCTCCAACAGGGGTCCAAGGTAGGGAAAGGTAAAGGTCGAGCTCTAGCTATAGCACCATCTTTGGGCCAAGATAAAGTTTTGTCACTAGAGCTTGAGGTTGTTCTAAGAGTATTAATAGAGGACATAAAATCTTAGAAACCCATAGGTTAGGAACTAATATGGACTACACCTAGATTTGTGGTTACACTTCTATTACAAGATGCTCTAGTCTACTTATTAGGAAATCTAAGAGTTAAACTACAAATATTTACCTTTGAAGAATCATATGGTGTTTAGGGTATAAAAAGGTATATTTTTATTATTAATCCCCATTAATTGGGGCTATCAATGTCAAATGTTACTCAGCAAATAGTATCTCGATAAGTTATGACTTTAAAAGAGTAAAAGATGCTATGTTGGTTTATTAGATTAGTTCTTTTAAGGTTTTAGGAGCTTCAAGGAGAGAATGTGCATGAGTTCCTTGTCAATTGTTAAGAGTGGTTGCATAACCTCAATTTAATAGAGTCACATGGAGTTGATAATACAAAATTTCAGCTAGATAGGTTGTTCAAGCAGTGGTGGAGAACATATATTGAGTGCAGACCAATCAGGTCCCTTCCCATGACTTAGGCACAGTTCTCTATGACTTTATTGGGGATGTATGTGTCTCATAAAATTTAGGAGAAGTTATATGATGTGTTCAAATATTTACAATAAAGTTTATTGATAGTGTTAGTTGTATGAGTTATAATTCTATTATTTGTCCAAACTTGTTGATATGATTAGACCTACCAAGCATGGTAGGATGCACAAATTTATAAGGGTTTCAAGTTATCATCTTTTCCTAGATACTGAGGAAATGGTATCTTTAGGTCATTAATTTTGAAAGGTTATTAACTATGCTAAGACCATAAGGGCACATATCGGAAGGCCTATAAAGGTAGGTAGTAATATGAGGCCCAATCATGAGGGTAGTTTTAATGGTTCATAGTTTAGAGGATAGGGTTTTCATATTTGAGGTCACAACAACAACATACCCAACCTAGTATACCTATACATGCACCACTTTAGCTTACATAATGGGTTAGTTAGATTATATTAGTCATAGTAGCCAAAGCTCCAATCAGGACTTATGGGGTTTGTATTCTCGATTTTTATGTTTTGGAAGACCACCAAGAATAGCAGGTACTTCGTTCCAGGACATGGATTTTAATGGTTTCTAGTATTATTGGGAGATGGGATATTTTTCTAGAGTGGCTACGACATGAGTTTGTTGAGTATCCACATCATCTAATTTAGCCACTTAGGGTTCCGATGTTATAAGATAGAGGTGGTTATCACGTAGTAGGTGTAGTTGTAGGGTTTGTGTAGAGGTTTTAAGACAAGTTGGACAGGTGGACGTGTGGATACCCTGCCCGAAGGCAGGTATGAATAGTTATATGCTTTTCCTAGTAGGCCCAAAGCATGTACTTTGGACATCATGATCACATATATGATTTCAATTTGCCATCAACCAACCTCTTTTTTATTTTATTTAGGTTTTACACATTCGTATATGTCTTCATACTTTGCTACTTATTTGGGGTTGGCTAGTGAGCCTTTGTATGTATGTATGTATGTGGCTACTCCCAAAGGTGATTTTTCTGTAGTGGATTGGGTATATAGTTAGTTCCTATATGATAACTATTATGGAGTATGACGTGTGGGAAAATCTTTTCGTTCTTGATATAATTGATTTTGAAGTGATTCTGGATATGGATTGATTATCCTTTCATCATGCAGTCTTAGACCAATTTTCAAATAGCAGTACCTTAGACATGTCTGGTGCTCTCCCGATTGGGTAATACGACAAAGATAGCCATTTATTCGTAGGGATTATCTCTTATATTAAGGTGAGGTGGTTGGTAGCGAAGGGTTTTGGCTTATATTGCCTATGCTCAAGATATTAGTGTTGAAACTCCTTCACTTGTTTGTGTTCCTATAGTTCGTGAGTATGCTAAATTTTTCCTAACATTTTCCTATTCTTTTTCCTGAGCACGCTATTGAATTTACTATGATGTTTATCTTGTTAGTAACCTATTTTTATTTTCCTATATCGTATGGTTCCTGCTGAGATAAAGGAGCTTAAGTTTCAACTCTAGGATATTAGTAAGGCTTTCATCAGGCCAAATATTTCTCGATGGGGTGATACTATCATTTTTGTAAAAAAGTAAGCCGATTCCATACATACATGTCAATCGATTATTGGCAATTGAATAAGGTAATTTTTATGAATAAGTATTTGAGATTGTGTGCAGATGTCCTATTTAATCAACTTTGATGAGTGATGATTTTACCACTTATTCTCACTAAACATTTGTGCACATTACCTTGTTTTGAATGAATAAATGAGAGATATTGGTGATAAAATGCACTAATACCCTCTCTTTACGGTATAGAGTTGAGGAGATCAAAACATGTGTATTGGAGCTAAAAATGATCAAAAAGGAACATTAAAAGTGCAGCTGAAGACTTGGAGCATAAAGGCCTTAGGTATTGCGATCGCGATCTTCTGACCGCGATCACGGCAGAAAAGTAAAAGTCCTCCAATCGCAATTACGGATGTTACGTATGGTCGCATAACCACGGTCGCACCCGAACTTGTGTGATCGCTACTTAGTGGACGAAATCATCCCAAGGGCCAAACTGGAAATGCATGTGGTTGATCCAAATTCTTATAAAATGATTCAAACCCTAGCATAATGGATCATATTCCATCTTTCCCCAATTTTTTATGTTTAGCTTTGGAATTCATAGCCTCCATTTTTGGAGAATAAAATATTAAATAATTTTTGGGTGAAGAATACATTGGATACTTTCTAAGTTGAAGATTAGTTCGCTTTCATTGTTGATTTGTGGGAGTGCTAAGTTTGAAGTAACATTTACTTGAGCTTCAATAAATCACCTCAATGGAGATTATGGGTATATCTATGCTTATTTATCTTTTCTGTAGCCAAATCTCCCTCTTGGGGTAATGTATAAATTGGGATTAAAATGTGTGCGGGTTGTTATTGATTAGCTTCTATTTAGTAGTTCATGTTTATGAGTTTTATCATTTCTATGCTAACTTTGTTAGGGTTTGATAGGTGAAATCCCCAAATACCCATAATGGGTATGATGAGTGAAATCTCCATGCTCTAGAAAACCCAAAGCCATCTTCAAAAGAAGGGTTTCGGGTGAAGTTTAGGAATCTATACCATCCTTTAAAGA
This sequence comes from Capsicum pubescens, assembly GCA_030864215.1. Lineage (NCBI taxonomy): Eukaryota > Viridiplantae > Streptophyta > Magnoliopsida > Solanales > Solanaceae > Capsicum > Capsicum pubescens. Next base: position 192,201,793 of record CM061543.1, on the reverse strand, counting down.
GGGATGTGGAGACCAAAGCAATGATAGACAATTGTGTGTGTAGTTAGTAAAAATTTCACTATCTTAGACATAAGGGTAAATGTGAGGTTGACTATACCATGGGTATCATCCTAGAAATAGGGATGCCTAGATTAAGGTTGTGGTTACCAAATGTTGAACACACCTATTAGGTTTTGAAAGAATTAATGGGTGAAAGTTTGGTGCTTTGTTGAAAGACTAGCATCAAAATCTATAACAAAACCTACCCATATTTCACTTACTAAATAGATGTTGATTGCTAACCACCATATATCACTCCCTTAGTAGTGCCTAATCCCAAGATCCATGCATACTTGTGAAAACTCTAATTATTCGTAGACCCAAATTCATACAAGAAATAGCCAAAAAGAAACAATAGTGTAGGTACTTATCTCCCTCAATTTATCTTCTTATAACATTGGTTTTGATTTAACTTGTATTTATTATTTTGAAGTAACTTGATTGCCACTCATATTGTTCCCCGTGGATTCAACCCCGAATGGAAAGTTGGGTAAATAAATTGACAATGACCAACTTGCACTTAAATTGACATGTAAGTTGAGCATTATCAAAAATGGCATCGTTGTCGGTGAATAATTTGGCATATTAAGTTAGTTTGAAATTTTAGTTAGTTGTTTGAATTTAAGCTTGTATATATTTGATAGTGATTTTTCTTTGTAGGTAGATTTTATTTTATTAGTACTTTTCTCTATGGAATCTTCTAAAAAATATGCTATTGGTAGTTGGGAATCATATCGTGATAACCCATGTCCAATCTATGATAGACCATACTTCTGGAGACATTGTAACTATGCATCCCAGAGAGAGATGGACCTACCATCTCGATCCTACGGGGAGAATAGGTGTCCTTTATGTAGTGGCCAAGATGGACATTGGGATAATTGTCCAAATGCCCCTCTCCCTATTATACTAACTGAATTGCTATCTCTTCTTATGAGATTGATAGGTCTTATGATGAGAAGAAAGAGTAGCAACAAACCAGACCCATTGGTCTTGGAGCAATTCTTCAAACCATTTTTGATTCGGTAACTGTAACTTGGGAGAATGCGCAAGACTTGAATCAAACCTATGGGGTGTTCAAATGGGAAAATGTCAAGTCAAAGGAATTGGTCAAGAACATAATTCTTTCAAACATTACAATTTTTCCCATTTCCTAAGAGGAGGTCCATCAAGAAGACAAAACAAGCTATGATGATGGGCTTTGTAGCAAAGACTCCTCGGGGACTTCCCAACAATCCGAATCATACAATGTAGAAGAAGCCAAAATAAAAGAAATGGTACTAGAGTCAAAATTAAAAATCAATGTAAATTTGTTATGATGACTCTAGTTCACTTTGGGGTGAAGATGCTTTAGAGGAGGCTAACCTGAAATAAGGATCCATCACTCTGAACAAATGGGGCATCATGGGGAGACGGAGTCAAATTCTTATATTTTGGAATTTGGCATTCTAAAAGAGAATATGTAACCCCATCCATCAATGTCCAAGGTACAAAACTTCCGATGTATAAGGAGTGACCTATTGATGTTCCTACTTTTGCCCAAAAGAGCCAACTCAGAAATTTGATTTCAAAATGGGTAAAAAGATCAAGTCCTCAAAATGGAGATATCGAAGCTTGCTTTCCATGTCCTCACATCTTCCAAGTTTCATCTTGGAAGATTTGAATCTTCTATCCCTTTGCCGCTCATTTCATATTGAAAGAAAGTTGGGATAGAGATTCAAATCTTCTAAGTGGAAACATAAAAGAAAGAGGTAAAGGCATTGTGTCACGATGTTATACTAAGTGTTAGATGGGAGGTAACCCTTCATTCCATAAAAAGTGGCCCATATCCTTTATATTTATGCATAATAGAGTAGATTTCATTTTTGTTTATGCATGCACAATCCATGAAATATTGGTGCTAAGGGGAATTTTGGTTGACTTTGAAAAGAGAACGTGTGAAATTGGCAATTTGGACTGAGCAAGCAATTTAGAAAACCTGATTCTTTGATCTTATTTAACGCGACCATGTTCCGTACCACTACGATTACGGAGTACATGTGATCGATATCATGCAACTAAGACTCCGATAACAGTCAAATCAGTGTAAATAACCATCTGAATGCTCATTTTCCCCATGCCCCTCTCTTAATTTCTCTCAAAATCCTCTTTAATTTTTGTCATTGCATTGCATAATTAAGTGTAATCTCATCCCAATAGCATCACCTAACTTGGTAAGTTGTCTCGACTCTCTTGATTTTGATATAATTGCATGCTTTGAACTCATAATGTATAAAAGGGGCTAAAATAATGTTTTTGTTACAAAATTCACTCTTAGTTGTTATTGTTCTGTGTTTAGTTGGTGTAGTTAGTGTATACACTATTGGTGAAGTCTTTAATACACAAAATTAAGACTTAAACTTCTTAAATTGAATTTTACACCATTGGTGCGATTAAAATTCCCCTACGAATTCAATATTCAATTTCCTTAAGTTCTGGGTTATGATCACACATGCTAGGCTTGAAATTCTCTGTTTATAATGTTATTATGCATAGTGTAAGCAAAGTATTAGGGTAAAATTGCATTTCGAACACTATGCAAAAACTATCAAACCTCGCCTCAAGTACCGCAATTGCGGTCCCGATGACCGTGATCGTGGTACAGCGGTCACGGTCAATGCTCCATGATCACAATATCTGAGTGCAGTTTTTGGAAGACTTCAAACTCTTGTACATCCTCTTCTACCCTCAAAACCTCACATAACACTACCATAAGAGTCTACCTGTTTGTTCTAGTATGTTTTGGTGAGATAATCCTTATATTTTCCTGAGTTGTATAGCTTACATGTTTTCATCCTCAATAATGGGAGATTTCGAGAATACCATATTGATGGCCACACAATGCTAGCACAGCTACTACAAATACTTTCATAGGATGAAGCTACTCTCTAAAAGAGGTATTCGCTTAGACAAGGTGAAGGAGAAGCTCCCAAAATTCCATGCCAGCCTCACTGTTACCCAGTGGAAGTGTTTTTCCCTGGAACCCTACTATGGTAATGAGCAGTGGGTTTGTTAGTTCTACACAAACCTCAGCGTAGTGTCTCTCTCAAACCTAGTGATGAAAATTAGTGGTAAGCAAGTGAACTTCATAGCAGAGCAGGTTAATACGGTGTATGGGCTCCCAGATACCAAAATGGAGTAGTTCCAAGCAAGTGCATATGAGCCAAGGACCTGGATGGACAACATTTTATGTCCTAGAAAAGAAGTTACTTAGTCCATCACCAAGAGAGATATTTTAATGAAAGACTTTATAGTAGAATTTAGACTCTGGCTAAACATCATATGTAGCCGAGTATCACCAGGCACCTATATGACTATTGTCACAGATTTGAGAGCTCGGATGGTGGCTTGTATCATATCTGGCTTCCCTTTAAATATGGGTGGGATTGTTCTTTCAGAGTGGAGGTATTTCAAGAATTATGGAGGTACGCACCTTCTTTTCCCTTCCTTTATAACTAAGATTTCTAAGAGGGAAAGAGTGGAAGAGTATACTGTAGATACGTGGGTACATCCTGTCTCTCTCATCTACCCAGTCAAATTTAGAGGTGATGGTTCCCCTGGACAGAGCAAGAAGAGGAAGGTTGACTCTGGTAAATCAACCCAAGAGGATACAGACTCTTGTAGACCTTCATCATTCAACCCCCTCAATGACATATCTGGTCAAATGCAAGTTGTTAAAGGACTATTGTCCAGATTGACTCACGGACCGAGAGAGTGTTCCATCGCTCGTCACTCGTATGTTGCTCTGTCATACTATGAGAAATACAAGGAGGATCAGGAGAAGCAGGGAGCCACAGTTTCCCATTTGATGAAATCTTATTTAGCCTTAACTGCATCACATAAGGACCTCAGGGAATCATATGAAAAAATGGTGAAAAGAGAGAAAAAGCAAGATAAATTCATCAAGAAGCTGTGGAAGGGGTTGAAGGGCATCTTTAAGGTGCTCAAGCCCAACCATCGACTACCTGAACCTTGGATGGACAATGAGAAATAGGCCCTTGCTTATTGTTCTGCTAATGATACTGGTGGTTATAATGTCGATTCAGTAGGAGAGAGAAGATCTTCATGCCTATTTAGGGAGACCCCTCTTACTCTTGTTGTATTGCATATGCAGTGAGGACACTGCATTCTTTTTTAGTAAGTGGTGCCTCAGGATTTGTATTATGTTGGTGATAAATTACTGGATATTTCTCTTTATGTTGTTGATTGTATTGGGATGATTCCTTGACTTACCACATCACAACTCGGAGTGACTCGGTATTTCAGTAAACATGACTCTTATGGACAAGGGAGTTTCCTATAACCCACAACCCCACGTGAGCTACGTGGAATACCAACGTTTGAAACCCCCGTTGGTGGGAGCATCATACTCTTTGCCAGGGAGTACGACATTAAAACTGCAATAATCACAATCGGGCTCTCCGGCCAATAATATCATCATCAAACAACCCTACGGTGGCACATAGGTTTGGGAAAATACCAAATTTCCCTCTCGATGCTAAGTACTACTCCCCGACAAGCTCAGAACGCCTTAGGAAATCCACCACAACATCACAACGGTCTATCATAAAGACCAAATCAAATCTCTTTCTCATTTATCAAAATCGTATCAATTTGTGGATTCCTAACTCAACACATTTTAGCTCAAAACATTTTAATCTTCCTCAACATCAACAATGTATCAATGCATTGAACCATAACCGACTTGAAATTTGGACAAGGATATGAAGACTCAATACATAATATTTTCAACAATTTAACTCATTAAAACCATCCAGAAAATACCAAGACTCATTGCAACTTCAATATCAGCATTTCTCAATTTGCCATCCAACTCTCATTTAAAGGTACTTGAGACATCAACCCATAGTAGGGATATAGAATTTTCAATATCAATTATAAATTCATAATAAGTAAATAGTGGAATGATAGTATAAATCAAGGCTTAACAAATTAAATCATCATACTCTCATAACCAAATACTTTTTGGACATAATTCCATCTCAACATCATACACATATCGGATGACATAATCCCATAGCTCATGGACAATAATATAAGATATAAAACCATATTTCCAATTCATGGTAAAACATGTAAAATCTTATGTCAATGTAATTCAATAAAAATACCGGGCACAAGATCGAAAGGATAATCTTGTTCAAAGACCCACATACCTAAAAATGAAAGATGAATATGAACTTCCGACTCCGGAACTTTATTCACGAAAATAAAGGGTGCTTCTCGAAGCCCTTAACATGATCAACTCAAATCCCAAATCAATTTGAAATTTCTACGGTTCAATCAAGAGACATAGAAGGATGAAATTTGGAGTAGCAGGGTTGGGGTTTGAGCCTTAGAAAATTTTGGAAAAAAATGAGTTATTGAATGCTCTTAATGGACTTAAATCCATGGTTTACCCGGATGGATTGGAGTGGGAATGACCAAAATACCCTTAAAAATCAAATAATGTCAAATCTGTCCTTTGGTGGACTGATTTGATAGGCTGAAGTAGATCGACCATAACTTTTTGCTCCGATGGCCAAATTGGATGAAACCAATTTCATTGGAAAGATGACTTTCAGACCTTTCTGTTGATATATAGTATCTCACCCATATCATTATGTACAAGGAGTTATGATTGTTTGAAGTTAACCCTAAAATTCGCTTGGCCTCAGTATTTTTTTCCTGCACATTTACTGTTCACCACTAGTCACGGTTAGATCGGAATGATCATAACTCATCTCTCGAGTGCCCGTTTTGGACAATCCACATATCATTGAAAAACTTATTCGATGATATACGCGATGACGGGTTGCATATCCAGAAATTCCACACAAAAAAATTATTAATCATGATAAAGAACAGAATTCAACACATTTTCGTCCGAGATCTTAACGGAAAATTTTTCCGGGGCATCACATCATCTCCCCCTTGGAAACATTCATCCTCGAATGTTGATAGGTGGGTCAAGAATACTATGAAAATGAGTATATAGAGAAAAAGCATCTTGCCCAAGCATATACTCCATTCTAGATTTTTTTTTATATCTTAGAAAACACACAAGCCAAGATAAACATAGCAATAAGGATTAAATCAAAAGAGAACGATACTTTTGACATACTCAGGATTCGTAGGGAAGAGGTGGGGATATTTGGCACGCATATCTGCTTTGACTTTCCAAGTAACACTCTCCACGGATTGATTTTGCCAAAGCACTTTAACCAAAGGAACTTCTTTGTTTCTTAGCCTACGAACTTGAAAGTCAAAAACCTCAATCGGAATCTCTTCATATGAAAGACTATCTTGAATAACCGAGCTGTCGGAAGGATCAATCACAACAGAATCACCAATAGACTTCTTAAGCATAGAAACATGGAAAATCGGATGGACGTTAGATAACTCTGTGGGCAATTCAACCTACGCTACCTTCCCAATGCGATCCACAATCTTATAGGGACCAATGTAACAGGGACTTAGTTTCCCTTTCTTCCCAAATCTCTTCACCTCTTTCATGGGTGAAACTTTTAAGTACACTAAATCACCAACATCAAATTCAAGGTATTTCCTCCTTACATCTGCGTATGATTTTTGACGACTTTGGGCGGTTTTCAACCTTTTTCGAATTAACTTAACCTTCTCCATGGCCTCGAACACCGCATCCAGTCCAGACACGGCAGCCTCACCAACCTTAAACCAACCAATGGGTGATCTACACCTTCTACTATACAAAGCTTCAAACGGGGCCATTCCAATAGTAGCATGAAAATTGTTATTGTAAGCAAACTCAATTAATGCTAAGTGCTCATCCCAACTACCTTTAAAATTAAGCACACAAGCCCTCAACATATCTTCTAAATTCTGAATGGTCCGCTCGGCCTGACCATCTATTTGCGGATGGAAAGCAGAACTTAAACGAATTTGGGTACCGAGACCTTTCTGGAAAGATTTCCAAAACTGAGAGGTAAACTGAGTACCTCTGTCAGAAATAATAGCCAAAGAGATTCCATGAAGTCAGACGAGTTCCCGAATATATATTCTAGCATAATCTTCAGCTGTATATGATGAATACATAGGCAAGAAATGAGATGATCTCATCAGCCGATCTACGACAACCCAAATCAAATCATGATGGAGACGAAAAGGAGGCAAACCAACTATGAAGTCCATATTCACTTCTTCCCACTTCCAAGTAGGAATGATAAAATCTTGCATCATGCCACTGGGACTTTGATGCTCTATTTTAACCTGTTGACACGTGGAACACTTCGCCACAAATTCTGCTATGTTCTGCTTCATACCGTTCCACCAATAGATTTCCCGCAAATCATGGTACATCTTGGTAGCACCAGGATGGATGGAATATTACGTACCATGCGCTTACTGCATAATCCTCTTCTTTAAGTTATCAACATCAGGAACATAATCTTTCTTAGAGTCTCAAAACGCCATCTCCCCCTTGGGAGAAAACCTCCACCTTTTGGTCTTTAACTGACTCTTTTAACCTGACCAAGGTAGGATCCCTGTCTTGCTTCTCCTTTACTTCCAAAACTAAAGAGGATTTAGAACCGCTTTGCACTCCTATACTACTCTCAGCATCACCAAACAACCTAACCCCAAATCTAGCCAAATGATGTACCTCATGGGCCAACTCCTTCTTACTAATCTCCACATGTGCTACGCTACCCATGGACTTCCGACTAAGGGCATCTGCTACTATATTGGCCTTGCCCGGATGATATAGCACGCTCATATCATAATCTTTCAATAGTTCTAACCATCGTCTCTGCCTAAGATTCAACTTTTTTGGGTGAATACATACTTCAAGATCTTATGGTCCTTGAAGATGTCGACATGGACACTATACAAATAATGTCTCCAGATTTTCAAAGAAAACACAACGGCAGCTAATTCAAGGTCATGGGTAGGATAATTCTTCTCATGAGGATTTAGCTGCCTGGAAGCATAAGCTATAACTTTGCCCTTTTGCATCAATACACAACCCAAACCGACTCTGGAAGCATCGCAATACACCACAAAACCATCAACACCATCAGGTAAAGTCAACACAGGGGATGAAGTGAGTCGAGTCTTCAACTCCTGAAAACTCTTCTCGCAAGATTCGGACCACAGGAACTTCACTTTCTTTTGGGTCAAACAGGTCATAGGAGACGCAATAGATGAAAACCCTTCAACAAATTGACGATAATAACCAGCTAGACCTAAGAAACTTTGGATATCAGAAGGAGAAATAGGTCTAGGCCAACTCTTTATAGCCTCTATCTTTTGAGGATCAACTCTAATACCTTCGGAAGAAACAACATGACCCAAGAAGACTATAGAGTTCAGCCAAAACTCACACTTACTGAACTTAGCATGCAACCGATGAGTTCGAAGAGTTTCCAACACGGTTCATAGATGATCCACATGATCACCCTCACGTCGGGAGTAAATAATAATATCATCAAGGAACACTAATACAAATAAATCCAGATATGGCCGGAATACACGGTTCATAAGATCCATGAAAGCCGCTGGATCATTAGTTAACCCGAAAGACATCACTAGAAATTCAAAATGACTGTAACGGGTTCGAAAGGCTATCTCGGGGATATCACATTCCCTAACCTTAAGTTAGTGATAACCAAATCTGAGGTCTATCTTCTAAAAGTATCTTGCACCTTGCAATTGATCAAATAAATCATCAATTCGAGGAAGCGGATATTTATTCTTGATAGTAACCCTATTAAGCTACCGATAATCAATACATATCCGTAAAGAACCATCTTTCTTACGCACAAATACGACAGGTTCACCCCACGGGGACACACTAGGTCTGATAAAGCTTTTGTCTAAAAGATCTTTCAATTGCTCCTTCAACTCTTTAAGTTCTGCGGGAGCCATGCGATACGGAGGAATGGAAATAGGCTGAGTATCGGGAAGAAGGTCAATCCCAAACTCTATCTCTCTATCAAGAGGTATTCCAGGGGGATCTTCTGGAAAGATATTAAGAAACTCATTAACAACATTAATTGAATGAATGGTCGGGGTTTCAGACTTAGTGTCTTTAATCCGAACCAAATGGTGGATGCAACCCTTGGAAATCAACTTCCTAGCTTTGAGATAGGATATGAAATAACCCTTAGGAATTACAGAACTCCCAGACTATTCGAGAATAGGTTCATCAGGAAACTAAAACTTGACCACACGGGCATGACAATCAATAGACACATAGCATAAGTGAAGCCAATCCATACCCATAAAGATATCAAAGTCAACCATATCTAGCTCAATCAAATAAGCATACATAACCCGATGAAAGACAGTAATGGGACATTTGTTATACATTCGATTAGAAATGACAGACTCTCCTACTGGAGTAGAAACCAAAATAGGCTCATAAATTAGTTCAGGATCCATTTTAAAATTTACAGCAACCAGAGGTGTCATATAAGAAAAACTCAAATCGGGGTCCATCAACACATAGACATCAAAATAGAAAACACGGAGCATACCAGTGACAACATCGGGAGAGTCCTCCTACTCCTGATGAGGTGGTATAGCATAGAAACGATTCTGGCATTGACCGCCAGCAGTACTAGATGAAGCACCCTGAGGAGGAACTGGACGGGCTGCGGGGCACTGGTAGCCTGACTCTGGGGACGGGCATCATGACTCTGTTATCTGGCATACAGGCAGTCTCTAAGTATGTGGCCCAACTTGCCACAACCAAAATAGCCCCGCTGCCCCATATAACACTCTCTAAAATGGTCTTTACCACACTTAGCACACGAAGGAGGATGAGGCCGGTTGCTTACACTGTCCTAAGACCTGGAAGGTACCGACCTAGTCCCAAGTTCCTGCCTGGCCCGATATACGGAGCATTAGCTGAGGAAGGCGCAGGTATAAATGGACGTCTCTAAAATTGAGGGCGACTCCCTCCAGAGAATTTAGTCTGACCAGACTCCTGTTGCTCCGATCTGACTCTCTTAATCCTCTTACTCTTTCTCTTTCCTTTATCTTGTCTGACTTAATCTGTTAGGCGTGAATCATTAACCTAGGAAGATCAATCTCACTGTTGATCATAGATTATCTACATTTTTTCACCACATAACTCGACACCCCAGTTAGAAACTTGCTCATACTAGTCCTCGAGTCAGCCATCACATTAGGAGCGTACCTCAATAACTAATTAAACTTAAGACAATACTTTTTAACCGACATGGAGCCTTGTCTCAAATTCATAAACTCCTCTATCTTAACTTCCCGCAACTCAAGAGGAAAGAATCTATCTAAGAAAGCATCTTGGAATAATTGCCAAGTCACCGGAGCAGTATCTTCCTCGGTACCCTTATTCCACATCTGTACCCAGTCATAGGCAACATCCTTCAACCGATAAGAAGCCAGGTCCATACTTTTTTCCTCATTCACGTGCATAATCTGTGTAATTTTCTTCATTTCATCAACATACATCTGCGGGTCCTCACCTGCTCTCAACCCATGAAACTCTGGCGGATTCATCCGCATAAAATCATGAATTCATGTTGCTGCCAAATTATTTTTCTGCGGAGGTGGAGCATTGGACTGAGTATTGGTGGTAACTTCCTGGGCTAGCATCTAAAAGGCAGCCTAAAATTCAGCATGGGATACCGTCTCATGTAACGGATCAACGGGTTGAGGTTGGTTATTGTTTCTGCGAGCTCGACGTGGAGGCATTTTCTGTCGTAAGAACGCATGAATTAATAGCAGAAGAAAATAGTTGTAAGCATGATAGACTCTTGTAGAAAGAAAGAAATGACTTTTTCTAGAACACCCCACAGCCTCTTGATCATAGGTGTGGCGCGCTACACACCGATGCTCAAGACTCTACGTAACGCGGCTTGTCAGACTCCCTAAGACTCTTCACAACCTTAGGCTCTGATACCAAGTTTGTAACACCCCAAAATATCATCGCGAGATGCCACACGGTGCCCAAGGCTACACGTAGCCTCAAGATAACCCTTTAAGCCAAAACACTACCCTTGGGTTCCAATACAATAACATACATGCTACGCTAAGGATATATATAAGTACATATCATATCACATCGCACATGGCACAAAATATCATTAGAGTGTACATATATGGAATGTCTATACACAAACCAACCCAACAATACACTAGTCTTACATAGCCTCTATACAGCAAAATCAACGAGCCATTAGGACAAACCCCCAACTGACTCAACAGACCAAAGGGATCACAAAACAACAACACTAAAACTAGCAACTTGGTCCTCGAACCATGAGGACTCACCACTGAAAGAACGTAGATGCGGCACTCGAATATCACTGTCATGGCTGCGGCTGAGTATCTGAACCTATATCATGGTAAGAATATAGCCCATAGAGAAATATGTGAGTCAGCACAAGATACATACTTAGTATGTGGGGGCGCATGCAAAATATAAATATTTTCATAAATTTCGTAAAAACGTACATACGGATCATGATGACACACCTGGCTTGAGTGACATTAAATCATGCAACTCATAACATCTTAGATAAGAAATGTAGGAGAAAAACATCATAAATCATTATAGATCATCATAGGCAACTTGACTTACCACATCAAAATTCGGAGTGACTCGGTATTTCAATAAACATGACTCTTATGGACAGGGGAGTTTCCTATAACCGACAACCCCACGTGAGCTACGTGAAGTACCAGCGTTTGAAACCCCCGTTGGCGGGAGCGTCATACTCTTTGCCAGGGAGTACGACCTTAAAACTGCAATAATCACAATCGAGCTCTCCGACCAATAATATCATTATCAAACAACCCTACGGTGGCACATAGGTTTGGGGAAATACCAAATTTCCCTCTCGGTTCTAAGTACTACTCCTCGACAAGCTCACAACGCGTTAGGAAATCCACAACAACATCACAAGGGTCTATCATAAAGACCAAATCAAATCTCTTTCTCATTTATCAAATCATATCAATTTTTGAATTCCTAACTTAACACATTTTAGCTCAAAACATTTTAATCTTCCTCAACATCTACAAGGTATCAATGCATTGAACCATAACCGACATGATATTTTGACAAGGATATGAATACTCAATACATAATATTTTTAACAATTTAACTCATCAAAACCATCCGGAAAATACAAAGACTCATTGCAACTTCAATATCAACATTTCTCAATTCGCCATCCAACTCTCATTTAAAGGTACTTGAGACATCAACCCATAGTAGGGATACAGAATTTCCAATATCAATTATAAATTCATAATAAGGAAATAGTGAATAATAGTATAAACCAAGGCTTAACAAATTAAATCATCATACTCTCATAATCAAATACTTTTTGGACATAATTCCATCTCAACATCATACACATATTGGATGACATAATTCCATAGCTCATGGACAATAATATAAGATATAAAACCATATTTCCAATTCATGGTAAAACATGTAAAATCTCATGTCAATGTAATTCAATAAAAATATCGGGCACAAGATCGAAAGGATAATCTTGTTCAAAGCCCCACATACCTAAAAATGGAAGATGAATATGAACTTCCGACTCCGAAACTTTATTCACAAAAATAAAGGGTGCTTCTCGAAGCCCTTAACATGATCAACTCAAATCCCAAATCAATTTTATATTTCTACGGTTCAATCAAGAGACATAAAAGGGTAAAATTTGAAGTAGTAGGGTTGGGATTTGATCCTTAGGAAATTTTTGGGAATATCCTAATTTGGAGTAGTAGGGTTGGGATTTGAGCCTTTGCATCATTATATTCTGTGTTTCAGACTTTGTTTAGAATTTGTTTCTTTCTACGGTAAGGGGAATATCCCAATCGGATACTCTTTAGATTTAATTAGAGTCTTTGGCAGACTACGATTGGTATGGGTTGTATCGGTAGTAGTATCATAATTGGTATTGGTATTTGTATTAATGATGATACTTGATAGTTTTGATTTTTATTATACTTTGATGACTTTATATAATTAAGCTCATATCTTGTTATATGTTTGGAATTCATTCGACTTTGAGGTTGTTATGTATATTAGGTTAGGTAAAGGGGGTGATCTCCGATCCACGTGGGACTTGAGATACCTAACATGGCTAGGCTTTGATTCGGGTCATGACAGTTATGAGGGGTCACCAGTCAGTTTAGGCTTGACACCCTCTTAGGGGTCACCCATCAGTTTAGGCTTGACACTCATGTCCTTCAAGACATAAGATTAGTGGATCCACACCATCTAATATTGGTAACCATTGCAAGATATTGATACCCTTTCAACAGGGGTTATAGTTTGGACCTCGATTAGCTCATATTGGGGTATGTTGGTTGTAGTTATCTCCCACAGTCATTAGTTTAGTTATTCAGATTATGTTCAGTTCAGGTTTCCATAACCAAGTGTTCATTATCTCAGTCATCCAGTTATTAAGATTATTTTAGTACATGTTTAAACTTTGTCTTGAATTCAATTTTTCAGGTTCATACATTCATGCTCAATATATATGTATATCAGCTAGCTTCCATATTACATGCCAATACATTCAAAGAACTAATAGCATACTTTCTTTTGCGCTATGTTGTCCTATAACATAGGTTTGAATGTTATGTTTCCACATCTCACAGAATTGATTTCTATGCCACTCAGCTCTAGCATTGGTGAGTCCTAATTAGTCAAGGACTAGTTATATTATTAGTTATTCATCCTAGTATTTTTTTTCGAGCTATGTCAATTAGTCTGAGTTAGTTGGGGTCATGTCCCAACGACTCATCTTATTTAGAGACTTTCAAACATTCAAATAGTTAGATATGTTTTCCAGTGATGTGTTTCAGTTGCACTTGATATTGTTTTCACAATCATACACTTTTAAATGACTTCTACACAGTATTTTGTTAACTTTGACTTTTTGTATCTATAGCTTGTGCCAGATCATGGGTTAGCTTGGGGCTACTCGTAACTTTAACTACTATGTTACAACTGGGGGTAGTATCGAGTTGTGACCATCTTTGTATTAGAGCACAAGTTTTAAAGCGTCCTAGGTTGTTTGAAAGCCACGTTAAGTAGAGTCTTGTCATGAGTATGAAGCACGCCACACTTATGGGCAAGAGGCTACAAAATTATTTTGGAAAGTCTATCCTATTTTGATATTCATGTCTTGCGATAGAGCATGAGTTTCCTTAAAATCATTTTCTATGTCATTCTATACCATTTATAGAAAATCCTCCTAGAAGGGATAATTGTCACGACCCTAACAAGGGATTGATCGTGACAGGTATCTCAAAGCCATCGAGGATTAGAGACCACCATTTTTTCCTAGCAAAACAGGATATAACACTCCAAGCAGGGGATGAAATTCAAACGTATTAAAATATAATAAGAGTAACAAACTCAAAGATATCTAAGCATGTCCACATCAATACCCAATAAACGGTAACATCCACTAAGAATCTACATATCCATAAATAATCCTAGTTAGGACATGCCCCTTCCCTGACAATAACAATGATGATGTTCATATGAACTCCTTAATTCTAGTTTATGAAAAGAAACTGATGGAATGATTAAGTCTTTTAGAGAATGGAAGCTCACCACTTCACAACATACGACCAATGAACCTAGTTGATCCACCTAGCACTTCTTAGAAAAAGTAGAATTGCCTTCGAACACTGTATTGCGTGGGGATACAACATCCAAAGATGGTTAGTAGGTTGAGAACTAGCATGTAACTCAGTGATGAGGAAAAAGTAATGACAATTCAATAATCTAGTTCAACTCAATGTACATGTTCACATACATGTGTTCATATATATATACTTATACAAAATGTTGGGACAGGGAAAAAGGCTTAACATGCATTTTAAAACTTTAGCATGGATTGTGAAGCTTAACGATCATATATCAGTACCCATAGTTTCTATGGGCCCCAACTGTCAACCGCTAGTCGGGCCTCATTGTGTGTAGCTACACGAACTAGAGAACAATTTTATATATATGCATAGTGGACTCGAACCTCCCAACCATATGCTAAGGTAATGTATTATGTGGGACTCGGACCTCCCAATCATATAATAAGATGGACTTGAACTACCCGATCATAAGAAAGGGGACTCGAACCCCAGGTTGTTTAGACTCTCACGCCAGCATATGTGGTTTCCAGTATTAGTCCCTTGGGACCGCTACTTTAGTGGCCTAGCTACACAACCCTCTTTTAAGCACCATTAAAACATTTATCACATATTCCCATTCATTAAGCCATAATAAACATTTAGGCATACACTGTTGGTACCGTTATACGAACTATATTTACAAGGTAACATCAACATGCCATTACAATTCCATTAACTTGAGAAAACGACTTCCTTGGTTCATTAATACAGGATAGGCGAAATTGGCTTCCTTTGTTCATCAAATCAAACCATCATGCTAAAATAACTTCTTTATATCATGCAATTGTTTTGAAAATAGTTCAATGCAATTTTACTCATACTCAAAACCACTTTCACTAAATTTTGTTGGGGTTGTTACCAAGTCAATTGTCAATATTCACAAAATTTGGTGAAATCATAACTCTCTAGTTTATTCACCATACCCATGAATCAAATTGATTTTAAAAACAAAATTTGAAACATAAACAATGCATATGTAAACATGAAACATCACATAAACAATAATCATTCAAAACCCACAACTCATGTTCCAAAAATAGCATCAAAACCACATGGAGAACTATTTAAAACACATGTTTTCACAATGTAATAGTTGGGGAAGAGTAACAGGCCTAAAATATCAAGAGTTATGGAGATGATTTTTCTAATTGGTCAACTTCTTGGAAACCCTTAGTAACTTTCTTGAGAGAATTTGAGAGAGATTGATAAGTTATTTCAATTTATTTTGGAGTGATAATGACACCTAAGGGGGTTATTATGTCGTGGGTCATGATTTGGGGAATGGGGAAATGTCCAAAGTGCCCTTAATTGAAAGATGAAAAATTATCATCCGTGTCTATGAGTCACTAAGCGACTCACATGGACACATTATTGCTCGTCACCACGAGTCAAAATCAAGACAGTAGATGAAGGACCCTTCTCCGGTAACCCTACGATTCATACCATACGACTTATCATGTGACACTACAACTCGTTGGGTCCAATTCATAGTCAAGACTAAAATACTTGGTGCGCACACTGGTTTGGCAACGGATGGGCCATACGACTCGTTCTGAGACTTTATTACTCGGTAGGAACCACTCGCAGTCAGGACAGTGAGTTTGGCTACCTTTACTGGACACCCTACGATTGGTGTTCTATGACCCGTAATGACACGTTATGACTCGTAAGGTGAGTCGTAGCCAGGACCGTGAGTTTAAAAATTCATAATGTTTAGTGAAAACACATTAGGAGTCACATTCTCCCCACTTAGGATCATTCATCCTCGAATGATGGTTCAAGTCATCCATTATAATAATTTAACGCAGAAACTCACCCACTCTTACCTTTAAAAAATACATAAAATAAAGATGTCGGGGAAATCACAATTTCCATCAACAAAGTCATAAAAAAAATGGTAAGATTAACACATACCTTAAGAACGAGTATCTAGAATAGGGAACAAGAATGGGTATTTGAACTTCATGTCCTCTTTACCTTCCCAAGTGGCTACTTCAAACTTTTGGTTTCTCCATAAAACCTTCACTGAAGCCACGTCCTTTGTCAACAACCAATGGACTTATAGATCCAAGATGTCAATTGGGACCTCCACAGATGACAATGAGCCTAAAACACCCACATATTCCAAAGGAACAACCAGGGAAGGATCACCAACGCACTTCCTCAAAATCAAAACATGAAAAATAGGGTGAATAGAACCCAAATAAGGAGTCAACTTTAACTCTTAAGCAACATTAGCCACTCTTTTTAAAATCAAATATGGGCCCACATATCGGGGATTAATCTTCTCTTTCATTTCATACTGTATCACTCCATTTATGGGAGAAACTTTCAAGAATACCCAATCCTAAACTTCAAATTCCATCTTTCTTCATCTCACAACTTCATAGGACTTTTGGTGACTTTAGGTGGTCTTATGCATTTCCCAAATTACTTTTACCTTCTCAATAGCCTAATGAATCAAATCTCATCCAAATATCCCAGCCTCGCAAATCTCAAACAACCCTATAGGAGAAGGACATCTCCAACTATACAAAGCCTCAAACAAATCCATCCCAAAGCTTGCATGATAGTTATTATATAAGCAAACTCTATAAGAGGCAAATGATCAACCCAACCAACACCAAAATCAAGCACATAAGATCTTTGCATATCTTCTAAATTCTTAATGGACTTCTTCGCTTGTCTATACGTCTAAGGGTGGAAACCAATGCTAAGGTTTACCTTAGTCCCCAAACCTCTCTAGAAACAATGCCAAAAGTGTAAGGATAAATGAGTACCTTGATCAGATATAATAGAAATTAGAGCAGAATGTAACTTGATAATTTTCTCAATGAACAACTTCACATAATCCTCGGTGGATTAATTTGTCCTCATAGGTAAGAAATGAGAAAACTTAGTCATCATATCCACGATGACCAAAATCAAACCAAATATATAGAGGGACTGCAGAAGACTAGTAACGGAATCTATATTGATCACTTCCCACTTCCATTCAAGCAACTCAATCTCTTATGAAAACCGACCAAGTCTAAAGTGCTCCAACTTTTCTTGATGACAAACCATAGACATGGCCATAAAATTTTCCTCATCCTACTTTATGTTATTCCACCAATACATCTATTTTATGGTAAATCGTTATTGAACCAGGATAAACATTGTACCTCGATTCATGAGCCTCAGCAAAGATCCTCTCTCATAGACCATAGACATCAGGGACACATAACCTGTCTTGGTATCTTAAGATACCTTCACCACAATCTCAAAGGCCATCACTTTTGTTTAGCCCATGTCACACTTAATCTGAATCAAGGTAGGGTCCAAAACTTACTTCTCTTCCTCCTCAACACTAAGGGATGACTTTACCACCTTTTGTACTGTCATACCTCTATCCTCAGAGTCAAAGAGAAGAACCACATGGTCAACCAACTGATGAAAATCCTTAACCAACTCTCACGTCTCCTCATCCACATAAGATAAGCTTCCCATGGATAACTTGCTAAGAGCATCAACAACCATATTGGATTTGCCTGGATGATAGTGAATACTCATATCATATTCCTTGAGCAACTTGAGTCATTTTCTTTGCCTGAGATTCAACTACTTTTAGGTAAACACATATTGCAAGATCTTATGGTCTGAGTATATGTCAACATAAACAAAATACCGATAATGGCGCCAAATCTTGAAAGAAAAAACCACATCCCAGAATTCTAATTCATGCGTCGGGTAATTTTTCTTATGAAATTTTAACTGCAAGGAAACATATGATACCACTTTTCCATGGTGCATCAAAACTTAACCCATTCCAACACGAGATTAATCACTATAAACCATAAATCCATTAGTATCCTCAAATAGAGTGATAACCAAAGCTGAAGTCAACTTATCCTTTACCTTTTCAAAATAACACTAACTAGAATCAGGCAATTGGACCTTCATCTTTATCTGAGTCAACTTAGTCAATGGGGTAGCAATAGAAGAGAATCTTTAAAAAAATCCTATAATAGCCATCTAAATTCAATAAGCTTTGAATGTCGGTTGGAGTCGTAGGTATTGACCACATATTATCTGCCTCAACTTTCTGTGGATCCTCCATGATCCCCTCGCTAAATAAAACATGGGTCTACTAGGTCACAACATTTAACTAGAACTCACACTTACAGAATTTAGCATACAAGATTTGATCCTTAAAAGTATGTAACACTATACGGAGGTGATAGACATAATTCACTTCGTTCATAGAATATACTAGGATGTCATCAATAAACACAATGACGAATAAGTCAAGAACTAATGGAAAACTCAGTTCATAAGATCCATAAATAATTCTAGGGAATTAGTCAAACCAAAAGGCATGACAAAGACTCATAATGGTCATATCGTATACGAAAAGCAGTCTTAGGGATATCCACCTCCCTAATTTTTCAGATGATTATAACCCAACTGAAGATCAATCATAGAAAAGTACATAGCACCATGAACATAGATAAATAGGTCATGAATCCTAGGAAGGGATACTTCTTTTTAATCATCACCATATTCAACTAGTGGTAATCTATACACATTCGATGGGACACATCCTTTTTACGCATAAAGACACATGAGCACCCCATGGGGAAACACTAGGACGGATAAAACCCTTATTAAAAGGGTCTTTCAATTTCTCATTAAGTGATTTCAAATTAGCTGGAGACATTTGATAACACTTAACTTACACGTCAATTTAAGTGGAAGGCGGTCGTCATCAATATATTTACCCAATTTTGGAGTTGAGGTCGACTCCACGAGGAATAATATAAGTGGCGATAAAATCGATTCGGAATAATAAAAATGAGATAAACTCAAACTAATGATACAAAAAGATAAAAAGAGGGGAGATAGGTGTCTATACTAATATATCTTTTTGGGTTTTTCTAGTATAAACTCAGGGCTACAAATAATTAGAGTTTTAACAATTATGCACAGATCATGGGATTATGCATTACTAAGGAAGTGATATGTGGGTGTTAGCAATCAACATCAAATTAGTAAGCCAAATATGGGTTGGTTTGGTTATGGATTGTTATGCTAATCTTGCAACAAAACACCAAACTTTCACCTAATGATTCTTTTGAATACCTAATAGGTGTATTCAATAATTTGTAACCACAACCTCAATCTAAGCATTCCTATTTGTAGGATGATAGCCATGGTATAGTCAACCTCACATTCACCCTTATGTCTAAGATAGTGAAAGTTTAGCAAACTACACACAATAATTGTCTATCCTTGCTTTCTTTTCCACATCCCTCTTTCAAGGATGATATGGATTCCTACACTTCACCTAAAATTCTTCTTTCCAAGATGGCCTTGAAATTTCTAAAGTTTGGAGCTTACACTTATCAAACCCATGTGGGTATTTGGAGCTTTTTCCCATCAAATTCCAACCAAATTAGCATAGAAATGATAGGACCCATAAATATAAATTACCAAATAGATGCTAACAATAACAACCCACACACACTTTAACTATATTCACACATAACCCCAAGAGGGTGATTTAGCTATACATGAGATAAATAAGCATTGATATACCCATAATCTCCATTGAAATGATTGTTGAAGATTTAAGTGAATGTTACTTCAAAAGTTGCTCTCCCACAATATCAACAATGGTAGTGAGCAAATCTTCTACTTTGAA
Source organism: Capsicum pubescens (assembly GCA_030864215.1). Lineage (NCBI taxonomy): Eukaryota > Viridiplantae > Streptophyta > Magnoliopsida > Solanales > Solanaceae > Capsicum > Capsicum pubescens. Next base: position 192,181,347 of record CM061543.1, on the reverse strand, counting down.
AGTCTCCAATGTATTCTTCAACAAAAATTTACATAAAATTTTCTTCTCCAAAAATGGAGGCTATGGAGTTAAGAGTTAAAACCTAAATATTAGGGAAGCTGGAATATGATACATGATAGGGTTTGAGTCATTTCATCATAATTAGGGTCAGTCATGTGCATTTCCAGATTACCCCTTGGGCTGATCTCTTTTGCTAAGACACAATCACATAAATTTGGCTACGACTGTAATCATGCAACTGTGGGTAACTTCTGTGTTCACAGTCAATAGACCGCAAATGTGGTACCTGAGGCCTTGTTGCTCCAAGTCTTCATCCGCACTTTTCTTCCTCTGTTTTGATAATTTTTAGCTCCCATCCACATCATTTGATCTCCTCAACTCTATGCCTTGAAAGAGTGGGTATTAGTGAATTTTATCACCAATATGTCTCATTTATTCATTCACAACAATGTAATGTGCATAAATGTTTAGTGACAATGAGTGGTAAAATCACCACTCATTAAAATCTCCAACTTAAAGCATTTGCTTGTCCTCAAGAAAAACTACATCTTACCATGAGAAAACCATCATCTATGTTTATGCTTTATGACTTAAAGCTCACAATGACTTCGAGCTTAGTCATCACCACAAAAAGCTGATTCCGTACGAGCTAAGCTACTTTCCCCTACACCCCTTATTATAAAATGAAACATTCAAGGATGCATAGTATTTTAAAGAGTAACTAAGAAATAACAACCAATACTCAAGAAGTATCTCACTTTTTGTACACAATTAAACTATACTCCATTTGACTCATTCTTTAGGAGGTGACACAATCATCCAACTCAACTTGTTTCACATTCCAACCTCACAAGAAAGAAAATTCCATACACCGAGCTACTAAATATGCAACAAGGAAGTTTAAGTTCATAATCTCTCTCCCTCATAGAAGAAATCTCAATGCAACAAGTGTCACGGTACGTAATGAGTTTGCCAAAGAAAGGTCAAATGGCTCAAAATAGGTACTAGGTATTATAATTATGCATGTGTAGGCTTTTTAGGCTAGAGAGGGTTATAGAGTCACAAAGATAACCTAAGATCATTTCTCCAACCGGATACAATCAAAATTAGTTTTGAAAGACTACCGGGGCAAGTTCTAGATAACACAAGTACACAAGAGTTGAAAGTCAATGGCTCACCACACATGGCATGCTAAATTTGCTAAGGGAGATTAAATGTCCCTCTCGCTAGAGACACAAGTGGAGTATTTATCATTATTCACAAGAAAAAAATTTGTGAAGCCATCAAAAGAGAAAAGTTTTTGTTACAACATTGCTCACGTTCATGTCCTTGAATTTTCAAAAAATCTTGACGGAGGGGTTTCTTTCATTACATTAGCATCTCGCACAATTAACTAAACTACGGCTACAACGAAAGCCTTAGTCTCACATTTAGGCTCAAAATGGAAAACTTAGCCATATGTCTACTCATGCTTCACCAATGGTGTATAAAGTTACCCTAATTTTAACAAAATAAAATTCCATAAGTCCTTAGACTTCCCTTGCATTCTTGACACTAATGCTACAAGTACTCAAAATTCCCCTGCACCTATGACTCAATCAGAATCAAACTAAATGCTAAGGTAAAAAGAAAACTAACACTAAAAGGTATAATAATCCATAAAACAAGGGCACCAACCGGGTACCTAAAAATGTGGCATCCATAACACAGATAAAAATATCATCCAAGCATCATTCAAAAATATTCATAAAAAGAAAAATCCATCCACACAACACCAAAACAATATAAATAAATTTGGGGCCACCCCCTACCTAAAGCAATATAGTGTTTACACTGTATGTTTAAGAAAACAAGATTAAAATGGTCTCCTTGAATCTGCATCATGAGATATCTTCTCCTGCTGACTCAGCATTACCACCACCTATAATATCAGCTGATCACTCTGCAGGTGCCTCATCCTTAAAATCTAATCTCGTGAAAGGTAGTGGATGGTTGGGTTTGAGTACCTTAAAGATGTCTTTCACCCTCTTCCATAGCTTTCTAAAAAATTTGTCTCTCTTTTATTTCTCTTTTCAGCATCTTCTCATACGAGTCTTTGAGGTCTCTATGAGAAGAAGATAAGTCTTAATAGGATCTCTCCAGGCTGGCCACTATGGCACTCTATTTTTTCTACTCTATCATGTACTCTTCATAATCTGATCGGGCCATATATAAATGGAGAGCAGTAGAGGACTCTCCAGGTCCCTAAGGAAATCTTGATAATATTTTTCTCACTCCCTTCATCTAAATAGATATATCATCAAAGATAGTGGATGATAAGGGTCTGCAAGTGTCTGTGTCCTCTTGGACTGATTTTCCCTAGTCCATCTTCCTCTTCTTACTCTGACCTAGGGCGCCCTCAACTCAGAATTTGAGTGGACAGATAAGGGATATTGGGCTCACCCAAGTATCTATAGCATATTCCTCTACTTCTTCCCTCTTACATATCTTAGTGATAAGGGAAGGAAAAAGTAGATGAGTACCTCCATGGTTCTTGAAGTACCGCCACTCGGAGGGGGAAATTTTTCCCATATTTATAGCAATGATAGATAGGATGAAAGCTACCATTCGAGATCTCATTTATATGACAATGGTTATGAGAGTGAATGGTGAGACTCTGCTACAGATGATGTTCAGCCACAACCTAGCTTCATCCTTGAAGTACTTCATCAAAATATCACGCTTGGTGGTGGCTATGGGAACTGCTTTTCCAGGGCATAAGATATCAGCCATCCAACTCCCTGGATCACATCCCTTGGCACGAAACTCCCCCATGTCAGCATTTGGGATCCCATACATTGCATTAATCTACTTCACTCCTAAGTTCACTTATTTACCTCAAATTTTTATTACGGCGTTTACGAGGGAAACTATGCTAAGGTTTGCATAGAACTCATACACCCATTGATAATAGCAAAGCAGGATTTAGGGGAAAACACATCACCAGGTTGTAGTTAGCCTTGCATGGAATTTTGGAAACTTCTCTTCCACTTTGTCTAGGCTGATACAACTTCTAAGGAGTAGCTTTGTTCTGTGGACGTATGTATAGTACTGGTGTTGGCATTCTATGGCCATGAATTAGGTGTAGTCTAAATCTCCCATTTTTAGTGACTTAGAACCTGTAAGCAATGCAACTCAGGCCAATATTAGAATTATCAACTCAAAAACCATGCTAGAACAAACAGATAAGCTCATGTGGTAGTGTTATAGAATATTATCGGGGTAGCTAAGGATGTACAAAAATTTTGATGTCTACTTGAATTTTCCCTCAGGTATGGAGATCGTGGAGTGTTGACCGTGAATTCTATGATACGATCGGGGTTATTTGGACTGCGATCGCGATACATAAGGCAAAAATTAATAGCTTCTGTGCATTGCTCATAATGAGATTATATCCTCAGTTCTTTATTTCAACTAGGCATGACAACATTAAAAATGCTTAACTAAAGCCTAAAATGTGTTATTGTAGCCCCTAAACTTGAAAGAATTCAAACTAAACTCATTGGGGTATTCAATGGAACACATTGAGTACACGATTATTTCAACCTTTAAAGCTTAAATTTGGGTCCTCAATACTTCCCCATTAACGTGTACACCTATTATAACAGCCAACCACAGCGAAAATTTCAACTAGGCATATATTTAGCAATTAAAAACACTAATTTAGGTAGATTTCTACATTATGGGTTCTAAGAATGTGATTATAACAAAACCAAGGAAATTGAGACAACTTACCAAATTATAGGATGCACGGGATAAGTTAGTACTTTAAAATGCAATGCAAAGCCACAATTTTGAGTTAAAAATTAGAAGAAATGCATGGGGGAAATGGCATTTAAATGGTTTTTTAAACTGATTAGACCACAATCACAGTCATAGTTCCGCGATCACGGTCATGCGGCCTCTGCAATTGCAAAGGCACGGAGTGGTTCCTGCCTTTTCTGGTCAGTCCAAACTTGCCAATTTCACACCTTTCTTTCTCAAATTCAATCAAAATACCTCGTAGAACCATATTTTATGATTATTCATGCATAAAAAAATAGACGAAATCTACTCTAGCATGCTCAATTAAAAAGGATACGTGCCACTTTTCATGGAGTGATGGGTTGCCTCCTATCGATCACTTAGTTTAATGACGTGGTGCGATGCCTCCAATCTTTCCTTTTATGTTTCCACTTAGAAAATTTGAATCTCTTTCCCAGCTTTCGTTCCATATGAAATGAGAGGGGAGGGATAGAAGATTCGAGTTTTCCAAGATGAAACTTGGAAAATATGAGGGCATGTCGAGCAAGTTTCTATCTCACCATTTGGATGACTTGAATATTTTCCCCTGATTTGATATTAACATTCGGAATTGGTTCTTTGGGCAAAGTGAACACGTCAATAGACCGATCCTTGTACATTTGAAGTTGAGTTTCTTGGCCATTGACGGATGGGGTTCCATATGCTCCTTTGAAATGTCAAACTCTAAAATATAAGAGTCGCACTCCGTCATCCAAAAATCTTCCATTTGTTCAAAGGGATGGATCCTCATCATATCCTCAAAGCATAATGTTAAAAAGTAGTTTGACCGAGGTACAACACCTATTTTTGGGTTAGCATCCTCCGAAGCATCTTCACCCCAAAATGAACTAGAGTCATTATAAGAGATTTGCTTGGATTCTTTTCTTTAGTATAGTATCATTTCTTTTAGTTTGGCTTCTTCTTCCTCATATTAGTTGGATGATTGGGAAGTCACCGAGGAGTCATCTCTACCAAACTTGTCATTATATCTTGGTTTCTCTTCTTGACAAACCTACTCTCGGGAAATGGGCATGTTATGGATTGTTTCAAGCTTTTGTTCTTTGCCTATTACCTCTTTCTTGACACTTGTCCATTCTTTATACATGTATTCTATATTCTACCCCATTTCATCTACCTGATCCAAAATAGCCAATAACCTTGGGTCAAAAATATTGGAATCGAGTGTTGTTATTCCTTCTTCTCATCATAAGACCTATTATTCTCAAAAAAAAGAATTAGCAACTCGGTTAGTATAATAGGGGAGGGGGCATTTGGAAAATCATCCTAATGTCCATTTCAACACCCACAAAAAGAACAACCATACTCTCTATAGGGTCGAGATGGTGATTCTGTCTATCTACGAGGAGCATATTTACAATCACTTGTGAAGTGTGGTCCATCATAGTATGAACATAGTTTGTCAAGATAGGACTTGCAACTATCCAACTCACACTTGCTGGAAGATGCCATAGAGAAAACTAAAAATAAAATAAAATCTACCTAAAAAAAATCACAAACACATATATACAAGCTTGAACTTAAGCAAGTAAAATAAAATTCCAAACTAACTTAATACGCCAAATTATTCCACAGCAATGGAGCCATTTTTTATAATGCTCAACTTACACGTCAATTTAAGTGCAAGTCAGTCATCGTCAATATATTTACACAGTGTTGGAGTCGGGTTCGAATCCTTGAGGAACAATGTTAGTGACGATGAAATTGATTCAGAATAATAGATACAAGATAAATTCAAACCAACAATACAAAAAGATAAAAATGAGGGAGATAGGTGTCGACACTAATATTTCTTTTTGGGTTTTTCTAGTATAAACACGGGGCTATGAATAATTAGAGTTTTAACAATTATGCACGGATCTTGGGATTATGCATTACTAAGGGAGTGATATGTGCATGTTAGCAATCAATATCAAATTAGTAAGCCAAATATGGGGATGTTTGGTTATGGATTTTGATGCTAGTCTTTCAAAAAAATACCAAACTTCCACTTGTTGATTCTTTCAAATACCTAATAGGTGTGTTCAATAATTTGTAATTACATAATTGTCTATTATTACTTTGGCTTCCACATCCCTCTTTAGAGGATGATATGGTTTTCTACACTTTACCCAAAACCCTTCTTTTGAAGATGGACTTGAACTTTCTAGAGCTTGGAGCTTTAACTCACAAACCCATGTGGATATTTGGGGCTTTTGCCCATTAAATCCCAACCAAATTAGGATAGCAATGATAAAACCCATAAACATGAATTACCAAATAGATGCTAACAATAACAACTCATACACACTTTAACCCCTATTCACACATAACTGCAAGAGGGAGATTTAGATACATATAAGATAAATAAGCATAGACATACCCATAATACTAAATTGTTGAAGATTTAAGTGAATCTTACTTCAAACTTAGCTCTCCCACAATATCAACAATATAGTGAGCAAATCTTCCACTTAGAAAGTCTCCAATGTATTCTTTACCCAAAATTTACACAATATTTTCTTCTACAAAAATGGTGTCTATGGATCCAAGAGATAAAACCTAAAAATTATGGAAGATGGAATATGATTCATGATAGGGTTTAAGTCATTTTGTAAAAATTGGGATTAGCCATGTCCATTTCCTGATTAGCCCTTGGGCTGATCTCTTTCGCTAAGCTGTGATCACGTAAATCTGGTTGCGGCCACGGTCATGCAATCGTGGGTAACTTTTGTGATCGTGGTTTGATGAATTTTTCTTGATAGCCGTGATCATGGTCAGAAGACCGTGACCACGGTACCTGAGTCCTTGCTGCTCCAAGTCTTTAACTGCACTTTTCTGTCTCTGTTTTGATAATTTTCAGCTCCAATCTACATCTTTTTATCACCTCAACTCTATGCCTGCAAAGAGTGGATATTAGTGTATTTTATCACTAATATTTCTCATTCATTCATTCACAACAAGGTAATGTGTAAAAATGTTTAGAGAGAATGAGTGGTAAAATCATCACTCATAAACATTCTACATGAAAGGATAGAGATAGAATGAGTTGCCAAAAAAAGATTAATCCCAAAATCAATATTCTTGACAGGAGGAACACTAGGAAAATTGTCGAGGAATAATTTGGGAAACTCACAGACCACTGAGAAATATTGCAATGAAGGACCCTTAGAACTAGAATCCTTAACATAGACTAAAAGGTATATACACCTCTTAAAATTAACTTTTGGGCTCTAAGATAAGAAATGAACCTTTCTTTAGGCACTGAGGAAATACCTTCCCACTTAATCACCGATTTATTTGTGAATTGAAAACTGACCCTTTCGGTCCTATAGTTAAGAGACGCGTAGCATGAGTGCAACAAATATATACCTAAAATCACATCAAAGTCTAACATGTTCAACTCTATCAGATCTACTAAGGTCTCTCTACCACTGATAGATACAACAAAACTCCTATAGACTCATTTAGCCAGAATTGAGTCACTCGCTGGAGTAGACACAGAAAAAGGATTCAGAATACATAAAGGACTAAAACAAAAATGAATAGATACATATAGGGTCATATAAGAAAGGGTAGACCCTAGATAAAATAGACAATACACATTACAGGAAAAGAGTTTTAACATACAAGTTACCACATCCAGAGATGCCTCAGATTCCAAAGGCGTGTAAAGAGTATAAAGGCAATTCTGAAAAGTATTGGAGCAATAAGTAGCACCGCATAAGTTGAAGATGTGGAAACGAAAACCTTATTATCCCAGTAGCAACCTTTACTTCTAGAAAATCCCACTGCAGGAGGCCCAACTGACTATACTTAAAGCACTTATTCCTTCCCTCATCATAAAACCAATGATGCACCTACCCATAAAAAATACAAGGGGGATAAGATGGGGCTGACTGAGATCCACTAGCCTGAGACTAGGCACCCTGTGCCCTATGTCCACTATAGTTCTGAAAATGATGATCACCGGATGACATAGGATATGGAGCACTAGCCGTATAATAGGAAGAAGAATTTTCCCAGTTCTTCTTAGACCATTTTCCAGTAACTCTACCATTCTACTACTGACCTCTACTAAGATCGAAATATCAAAACTTTTTACTCCCCCTCTCTCTAATTTCTACTTGTTTTTTCATTTCTTTCTCAACCAACTACATATACACCATAAGTCGATAGATATCTATACCCTTATTTAACAAGGCAGCCTTGCTCTCCAAAACTAGATTGTGGGATAAATTCGAAGAAAATTTCCTAATTCTAGCTCTTATGGATAATGCTAAGCTTAGGAGCATAATAGGATAATTGGTGAAACTTCAAGGAATACTCTTTCATAGTCATCCAACCCAATTTTAGATTCACAAACTCCTAAGCTTTATGCTACCTCATCTCCTAAAGAATGAAATGATCAAGAAAAGCACCTGAGAACCATCCAACAGTGCCAAATTTGTATCATCATCCCTAGACTGATACCATGCCTCATACCTCTGACATGCCACATCTTTCAGCTAGTATCAATAATATTCCATGCCCTCGGAGTTGAAACATGCATGACTCGGACGATCTTCTTGTTCTCATCTATAAATTCTTGAGAATACTCCTCAACCTTAAAGCCAGTAAAGATTGGAGGATTAAGCCTCAAAATCATCCCGACTCGAGTAACCTTATAAAAACTCAAAGTAGTGTCAGCAAGACCCAACTGACATGACTAAGATATCACCAACCGAGTCAATAAATAAATAGATCGATAGAACTTAACTTTAGAAATATATCCCTAGGGTGATAGGGCATGATCATCATCAGCCTGAAGGTGTCGAGGAGTAGTGGTAGGGATCAATGCAACTTAACGAGAGCAACATTAAATGGTTCATGAGCAACAAATCTTTTTGGAGACGCGATCTAAAATGTGAAAATGTGGGGTTTAGAGGAGATTCAAGACCTCAAACTCTATAGCAAGAAATAGAACAACAAGAAAAGGAAACTTTCCTAAATGTCTCATAGTGTATCCCTTATATGTGTGGTGCGCTACACACCTATAAAAGAGACTATACTTGACACAGCTTTATGGAAACTAAAAAATACCAAAGAATCTAATACCATATTTTTCATGATTAAAACCAAGTCCTGGACGTGATATGTATCTCATGTCCACCAAAGACTAGAGACCACCCACTTTGTCTAGCCAAAATAGAATGTAACACTCCTAACAGTATTTGAAATATGAACATATGACAATATAATTAGAGTAACAAACACAAAGACATCTAATTGTGTCAACATCAATACCCAATGCACAGTAACATCCACAAATCCTCTACTAATCTTAAGCAATCTAAGTCGGGATATATACCCAACACTGAAAATGACAATGGTAATAACAATGATAATTTTAATGTGAAGTCTTTAATTCTAGTTTATGAAAGTAAATTAATGGAATAATTAAGTTTTTCAAAGAATAGAAGCTCACCACTTCACCGTAAATGACCGACGAACCAAGCAGATCCACCTAGCACTACCTAGGGAAAGTAGGATTTCCTTCGGACCCTATATCACTTAGGGATACGTCGTCCAGAGTTGGTAAATAGGTTTAGCACTATTATGTAACTCAAGGATAATGATGAAGAAATGAAAATTCAATAATCCAGTTCAACTCAATGTACATGTTCACATACACACGTGCATACATATATACTTATATAAAATTTTTGTATAGGAAACAAGGCTTAGCATGCACTTTAAGAATTTAGCCTGAATTGTGTAGCTTAATCATCATATATCGGTATCCATGGGCTATATTATCCCCAACTCTCACCTTCTTGTCAGGTCCTAGTGCGTGTAGTTGTACAATCCAGAGAACAATCTTATATATATTCATGGGGGACTCAAACCTCCCAACCATATACTAAGGTGACTTAAGTACCCGATCATGTAGTGTATTATAGGGGACTCAAACCTCCCAATCATATAATAAGGTGAACTAAAACCACCCGGTCATTAGCAAGAAAACTCAAACCCCTAGCCATTTATACCTCTATACCAGCAAAATACAGATTCTAGTATTGGTCCCTCAGGAATGCATCTTTTATGACCCAGGTTTACAACCCTATTTTAAGACCCATTAAAATATTTATCATACATTCTTATTAATTGAACCATAATACCCATTTAGGCATACACTATTGGTATCACCATACCAACTACACTTGCAAAGTAACATCAACATGAAATCACAATTCCATTAACTTGGGAAAACTAATCCCTATGTTCATTAATACAAGATAGTGGAAATTGACTCCCTTTGTTAATTAAATCATACCATCATGTTTCAATAACCTGATTGTATCATGAAATTGTTCCTAAGATAGTTAAATACAATTTTACTCGTACTCAAAACTACTTTCACAAAATTGGGTTAGGGTTATTACAAATTAAATTTTCAATATTCAGAATATTTGGGGAAATCACAATCCCCTTATTTATTCACTATACCCATGCATCAAATAGATTTCAAAACCACCATTTTAAACATAAACAATGCATATGTAAATGTTAAACATAATATAAACAGTAATCATACAAAAACCTCAACCCATGCTCTGAAAACAACATAAAAACCACATAGATACCTATTTAAAACACGTCATTTAACAAAGTAATAGTTGGGGAAGAGTAATATGCCTGAAATATCAAGAGTTATGGAGAGAATTTGCCCTTGTGAGCTCTAATTAGTCAACTTCTTTGAAACCCTAAGTATCTTGCTTGAGATAATTTGAGAGAGATTGAGAAGTTAATTTAATTTTTTTTGGAAAGATAATGACACCCTAAAGGTGTTTTGTTTTGTCGTGGGTCATGATTTGGTGAATAGGGGAAGAGTCTAAAGTGCCCTTAATTAAAACATGAAAAATTATTGTTAGTGACTATGAGTTATTATGTGACTCACATGGACACGATACAACTTACCACCATAAGTAGCAGTCAAGATAGTAGCTGAATGACTCTTCTTTGGTTACCCTATTATTCACACTATACAACTCATCACGTGACCCTACGACTCGGAGGGTCCAAGTCTTAGTCAAGATATAAGAACTTGGGGCATACACTTGTTTGGTAATAGCTGGGACCATGCAACTAATTTAGAGTCTTTACCACTTGTTATGAGCCACTCCTAGTTAGGATAGATCTTTTGGCTACCTTTTTATAGGACACCCTATGATTGGTGTCCAATGACCTAAATTGATAAGTTACGACTTGTAGGTTGAGTCGTAGTCAAAACAATGAGTTTAAAAACTCAAAACTTTTAGTGTCCAACACCTGGGGTATCATACTAATGGAAGGAGAAATAGGTACCAGGATGCACAACCACCTATTCTTAAGGACCTTTTGAATGAGCAGGTCTCTCACGTTGAATTCAGGGTTGTTTTCACTTCCTGAGCCAAAATTATAGCTGCTTTGAACAATCAACAGGTCGTTGACCAAGCCAATCCTCTGAGGAGCACAAAAGTAGCTAAAATCTAGGATTTTACTTGACCGAATCCCCCAATAATCTCTAGATCCAAATTTGAGATGGATCCGTAGGAATTTTTGGATTGTGTGCATAAGGTGACTTATATTATGAGTATTACCCCAAGTTAGAGTGATGATTTACCTACTTAAAAATTACAAGGGGTGTGAGTTATCTAGAGTTAATGTTTTGATTTAGTTGCTTACCAAATGTAAGGGTTGGCTCACACCTGGGTTAAGTAGTGGAAGGAAGATAGAGAAGTCGATACAGGGCCTATAGAGTGGGATGAGGTTGTTACGTCTTTATTAGATAGGTTCTTCCCACCCTAATTGAGGTAATACATGGTGTAAGTGTTCATTAATTTGAAGTAGGGTAACATAAGTGTGAAGCAGTATTCCCTCAAGTACACCCAATTAGAAAGATATGCTTTGACTAAGGTGGTTGATTTTTTGGTCAGGATGAGTGAGTTTGTATTTGGTGTTTTATAAGATGTTTTCAAGAAGTGTAGAACAACTATGTTTATTAAGGAGATGGACCTTACTAGATTAAGTCTTCATGCTCAGCAGATTGAGGAGGAGAAGCTCAAAAAAGGGAAAGGGAGAATAAGAGGGCCAGAACTATTAGTTTTAAATTCTCACAATATAGGTCTGAAGGTGGTAATCATCCTTAATTTTATGAGAAATCCTTAGCTCCAGTTCCATATTCTACCAGTCCTCCAGTGACGTAATTATTACATGAAAATTAGGATCATGAAACATACTCTAAATCCCAGGGTAGCATTAATAGTGTTGCACCAACCTAATTTTCCAGATATATCAGATGAACCATCAGGGTGAGTGCTTTGCAGGCAGTGATTGTGTTTTGAGTGTTGCAGGTCAGGCCATAAAATAAGGAAATGTCCTCCAGTTGCCCAAAAAAGAAGAAATAATCATCAGTAGGGTCCAACTAATTCTTCAGCAGTCCCAACAAGATGCTCGACTCAATAAGGTTCCACTTCTAGTGCCATAGAGGATAGCGTCAGAATCGACTCTATGCCATTTATATTCAATAATATTAGGAAGGTTTTCCTAATATAGTATAGGTACGTAACAAGTCTTTCCCTTCATATGTATGAATTATTAGATCCCGGAGCCACACTGTCCTTTGAGACTCCTTATATAGCCAAAAACTTCAATGTCAACCTAAAATTTTTTGCAAAACCTTTAATGGTGTCCACTCCCATAAATAGATGTATCATAGCTATATGGGTGTATAGAAACTACCCAATCATGGTGTCACAGGAAGTTACCTCAATTGATCTTATAGAATTAGAGATAACCAATTTAGATGTCATTCTTTTCATGAATTTGATCACTTTTGTTATGCATCATTTGACTATAGAAATAGAATTTTCTGAATTCTAGCTTCCTAATAAGCTAGTCATAGAATAGATAGGTAGTACGTCCATACCTATAGGTCTATTCATCTCCTACCTTAAGGAAATAAAGATGATATCAAAGGGTTGCATCTATCATTTTGTCAAAGTCAATGACTCAAAACATAAGATTCCAAATCTAGAATCAGTTCCAGTAGTTAATGTGTTTCAAAAAGTATTTTTGGAAGATCTACCAGGAGTTCCTCCTGAGAGGGAAATCGACTTCAGAATAGATCTCCTTCTAGAAACCTAACCGATTTTAATTTACCTTACAAAATTGATCCAACCTAGATTAAGAAATTAAAAGAATAGTTGAAAAATCTCTTAGATAAGGTCTTCATTAATCCTAGTGTTTCCCTTTGGGGTGCCCCATTTCTCATTGTGTAAGAAAGTTTGTTTTCTTAAAATGTACATTAACTACCGTTAGTTAAACAATATCACAATCGAGAATAAGTATCCTCTCTCCATGATGGATGACTTTTTGACCAACTTCAAGGTGCTAATTTTTCTTTAAGATAGATCTCACATTCGGCTATCATCATCTTAGAGTTAAAGAAAGTTACATTGGAAAGACAACCCTCAAAACTTGGTATGGTCACTTTGATTTTGTAGTTATGTCTTTTGGACTAACGAATGCTCCTGCATCTTTTATGGACTTGATAAACAGGGTATTCAAGCAGTTCTTGGACATGTTCATCATAGTCTACATAGATGACATCCTTGTCTATTCTCATAGTGAAGGTGAACATGCTAACAATTTAAGGATTGTTCTAGAAACCCTTAAGGAGCACCAGTTATTTTCTAAGTTCAACAATAGTGAATCCTGGTTGAAAATAATAGAATTCCTTGCCTATATGATTTCAGGTGATAGTATACGAGTTGATACTCAAAATACCGAGGTAGTATGAAACTAGCCTAGACCCATCTCTCCATCAAAAATTAGGAGTTTCATAGGTTTAGCCGATTACTATAGATGGTTTGTTGAAGGATTTTTCCCTATGGCTTATCCTATGTCCATATTAACTCATAAGAAAGTCAAATTTTAGTGGTCGAACTCCTGCAAAAAGTGTTTTCAAAAGCTGAAAACTCGACTTACTTCCACTTCACTTTTGACATTGCCAGAGGGCTCAAATTGTTTTATTATGTACTGTGATACTTCTAGAGTTGATATTGGTTGTGTGTTGATGCAGCGGGGAAAGTTTATAGAGTATGCTTCTAGACAACTCAAACCTTATAAAAAAACTACCCAACTCACGATCATGAGTTGGTTGCAGTTGTTTTTACGTTATAGATTTAGAGAAATAACCTTTATGGTCTTTATGTTGATGTGTTTACTGATCAATAAGAGTTTATAGTACGTGTTACATTAGAAAAACTAAATCTTTATTAGAGAAGTTGGCTAGAATTGCTAAAAGACTATGATATGAGTGTGTTGTATCACTCAGGTAAGGCAAATGTTGTGGTTGATTCCCGTAGTAGATTGTCTATGGGGAGTGTTGCACATGTAGAGGATAATGAGAAAAATTTAGTTCGTGAGGTTCATCAGCATTCTAGATTGGGTGTTCTGTTTGTTGATTAAGCCAAAGGTAGTGTATGGGTTTAAAATGGTTCTGAATCATCCTTGGTTTCTGATGTAAAAGAGAAAATAAGATAAACATCCTATTTTTGTTATGTTGAAACAGGAAGTTAGGGATTAGAAGGTTGAGGTTTTCTACCAAGGATAAGATGGTGTACTTCATTGTTAGGGCAAGTTATGTGCTCTGAACGTGGGTGATTTAAGGCATAAAATGTTATAAGAAGGGCATGGTTTGCTTCATTCTATTCACCCAGGAACCACTAAGATGTACCATAATTTAGGGGAAGTCTATTGGTGGAATGGTATAAAGAAAGATATTGCAGAATTCGTGGATAAATGCTCAAATTAACAGTAGGTTAAGGTTGAGAACCAGAAGTCTAGTGATATGCATTAGGAATTCCAATTATCAGTATGTTAAGGATAAAAACTAGAGACCGAGTGGTACACATTAGGAATTTAACATCCCCACTTAGAAGTGGGAAGTGGTCAATATGGACATTGTTATGGGGTTACCTCATACACGTCATCAACATGATTTTAATTTGTTCATTATGTCTAAAATGACTAATCATCCCATTTCTTGGCAGTTCATACTTTTAAGGAGTTGGTAATGTTACATAGATTCCTATTGACAAGCATTTTAGATAGAGGTACATAATTTACCTCTCATTTTTGGAAGTCTTTTCAGTAAGGTCTTTAGACCCAAGTTCATCTCAGTATAATTTTTCACCCCCAGATAGCTAGTCAGGAAGAGAGGACCATTTAGAGCTCAGAGGACATGTTGAGGGCTTGTGTTATTAATTTTAAGGGCATTTGGGATGGGCAAGAAAGCGCAGCAACCTTAGTTCGAGATCAAGAAAGGGATCCATCACCTGATCTTGACATAGCTCTTGAGACTAAGACAGCTCTAAGTGTTCCATCATCACAACAACAGGTGGTCCAAGGGGAAGCCCAAGCTTGACCTAGTTTTATATTTACTTCAATTTTTGGGGATGCATTGGTACAGTTATTGGGGTTAGTTTATGGTCCGTCAATTGAGGTAGCTCATCCAGAAGCATAAGGTGGTGTTGATTTAGGGGCATAACCTGCAGCAGCGATGTCTAGGATAAAGGTTTTTCTAGTACCACTAGTCCCACAACCGGTAATAGTCTAACTAGTTATGTCTTTAAAGAAGTAGAATATGCTAGGCCGATATTTGAGATTGACTCTACCCATCTTTGTTGGGACCCCAAGAGAGGATGCTTATGAGTTCTTATCTAGTTGTGAGGACAGGTTACAAAATTTAGTATTGGTTGAGTCACGAGGAGTGGACTTTGTTTCTTAACAAGTAAAAACGGTAGTGGGGAGGTGGTGATGAGGTTATCTTGATTCTCTGCTAGCTAGATCTCCATAATTGACATGGACTTAGTTTTCTGAGGCTTTCTTTGGAAAGTATATGCCTCGTAGCAAGCGCAAGCATCTTTGAGATGAGTTTTCTACTTTGATACAGGGTTCTATGGTTGTGTCTTAGTATGAGGTAAGATCTTAGAGTTATCCAGGAACGTTACTATGATTTTTCCTATGTAGTATGAGCGGATTCGATTCTTTGTTAGGGGATTGAGATTACCGTTTCGTAGGGCTACACAGATTTTGATGACTTCACTGAAGCCTTTTTTGAGATTATTAAGCATGTTTATTCTATAGAGAAGATGGATTGTGAGGCCTAAGGGGGATGTAATAGGAGACTTTGTTACCCAGGAAATTATAGTGGGATCCATAATAATTCACAGTTCATCAGCTGAGGGTTTCATGGTACGTACCCCCAGTAGCAGTAATAAGCTTAACCTAACCTGCTAGTTCAATCATTGCTTCAAATATCATATAAGGATCTGCTTGATTATAGTGGTTCCAATGGTGAGGGTAGCAGTCAGCCGCAGAGGAGTGTTCAGTCAGGATCGTCGAGTCGGGGTAGTCATTTTGTATCCACTGGACCTTCTAGATAAAGTAGGGTGCTTGGGGAATGTTATGGCTATGGGGTTGTTGGTCACAATGCTCATGAGTTTCCCCAACATGGGATGATTGCGCCTTCAGTTTAGAATACACAACAGCTCATATCAGTGCCGCCTCCAGGTAAGAGTGGTGCACAGAGTCGTAGAGGTCGTCCCCAAGGTTCTAGAGGTGGTTTACAAGGAGGTAGGACAGGTGATCGAACATGAACCTAATCCAGTAGTAGACGGAGTCATTTGTATACTGTACCAAGTAAACCAGAGGGTGAGGCTTCGGTTGTTGTGATCACAGGTATGATTTTTGTATGCCATCAGCCAACTTCATTTTTATTTGATCCTAGTTTCACATTTTCATATGTTTCTACTTATTTTGCATCACGACTTGTTTTATGTTCGGAGCCTTTATTTGTGACATTGTTCATAGCTACCCCTACGGGTGATTCTTTAGTAGTGGTTCGAGTATATAGATCTTGTTTGATGATTGTTCGGGAGTTTGATACTCATATTGATCTCATTGACCTAGATATGATAGATTTTGTTGTGATTCTAGGAATGGATTGGTTATCTCCTTACCATACAGTCTTGGATTGTTTTTCTAAGACTAATGACTTAACCTTGAGATAACGCTCAACTCACACGTCAAATTAAGTGCAAGGTGATGGTTTTTAACATATTACCCAACTTTAAGGCAGGGTCGAATCCATGAGGAACAATGTGAGTGGCACTCAGGTGAGTTCAAAATGGAAGTTAATTGCTAAATTCAAACTTAAGATACTAGTATTTATGGGTTTTTTAAAACATTTCAAAGATATGATTACTTTTTGACTTCTAAAAGACTAAATTAAGGCTACGAATATTAGAGCATAATCAATTATGAATGGATCTTGGGTTTATGTGTTACTAGGGGCAACTAGTATGTGGATACATGAAAATCAACTTCAAATCTTAGTTAAAACATGCGTGGGTAGGCTAGGGTAAGGATTTTGATACTAGCTTTTCAACCAAGTACCAAACTACCACCCACGGATTCTTTTGAATACCTCGTAGGTGTGGTTAACTAATCACCACAAAGCCTCAATTAGGCATCCTATTTCTAGGATGATTCCCAAGATATAGCAATTCCACAATTTATCCTTATTTCTAAGACAACAAAAAGGGAATAACTTTTATCTATCTTATTGTTCACAAATGCTTATGTCACCTTCATTCCTCTTTCAAGGATAATGTATGATCTACATTACCCACATCCCTCTTTCAAGAATTGGTGTGGGGATTTAGGAAATTTGAGGATTTCACTAAAAAATTCCATTTTACCATTAAGAATTTGTAAAACCCAATAACATGAACTAACAATTAAAGCTAACAATCGCAACCCCCACACACACTTTCACCCTATTCTAACATAACCCCAAGTGAAAGAACTAGCTACACATAAGATTAATAAGAAAAGATATACCCAAAATATCCATTAATTTGAATTATTGATAGATAAAGACAAAAAAAATCCAAACTCTAAAGTTCAACAAATCTTCAATGAAAATTACCAATCCTCCACTTGGAAGCTACTCTAATGTATTCTTTACCCCAAAATTAGTACAACAAAAATGTTCTCTTCAAAGTGGAAACTAGATAGTGGAAAAGTTCCACAAAAATTGGGGTCCTCATTGAGATAGGGTTTGAGCTTCTTAATGGAATTTGGGGACAACTGTGTGCATTTACATCTCTACCCATGGTCTATATTCCCTCTAGGTCACGATCATGGCTACCGTGACCTTAGTCAGAATCTAGCAATTGCAGTACTTTGACCTGGCTTGACTGACCGCGATTACGGTGACTGAGGCTTGTTTCTGCTCAAGGTTTACCAGTTGCACTTCTTTTCTCCTTTTTATTCTTTTATTAAAATCTATATCTTTCCATCTCATGACCTGTATGCCTACAAAATGTGGAAATTCATTCATTACATCACAAATTTGACTCACTTATACATTCAAATCATGATAATGTGCACGAATGTTGAGTGCAATTGAATGGCAAATTCACCACTCATCAACACCCCCAACTTAAAGATTTGTTTTTCCTCAAGAATGACTACCTCTTACCATAAGAAAATGCACATTTATGCCCAAACTAGATGACCCAATGATCACAATAACTTCAAGCATAGTTACTACCACAAGTAGTTCTTCTAACATGGAAAAGCTATTCTCCCAAAACCCCTCAACATTAGATGTAATATTCAAGGATGCAAGAAACTACAAAAATAAACCATGCAACAATCACCAATACTCTAGAAATGACTCAACTTTGTACTAAAATACATTAAACTCCTTTTGCCTCATTTTTTGGGAGGTAACAAAATCACCCACCTCAACTTGTTCACATGCCTCCTCACAAGAAGGATAATTCCACACACCACGTTATTATATATGTAATAAGGGATTTAAGTACAAAACTATCTCTCTTTCTCTCTCTCTCTCAATAACTCTTGATACTAACAAGTACCATACCATAGGCTTTCCCCTATTTTCAATCTCCACTACAATGACTATACTTGGTTAGAGATATCGAAGGGCTTTTTTAAGCTGTAATGTAAGTTAGAGGTAGGTTAGGGTATCATTTACAAATATATGGATACACCCTCCTTGAAAGTCTACATCACATTCTTCCATCCAACATTTGACCATCAGCCACTTTTTTTCTTTACAAATGTGCATACTTTCATTTCCTTGGTTCACCCATTTTCTTTTTCATTTCTTTTTCTAGTATATGTCATGCTTTCCTTTTCTTTGTTGGGTCCTTTATTTTTCTTAATCACTTGTTATTAATGCTTAAGATCTTAGGCATTCACTCACAACTTCATAGACCAAAGTTGCCTCTTCCAAAATTCACCACCCCTAACTTAGGCTTTTTGCCTCAATTTGCATTTTTAAGTTCAAGCAGATAGGGTTCAAAAGAGGGATAAGACTTAAAAGGCTCATGACTTGCAATGTGTTACCAAGGAAAGTTTCAAAGGATCAATGTGAAAAACTAGAGATAATATCTATGCAAAAATAGTCTTTTTTGGCTAAAGTGGACTTCTAATGTCACAAAGATGGCCTAGGATCATCTCACAACTAAATATAATCAAAACCAGCCTAGAGAGACTGATGAGGGAATTTTTAGATGGTACAGGTACAAATGAGAATTGGACAAATAAGGTCACCACACATGGCATGTGAATTCACCAAAGAGGCTCAATTACTCCTCCTGCTAAAGGAAAAATAGAGTATTTACCAATTTTCACAAGCCAATATTTTTGGAGTCACAAAAAGAGGAAAAGTTTTCAGAAGGCTGCTCACGTCTATGCCCTTAATTTTTTAAAAAAATTTAGATGTAGGGGGTTGTTTGCTTTGCATTTGCACCATGAAAAATTTGCTAATTATGTCACCATCCGAAGCCATTGTCTCACATTTTGTCTTTCTCATGGTCAAACCAACCATATGGCTACTCAATTTTTGCATAGGTATAAATGTGATCCTAAATTCAAAATGCCACTGGTACTCAGACTTTCCTTGCATTTGTGAGCTTGATGCCACGGGTACTAAGACTTCCCTTACATCCATGGCTAAAAACCTAACCCCGATGCTTTTCCTTGAAAAATGTCATCACTCAATCTATTATAGGGAAAGTTCATCAGATATCACCATAACCACAATAAAGATAATGTAAAATAGAGGGCCTAAAAACACCTAAAAACAAACCAAATAACTAATACATTAAAATGTGGTCACCATCAGAGAGCCCAAATATTGCAACCTAGAAATGGAATATAAAAATCATCTAGAAAATCATCAAAACAATATCGAATCATCTAGAAATATCTAAGTAATACAAATCCATGGACAGGCACCCCAACTGAAAAGCTAGAAGTTTCCTAACTACATAATCAATAGAGTAGAAAAAAGAGATAAGGGTGCTCCCTGAATTTGCATCAAAAGATGCTCTCCTCTACATACTTTGCATCATCACCACTAGTATCAGTATCAGACCACTTAGTAGGGGACTCATCATCACTCTCTACTCTGGAAGAAGGTAATCTGCCATGGGGTTTCAGGACCTTCCATAGGCCCTTTACTCTCTTCCATATCTTACTAAAGAACTTGTCTCACTTCTTCTCCCTATTCTTCAGCTTTTCGTGGGAGTCTCAAAGTTCTTTGTGAGACTTTTCTAATGAAGAGTATTCGAGCCTAGAAATAGTGGCTCCCTACGTCTAGTACTTCTCCTGATACTTCTCATAATCTGAGAAGGATACATAATAGTGACACTTGGTGGAGGGATCTTTTGGCCCCTGAGGCAATCCTGATACAAACTCCTTGATGACCCTAATTCCACACCAATATCTTTTAGAGGACTAGCTGTTGACTAGCCTAAGTCGATATTCCTCTTTTTGCTTTAACAAGGTGCACCTCACCCAAAATTTTGAGAGGAAATATACAGGAGTTTTGTTTCACCCAGGTATCTGTTGGGTACTCCTCTACTTTCTCCTCCTACACAGCTCAATAATAGGAGAAGAAAAGAGAAGAAGTGTACCACCCTAACTCTTGAAATACCTTATTATGAAATCATAATCTGGCCCACGTTCAGAGTTATGCCACATAAGATATAGGCCACCATCTAAGCTCTCATATCCATGACAGAAGTCATGTGTACTCATAGTGAAACCCAGCTGCAAATGATACTCAACCAAATCCTAGCCTCTACTATAAAATTATTTATGGAGATCCCTCTCTTGGTGATAGCCCAAGAAACCTTTCTTCCAGGGTACAGTATGCTAGCCATCTAAGTCCCTAGCTCACAACCCTTAGCCTAGAACTCAGCCACATCTGCATCTGGGAGCATATATATTCATTTATATACTCCGCTCAAAAGTGCACCTCTTTTCCCCTAACTTCATCACTGGGTTTGAAAGGAAGACTACGCTAAGATTTGCGCAGAACTCTCATACCCAGTGCTCATTGGCAATACAAGGGTCTGGGACAAAGCATATCCACCCAATAGCAGCAAGCCTATTATGAAATTTCAGTAGTTTCTTCGGTATCTTGTCCATGCAAATACCCCTTTTGGGGAGTAGCTTTGTCATTAGGGGATCACTGTAGTAGAGGATGTGACATTCTGGAGCCATGAAGCAGATATTGTCATAATCTCCTATTTTGGTGGCTGAGTACCTGTAAGCAACACAACAAAGACCATCCTCAATATTTTCACACCAAAACCATGCTAGGATAATCAGATAAACACATGGGGAGATGTCATAGTGGGTTTTGAGGTAAGAAATATGAAAGTAGAATTTTTGGTTTAAGATGAAAGATGCTCTTAAAGGTGGCAATTATAGACCCTTGACCGTAATTGCAGTATCTCAATCTCGATCACATTAACCATGATTGTGATATTTGCAACCAATTTTTCCTAAATCTGTAACAGCACCAAACACAAACTTTCAATCCTAATTTGTGATACAACTAATCAATAAATCATCATGCTTATGAAACTTAAACCCTAAGTGCTTGATTGTGGTCTTGTAAAGTCAAGAATTTTACAATGAATTCGTTGGAGCATTCAATTAAACACATGGTATACATATAAATTACAACCTTTTTAGGCCAAATTTGGGTACTCAAGACTTCCCCATCGGTGTGTACACCAACTACAACAGCCTAACATACAAATAATCATATTCAAGCATCAGCTTAGCAAGTGGAAACACTATTCCAAGCCTACTCCTACAATATAAATTTTAGGCTAATAAATAATAAAATTCAAGGAAGTTAGAAATTTGTCGTAGTGTAGGATGCGCGAGGATGCAATGATCAACTTGATTATACAAAAAAAATTGACTTTTTGATGCAATTGTGGAGAGAAAAGTAGAGAAAAGAGTGTGGGAGGATTGGGAAGTCGGATGGTCTTTTAAGCTTACTAGCCCGCGATCGCAGAGTGTAGGATGTATGAAGATGCTATGAGAAACTTGATTATGCAAAAAATTTTGGACTTTTGGATGCAATTTTTGAGATAAAAGTAGAGAAAAGAGTGTGGGAGGACTGGGTAGTCAGATGTTCATTTAAGCTTACGGGCCCGCGATCGCGGTACCTAAGACCAATTTTGTGTTCTGTACACTCCCCTACTTAGTCCACAACACAATAATTTCACACTTTCCCTTTCTCAAGCTTATTCCAAACACTCTCCAGCACCCTAATTTTATTGGTTATGTATAAAAAAATCTACTCTATCATGCATAAATATAAGGATGTGTTCCACTTTCGTGGCATGATGGACTGCTTCCCATCTTCTATTGCAAGACACTTCTTCAACTATCACTTGTGTTTCCACTTAGAAGGTTTGAATCTCTGTCCCAACTTTCGCTCACTATGAATTGAGTGGCAGAGAGACATCTTCTAAGATAAAATGTGATAGAAATGAGGACATGGCGATGCAGCTTTTATCTCGCCACTTTTAAGACTTGACCATTTTACCCAGTTTCACATCAAATTTCTCATTCGGCTCCTTGGTTAATGGTAGGAACATCAATAGGTCGCTAGTTGAACATCGGAAGTTGAGTTTCTCGGCCCTTGAGTGTGGGGCTTCCGTGTGCTCTTTCGGAATGTCAAACCCTAAAATATAGGAATAGTTCTCCTTTTCTCCAAAATCCATCATTTGCTAAGGTAGGTGGATTTTCATCATATACACTAAGCACAATGTTTAAAAATAATTTGAATAAGTTTAACCCCATAATTTCGAAACTACATCCCTATTAGCATCTTTACCCCCGAAATGGACTAGAGTCTTCATTAGATATTTGCTTGGCTTCATTTTTTGACTCTAGGATCATTTTCTCGATTTTGGCATCTTCAACTACACTAAGTTCGGTTGTTAGGGAAATCACCAAGGATTCTTTACTACCAAGCTGATCATTAACCACATAACTTGGTTTTTCTTCTTGATCATCTTCATCTTGAAAAGTGGGCAAGGCTATGGTATTTGAAACATTTGTTTCCTTGCCTATTTCTTCTATCTTGATAATTTCCTTTCCAAATTCCTTATTGGATTGATGCAAGTGATGTACATCCTTCTCCATAGTAGTTACCCGCTCTAAAAGAATTTAAAGCATTGTTTCGACTCCACTGTACCTGGCACGTTGTTCTTCCTTTAACGCATCATAAGAACTATAAAACTCACAAAAAGAAATAGCATTTTTGTTATCATAACAAGGGGAGGGAGAATTTGGGCAATCACTCTAATGCCCATAGCGACCACCACACAAAGAATAATTATACTGCTAATAGAATTGAGATGGTTCTTCCATCTCTCTCCGAGAAGCATATCTACAATCTTGTTAAAAGTGAGGTCTTTCACAATATGGACATGGATCATCAATATAAGATTTCTAACTACCAAAATCATATTCATTCTAAGATACCATAGTAACAGTAAGTAAAAATAAAAATCTACCTAACACAATAAGCAAAAGAAAACCACAAACAAGTTAACTGTTTAATGCTTGATAATAAAAAGGTTAATTGTGTTCTCTTTCTCAAGACACTTGAAGATAGAGTTGTATTATTTTTAAATAGATGATTTCAAGGGACCTGGTTCCTAAGAAATTCATATCATAGAAATCTTCGCTGGAATAAATAACATATGAATCAGTGTCTCTTCCAAATTTATATATGACAAGGGGACAAGTATCCATGATAAAGTAGGAGTATGCTAATCTAAATCAGTATCATATCTTTCTTGAGTATACACCTAAGGGAATAACTTTGGTAGGAAATAATGAAAACAAACACAAATTAAGATCTCACTCAAAAAGGAGAGGGACCTGGTCCCATCTCTCAGGTGAGTACCAAAATAATATGCCTTAAATATTTTTAAAATTGTTATTTGAAAAGGCCACTTGTTTAATTCCTTATGAACAAAAGTTGTCAAAATCATTCAAAAGTAAAAGAGTCACAACGGTTGTCATTAGATGAGGTTGTTCAAAAAGGGTATGTCATAAATGCCAAACAGTCATCTTTTTACTTATAAATTCAAACCCTATCAATTCATTATTTTCACAATAAACTCAGAACTCTATTAAAAATGGTCCTTCTTGTATCCTTCTTCAAAATTCCTTTTTTCTCAATATAAAAATGTCTAAAATTCCCTTTCTTCAAATCCCTTGAAAGATATGTCTTCATATCATTCGCAAGAATAACAAAAAAATCAACTGTCAGTTTCTCTCAGGAGACTCATGAAACCCAAGTTAAAATTTCTCCAATAGAAACCTTAAATCCTAGTGAATGTTCTATCCAAATGGATGATCTAAATAAATGTTCTGGATCCAAAATTGAATAAGAAATTATTCAAATTAAAGTACCTCTTTCCTCAGAAAAAAATAGAATCCCCCAGTGCCCCTAAAATTTAAGTTCTCTCTGATGAACTAAAAGGTGTCGAAACTTCAGACAGGTTACAATAACCTGGTTCTCCTACCCTTTTAGATTCAAATTCAATATTTGATAATCTAGTTGATGATGAGATTTCGGTGAGGAAATCTGACTCTCTCAGTAGAATAAATTTGGTAGATGAAAACTTTCTATTACTTAGAAATGATCCCAAAGAAAATTTTCCTAGTGGGGAAGAGCAAATATCAAGGGAAAGGGGTAATTTGGAAGAGGAAAGGGAATATGTAGTACCTCTGAATGAAGAAAATGAGAAGGGGGATGAACAACCTCTGATTTTTAAAATGAAAAACTAAACGATAGTAAAAGAAAAGGAAAAATAATTGACACCAGTGTAGTACAAGGTACTAGATCTTATTCCATTAGAGGACCTAAGCACAAACTGCCAGCAAATTCCATGAAGAAAAGAAAGACATCTTCTACCAAAAGAAGAAAACTCAAAAAGGTTATCATAGTAGAGGAGATAATTGTTGAAGTAGTAGAGGTTGGATAAAAAAAAAGTGAGAAGATCATGGTGATGAAAGGATCTGGTCCTCTGATACTAAGTGTGGGAGTCATGGTGCAAGCAAAAAGAAACACATTGCTGTGAAAAATAGAAAGTTTCCAAGGGACCTTTCCCAACAAAATAAAAATTAATGAAAAGGAAGTGTCAAGTGATGTGTCTACGAGAGTAAAAAGAGAGGAAAAAAAGAAAAATATGTCCAAAGAAAGAAGGATTGAAAGGTGGAAGACACAAAACGATTTGTCAGGAAGAATGGTTGATCCCAAAATCTTTGAAAAAACTAGGATGGTGGAATTGGTAGAATATGTCAGGAATCAAGGTAGGCTATATTTATTCGAGGAGGCAGCACCAATAGTGTTTGAAAATAAAGTAAGAGAATTCTATTATTCAATAGATTTCTAAGAAGATGGGTTAAGTTTATCTATACTGGTGCAAGGAAAATAAATATGGATGGATGAAAAAATATTGGGAGAAATCTTTGATATGCCTATTATAGGGGTAAAGACAGTTGTGAAGCAATATCCCACAACTGAATTCATGATTGAATCTTCAAGTATAGGTGGGACCTCAATTGCTAGAATAAAGAAAAAGCTTCTAAAGAGTGAGGTTCAGTTAGTTTTTGAGTTTATTGATAAGGTCTTGCTGCCAAGATCAGAGAAAAGAACAATTGTTTCTGGAATTGGCCCATTTTAATTGAATACCTGAGTAAGTTTGAGTGAATAATTCTTCTTGCTCTAATGATAGAGCATATGTACAAGGTGGTCCAATCAAAAAAAGGAAGGAATGAGATGCCTTATGGTTATTTGCTAAACAGAGTCCTTAATTATTTCAGAGTGATTGGGACTAAAGTAACACCAGGAACAGTTAAACAACTAATCAGTTTAATCATACTAGTGGAATATAGGTGTATTGAAGGGAAAGTAGGGACTATATACCAAGTGTCTGAACTACTGGATGATCAAGAAAGCTTAGCCAAAGAAATGGAACAGTCCACAACTGAATTCATGATTGAAGCTTTAAGAGTGGGTGGGACCTCAATTGCTGTAGTAAATAAAAAAATTATAAGGAATAAGTTTCACTTTGTTTTTGAGTTTATTAATAAGGTCCTGCTGCCAAGATCAGAGAAAAGAAAAATTGCTTCTAGCATTGACTATTTTGAATTGAATGCCTGGGTATGTTTAAGTTAATGAGTCTGCCTGCTCTAATGATAGATCATATGCACAAGGTGGTCCAAGCAAAGGAAGGAAGGTATGGGATGCCTTATGGTAATTTGCTGAACAAAGTCCTTAATCATTTTAGAGTGATTGGGACTAAAGTAACACCAGGGACAGTTAAACAATTAATCAGTTTAACCACACTAGTGTAATATGGGTGTATTGAAGGGAAAGTAGGGACTATATCCTAAGTGTCTGAACTACTTGATGATCAAGAAAGCTTAGCCAAAGAAATTGAAGAATTGAGGGTTATGTTCGCGGTAAAAGGAACTAATATAGTGAATCTGAAACTACAAATTCAAAAGTTATCCTTAGAGGGACTAGGTGCCACAAAAGAACTTACAGCAGAGAATGCATAGCTTAAAGAAAAAGTTACAGAATTGACTGGTGAAGTGTAAAGACTAAATACTAAAGTAAAAACTCTCACCAAACAATTATTGGATGCTCATGTTATTGTAGTTGAAAGATTGTACATGGTTCTAAAGTCATTGTCTCCCAGCCCTCTTCCACCAAAGTCCTAGTATGTTTGTTTCTGGTCCTTGGTTCCATTGTGGCCTTTACAAGAAGTAGTTTTATAATTTATTTTTGGTATATTGTATTGGTACTTACCCTGATTAGTTATGAATGGATCTTTATTTGTGATCTTTATTTTTTTCCTTGCCTTCAGCTATTCTTCTTGTGAGAGCTGCCCCAGTAGCCATGAGTTAATTAGCTTGCACTTATCTTTACTTATGGTTTATTGTCATTCCTTTTTAATGATGCCAAAAGGGGGAATACTGACTTCATATCTTCGTATGTAAGGACCAGATGTGTGTGCACGTGTTAAATTACTGAGAATCATGTTGATAGAGAAAAGTATACTAATGCACTAAATGATGAATGTGCATAATGATAGGGGGAAGAATTATTGTAAATGACAAAAAAGCCCAGTTCCTTATGTTGATGAAAGAAGAAGCATGATGATAAAGGGAACATTCAATCTCAGGTGGAAATCACTATGATTAAATGTGATAAATGTGCATCGATGCTCAAATTGTATGGTTTGGTTTGTCATGATCAAAAAGGAGGGAAATTGTTACATGCAGTTTTGATGATGAGCAACTAAACTACAAGGGACCAGGTCCCTGGACGTGCAAAGTACTGTACAGCTGGCACACGATATCTTCACAGTTTTGTCATCTTGTGTAACGAACTTATAGTTGCTATTTTGTACCGACTTGGATAGCTGGTCTATTAATATTCCATCCCTAATTATCACCCAGATATAAAAGGAAAGAGATGCCTCTTCAACCATCGGTTTTTTTATTTCTAAAGAGTTAAGTGAGGCAGCAAAAACTCAGTTCCATAATTACTCAAGGTCATAGCTGCTTATTTGAGCTTAAATGGAAACTATTCTTGAGTGCTAATTTGTAAAAGAACTACTCACATTATAATGATAGTGTTTTTATTTTGAGAGAACTACTTAGGTAGAGTTACCTAAGCATTATTGCTGATTAGAGTTAAACAGTCTATAGAGAGTCCATGGTAGAGTTACCAAGATGAGATTGTAGTAGACTTTCTATAAGCGAAAGGATCCTAGTGGTAGGCTAAAATCTAGATTGTAATCAGGAGGATAATTGTAGTGGATTTCTTTGGTGCTTATAAGGGAAAGTCGTGGTTTTTCCCATCATAGGTTCCCACGTAAAAATCTTGTGCTCTTACTTTCTTGCATTTCCTTTAAATTTCTAGCACCTCCTAGATACTTTATTGCTCTATTACTTGAGATTGACTTTGAAGGACCTAGTCCCTCACTGTGCGGTGCAATCCCCAATGGTTCTAACATTTTTTTAGTAGAAGTTATGCACTTTTGATACTTATAAATATATTTTGATTCTGAGATTTGATTTTGGTCTTGGAATTCTCTTGTATTGATTTTTGTTTATTAATTTAGATAATTTTTTTGTGTTTTCAGTTGTGATTATTGTGATTACATCTTATGCATTCAATTATGGATATGGTTGACTCTTTCAGAAGCATAAGCAGCTAAAAACCCTTAACTAGGGTTGTGGAAACCCTAGCGAATTGATGAAGTTGGGAAAGTGTTATGTTGTTCTGAACCGATAACCATGTATGCATTGTATTATCTTAACTTTAATAGCAATCTTAGTGGTTGTAAATGTTAGGATCTCTCCTAGATTATTTCTACTTCAAAAAAGGAGTAGTAACTAGGAAAAGATATTTACAACAGTAATTTGAAGTTTAGTTGTCGATCCACGCTACAAGGTATTATCAAGTAATATGGTTAGTTGTGATCTAATAACTAGAGACCTAAAAATTAATAGTTAACTGGGATCTAGGATAAGTGTTAGTAAGGAAACATCTTGAGACTCAAAAGGTAAAGGGTGAAATCTGTTAGCTAGTCCAAAGGATGGTTGGTGGTACATAACTTATCAGATTCTACTTGTAAGGTATCGAGTTGGATCAATAAAGTACGATAAGCCTACGGAGTTAAGAATATAGGGGGAACACACTCCTAATGTTCACTGGTGACTGATTACAACCAAAGTTCATACTAGCTACGTGTTCGATATTGATACTTTAATCCCCCATTTACATTTATAGTTTTTCCCATTAATTACAGCAGCTGAAAGCCACAATTCCACGCATTCCCTTGGGATTTGACCCTAAATTTTTTTGGGTTACTATATTTGATAGTGACCGCATAATCTTTTGATTGAAGGTGTAGCTTAGGCATTACCGAATTTTGGTGTCGTTGCTGGGGAATACGGTGTTGAGTTGTGAATTATGGTTGTTGTAGTTTTTGGGTCTTTTGTTTTTATTCTTAGTTGGATATATGTCGGTGTATGCCTAGAACATATAGTAGACGCAATATTTTACTCCCAATGAATTTTAATCCAGAGAGAATCCTATAATCCCTAGTAGGATGATGGAGCCAAAAAGAAATGATATTCCTGAAGGGGTTTGTAATTATGCTCATCAGGTGCCTCTTTCTCCTCTTAAAGGAGTTTAGGAAATTATAGACTAGAAAATGAGGGTGCTGTTAGTGCAACTGCTAATCAAAGGAGGGAAGAAGATGCTAAGCATATAGCTCAGAAGGAAAAGTTAGTTGTGCAGAGGCAGGAAGCAGACCGCCGAGCAGCACTTGGTGGAAATCAGAACAGATCTAGAGGTGGTTGTGCTCAAGTGATACCAATGTACCAATATTTACATCCATATGAGGATGATAAAGATGATCTGGGGTACATTGTGTCAACTGAAACTGGAGCCATTATTTCTTCTGTCTTGCCCCCTAAGGTCAAGTTAAATATCTCTAGTTTAATGATCCAACTCTTATACTTGAAGGGTGTGTTTGTGGGGTTCCCTATAGATGAAACAAATATGCATCTATCAAACTTTACTGGGATTTTCTCTTCTTATACAAATACAGGGGTGAATCAGGAGGTGCTTAGGTTGAGACTGTTCCCCTTTCTCACTTACATGAGAAGCATCTTTATGGGTAGGGGAACTATCTAAAGGATCTATCACTACATGGAATGAGTTGCACAGGAGATTCTTAAGCCAGTTCTTTCCTCTATATAGGATGTTGCAGCTTAAGGACGAGATTTATAACTTCAGGTAGCTGCAATTAGAATCCATGTATGTTGCCCAACCATCGAATTTCAGGTACAATCTTACTGGAGATATTCTACAAAGCCCTAACCATCAGTTCCAGAGCCATGACCATCTATGGAAGAGCTTTTATGAGAATAAGCTAGGAGGTAGATTCAGATATACTAGGTCAGATCTTTCTCACTAACCGAGGGTGGCAAACTCGAAATGTTGAGAGGGTATCTAGTACATATGCTATTAGTGCCTCTATGACCAGAAGGTCGTTGATGGTTCAGTGGCACAAGATATTGCACTACTGAGAACTGATCATGGGTTACTATCAAAGAAGTTTGTAGCAGCCAGTTCTAAGAAAGTGTACGTAGTAGGGGCACAAGGTGCAGCTTCAGAAGCTTATAAGTCAGAGCCCAAGGAGGAATAAAACTATCTGGATAGCCAATTGGCGAGTTTTTTATCACAAGGGAAAGAAAATGAAGGTCAGAACTATTATTAAAGAGGGAGATAGTGACTGGAGAAATAAGGATGACTACAGAGAAAAGGAAGATATATGCATTCCGCCTAGCAGACGAGATACAGAATCAATAGTGGAAGAGATGCTGACTAAGCTAGTAAAGGGTCAAGAAAATCAATATAACAACCTTAATAAGATTAAGGCTGGCATTTCAGGGTTGACTAGGAAGGTTGAATCTCATGCTACTATTATTAAGTAATTGGAACAACAATCCGGGCAGATGTCAGCAACACTAAACCAAAGGCAACCAGGTACCCTTCCAATCAACACTATGAAAATTTTTAAAAATAATGGTCATGTTCTTTCTATTACCACAAAGAGTGGTATAACTACTACGGATCCCCCACTACCTATTGTGAAAGCACCAAGGCATGATGAAGCTGTTATAGATGAGATACCTGTTGTGGAGTCAGAAAAGGCAACAGGTGGTGATGATAATGTTGGTAAGGACAAAGGTAAGGGTCGGTTCGTTGAGCTGGAAATAAGACAAATTCTAAGACCACCCCTACCTTTTCCTCAGAGACTGGAGCAGAAGAGAGAAGAAAGGAAGCTTAAGTGATTCATTGAGATGTTGAAAAAGTTAAGCTTGAACATACCTCTTCTTGAGGAATTTGAGAAGATGCCTGGATATGCCATGTTTATGAAGAAATTGGTTAGAAAGAAGAAAGGGGCTATGATTTAGGATGTTGATGGGTTACACCATTGTATTTCAGCCACGAATAGGTATCTAGCCCAGAAAAAGGATGATCCCAGGGCATTCACAATACCATGCACTATTGGGTCATCTCAATTTGCCAAAGCCTTATTAGGTGACTTTGGAGCCAACATAAATTTGATATCGCTGGTTGTATTTAAGCTATTGGGATTGAGCCCTCCTGAATCGACTGTAATACAGATATTGATAGTTGACTTCACTATGAAGAAACATGTGGGCATTTCTTTTGATGTGATTGTGAGAGTTGATAATTTCATCTTTCCTGCTAACTTTATCATTCTGGACTGTTAGGGTGGCATTAAGATGCCCATCATATTAGGGAGATAATTTATGGCTATAGTTTGAGAGATGGTTGACATGGAGAAGAAAGATCTAAAGTTTAGAGTCAATGGTGAGGAAGCCATATTTAACATTCAAAAAACAATAAATCATCCAACTGACATGACAGTGGTGTCGGTGATAGATTGTATTAATGACCCAGAAGGGTATTCTTATGGGTATCTTGATGAATTTTGAGTAATCAAGGTACGTACGTAATGTCGTGATATTAAATCAAGCATTTCATGGGAGGCAACCCATGGGCTTGTTGGTAAATCCTGAGTAACCAGCATAGCCACATCGTTCCACGACGTTAAATCTACCGTTAGGTTGGAGGCAACCCACTATTTTAGTGTTCACTTTTATTTGTTTTTCTTTTGTAGATTTATAGCTTATGGAATTAACGAAAATACAATAGGATTGATACATCCATAACTTTCTAGGTACGGGAATTTTGTGACCAACCCATCAGGGTCACAAGACTCACTCAGGCCAGGCAATGTTGAGCAATAATTGAAAAAAATAAAACTTGAGGATAATAATGGAAAATTCTGAACTTTGACACATAATCATAATTTTGGAGCCATAAATTCATGTTATGAAACCATAATTAGCTGGGAAAATATTAAAATGCAAAGTCCAGGAAGTAGGAAGTTGGGCAAAAAAATCAGGCCCACTTGCGCCCAGCACATGCAGACATGCGCCCACTGGAATGCCGCAAGTGGCTCACGTGTGGGCCTAAATTTTAATTAAAATTTAGGGCCCACCAATTCTTATTTAAGACCTAATTCGTCCCCCCTCACTATTTAAACATCTTTTTCCTCGTTCTAGCCTATTCAAATCTTCAAAATCTCATTTTTCTCTTTAAATCCAGACTTTCCTCTCAAAGCATAAACTAATCCCACACTTAGAAAAGGCCTAAATTGAAACTTATTTAGGGTACCATATTTTACCTTTAAGCAAAATAAAATCTCAATTTGTGATTTTACTATATTTTTTCATAGTTCACTTCCAGATTCTCAAAGAAAAGGTAACTTTCTCAGCTCCTAATAGTTATGTTTTGATTTAAATAGTAAAAAGGAAAGTTACAATGTGTATTTCCATGAAAAATATATATAAATAAGCATGCTTGTGTGTATAAGACTTAAAGTAGCCTAAATTTTTGATGTAGGGCTTTGTTTTGAATTAAATTCTAAGGTTAGGCCCTAAACGAAAGTTGAACTTGAACAAGTAGAGGAATACCAAAAGTTGAGCATGTTAGTTTGCATTGAAAATCATGATTCTTAATATAAGTGTGCACATTGTACTTGATGGGATTGCAAATAAGTTATAGGAGTGAGAAAATTGAGGAAAATTTCAAACTTTTCAAAGTTTGAAATTTTTCTTCAATTTTTGCAATCCCCCATTTTTTGTTGGAAACTAACACCTAGTTTTTCAGGTACACATGGAACCACAAGAAGCTAAGAATAAGGTTTATACATTAAGGAGATGGGATGAGTCCCTCAATCCTAGTGGATTGAGAGAGGAGTATCCTATTCCATAGATTAGAGAAGCTACGGCTGGGGCGAAACGCAAAGAGACTAGAGGCTAAGTGTTCCAGGCAGCCGAGACTATTATATTGGGATCTTTAGGATAGCCGCTTCCTGAGAACTCATGGTAGGGCAAGATACTAGCCTTTACCTAACCTAGGTCTCGGACAAAGGCTATTTAGGATATCCAGGCTGCCCAGGCAACTCTATCTCAACCGAGGATTAAATCATCCTAGATATCACCTCCACACACTCCTCAATCGAGTGATGATGATGATGAGAATGAGGAAAATTTTGAGCCAGTTTCATAGGGTGTAGGTCAGTACCCCCCAGTTTGAGGAGGGGTCCAAGGATTCATCAGAGGCTGCAGATCAGGAGGAGTCATCAGTGATACCCCAGTCTGAGGAGGGTACCACAGCTCATGCACAACCATAAAGTGTAACCCAGTCTGAGGTGGGTATATATCAAGCTTCCCATGAGGTTCTCATTCTAGATGAGGAGGCACCAGCACCGCAGGGAAAGAGTTTTGTTGCCCTACACATGATTCAGAGGCACTTCTTGATGAGGATAACCTGAGGTGGTGTGTGGAGAGAATGCGGATGATATATGATATAGACATTCATATCTCAAAGACACCAGCCCTAAGAGGATTATTTTTTAGGAGTGTAGGATTGATCTATCTAGGTTGAGCAAAGTACCACAATTATGGGATACCTTTAATTGTTATTAGTTGGAGTGGATGACTAGACTACTCGATTCTTACAGCTCAACTTTAGCATAAGAGTTTTATGCATCATATCATGCTATAATAGTTCTTTCGATGCATATATTTCTAGATTTGATGAGACATATGGAGCAGTTACAACTTGAGCAGACCCTTGTGATAGGGGTCAGGTTTTACCTTTCAGCA
The DNA here is from genome assembly GCA_030864215.1 of Capsicum pubescens. NCBI lineage: Eukaryota > Viridiplantae > Streptophyta > Magnoliopsida > Solanales > Solanaceae > Capsicum > Capsicum pubescens. Next base: position 192,147,276 of record CM061543.1, on the reverse strand, counting down.
ATGACTATCCACCGAGTTATTTTTGGTCCAGAGTATATCACTCCAGCATCCACAAAAGAGTGTGACTATAGGCTAAGAGCCAAATAAGATAGACATATCATGTGAGAGGCAAAGTGCAGACGTGAGAGAGTTGAGATGGTTAGGTGGATAGCCAGCTACATATAACCCTTGGGTGATGAGACTCCATGGATCAAGGGACATGGAGTGATAAAGAAGTCCTCACTGACATTTGCTGCTAAGTTTTGGCGGTTGCTCATTAGATATAGATTGTTCTTGATGGATTCAGATAATGTATTGACTTAGGAGGGCACTGCCCAAATTGCTCGTATGATGGATAAATATGATATTGACTTTGCATCTATCCTCCAGCATGAGATTCATGATAGAGACTTTGGGGAGGTAATGAATTTGCCATTCCCGTTCCTTATTAATAGATTGTGTGATGAGACAGGTGTACTGGAGATACCGAGAGTCGATGAGAGAGTATTTGTGATAGAAACTTTACAGACAAAGACTATGAAGGATCTGGCATGCTTAGCCATTCCCACAAAATCTAGTGGGCCTGCCACAGCACCTCGGGTCTGACTGATGGCCCTACAGTTTGTACAGAGCCTAGTGATATGCATGGAGGTGATGTGGGAGTTAGTGTTGATCTTGACATAGGGGAGAAAAGAGAGGCCCCAAATTTGAGAACTCAGGGTGAGGTGATACCAGCCACTTCTTCATTAACCTATGCTTCCAGTTTAGAGTCAGTGGGTTATTCTTTATTTCCCACTTACCCATCCACTATAGCTACTACTAAAGGTATGACTTTGGCATCTCATGAGTTCTTGTAGAGCTTAGTGGATAGTTAGAGAGTCGCTGATGAGTGGTTACATATTATTTAGACCAAGGTGGATACTCTAAACAGGCAGATCCAACCATAGGTCCGGACTAGATTAGAGATGATAGAGTCCAGATGGGATGACAAACACCGAGTTTCTATGTCAGAGTTACGTTCTGATCTACAAGCATATATTGATGCTTTTGAGAGATGTGTTGCATCCCGATTTATAGAGATTAATACATCGGACCTAAGTCATATTAGGGAGGAGGTAGATACCTTATGAGAAGAAGTACACTCTCTCACAGAGAACTATATTATGGCCACTCCTCTAATCATACCCCAGTATTTCAGATATCACCTCCGTGCAGTCCTAGGCATTTTGATTTAATTATTTATGGAAAATGATAAGGAAGTCCAAGTAGTTAGGACCAAGAGAGGACACGTGGGGGATCTACAGGATCCTAATCTTTCATATGACTAGGACTTGAGAAAGGCCAGAAATGATTAGATGGACACTGTAGCTATTGATAGGCAGAGGTGTGCTAAGATAGCAGTGGGTGTATCTTCTAGTAGTGCACCGCCACCGCCAGTGGATAGCCTTTGAGTCAATACTCCAAATTGCTTTATCCTCTTTATTTCCCTGGTCAGGTGGATGTATATTGTTGATTATGTGTTGGACAATTTTCTCTGGAAATAGATACTACATCACCTCCTCATTTCATTCTCCATGTCTTTCCAAATCCTTCACGTGTTGATATCTCTCCTCTCCCTCCACACTTTCCTATAGTATAGAATACAAGTTTCCTAACCCTATCCAGTTATCAAACCAGTTATCTGCATCCCTTTTTCTAATCTTCCATAAGATATTATGTTTAATAAGATCTCTAGCAATAAGCATTTTCTTCCAAATTTGGGATCCCCTTCCACTAACTTTCCATATAACCTACTTAGGATGCTCTTTTCTACAATACTTGTTATACATGTATTTACTCAAAATTATATCTACAGTTCTGAATTTCCACCAAAGTTTGCAAAAAGGGGTTGTAGATACATCATGTAACATTCTAAAACCTAACCCACCTTCTTCTTCAGGTAGACCCAAACTCTTCCAATTCACCCAATGTCTTCTTCTTTCTCCTATTGTACTACTCCAAAAAAATTGAGCAAATATTTTGTGTATTTTGCTCATAAAATTAAGAGTATTTATAACAGAAAGACAATGAATAGGAATGCTTTACAGAATATGCTGATTAGTATAGCTCTTCCTCTATAGAATAGTAACTTGCCTTTCTAGCTTTGCAACTTGCTACCAATCCTATTCATTAAGGGCTGATAATAGTCCTTTTTCTTCCTCATATAAAAATTGGACAACCTAAGTAAGTAAAAGGTAACTCGTGTCACAATATTCCTATAGCAACCTCAGTCATTACTACTATACCATTAGAAACTCCTTTATGCAAATATAGAGCACTTTTATCTTTATTAATCTTCTAGCTAGACACATGTTCATATTTATCTAAAGTATTTGTTAACCTCTTCAAAGTTCCTACTTTATCCTTACATAATATAATCATATCATCTGTAAAGGCCAGATGATTAATTTTGGGACTTCCCCTTGGCATCCCAAATAGCTTAAACTGTTTTTGAGATAGCAAAGATCTCAAGCTCCTGGTCAATACTTCAGCTGCTAATATAAACTAAGTAAGGGATAATGTATCCCCTTGTATCAACCCTCTTGAGGATTTAAAAAATCCTTTGGGTTGGCCATTTAACAAAATTGAATACCAATTATTTGCAACTATCCTGAAAACCATGTCAATTATTTCTTCACAAAATCCTATCTTTCGTAAGACTTTTGTGAGAAACAACCACTCCACCCTATCATAAGCTTTCATCATATACAACTTAAGCACCATATTAGGAGGCTTTCCATTTTTCCTTATTTCTAACAATATCTCCTATACAACTAAAATGTTTTCAGCTATACTTCTTCCTTGTACAAATCTAACTTGCTCATCAGAAATTATATTAGACAAAATCCCCTTAATTCTTTCATGAATTAATCTTGAAAATATTTTATTCACAAAATTACTAAGGAAAACAAGTCTCATATCAGAGAATGTATTCACTACCAACTTCTTTAGTAGAAGCACCAAATTAGTATGAGTAATGAATCTTAGATGTTCAATCCACAGAAAAAAGTTGTTATCATTATATGAATATCCTAACCTATGATATCCCATGCATCTTGATAGAATGCTCCAGTAATGCCATCAGGTCCCTTATACTCTCTCTATTTAACCCCATTACTGTAGCCTTAACTTCCTCCAAACTTGGAGGTTTCTTCAGTTCTTTGTTCTGCTCATGTGAAACTACTGAAGGTAGTATATCCAACATTGAGAAATCTATTTTATCCTCCTATTTTGTAAACTATTTTTGAAAGAAAACTTCAACAGCTTCTGCAGTTTCATTTTGATCCTCCATACAAGTTCCTTCAGAATTTTGTATTCTAGCCACCTTTATCCTAGACCTTCTGTCTTTCATTATAGTATGAAAAAACTTGGTATTCCTTTCTTTATTCTTAAACCACTTAAAACCTGCCTTTTGTCTCCAGAAATCCTCCGCCCTTCTTAATTGTATACTAAGTTCAGCCTGTGCCTTCAATAAGCTAGCTCTATTGGTCCCTGAAGGATCTTTCTCAAACTGCTTCTCTCTTACCTTCAAAACCTCCTCTAATTTATCTATCTCTTGAAAAATATTTCCAAACTTCTTCTTGCTCCACATAATTAACGTCGCTTTTATTTTTTTAAGTTTCTGATGAAAGACAGTGAATGGATTCCTCTCTACTTTAGAATTCTAGTTCGGTCTTACCAATTCCATACAATATTCCTCTTTCAACCAAAAGTTTAAGAATCTAAATAATTTCACAATATGCTCTTTTTTACTATTGAATTGCAGCAACAAAGGAGCATGATCAGAGCCACTCCTTACCAGATGTTCCACCTCCAAAACTGGAAATACATCAATCATCTTATCATTATACAATACCCTGTCTAGTTTTTTAAAAATGCACTCTCTATCAGTTCTTCCATTTTACCAAGTGTATTTTCTACCCTTAAATACACACTCCTCTAGATTGTACACATTGATACAATGATTAAAAATTATTGTCTTAACTACTATTACAGGAAGTCCGCTTGACTTTTCTTCTTCATTGCTATTAATATTAAAGTTCACCCTACTAGCTAGGATTCATTAATACAATTATATATGTCTCCAAAAGATTCCCATAATACTAATCTTTCATTAGGACTACACTATGCATATACCAGTGTAACATTTACTGATATTCTAGCATTTTTATTCTCCAATCTCAAAGTAAGTTGTTGTTACTCATTACTGATTATACTATACTCTACTGCAAAATCCATAAATGGCCATATCTTTCCTGCTATATTAGCTATAGCATGCTACATCTCTAATCCTCTTTCATAATCATTAATATTGACACTTTCCTGAAAAGGCTCCATGAGGCCTATAAACCAACATTCATGCCTCTTGTGCATTGTAATTTACCTTGTGGACACTTTTTGAGTATTGACAGATCTAATATTCCATATCAAAGCATTCATCTTGATTTTAATTTTGTTGTATGACTCCTTTTCTGCATTATACTTCCTCCTATATTTCTGCTCTTCTTCTATTGTTTTCCATGTTCAGAACTCAATATTTGTATTTTCTTTGGAGACAAATCAGCTACTGTTCGCACCTGTTTTATATTATCCTCCAAATCCTCACCATCCATATCTAGTTTGTTAACATTTGTAAGTTCAAGTTGCTTTCTTGCATCTAGAAGTACCCCTTATGTGTTTTTTAGTAGAAGTTACACACTCTTGATTCTTACAAATATATTTTGATTCCGAGATTTGATTTTGATCTTGGAATTCTTTTGTATTGATTTTTGCTGATTAATTCAGTTAAAGTTTTGGACTTTTAGTTGTGATTATTGTGTTTAAATCTTATGCTTTCAATTATGAATGTTGTTGATTCTTTCACAAGAATGAGCGGCTAAAAATCCTTAGTTAGGGTTGTGTAAACCCATGTAGATTGATGAAGTACAGAAAGTGCTACGTTGTTCAGAACTGATACCCATGCATGCATTGTATTATCTTCACTTTAATAGTTATCTTAGCAATTGAAAATGTTAGGATCCTACCTAGATTATTGCTACTTACTCCAAAAGAGAAGTAGTGACTAGGAAAAGATAATTACAATAGTAATTTAAAGTTTAACTGTTGATCCATGCTACTAGGTATTATCTAAGTAAGATGGTTAGTTGTTATTTAATAAATAGAGACTTAAAAGATAATATTTAATTAGGATCTAGGATAAGGGTTAGTAAGGAGACATCCTGAGCGTCAAAAGGTAAAGGGTAAAATCTGTCAACAAGTCTAAAGGACAGTTGGTGGTAAATTACTTATCAAATTCTGCATGCAAGGTATCAAGTTGGTTCAATAAAACATGATAAGCCTACAAAGTTTAGAAGCCAGGGGGAACACTACTTATGCAATATTGATACTTTAACCCCCCCCCCCCCCTCCCATTTACTTTTCTAGTTTTGCACACTGATTACAATAGATGAAAGCTGAAATTCCATGTATTCCCTTGGGTTTTGACCCTAACCTTGGTTGGGTTACTATATTTGACAGTAACCGCATAATTTTCAAATTGAATGTGTAGCTTGGGTGTTACAATTAGTGCTGAGAGTCTATTTCTTGACTCTATCCCTATTATTCATGAGTTTCCTAATATGTTCCTAATCGATCTATCTCTTTTTCCTACTGAGTATGATATAAAGGTTATTACTAACCTTGAGTAAGACACCCAACCTATTTATATAGCTCTATATCATATGGATCCTACTGAGATAAAGGAGATAAATAGTCAGCTTCAAGGGTAAGGGTTTTATCAGACCGGGTATATTTTCTTGGGGTGCTCCAATTCTGTTTGTGAAAAAAGTTGTCTCTATGAATATGTGTACCAACTTCAGGCAGTTGAATAAGTTGACTGTGAAAAATAAGTATCATATACCTCGTATTGATTATTTATTTGACATAATTCAAGGTGCAGCAGTGTTTTCTAAGATAGATTTATGGTCTGTTATCATCAGTTGAGAGTTCAGGTGGCATACATCCCTAAGATAGACTTTAGGACTTGTTATGATAATTATGAGTTCCTTGTGATGTATTTTGGGTTGACCAATGCCCTAATAAATTTTATGGATCTGATGAACCGCGTGTTAAGGTCATATTTAGACTCCTTCATGATAGTGTTTTTTGATGACATTTTGGTATATTTGAGAAGTAGAAAGGAGCACGAGAAATATATGAAGACTGTGCTCCACACTTTGAAAGATCGTTGGCTTTATGTCAAGTTCCCAAAGTGTGAGTTCTAGCTTAAGTTTATGGCATTCTTGGGGAACGTAGTGTCTATCGATAGCATTATGGTGGACCCATCAATGACTAAGGGTATTCATAGTTGGGATAGGCCTAAATTACCTACTGAGGTTCGTAGTTTTATTGGGTTAGCAGGTTACTATAGGCGGTTTATTGAGGGTTTTTCTTTTATTGCATCCCCTATGAGTAGATTGACCTGGAAGGAGGTTTCATTTTAGTGGTATGCAAATTGTTAGGCGAGCTTTCATAAGCTCAAGAATTTTCTTACTTCATCTCATGTTCTGAGTCTTTTCGTTGAGGGAAAGGGTTTTACTATCTACTATGAGGTGTCTAGTGTTGGTTCGGGTTGTTCGGATGTAGCGGGGCTATGTTATTGCATATGTGTCAATGCAGCTAAAGGTTCATGAGTGAAACTACCCTACTCATGACTTAGAGTTGACAGGATAGTATTTGCGTTTAAGATTTAGAGGCATTATTTGTATGGGGTTTGTTGTGAGATCTTTACTGATCATCGCATTCTTCAGTATAATATGACCCAAAAGGAGCTTAATTCGAGATAGTATACATGGATTGAGTTGTTGAAGATCTATGATATATCCATTCTTTACCATTGGGGCAAGGCAAATGTAGCAGCACACGCCTTGAGTCAAAGGTCATTGAGTATGGGTACCTTAGACTTTAGTTAAGTTTCTTAGAGGTCGTTGGTTTTGGACATCTAGTCCTGATCTAACTTGATGGTTCATTTAGATATTTTCTACTCTTGGAGGATCATTTCTAGTTTAAGGCCAGATCTACCTTGGTAGAGTAAATTTGGGGTCGTCAGTTTAAGAATAGCAGGAGCATTTAAGGGTAGGTGTTAAGAGGTGATTCTAGGAGGGATACCTTAGATTCTTAGGGTATTCTTAGGTTTGATGGTCTTATTTGTGTTCTAAGGGTTGGGGATTTGATTCAGTTGATTCTTTACGATGCTCATAGCTCCAGATACTCTATTCATCTTGGGACAACTAAAATGTATAGGGATTTGAGACAATATTACTAGCGAAGTGGTATTCAGAGAGATATAGCAGGGTTTATGGATTAATTCCCTTTTTATTAATAGGTAAAGGCCGAGCATCAGATACCTGGTGGATTACTTCAACAGCTACACATTCACAAATAGAAGTGGGAGCGAGTTACGATGGATTTCATATATGGGTTCCCTTGCACTTCTTGTTATTTTGATAGCATTTGGATCATCATGGATCGATTGACCAAGTCTGCATATCTTATCCCTGTTTGAGTTTTAGTAGTTTTGAGAGGTTAGATTATGTTTACATTCAGGATGTGGTTCACTTACATAGGGTACCTATGTCTATTATTTTAGACTGAGGCTCTTAGTTTCTGAAGGATATTTCAGGATGAGCTGGGTACCCAAGTTGACCTTAGTACTGGATTTCACCCCCAACCTAATTGGTAGTCTGAGCGGACATTTCAAGTTCTGTAGAACATGCTCAGCAGTTGTGTGTTCAAATTTGGGGGTCAGTGGGGTCATTTTCTACCTTTGGCAGAGTTTGCGTATATAGCTTCCATTCCAGTATTCAGATGGCCACATTTGAGGCATTGTATGATAGGCAATATTGATCTCCTGTTAGTTAGTTTGAAATTTCTGAGGCTAGGCCTCTTGGTACAGATTTTCTTTGTGAATCATTAGATTGAGTTTGGGTGATTAAGGACAGGCTATGAGATGCTCAGAGTAGACAGAGGAGTTATGCTGACCACAGACATCGTCCATTGAGGTTTAGAGTTGGTGATAAAGTCTTCCTGCAATTATTTCCTATGAATGGCATAATGAGGTTTGGGAAGAGAGGTAAGCTTTACCTCAAATATATTGGACCCTTTGAGATTATACAGATAATTGGAAAGGTAACATATTTGTTAGCATTGTCTCCTACCTTTTATCCATTCACCTATTTTTTCATATTCAAGATGAGTTGTGCGTGCTTCGATGGGACACGAAAGGTTGGCATTTGTAGAGGAACCATTGTCTATTTTGGCCAGAGATGTCATACGGATGCATTTTAGGGACATTCCAGTAGTTAAGGTTCAGTGGCTTCATCGTCCAACTGAGGAGGATACCTGGGAGATCGAGCATGAGATGTGGACCCAGTAACTATACCTATTTGATCCCTCAGGTATTTCCTTATGTTTTACTTTCATGGATATAAGTTTATTTTGTAGTGGATGTTGTAATGACCCTCACAGGCATTTTCCTTATTTTCATACATTTTTTATGTCTAGAGCTTTTCTATAACTGTCCCAAGTTATTTATGACTTGCTAGGACTAACAATTCAATTTTTGGATAGTTCGTTTGAGAATTTTACTAATATCAAATATATTGTGGAATATTTAACCTAAATTGGCATTTTGTAGAAATATAATTTATTGCCATTCTATAAAAAATTTGATATGTATAAGATTCTTTAGTTATAATATATTTATATTATTTTATAATAGTTTTATAACTTATTAATATTTTAAGTGAAGATAGTAAATCTAGATATATTAAAATATTACTAGTATATAATGGAGGTTTTATTAGAAATAATGTTCTATTAATTATGAGATTTTCAAAATATTATATTTATTTTACCACGAACCTATACAATATCTATGGTATACACATAACGAGATAAGTAAAGGTTATTGCCACCTTTGATCCAAGTGAAACTAGAGAAAAAGGTACAACGTTATATGTAAATAAAGTGTGTCATTATTTTATTTTGGTAGGTGTATATTTTATGCCCAACTAATGGTAGGAATATATTTATGTTAGTTGTGAAAACAATGCTCGCATATAATTAATCAACATACATATATATAGAGAGAGAGGTCAGCAAAAGTGTCTCACTATATGAAAAAGAAGATAATAAATTAGTTCATTAAAGAAGTTTAGGATCAATTCGAGGAAGAAATTAATTATCCACATCAAGTTATTCAAGCTCGGGTTCTAGTAGAGCACTATTTGGAGGCTTCTCGGAGAGGTTTTTTGCTTTGGCATCCAGATAGGCTACGCTTATACTATCTTTAGATTGAGCTTATTTATGATAATTGTATGCTATTATTCTAGTTTTTGACAGGTATTTGTAGTTTACATATCATTTGATATAGATATGATGCCTTAGTTATTCGGGTAGGACCCTGTTCTAGTAAATTTCAGCTCTGTTATCTTTTAGTATAATGTAATATTTATGATCTTAGGATGTGGTATTTAAGTTGTGAAACCTCTAACTTATCTCTTTTTAACTAAGTTACATGAATGGTTATTTAAATGTATTTTAACTACTATCTAGGGTCAGCATATGCTTTATTTCTGTCATTTATTGTGAAATATGGCACCACAGTGGCATCAATTACGATATGGTTTTGCCTTTAATTTTACAGTTGATTACAATAAATTTTGATTTGAGTCCAGCAGTGGTTATGATGAGTTGGGAGTTTTGGTACTGATTATTGTTATTTTGGGGGTTCTGGTTTCTTTGAGTTTTGGTTCGAGTCCGGCATCTGACTATGAGTTTTGTTGTATATCATATATGTGGCATTGCATTATTACCTACTATTTTTGGTTTGAATCCAACATATGGCCTCTTATTACTATCCACCACCACCGATTCAAGCCCAACATCTGGCCTCTCATTACTACCTATTGGTGTTGGCTCAAGCCTAGTGAACATTTGGATGACCACTATGGTTTCTTGGGATTGGCTCCATTATGGATTATTTATGTTTATCTTTTGTAATTACTTTTTGAGTGTCCCCCTAGTTTATGGGGGCACTATTAGGTTAATTGTCTTCTTCAGTGTGCCTGGCAGAATTATAAGGGCTCAGTTAGGTTATGTATGGTTTACCTTTTATGTTAATTGCGTAATTTCAATTTCTATATTGCTTTTACTTATTTCATTAGCACATTTGTGTAGCTCAATAGTATTTATCTTTCTATCCCTATTTACTATTGACTAAGACTACACCCTCGTATTTTAGTTATATTTTTCCTGTATTGAGCTCAGTCGACCGATGATGCCTACTGAGTATCCATTGCTTTGGTACTCATACTACACTTTTGCATCTTTATCCTGATGCAGATCCGACTACTAGCAACCAGTGTTGACGTGATTCCTAATTTCTAGTACTAATCTAGAGCAGGGTGTGCTTACTGTTGTCTAAGGTTGATCCCCCTCTATCTATTCCAGTTTAGTCTTTTATTCTTGAGACTGCTTGTATATATGGTGTATGTTTTGGATTTTGTCTAGTACTCTGGGTATCTTTTAGTAGTGGATCTAGTACTGATTTTACCAGGTCTTGGGGTGGATTCATTTATATATATGGTCATTTTTCTTCTCTTATTTTGATATATTGTATATGTTTCCTTTCTATTAATCACTTATTATTACTACTGTTATCACTATATGTGATCTTTTCTATTTCTTCCCGTTAGCCCCTTACCTATTATCCCGGTCTATGGCCTGGATTCCCTGCTGGTGGGATAAGGTAAGCACATTATGACTTGAGAAATTGGATCGTGTTAGTATATGAACTGAATATCATATTAGTTGATGAAAAGATACATTGTTTTCATTTTTCTAAAGGATACTTTGCAGTTTAACAGATGTTTTTAATCATCATTTCTATATTTTTAATTTTTTTTCTAATTGTTTTTGCACAAAATAAAATTAAGAGATGGAGAAATATGTTAAATTATTGAATGATGGAAATTGAAATTAGAATAATTAATATATTCAACTTTGATCACCTTCAAGCTTCATGGATGATGAAGACCACCATCTTCGACATATTTGGTAGCGCTAGCTAAGATTTATGAAGGGAGGGGCTGAGTTCTCTAAAAGATTGATTTTAGGATTTTCATTTATTACTTAATTCTTTAGAATGTATTATGACTGTGAAACACCCCGAATTTGGCCCTTGAAAATTTCTTGAGCTCTAAGCTCATTGCCTTAATTAAGACTTGACCATACGATTTGTATAGTGTCTTGATGGGTCAGGTGGCCCTATTCGTAAGGTGTCTAGTGGATGATGTTTGGGTTTCTGCCTTGGTTAAGACTTAGGAATACAAATTATAAGGGTTGGTGATGGGTCATTAGGATGAGCCATAACCAAATCAGTAAGTTTGTGGATTGACTCTGCTCTAAGTACAAATGGCTCACTAAGAGCCGTGGGGATATGTTATGAGTCGTGAGGTGAAATCGTAGGTTGTCCAGTGTCTAACCCATTAGAATTTTATGTTGCCTATGACTAGACCTTAGGAGTCGTATGGTCTAGTTACGAGTTGAGTGGTTGAGTCGTAAGGTTGATAGTGTATGGGGGTCTTGGTCACTGTCTTTGTTACAACACGTGATTATGAGTCATAAAAAGTTGTTATGAGTCAATGGTTGACTCGTATCCAAGGGAGACACTTTTTCTGGCTTTAAGTTAAGGGTATTCTAGACATTTCCCACTTTAATCCCTTGTACCCCACGACTTAAAACCTTTCTTGGGACATTATTATCACATCACTCCCAATAAAATACTTTCAAAATTCTCTCTCAAATTCTCTGCTTAAGATAAGACTTGGGTGTCAAAGCAAGTGATCATCTAGGGTTCTAAGGGTGCTATCTCTTCTAAATTTCTTGGTATTTCAGGCACATTACTCTTCCCTCATTGCTATTTTATTAAAAGCACATATTTTAACATATGGCTTTCATAGTATTATTATGGTTTTGAAATAATAGTTGGACTTTTGAATGCTTATTGTTGAATAATGTTTTCCCATGGTTTAATTTTGGTTTTATATGTTTTAAATATGGTTTTGAACATGTAGGTGCATGGGTATGGTGGTTGAACTTGAGAATGGTAATTTTCTCTAAACTTGTGACTTTTGAAGTGTTTATGACCCCAACCCTGTATTGTAAAATTGGTTTCTAGTTATGATAAAGGTGGTAATTTAAATTAGGGGTACAATGGAATCCACAAGGTATTTTATTTAATTTATTACTTGAATTAATGCATTGCATAAATGGAAAAATGGTTAATCATGGTTGGGAAAACCTTGTGGGGTACACAGGAATCCCCCAAGTGATTTTAATAATTGAGTCTGCGGAGTATAAGGGAATTACCTAAGTCTTGGCTTAATGACATTGCTTGCAATCTATAGTCGGTATAATGATACCACTTAATAATGCCTTAATAATTGACTCCTAGTATTGGTGGCTAGTTATGTGTTAAATGTTTTAATTGGGCAATAATTGAGGTTATGATAGCTAGTTAAAGGTGTGAATCCAAAGAATGGACACTAGAAACTCATGTTTGCCGACATGAAGGGTAGTCTTGATGAACTTGAGCTTATGGGGTACAAAGGAACCCCCTAAGTCTATACACGTATGTAAGTATCATAGAGGGCAAAGGGTACAAGAGAAACCCCGGCCATCTATGGTATCTCCGATTTGGGCAATTACACATACTGGAGCCCGTTCAGGGGGTAACACTAGACCTATATAGCCCGTGGGTGGAATTATTATGGTAAATCTACACAATCCAGGTTACTCAAGGCTAAAGGAAACTTTAAGAAATGCCTTTAACTCTTGCATATGTCTCATGGAGAGTAAAGCTTCTTCAATGTTCAAGAACGCATAACTCTTTTGAACTCAAATACTTGGAATTTGGAATCATATAGCTTTGGAACATACTTGAAGGCATTTCATTCACGTTAGGAAAATATCTCATTTCAAGCTTTAGGGAAAAATATTCATATCAAGGGAAAGTATTTTAGTTTTAATGGAAAATATGTTATCTCAAAGCATTAGTTTTAAAGGAGATTCTCTTAACCGACATAAACCATACGAGCTACATGGAGTCCAACATTTTGTCCTCCTAAGGAAGAGACCCCACGTTGGGGAGGAGCGTCATACTCTTTGACAGGGAGTATAACCTCAATTCAGTGATCACTTATATCAGCCTCGGGCCCAAAACTCGGCCTTAGTCCCAACAATCATCTCGGTCTTAGGCCCAACCTACGGTGGCACGTAGTTCTGGGGTAAGAAACCGTGGTAACTTACCTAACTCGGTGCTAAATACTACTCCCTTTAGATTATCTCGCTCATCTCACGAAAATCCACTTTAGAATAATCTCGTGGTTCAATAAGAACCCAATAATCAAATTTGAAATCTCATGTAGTAGAGTGGATTTCAAAACTCAATGACCATTAGGTCAAAATATTTCTCAACAATCTCAAAATACTCAAATCATGGGTGCGTATATCGCAAGAGATCATAAAATCTTAAGTCTCAAGTAGGGCTTAATAACTCATAATTCAATCTCAAGTTAAAACTCATCAAAAGCATAATAGATAGCATATAGATTCATAACTCATGCAGAAATCTTGAAATTTCAGCAATTTGTCTCAAAATTTCAACATACTCATATACTTCAATATCTCAAACATTTCAACTATTAACTTCTCAAGGATTAAAATCATGGGGTATAGACCCAGCTGTAATTTCTCAAGAAAACATGTAAAAATCATGACATTAGACTCTCAATTCAAGGGAAAAATCAAAAACTTGCAACCAATAACAATGGGTGAAAAACCCCAATTCAATTTCATGTAACATCTCATAAATTGCAGAGAATTATAGTTTAAATAAGCCTTTGGGCACAAGGGTGAAAGGATTACCCTTGTTCAAAACCCCACATACCTTGAATTAGAATCTTTGGATGAACTCTCGCTTTTGGAACTCTATTCATACTCTTGAATGAGGGTTCTTGAAGCCCTTGACTTGGGAACCTTATCTTGACTCAATTTAGAAAATCAATGGTGGATTCTTGAGATTCTTGGAAGAGGTTTTGGATGCTTAGGGTTTTTGTTGAAAGAAAACTTGAGAGAGGCTTCATAGAATGCTTGTAAATGACTTTAACTCGGTGTTTTTACAGTTTAAGAGACTTCAAAAAAGTCCAAAGTGCCCTTTTTAACTTTTGTACGAAGCTGAAAAAATTAAACTGGGAACCCGATTTTATGGGCCACCGCGACGAGCCACTATCGCGGTGACTTACTAGAAATTGACAAATGGGAATCTGGGAGTCACCGCGATGTGGAGCCATCGTGTTGTCCCACTGGTTGGGACCTGGAACTTTACTGCGACGTGTCACAATCATGTTAGGCCACTGGAAATTGACTATTGGGAAATTGGGGTCCTCCGAGATGCGCCACTATCGCAGAGTTCCACTGGAAATTGACAATTGTCAAATAGACCCTCTCTATGACGCATCAAGAACTAAAATGATGTTGTTTTACGAGTAGAACTTAAATTAGCCATAACTTCTTGCCCGGGTATCGGATTTAGGCGAATCTTATATCGACGGAAAGCTTATCAAATTTCCCATGTGATAAAAAGTCAAAATTAGGGAAATTCTACATGGTTAAAACGATACTCACTTAGGAAGTCACTTCTTAATTTTCTTGAGGAGTAACTAAGCTTAGGAAAAAAATTCAGGGTATTACAATATCTCCCCCTTGGAAACACTCATCCACGAATGTCGCTAGTAAAGCTAAGAGCACAGAGGAAATTGAGTACGTAAAGTTGGAAGAACTCACTAAACTGACTCTATGTCTTTCTAAACTCTTGAATACTTTAGAGAATGCAAGAACTCATGCAAGAATAGATACATAGCTGAACTTTAGATTAGAAAGGCTGAATTAAGAAAGAATAATACCTTCAGATTAATCTGAACTCGCGGAAAAGTGGTGTGGGTACTTGACTCGCATGTCTGCTTCTGCCTCCCAAGTAGCGCCCTCAACTGACTAGTTCCGCCACAAAACTTTGACTAAGGGAACCTCTTTGTTCCTCAGCCTACGGATCTGAAAATCTAGGATCTCAACAGGAATCTCATCAAATGAAAGACTATTCTGAATATCAGCACTCTCTGAGGGATCTACTACAACAGAATCACCAATATGTTTTTTAAGCATGGAGACATCAAAAACAGGATGAACAGCTGACAACTCTGCGGGTAACTCAACCTCATAGGATACTTTACCAACATGACTCAAGACTCTATATGGGCCAACATAATGGGGACTAAGCTTTCCCTTTTTACCAAACCTCTTTACCCCTTTCATAGGTGAAATCTTCAAGTACACCAAATCACCACTTCAAATTCAAGATCTCTTCTCCTCACATTGGCATATGACTTTTGATAACTCTGATCTATCTTTAACCTCTCTCTAAACCATTTTCAAGTCGCTAATCCACTTATCAAGTGACTAGTACACTTTTAAAAATACTATACTTCTATTTTCAACTCTCTAATTCACATTTCAAGTGAATAAACCTAACCATTTTCTAGTCATGAATTCACTAAAATTTACCAAAAATATACAAGTAATTGTCATCCCATTTCAAATCAAATTTCACAAAATCAGACACACATAATAAGTGAGTCAAGTCCACCATAAATAGCAAAGTAAAAGAAAGAGAAAATCAATTAGTCATATTAAGGTCAATCACAGACGATACCAAAAACTTTACCAAGTATAGATCACCGCTAAGATGCCACACACTTTTAATGCTAATAAAATAAAGAGAAAAATTTAAATCGTCACTTTCAACACAATATGTATCAATCCCAAAAAAATACTCAAAAAGATGCATTCATGATTGACTGTCACTGTATTACCCAATCAGCTTTGAATCAAAGGTAGGAATTAATCACAAATCATAAATAGAGCTATACATGGTTTAATGCTAACTCATTATGTCAAGCATAAATTCAGAACAAAGACGCATTTAACAATCAGTATCAATTGATTTAACGTCTAGGGTTGATCATAGTTCATAAATTTTGGGGTTTTCATACATAATAATCTAAATATTTTAATAAGTCCAAATAAGAAGAAATCAAATCAAAAACTTTCGTCAAATTTTGTCAATTTTAGATCACAAAATGTGTTAAAAGACTAAAGAAACAAAGAAGTAAAAATTGGTACTTGCCGAAATGGCATTGGGCTGGAACTGGCTCGGCTGTGAATAGGATGGAGCAGTAATTGGTGGCAGGAGAGGAGCTCACTGGTGATGGAAAGAGTAGCGGAAGCGGCTATTTGAGAAAGAGAGACGGTGGTGGCTGCAGCTATTTTGTCGGTGGTGGCACTAGGCGGCTGCTATTAGGGGATGAACGGAGGAGGTGGAGAGCCAATAGAGGTTAGCGAGGCAGCTGGTGGTCGGCAATGGTTTTGTTTTAGAGAAAAGATAGAGAAAAGAGGGATTGTAGAGAGAGAGAGTGGAGAGGCAGCGATTGATTTTTTGAGAAATGGGGAATTAGGGTTTTGTTTTGTTTAAAAGGAAAAAGTGGGTGCTTTGGATCTCAGCCGTTGGATCATTTTGATCAACGACTGAGATAAAACATGATTAAAAAAAGGTTAAAATTAGAATTTAATTTATGGCCAAATTGAGGTCAATTTTGACTGTAATTGACACTAATTGGGTATAAAATTGCCTAAAAATTAAACACCAAAGGAAAATTGAATGGAATTGACTATTATTTTAACAATAATAATAGTGGTAGACAATGCATTTGAAAATTATGAGTGTGCGTATTTGCAAAAAATAATTTAATTAGTTGCTACTATTTCTATTTTATGCATATTTTCTTATTGGTTAAACCAAAAATCAAACCATTAAGGACTAAAAAACGATAAACCAAAAATTGATAAAAAATACCTTATTGATTTGATTATTGATTTTAACATATTTAAAAATCGATAACCGATAAATCAAACCGATAATATATAAAATCAAACCGAACCGACCGATGCGCACCCCTAATTTCAAGAAAAAAATAGTGAAAAATGATTTTAATAGTGACCATTGATCCAATATGATGTACGATTGACATTAAAATTGAGGAGATGGGTCAAATTAGGATTAGAAATTGGGTTTAAAAATGATTGAATTAGAGATTTCGATTACGTTAATACAACGTACTAATATAATGAATTGTCAGTTAATTAGCTTCATTATTATAACTTCAATAGTGTATTATTACCTCGATCATATGATGTTAACGTATAATTCAAAATATTTGGATATATAGATTCAGTTAGCTAGTTTTTAACTACTATGTACATCACTAGACGAGAGATATGTATTTATACATACATACATACATATATATATATATATGATTGACTATCAACTTTGTAATATGTACTATATACATCAAATACACGAGTATATTACCTCGTTATACAATGTATTTTATTAATACTCTGATGAATTATCGTTTAATTTAGCTTACATTATTATATTATAACTTCAACAATATATTATTACCTTAATCAATCAATCGTATGATATCAATGTATTCAATATATATAGTTGATTGACTATAAACTTCACAATATGTACTATATACATCGCATACACATGTATATTACCTTGTAATACAACGTATTTCATATATACTCTGATAAATTATAATTTAATTTAGCTTATATTATTATATTATAACTTCAACAGTATATTATTATCTTTATCAATCGATCGTAGGATACCAATGTATTCAATATATAGTTGAATATATTTAATTTTTTTAAATATAAAAATTATTTATTTAATAGTAAATTAAAATTATCAAATATCGACGGACAGTGTCGTTTTCATAAAGTTAATTTTTATTTATTTTTAACAAAAGCGGCATTGTCCGGCGATTTTGTAAAAAATATGAAAAAATAAAAAATAATTAAAAATGGCGACGGATAACGTCTCTTTTCTATAATTAATATTTTAAAAATAAAAAATTATAGCAACATTGTCCGTCAATTTTAATAAAAATGAAAATTAAATTTAAAAACCGACGGACAATGTCGCTTTTTATCATAAAGTTAATTTTTATTTATTTTTAACAAAAGCGACACTGCCCGTCGCTTTTTGTAAAATACCAAAAAAAATAACAATAATTAAAAATTGCAACGGATAGTGTCACTTTTCTATAATTAATAATTTAAAAATAAAAAATTATAGTGACATTGTCCGTCGATTTTAATAAAAGTAAATAAAATAAAAATTAAATTTCAAAAGTGACGGACAACGTCGCTTTTTAAAAAATTAATTTTTATTTAGTTTTAACAAAAGCGGCGTTGTCCGTCTCTTATTGTAAAAAATAAAGAAAAATTAAAAATAATTACAAATTGCAACGGACAGCATCGCTTTTCTAGAATTAATATTTTAAAAAATAAAAATTATAGCGACATTGTCCGTCGCTTTTAATAAAAATAATTATTATTATTTTTAAATAAATTACGATGCTATCCGTCACATTCATTAATAAAAATTATAAATTATTTTTTAATTAGTTGGCACAATAATTCGCGAAAAAAATGATTGATATTTAGACGTTGTCCATCGATTTTAATAATAAATAAATAAAAATCAAAATTAAAATAAAAAGGCGACGGACAGTGTCGCTTTTTAAAGAGGCATAGTTCGTCGCTTTTTGGCCTTTTTTTAGTAGTGTTAATCAATTTAATGATTAATTTTATATTTTCTCTAGCTTTTCATCATCTAAGAATTAATTCCGGAGAGTAGATAAATTCAAAGACATGAAACAATCATTAGTAAAACTTACATTTTAATAAGAAAAGTTATATTCATATTAGTTAGCACAGGTATTTGTCAATTATTCTCCTTTTGTTTCAACTTGTTTGTCTGATTTTAAAATAAAAGAAATATTCATTTTGCTTTAAATTCTTTTATCATTGATAATAAGTAAAATAATGGTATAACGTTAATCCGTTATATATTAGCTAAAAGACATGTGTCTATTAACAAAATTTTATTTATAATATTAAAAGAAAGAAAAATAAATAAAAAAGAACAAAACAAAAAAAGAAATAATGAACAAACTATATATTAGTATGGAGAACCTCCACACAAGGCAGCTAAACAAAAATTTAGAAAAGCAGAAGATATACAATTTTCATACACAAAGTAAAAATAATTAGGAAAACAATTGTTAGTAATAGGTATGATAATCGAGATTCCACAATTAGATTATGGCAAAAAGACAGCGAAATTTGAAATTCTTGGTCAGCAGATGCTCGCTAATGTATACCGCATCTATCCGGTGAAATAGTGACGTCTTCATATAGGGCCTCACCAATTTTAGTGATGATGCTCAAAGCGTGACTTTCTTCTACTTTTTAATAATGAAAATAGAAGAACAGAAACTGAGGCATTTAAAATATATTATTAAGGCATATGAAAATTATTAAGTAATAATGAAGACTTTATTCTTCTAGTAAGATCCCTCAAAACAAGAAAATATAAAACAAAAATAGAATCTTTCCACATCTCATTTTTCTTGTTGGCGGAAGGTGAAAGGGGAACCAATTGTGCTAATTCGGGTGAACCAAGTATTACATGGAAGGCATTAGAAGTAAAAAGCCTGATACTACAGGAAAACTTGCAATATGAAATTATAGGTAAGTTCTCGTATGGTAAACCTAATATCACTAAATTAAGAAAAGTAATTCCTACACAATGTAGAATTAAGGGAGATTGTACAATAGGGGTTCTTGACACTAGACATATATTGATTAGATTGAATCAAATGGAGGACTATGTTCAGTTGTTGTCATCTACTGCATGTTACATCAAGGCTTTGGATATGGTGTGGTAGATGAGAACCCTCAAATGAGATCCATGGTTTGAACCTGATATAGAAACTACTGTGGGAGTTCCATGGATTTCCTTACCAGATTTACCACCCAATTTATTTGCGAAGGAGGCTATTTTAGCAATAGCATTAGTAGTAGGTAAGCCTTTAATGGTAGATATAGCCACAAAGAATCATACAGGACCAAGTTGTGCTAGAGTGAAGGTGGTGATAGATTTGATAGCCAAAATACCTCAAAGGCTCAAAATAAATGAAGAAGATGATATAAATGGAACCATAAAGTCGAAGTGGGTTCAAATTCAATATGATTATAAACCAAAGTACTGTCAGGAGTGTTGTCTACAAGGACACGATGAAGCATCATGCTGGAATATTCATCCAGAATTGTTGGAACAAATTAATAAGCAAAAAGATGAGAATGTTATTAGTAAAGAGGGAGGAAACAAGGAATAGCAAGTAAAGAATATTGTAGTGAAAAACAATATAATAAACATCTATGGATGAAAAGGAGAAGCAAATACAAAAAGGACAAGTATGGTCATATAGTAGGAGAGGTAACAGAAATGAATGACAAACTGGAGACTACCAATACCTTTGGAGTTTTATAATAGGAAATGACTGAGTAACAGCAAAGTACTACAATCAGCCAAGCAGAAGAAAGAACAAAAGACTGGGTTAAAAAAAGCATTGGAAAGTCAGATGCCAAGATATCAGAAGAAGAAACAGACATAAGGGAGAACCCAAAGAACAATGAAAGGAAGTTAAAGAATCAAGTGACAAAGGAAATAGAAGCAGACAGTACTGAGCAACAGAAAGATCAGATGCTTTCTTCAAACAAAAAGGATGGAGAATCTAATTCAAATGAGATGGTAGTATTTAAAGAAGACAAGAATGGAGAGCAAGAAGAAGTTATAGAGGATAATGTTCCATTGGAAATTAAAGATGGAAATATAAGTGATATTGTGAATAAGAAATAGGTAGACTTAGATGCAGAAGATATTATAGATAATACAAAGGAGTAGCAGTGGAAGCCAACTTGTCCCTAAAAAAGGTCAAATTATTGAAGGCAAAGCAAAGTAAACAAAGTAAAATAAACAAGAGTACAGTGCAAGGTACAGGTGTCAACTCAATACATACAAAGAGTCAACTTTCCAAAATTAGTTCCAAATGAATGCACTAATTTGGAATATTAGGTTTGTAAATACTCAGAAGGCATTTACAAGATTAATTAACATGCACAAGAAGTATCAATTTGCTTTCATAGGATTAATGGAGCCTTTTTAGGAGAGGCAGAATATTGAGAAATATAGAAAAAGATTGGGGATGCAGTATGAAGTTGTAAATACATCAGGAGAGATTTAGGCATTTATGGATACAACCATGGAGCACACAGTTGTATCTGATAAGGAGAAACAGTTAACCCTTAGACTAGAGAATCAGATTTCTGGAGTAGTAGTAATAGTTACTTTAATTTATGCTAAATGAAATCAAGTTGAAAGATTCCATTTGTAGGAGTATCTGAGGACCTGGCTCTTTCTATGCAATACCCTTGGTTGGTGGGTGGGGATTTCAATGTAATCAAAAATAGTGAAGAAATGTTAGGAAGGTTACCAGTAATAGTAGATGAAACAAATAATTTTAATCATTGTATTAGTGTGTGCAATTCGGAGGAGGTACCCTTTAAGGGTAGCAAATTTTCATGGTGGAATCGGAGAATTAATCCATAATATACTTTTAAAAGGTTGGATAAAGTGATGTCAAGTGACAAGATGCAAGAACTCTTTCCAATCTTAGAGGTGGAAAATTTAGTGAGAAGTGGTTCTGATCATGCACCTATACTGGTACATTGTAACACACAGAAGGAACATTTGATCAAACCATTCATATTTCTAAACTTCTGCCTGAGGAAAGAATCGTGTATGGAAGTAATCAGACAAAATTGGAAGGTTGAAATGGTGAGAAATCCTTTTATTATATTCCATCAAAAGTTGAAGAAGGAAAAAGCTGCATTAACTCAGTGGAGTAAGCAAACATTTGAAAATATTTTCCAAGAGATTGCAACTCTTGAGGAGGTAGTTAAAGTGAGGGAAAAGTAGCTTGAGGAGGATCCTTCTGGAATGAATAGATCAAATTTGTTCAAGGCTCAAGCAGAATTAGCTTTGCAATTGAGGAGGTCTTCAGGTCAGATCTTCAATTTATGTGGCTGAGGTTTTTGTTCTTGTCCAACTACACGTAGGTTTGAGCTCCATACAATCTCTCTCCCTTCCATAGCTATGGACAAGCAACAAAATTAGTTTCAGTAGTGAGCTCAATCAGTCAACTGAAGTACTTTAGGAAAGGTGTTTTACCTGGACTAAGTACCAAAGCTCAACTGACCAAACCACTTTGTTTAAAACTAAAAAGAAGAGAAAGGACCCTGACACTAGAGAACACAGCTATAAACAAATATCAACTATCAAGACAAGAGGTTGAAGAAAGGGATGGTTCAAGGGACAAAAATGGAAAGAGTCTCTTACTCTTGTAAAATGGAAGACAAGCTACTAATCTCCATCCATGGCATGGTGTTTATCACCCACAAAAGAAGAAACACGAACTGATGATTTTCAAGGGTAGCCATGGAAGAGTAGGTAGAGCAATAGTAAAGAAAGAGCTGAAGTTATATCTTTTTGGAAACCCTACTGATATATGTTCAATTTTTTTACTTTTGGATCGGTCCTTTATGGATCGGTCCTTTTATTTTGTTGGGATGGGTTGGCCCATTCTGTATGGACAACATTTTGATTATTATGAATAAAACCCCAAATTAAACCCAAAAAATGGGAGAGGCATATTGTAAGAAACTTTAAAAATAAAAAGAAAAAAATATATATGGTTTAGTACATGCGAAGCCAATGTGAATAGTTATTTTAAATATATTCAAAAATTAATTGATGACAATCAATTAGTAAGAAATTAAAATTTTATAGTGATGAACTTATCTTTTCAATGACATTACTATTTGTTTTAAGTACTTATTTGTCTTCACTTCTGTTAGAAAAGAAAGAAACACACCATATATTTATTATGAATAAATATCTTATTTATATTTAGGTGAATCATGTGTACTTAACATTGTTCAAGCTATCATTGCAGGCTTTGTTGTCTTCCCAAAATTGCCAAAACAAATAATCATTAAAACAGATGTTACAATTCAGAAACTCAAACATGATGACACTTATCGTGGCTAAGCTTTGATAAGTAACCGATCACCTAAACTAATATGTAAAAGAAAATCACATCACAAATCCAAAGGGAAGACTTCAAGAACAAAGTTCAACCATTCATGCACAATAATAGTGTAAGTTTAAAAATAATAGAAACCATAAACCATCGCAAAATTTGGTGTCACGGTGTAAAAACAATCTACATACAATTCGAAGTCTGAAAGTACAACTGATAATCCAAAAAGAAACCACACTCTTTCTCTAAATGCAAAATAAGACATAACTTAGATCGGATGAGGTTGGGGATCCACTCTGAAAACATAGAGTGACCACTACCTCAAATGTATCAAATCACAACCCAAACTCATCTACCACGCGACACACTCATTCCTGGATCTGCACCAAAAAGGAACAATAGGGATAAGCATGGTCCACTTGTACTCAGTAGGTATCATGGGCCAGCTGAGCAAAGTAGAAAATAAGGTATATAAATACACAACATGAGTACATCACTTGCAAGAAGAAAATATCCCAAACGGTAGCTCACACTGTCTTTAATAATAGTTCTATATATTAGGAAAAAGGTACGTAAGAGAGACAAAGAAGGCATACATCAAATAAAATAAAGAAATACAACACTGAATATGCATAAATGAATAAAATGCAATGAAGTAGATAATGATAATGATGTGATATGATCGAGATGATCGCATAAACTCAATATAATCTATCGAGAATCAATGATTCTAGGTAGGACCCATGGGGGGTTTGAAACCCATATACTATCTCAATATTCAATCCTTGTCTCAATATCCATACCTTCTCCCTGATTCATGGGCTAGGACAAATGCTTTTGTAAAAGTGTCTCATTTTTATCAAAAATCAGTGTTCCCACCATGGTACCAATGTATCATGAATGTATGCATGATATGAGGATGAAATTATCACAACCAAACTATTATGAAGATCTCAAATCCATTCAATATACACGTACGTGAATTAAAAATTCACTCGGTATGTCAACCATCATGATTCAATATAGTCATGTACCTTTAGAGTGAAATATGTAAGTAAGACATATTTAATATCACAATAACTGCAACTTAGACATTTATATATTGAAATAAGCAATAAAATACATATACAAAGCCAACAATGCCAGATAAGACCTCCACACGGGCCACACGTAACAATTATCATCTCAGATTATCGATAATAATAACATAAGACCCCGCACAGATACACAATAGTAATAACATTATAACCATGATTATTAACCATACCTATAGCATATTTTTATATAAATATTGACTACCCAGCTCAGTTTAAAGAAAGTTAAGTCATAACCTACCTCGTGACGCTGAAATCTAAGTCAAAACCCTTCACACGGTGCTTTTCCCTTCTTAAAAAGCCTTGAAATCAACTAAAATATATAAATATAGAATCTATGCATTATAAAAAGCCAACGATACTCATATTATTTTATTTATGAGTCAAGGTCAGAAAAACCTCAAAAGAGGTTTTCAAAGCGAAAGTGTAAAATCAAAATTTTTATTATGGTCAGAATTTCAAAATAGATAGATAGATTTTGAGGTTACAAGAAAACTCAAGACCTTTAATCAATGTGTTACAATAAAACCAAGATACTCATATTTCTTATGAAACACCCTAGGTTTGGGACCTTTAGAAAATTTCCTGGATTTTTTATTTCTAGACAAGATACAACTAGGGAAAATAGATTGTATGCTGGGGTATGGTTTGTAAGGTTTTATTGTACACTAACCAGTAATGGTTGGTAGGTTGTATTGATTTTTGGAATGGGTATGACTTGGGTTGGTACGAGTCGTATGGTGGTTGATGGATTGTATGGTTGGATTTTTCTTTACTTAATCTAAGATTTAGTACAGTAACTTAAATTTGAGTACGAGTGGCTCACCATGGGTTATGATATAGGGTACGAGTCATATTGTCCCACTCGTATATTGGACAGTGTCAACTTTTTTTTATTCTGTTATGGGTACGGGTTAAGGGTACTAGTCGTATCCTTGGATATGGTTTGGTTTGCATGGTCGTATGTTGACTAGTGTGGAGGTCTAAGAGAGATCTAGGGTATAAGCAGAAAGTACCACTCGTATTGGAGGGTACGACTAGTATAGTGGAGTCATACCCACCTGTAGGGATTTTATGCAGTTAAGTTGGGGGTAATCTGGACATTTCCCCACTTAACCTATTATGACCCCATGACCCATATCACTATTGGGAGGTTATTTACCCTATTATTTTAATCTAAAACACTTAGAAACACTCTTTAATTCTTTTTAAGGCTCTTGAGTAAAAAAGGCTAGGGTTTCATCTAGAGGAGCAATTTGGGGATTGTTTAGGTGATTTCACTCCATCATATTCATAATCAAATGTGTGGTACTCCTCCCTTATTGTTAGTTCCAACTAAAGTCATGTTTTATACAATGTTTTTATGGCATGATTATTGTATGGTTTTGGGATTTGAAAATATATGTTTTATAAATCATTTAAATAGTTTTGAATGGTTAAATAGAATAGTTTGGTGTTCATAGTTATGGTTCATTAAAATTTCTTGTGGGGTACAAGGGAATCCCCCAAGTAAACATGTCAATGAACAACTTGTGGGGTACATGGGATTCCCCCAAGCAAACTTAATAAGGGAACACTTGCGGGGTACATGGGATTCCCCCAAGTTAACTTGATAATGTGATCTACAGGTACATAGGAATCCCTTTACATAAAAAGTTAGCTAATGACATTGCTTGCAAGCTATAGTCGGTATGACGATACCACTACTCATAGCCTTGGTTAATAATAATGGAATAATGGTCAGGTTGGATGCTAATGGTTTTAATTGTGCAATAATGGCGGGGTATGATAGCTAACTGTGAAGGTGCGATTCCAATGGATGAACACTGAAAACTCATGTTTTTCGATATGAGGGTTGGTCATAGCGACCATATATGACACTATAAGGTACATGGGAAGCCTATAAGTACACTGTACATATGTATCATGGAGAGAGAAGGGTACTTGGGAATCCCCTACTCTTATAGTATATCAAGTTCGTGCAGCTATATGCATTGGGTCCCATTCACAAGGTTACACTGGACCCATATAGAGCGTGGGTGGTTCTAGGACGGTTAAGCTACATATACCCAGGTTAATGGTTATAAATGCATGCTAAACCCAACTTCCTTTCCTGACATAGTTATATATATATGTATGGTTGTGTACATGTGGTTGGTTTACTTGGATTTACTGGATGGCATTATTTTATCCTTATTCGGAGTTTACGCTAGCGTTCACCCGCTAACCCACCTTCAAGCGGTTATATCCCAACGCAATACAGGAATCGACCATTCTACTCCTCCTACTTAGTGATCAAATTTAGGATTAGCTATTAGATTAAAGTGGTGAGCTTCCATATTTTGGAAGGCTCCATTTCATATCATGGATGTCTTTATATACTTTGGTTATTTTATAGATATTGGCTTTATCTATGGTTGGGGGCATATCCCAATCGAATAATGCTTTTCTTTTGGTTAGAGGCTTGTGTGACTACTATGAGTTGGAATGGACAAGATCGGTATTGGTGTCAACCTTAATATTGATATTGTTATTGGGGATGAACTATTGAACTGGATTTATGATTATTCTATCCTCTTATATTATGTTATGGGCAGGAACTTAGTTATTGTTTTGGTTGTTAGCTCATGGCTTGTTTTGGTAATTGTCTATTGTTATGGGTTTAAATAATTGAACTCATTTGGGGCAGTCACGGTCATAGACCTATACCAGAGTCTGGGTTTGTACAAATACATTATCTTGTTATATGTTCAGAATTTATCCAACTTAGGATATGCGTAGGTTGGTTGGGTTGGGTAACGGGGGCGGTCCCTGATCTTTGTTAGACTTGGGATGCGCATTACGACAAGGCCCCAGGTTAGTTCATGTCAAGTTAGTATCAGAGCCTCAAGTTCATGGTCAATTAGGAGTCCACAAGCCATGTCGAGTAGAGTCTCTTTTAAAGGTGTGTAGCGCGCCAACACTCATAAGGGAGAGGCTACAAGGCATTTAGGAATCTTTCACTTTCTTGGTATTCTATTTTCAATCTTAGAGTCTAAGTCCAGGAATTTTCTTTAATCCTAGTTTGTTCGCTTTTCAGATCATGCCTCGACGATCTGAGATTAAAGGTAACTCTTCTGTCCTAACTGGGGACAATATTGAAGGGACTCGCACCACTCAGTGGATCCATACTCAGTCTAGGTATCTAGTCCTTGGTATTTCTAGATTTTCGCCGGTCGCTACTAGTCCTCCTCAGGGTGAGGTGACTAATATGGAATTTTGCCAATTGATTCATATTATTGCTCAGTTGGTTGTTGCTCAGGCTAAGCGAGATGCATCTGGTGTTTCATCTATTAAGTACACCAGGGTTGTCCAGTTTATGGAGATAAATCCTCCTACTTTTACTGCTACGAAGGTTGAAGAGGATCCTCAGGGTTTCTTGGATGAAATAGATAAAAATTTTAGGGTGATGCAGGCCACGAATGTGGAAGGGGTGAATTCTTCTCTTTATCAGCTTAAGGATGTGGCATACCAATGGTATGAGAATTGGGGTAAGATAGAGGTGATATTGAGGAGTCGTCTTTATGGGAGACTTTCTCTAATACTTTTCTGGACTACTTTTTTCCTCAGGAGTTAAGAGAAGCGAAGGCGTAAGAATTTGTCAATCTGAGATAAGGGAAAATGTTTGTCAAGGAATATGCCTTGAAATTTCATCATCTGTCAAGGTATGCTCTAGAATTAGTGAATGATATAAGGGCAAAGATGAGAATGTTTGGTTTTGGACTATCTCAAGATTGATCCTTAAAAGTAGGACTTCTTTGCTGATCAAGGATATAGATATGTCAAGGTTGGTGGTTCATATGAAACAGGTGGAGAAAGAAAAGAGGAAGAAGACTGAATTTGGGGAAAGGCAAGGTAAGAAGTTCAGGTCTTATAAATAAGGTGGTAGGCAACATCAAGGTGGTTGGGATGGTGGTAAGTGGCTCAAGACGAAGTGGGGGAGTTATGGCTCCGTCTCTACAGTTAGTGATCCTTACTCGAAGCCTATGGGTGATAGGCGTCAGCAGGGTGGTGATAATTTCCGAGCATAGGATGCCCAATTTTAGGAAAGTGGGGCTTAATCAGCCTTATCATGCCCTTTTTATTGGTTTTATGGTAGGTTATATAGGGGTTTCTGTGATGAGGGAAAGGATAGATATTTCAAATATGGTCAGCCAGGCCATATGCTTAGAAACTGTTTGGTTGGTAAGGGTGATTTAGGAGAAAGTAAGGCTCTTATTTATTTATCTTCTAATCCTGCACCAAAGGGTGATGCTTCTGCATCAGTCTCTGCTTCTCGTACCAGCACATATCGGAATAGGTTATATGCTTCTACTCAACAGGAATCTGAGGCATCGGTTGATGTCGCTTTTGGCATGTTATAACTCTTTTCTCATGACGTATATTATTTACTTAATTTGGGGTCCACTCTCTCTTATGTAACCCCATATGTGGCTGTGTATTTTTGTTTTTATCCTAAGTTTATTTTAGATCCTTTTTATGTTTGTACCTCGGTAGGTGACTCTATGATTGCTAAAAGAGTCTATAAGAGATGTGTGGTATCTATTAGTAGTAGGTAGACTTTGGTTGATTTGTTTAAACTTGATATGGTAGATTTTGATGTTATTCTAGGGATGGTTTTGTTACACTCTTGTTATGTATCCTTAGATTGTCGGACCCATAAGGCCGTCTTTAGGTTCCCTGGTGAACCAGTTTTTGAGTGGGAGGGTCGTTCCCTAGCTCCTAGGGGAAGGTTTATTTCTTATCTTTGAGCTCAGAGGTTAATCTCTAAAGGATGTCTCTATCATCTCGTCCGAGTTAAAGATTCTAACTCAAAAGGTCCTTCTTTTCATTTGGTTTCAGTGAGAAATGAGTTTCCTGAGGTCTTTTTGGATGATCTTCCTGGTGTTTCTCTGGATAGGGAGATTGAGTTTGGTATTGATTTGGGTTTGTACACTCATCCAATATCTATTCCTCCTTGTAAAATGGATCTGACTGAGTTGCGGGAACTCAAAGAGCAACTTAAAGATCTTTTGGATAAGGGTTTTATCCGTCCCAGTTTATCCCTGTGGGGTGCACTAGTTTTATTCGTGCGTAAAAAGCCCTTCAAATGTGCATTGACTATCGGCAATTGAATAAGGTAATGGTCAAGAACAAGTATCCTCTTCCAAGGATAGATGACTTGTTTGATTAGTTATAGGGTGCCAAATTCTTTTCTAAGAAAGATCTTCAATACAGGTATCATCAGCTTAAGATTAGGGAGGAGGATATCCCTAAGATAGTTTTTTGTACTTGGTGCAAGCACTTTGAGTTCTTGGTTATGTCATTTGATTTGT
Organism: Capsicum pubescens; assembly: GCA_030864215.1. NCBI lineage: Eukaryota > Viridiplantae > Streptophyta > Magnoliopsida > Solanales > Solanaceae > Capsicum > Capsicum pubescens. Next base: position 192,117,627 of record CM061543.1, on the reverse strand, counting down.
CTAATGCCCCAAAAGGATTTATGGATCTGATGAACAGGGTTTTCAAGTAGTTTCTGGATCTTTTTATCATTATGTTCATTGATGAGATCTTAGTGTATTCTAAAAGTGAGGTGGATAATGCTAATCACCTTTGTATGGTGTTGCAGACCTTAAAAAAGCAATAGTTGTATGCCAAATTCTCCAAGTATGAGTTTTGGATGAACGTTGCAACTTTTCTTGGTCATTTTATTTCTAGTAGGGGGATCATGGTGGATCCTCAAAAGGTGGTTGTGTTTAAAAGGTGGCCTAGACCCACAACTCTAACTGATATTCGGAACTTCTTGGGCTTGGTTGGGTATTATAGGCGGTTCGCACAAAGTTTATCGATGATAGCTGCCCCATTGACTAAGTTGACTCAAAAAAAGGTAAAGTTTTCTTGGTCGGATGCTTGTGAGGGGAGTTTTGAGAAGCTAAAGGATAAGCTGACTTTGGGTTCGGTTTTGACATTGACTGAAAGTAATGAAGGGTTTGTAGTTTATTGTAATGCATTTTGGGTGGGACTTAGTTGTGTTTTGATGCAACATAGAAAGGTGATTGCCTATGCATCCAAGCAGTTGAAGATGCATGAGAGGAATTATCCTACTCATGATTTGGAGCTTTTAGTGGTGGTTTTTGCTTAAAAAATCTAGCGGCATTATTTGTATGGAGTGCACGTGGACATCTTTTCTGATCACAATAGTCTATAGTATGTGTTCACTCAGAAGGAGCTAAATCTCAGGCAGAGAAGATGGTTGGAGCTTCTCAAGGATTATGATATGAGTCTTCACTACTACCCATGCAAAGTAACGTAGTTGTTGATGCTCTTAGCAGGTTATCCATGGGGATTTAGGCTCATATTGAAAAGGAGAAGCAGGAATTAGTGAAGGATATTCACCGTTTGGATAATCTTGGAGTTCTTCTCTTAGACTCTAATGATGGTGGTGTGATGGTACGGGAAGTGGTTCGGTTGTCTCTTAGTGCAGAAATCAAGGAAAAGCAAATGCTAGATCCTATCTTGATGAAAATCAAGAGTGATGTTGGTGGACAAAAGGTGATGGTATTTGAGATTAATGGTGATGGTACCTTGAGGTACCAAGTGCAGTTATGTGTTCCTAATATTGATGGTTTGCGATAAAGGGTTTTGGATGAGGCACATGAATCATGCTATGTTGTTCATCTCGGTTCGACAAAAATGTATTATGATCTCAAGGAGACATATTGGTGGAATGGTATAAAAAGGGATGTGGTTGATTTTGTGACCAAATGTATGGTGTGCCAATAAGTCGAAGTTGAGCACATGAGGCCTGGAGGCTTATATCAGGAAATTTAATTGCCTGAATGACAATAGGAAGTAATCAATATGAATTTCATTACCGATCTTCCTTGCCGGTGCGGACTAACTATTCGACTGAGGACTATGTGAGGTTGTATATTCTGGAGGTTGTAAAGTTTCATGGGGTACCTATTTCAATTATATCTGATCATGGAATGTTATTTTTATCTCACTTCTGTCGGTCTTTCCAAAAGGAGTTGGGTACTAAGGTTAGTTTGAGTACTATTTTTCATCTGCAGATGGATGGACAAGTAGAGAGAACTATTTAGACATTGAAGGACATACTTCATGCATGTGTGATTAATTATGGTGGAAATTGAGTTGAGCATCTACCTTAGGTAGAGTTTGCTTACAATAATAGCAATAATTCTACCATTGGAATGGCCCATTTTGAAGCATTGTATGGTAGGAGGTGTAGATCTTCTATTGGGTGGTTTGAACTTGGTGAGGTAGATATGTTCGATCCAAATTTTATTTATCAGGCTATGGAAAAGGTAAAGGTGATTTGGGATAGGCTTACAGCTTCCCAAAGTCGCTAAAAATCCTATGTGGATGGAAGGCGTAGAGACTTGGAGTTTGAGGTTGGGGATAAGGTGTTCCTAAAGATATCTCCCTTGAAGGAAGTGATGCGGTTTGGTTAAAAGAGGAAGTTCAGTCCCCGGTGTGTTGGTCCTTATGTGGTGTTGCGAAGATTTGGTAATGTGGCATATGAATTGGAGTTGTCTTCTAGTTTAAGCTCCATTCATCCGGCATTTCATGTCTCTATGTTGAGAAAATATCTTGGTGATTCTTCTTCAGTGGTTCCTCTGGAAGGATTGGATATGTTAGATTCTCTATCTTATGAAGAGGTCCTGGTTGAGATATTTGATCGGTAGTTTAGTCGGTCATGGACCAAGGATATGGCCTCGATAAAGTTTCTATGGTTGAACCACAAGGTGGAAGAGGTACATGGGAAGCAGAAGCGGACATGAAGTCCAAATATTCATATTTGTTTTCTGCTTCGGATATTCATACGAAAGGTATGTGTTCTTGGTCACATCTTTATTTTCTAACTTAGTTAAGGGTTAGAATAAATCCTTGCATCTTTATTTTCTAACTTGGATAAAGGTTGGATTGATATTTGATAATGCAAATAACTCTTCTTGATTCCCTTGCATTTTTGTTAAAGTTAAAATTAGAGGAATCCAAGGGGTGTAAATCATGCTTTTACCTACCTTATTCATCATTCGGGGATGAATGATCCTAGTAGGGGAGACTGAAACACCCTGGGTTTGGGACCCTTAGAAAATTTCTTGGATTTTTGGTTCCTGGACAAAATACGACTAGGGGGTACAGGTCCTATGCTAGGGTACGATTGGTAAGGTTTGGTCGTACAATTACCATTAATAGTTGGTGGGTTGGATTGGTTTTTGAAATGGGTACGACTTGGGTTGGTACGAGTCATATGGTGGTTGGCGGGCGTATGGTTGGGTTTTCCTTCACTTAATCTAAGACTTAGTAAAGTAACTTGGATCTGAGTACGAGTGGTTCACCATGGGTCATGAAATAGGGTACGAGTCGTATTGTCCGACTTGTATGTTGGATAGTATCAACTCCTCTTGGTTATATTATGGTACGGGTTAAGGGTGCTAGTCGTATCCTTGGATACGGTTTTTTTTGCATAGTCGTATGTTGACTAGTGTAGAGGTCTAAGGGAGGTCTAGGGTATGAGCGGCGGGTACCACTCGTGTTGGAGGGTACGACTAGTATGGTGAAGTCGTACCCACCTGTGGGGATTTTATGCAGTTAAGTTAGGGGGTAACCAAGACATTTTCCCTCTTAACCTATTATGACCACATGACTTATATCACTATTAGGGGAGGTTTTACCCTATTATTCTAATCTAAAACACTTAGAAACACTCTCTAATTCTCTCTAAGGCTCTTGGGTAAAGGAAGGCTAGGGTTTCATCTAGCCGAGCAATTTGGGGCTTGTTTGGGTAATTTCTCTCTATTATCTTTATAATCTAAGGCATGTTACTCCTTCCTCATTGTTAGTTCCAACTAAAGGCATGTTTTACACTATGTTTTCATAGCATGAGTATTGTATGGTTTTGGGGTTTTAAAATCTATGTTGGGGTTTTGGTATTAAATGCTTGGTTATGGTTTTCCCATGTTTTAATTATGCAATTGCATGCTTTAATGGTGGTTTGGAAAATTGGTTGCATGGGAATGGTTAATTGGTAATCGGATTTGGTTTTGGAAACACTATGCCCCCAACATGTTTGATGAAATGCCTAGATAATGCTTTTACTATATTATTGGACTTTTAATGGAACTATTGCATGATATGGTTTGATAATGGAACCCTAAATGGTATAAATGGTTTAAATAATTTGGAATGGTTAAATGGAATGGTTTGGTGGTCATGGTTATGGTTAATTAAACTTTCTTGTGGGGTATAAGGGAATCCTCTAAGTAAACATGTCAATGAACAACTTGCGGGGTACATGTGATTCCCCCAAGCAAACGTAATAAGGGAACACTTGTAGGGTACACGATATTCCCCCAAGTTAACTTGATAATGTGATCTATGGGTACATGGGAATCCCTTTACATAAAAAGTTGGCTAAGGACATTTATTGCAAGCTATAGTCGGTATGACGATACCACTACTTATAGCTTTGGTTAATAATAATGGAATAATGGTTAGGTTGGATGGTAATGGTTTTAATTGCCCAATAATGGCGGAGTGTTATAGCTAACAGTGAAGGTACGAGTCCAATGGATAGACACTAGAAACTCATAATTACCGACATGAGGGTTGGTCATACCGATCATATATAATACTATGAGGTACATGGGAATCCTTTAATTACACTATACATATGTATCATGGAGAGCGAAGGTTACTTGGGAATCCTTTACTCTTATGGTATCTTTGGTTTGTATGGCTACACGCATCGAGTCCCATTCAAGGGATTACACTGGACCCATATAGCCCGTGGGTGGTTCTAGGACATTTAAGCTACACATACCTAGATTAATGGTTTTAAATGCATGCTAAACCCAGCCCCCTTTCCTGGCATGTTTATATATATATATGTGTGTGTGTGTGTGTGTGTATGTGTGTGTTGTTGTATTCATATGATTGGTTTAGTTTTATTGGATGACATTACTTTATCCTTATTCTGAGTTTATTCTAGCGTTCACCCACTAACGCGTCTTTGGACAACTGTTTCCCCACGCGATGCAAGAATCGACCATTCTACTCTTCTTGCTAAGTGATCGAATTCGGGATCAGCTATTGGATTGAAATGGTGAGCTTTCATATTCCAGAAGGCTCCATTTCATATCATGGATGTCGTTATATACTTTGGTTATTTTTTGGATAATTGTTTTGGCTATGGTTGGGGGTATGTCCCAATCGGATATTATTTTTCTTTTGGTTAGAGGCTTGTGTGACTACTATGGTTGGAATGGGCGAGATCGGTAATGGTGTCAGCTTAGTGTTAGGGCTGATACAGTTGAAATGGATTTATGATTGTGCCATCCTCTTATAGTATGTTACGAGTAGGACCTTGGTTATTGTTTTGGTTGTTGGCTCATGGTTTTGTTTAGTAATTGGTTATTGGTATGGGTTTTAACAGTTGGACTCGTTTGGGTCGGTCACGGTCATAGACCTCTCCCAGAGTCTGCATTTTTGAAAATATGCTATCTTATTATATGTTCAAAATTTATCCGACTCATGATATGCGTAGGTTGGTTGGGTTGGGTAACGGGGGCGGTCTCCGATCCTGGTTGAACTTGAGATGCCCATTACGACAAGGCCCCGGGTCGGGTCGAGTCAGCTTATTTATGAATTGGTGTCAAATTGAAATTCCAAAAAAGGTTTTTAAAATGAATCGGTAAAATCGGAATCTCTGCCTCTGAAGTCCAACCATTCATACACAGTAATAGCGAAAGTTTGAAAATAATAAAAACCATAAACCACCCCAAATTTTGTATCACAGTGTAATAATAATCTACATAAAAAATGAAGTCTGAAAATGCAACTGATAATCCAAAAGGAAACCACAACTCTATACTGAATGCAAAACAAGACATAAACTAGATAGGATAAGGTTGGGGGCCGACTCTGAAAACATAGAGCAGCCACTATCTCAAATGTATCAAATCACCACCCGAACTCAGTTGTCACGCTGCGTACTCATACTTAGATCTGTACCAAAAAGCATAGTAGGGATGTGTACAGTTCACTTGCTCTCATTAGGTATCATAGGCCGACTGAACAAATTAGAAAATAAGGTATATAAATACACACTATGAGCACGTCACCTGTAAGGAAAAAATTCCCAAATGATAGCTTACACCATCTCCACTAACATTTCTAAATATAGCACATACGCAGAATATATATATACGTAAAAGAGACAGAGAAGGGAAGCATCAGACCAAATACAGAAATACAACATTGAAGATTCATAAATGAATGAAATACAATGAGGATGATAATGATGATGATGTGGTATGATCGAGGTCATTATATAACCTCCATTCTCTTACGGAGCATCAGTTCTTTCAGGTAGGAACCATGAGGGATTCACAAATCATATATTATTTCCATACTCAATCCTAAGCTCAAATCCATATTTCCTCTCTGACTCGTGGGCTACGATAGAGGCTTTTGTAAAAGTATCTTATATTTGTCAAAAATCAGTGTTTCCACAGTGATACCAATGTCTCATGAATGTATGCATGATATGAGGATGTAATGCTCACAACCAAACCAGTATGAAGAACTAAAATCCATTCAATTTACACGTGTATGAGCTAAAAATCCACTCGATATGTCAACCCTCCTTGATTCAATATGAGCCATGTACCCTTAAAGTGAAATATGCAAATAAGATATCAATAATATCACAATAACCCTAACTTAGGCATTTCTATCATGAAGAAAGCAATAAAATTCTTATACAAGGGCAACAATATCAAATAAGGCCCCCACACTGGCCACACATAGAAATTATCATCTAAGATCATCAATAAAAACAACATAAGCCCCCAAACAGACACACAATAGTAATAACATTATTCCCATGTTATTACCCATACCCATAGTATGCTTTTATATAAATATTGACTACCCAACCTAGTTTGAAGAAAGTTAAGCCATAATCTACCTCGTAACATTGAAATCTAATCCCAAAACCCTTCACATGACATTTTTCCCCTCTAGAACGATCCCAGAATCGACTAAAACATACAAATATAAACTCTACATATTAAAAGAAAGTCAACAATACCCATATTACTTATTTACGAGTTGGAGTCAAAATGGACCTGCGAAACAGGTTTTAAAAATGAAAGGGTAAAACCAAATTTTTTGTTCATAAACACATTACCCAAGATTAAAAGAAGTCACAGACGAAAATCCAAGTGAAAATGGATTAAAAATGAGGTTTAATTTGCAGAAAAAATATTTTAGGCCTTTCGGACCAAAATTCCCAAATTTTACTTTTGAAATCACTAATTAACGGGTTTTAAATGACAAGAATCGAAGTAAAATAATTGAAATAGTGATTTGGAGCGACCCATTGATCGTTTAAGCGGCCATAGGATCACTTAAGAGAATGGGTCGCTTAAGCGACCATAGGATCACTTAAAAGACTGCATCAACAGATGTTGCACCAACAAACTTGGAGTTTCTTTCATGTTTCTGATGGGACCCTCTGGATTCATTCGGAATCCCAAGAATGCAAAAAATATCTGAAACTATACTAAATTCGACATTTTGGACTCAATAGCGACATTAAATTTTTTTAAAGAGGTGATTTTCACAAAATTGGCCCTCAAGACCCAATTTTACAATTTTTCAAATCGAGAATCAAAATGAGATATGAAAATCATAAAATCAAATCAACCATGCTACCCACCCAACATCGATATTTTAGATCTGTTGGCGCAAACCGTTTTGCCATCCAACGTACAAAACCATAAATGTTGACCGAACAACTATAAGCTCTTTATTAATCTCTGCAAACCACAAACTCACACAAAATATTTTGAATTGCTTGAAAACCGTGCCAACTATTTTTACACTCCAGAAATATCACATAGCAACCATGGAAAGAGGTAAAATAATAAAAAAAACATAAAAATAAAAAGTTCACAGAATCAAGTCCTTACTACAGAAAACACTAAGTAAATAGGAACATAATTATTGAAACTACGTACATAAATACAATCAAATAAAAATAAATTAAGGTAGGATACACATTATTTAAAATAATATACTCTATAAGATACAATCAAATAAAAATAGCTTACAATGGAAAAGTCACATAGTATAATAAAAGAAATACTCATGCGGGGGGAGGGAAATAATATAACTTTATGTTATCATCGTATATATAAATATTGAAATCTTCGAAATCATAAAAATATTTCACGTATAAAGAAACAAAGGCTCTTTTGAAGAGAAATTTCACCTACCTTTATTTGAGAAAAAGAAATTGAACCCATAACATGATTTTTTGGCTACTGAGAGGGACTGATAAGGTTAAGAAACCTATATATTTATACACATTAATTATCAATTTAATTTCGAAAAAAGAAAAAAATTTAGTCTCCTCAAATTTTCTCATGGGAGGTTAAAACAATGAAGCTAAGAGACAAAAATAATAACTTTATTTATACAGAATTTAGTGTTATTTAAAAATGGTAATAAAAGATTCATAACTGAAAATAAGAAAGAAAAATCGCAACTTACATAAATCTCAAATTTTTAATGGATTTTAACTTTTTTTTTATAATTTTATTTAATTACATGATATCCCAAATTTTAAAATTTATGATATATATTTTTATCCATGATACATATGCATTGTGATACATTTGTAATTTAGTGGTTAGTTAAATAAGGAAGTAACTAATTTTCAATTATTACAGGGAGTAAAATAAGGCACAAATCGTGAAATGAATACATCTGGTTCCAGATGTATCACAATGATACATTTGGTAAACTTACTCAGTAACCATTAAAATTCAATCTCACACCAAAATAAATAATTTACATATGTTAAGCATATGTTAAATGTACCAAACATTTATAAATAAATCAAAAATATGAATCACTATCACAAAGTATATGTCATATGTATCACAAATATTCCAACAGAAAATGTATCATATTAGTAATGTATATATTTTCATAACAGATTAACAACACTAATACATATTTTTTATACTATTATATCAGTGTCACACATGTCGTTTCTCATGAGATAAAACATATCAATGGCACACGTATAAACTGTATCATGAAAATAAATAAACTACCATATGTATCAATTAAAAAATAGTCAAACTGAATGAGGATGGTGAAACCATTAAATGACCAAAAAAACACATGCATTATCCTTAAAATTATAAAAAGAGTACAAAAGTTTTTGATATGTATCTATATATGTATTAAATACATTTATTTGATACATATGTATATGTGTTGATACTTATGATTGATACATATAATCCACCACCACCACCTCCTCCATCGTTCGTCTGCATCATCACCGCCACCTTGGCTATCCCACTCCCTCCACCGTTCGTCCTCACCACCACCGTCACTTTGATTGTTCTCGTCAGAAATCTAACAATTGATTGTTCAAGTTACTTATGATTGATACATGTAATCCACCACTCCCTCCATCGTTCGTCCACACCATCACCGTCATTTGGCTACCCCACCCCCTCCATCGTTCGTTCTCACCCCCACAGTCACTTTGATCGTTCTCGTCAGAAATCTAACAACTGATTGTTCAATTTCTCCTCTTTTTCTTAATGAGTATTGATTTAAAAATTGAAAAAATTCAAAATTGATAAAAGAGAAGCTGATAAAAAGATCAAAAAAAAGAATAAAATTGATGAAAAAATTACAGTAATGGAGATGAAAGTTGTTTCAATTGATGATAATTTGAGAGAGATTTTAGGAGATAAAATCTTTGAAAAAAATAAAATAGATTGCATGCATTAATTGTGGAGTAAAGGTAAGATTGGAGTTTTATTCATATGTATCAAGAGTAAAATATTAAATTCAAAATTTTAAGCAATTTTTGAAAAAATAAGTGATTTTGGATAATAAGGTCTCTTAGGTTTGTCGTTTTATGTAATTTATCCAAAGAAAAATGTAAAACTTGAAAGATGATCATAAGGCTTTTAATTCTAGACCCATGTTATCACCATCTATTCATTGGCCCACGATTTCTCCATTCAATGTGGGCTTGGCTGCTATTTTTATCAGGCTTTTATCTTATTATTTGTTAAATGAGAAAAAGAGAAATGGTTGAAAAAATTAATGAAAAAAAAAACAAAAAAAGAAGTATGTCAAATCAGATTTTTTATATATAAAATTAATAATTATAAAAAATATATATATACATATATATATATATAATTTAATTATTAATTTTATATTTTTTCTTAACTTTTCATCACCTAAGAATTAATTTCGAAGAGTAGATACATTCAAAGACAAGAAACAATCCTTAGTAAAACTTATGTTTTAGTAAGAAAAGTTATATTCATATTAGTTTGCATAAGTATTTGTCAATTATTCTCCTTTTGTTTCAACTTGTTTGTCTGATTTTAAAATGAAAGAAATTTACAGTTTACTTTCAATTTTGTATTATTGATAATAAGTAAAATAAAGTATAAAAACTTAAATACCAACCCTTTTGAAAGTAATTAAACTCTCTTCCACTTTTTTAATTACTTTACTCTCTCCCTATTAATATACATAACATAACCGACATATACATAGCATTCTGTGTATATGTTGGAATTTTTGTAATATGTTTAGAGAGTTGGAATTTTTTGTAATATTGAAAACATAAGTTGTGTATTTGTGTAATTTTTAGTAAAATAAAGGTGTAACATTAATCCCTATATATTAGCTAAAAGACATGTGTTTGTTAAGAAAATTTCATTTTATAGTATTAAAAGAAAGAGAAATAAATAAAAAAGAACAAAACAACAAAAAAAATTATGAACAAACTATATGTTAGCAAGGAGAACCTCCAAAAAAAGGCACCTGAAACAAAAATATAGAGAAGTAGAAAATATAAAATTTTCATACACAAAGTAAAAAATAATTAAGAAAAAATTATTAGTAATAACTATGATAATCGAGACTTCATGATTAGATTATGGCAGAAAGGCATAGAAATCCGAAATCGTTGGTCATCAAACACTCGCTAATGTATATCACGTTTTTCCTGTGAAGTAGTGTCGCCTACTTTATTCTTATAAATAATAAGATCTCCCAAAAGAAGAAGAGATTAAAAAAAAAGGTTGAATACATATACAGGCCCCTTAACTATTCGACTTTTTTCGTATAGGCAGCTCAATTAAGCCATGTACCTATTGAACCCTTTACTCCTTCACAAAACATGTCAATAGAGTCCAATTGTTGATATGGCACTGAAAGGGCGTGACATGTGTAATACACCCTCCTAAAGGAGAGTGAGAAACCATAATTAATCATAAAAAAACCCGACCAATAAAAAAAAGGCATTAAAGAAATTAAAAAAAAAAAAATAGCCATCATCTTCTTCTCCATATCTCCTTCTCCATTAATGGCTTCTTTAAAAATCATTCATATATAAGTTGAGTGAGAAACCATAATTAATCAAAAAAATTAATCATAAAAAACCCCAACTAATAAAAAATACATTAAGAAATTAAAAAAAAAATAGTCATCATCTTCTTCTCCATTAATGGCTTCTTTAAAAATCATTCATATATAAGTTGAGTGAGAAATCATAATTAATCAAATAAAAAATTCCAACCAATAAAAAAAAATACATTAAAGAAATTTTAAAAAAAAATAACCATCATCTTCTTCTCCATGGGGAGGGGGAGTTTTCCTTCAGTAGTAATATATGTAATATTTAGAAATATGAAGAAGAAGAATAAGGTACAATTTTTTTTTTACTTTTTGTGCTCAATCGATTAGGGGGGGGGGGGGGGAGAGAAGGGCTACTAGGCGTGGGGTGTATTAATTTTTTTTTAATTTAGATTTAATTATATTAAAAATTATTTATAAAATTATTTTAAATTAAAATGTCATGTGTCATTATTTGATTTGCCACTTTACCACATCATTGACGTATGTATTACACGCATTTTATATCTTTTGTCACGTCAGTAGATTGGGCTCAATTGACACGTTTTGTAAAGGAGTAAAGGGTTCAATAAGTAAATGGCTTAATTGAGATGTCTATACGAAAAAAGTCGAATAGTTGAGGGGCCTATATATGTATTCTTTCTAAAACAAAATTAGAATCTTTCCACATCTCATTTTTCTTATTGGCGGGAGGTGAAAGGAGAAAGGCGCATTGTAAGAAACTTTAAAAACAAAAGAAAAAAAAACATTTGGTTTAACACATACGAAGCCAATATGAAAGTTATTTTAAAACTATTAAAAAATTAACTGATGACAATTAATTAGGAAAATGACAACTCGGTGCACTAAAGTCATTGCTATGCACGGTGTTTGAGGAAGGACTGCACCACAAGGGTTATCGTACATAGCCTTACCTTGCATTTCTGCAAGAGGCTATTTTCAAAGCTTGAACCCGTGACCTGCTGGTCACATGACAACAACTTTATAAGTTACTCCAAGGCCCCTTTCGATTACAATCAATTAGTAAGAAATTAAAATTCGACAGTGATGAACTTATCTTTTCCAACGACATCATTATTTGTTTTAAGTACTATTTGTCTTCACTTCTGTTTGAAAACGAAGACACACTCCATGTATTTATTATGAATAAATACCTTATTTACATTTAGGTGATTAAGAATTATATGCACTTAACACTGTTCAAGCTATCATTGCAGGCTTTGTTGTCTTTCCAAAATTGTCAGAAAAAATAATCTTTAAAACAGGAAACGCAAAGTAAATCGAAACATAATTATTGAAACTACATATATAAAACAACCAAATTAAAACAAATCAAGGTAGGATACACATTGTTTAAAATAATATACTCTATTAAGATACAATCAAATGAAAATAATTTACAATGGAAAAGCCATATAGTATAATAGAAGAAATACTCATGAGGGAAAGAGGGAAATAATATAACTTTATGTTATCATGGTATATATAGACGCTGAAATCTTCAAAATCATAAAAAGATATTTCACGTATAAAGAAACAAAGGCTCTTGTGAAGAACAATTTGACCTTCCTTCATTTGACAAAGAGAAATTACAAAAATTGCACCCATAATAGTATGTTTTGGCTACTGAGAGGGAGGGATAAGGTTAATAAACCTATATATTTATACACATTAATTATAAAATTTAATGTAGAAAAGAAAAATAATTTTAGTCTCCTCGAATTCTATCATGGGATATTAAAAAAATGAAGCTAAGAGATAAAGGTCATGATAACTTTATGTGTCCAAATTTTAATGTTATTAAAACTTGTAATAAAAGATTCAAAATCATAATTTTTTGGAGTTAAAGTTGGAGTTGAAATTGAAGTTGAAGTTGTGTTTGACCATGAATATAAATTAAAGTTGTTTTTGAAATTTTATGAGAAAAGTGTGAGTGAAAACAAGTAAAACTTGTTTTCTAAACATATTTTGTTTTCACTTTTTTCACTAAAATAAAATAATTTTCCAAAAAAATATAAATAATTTTCATGGCCAAATGTCTGATTACAAAGAAAAATTGTAAAACTTGAAAGATGATCAGAAAGGCTTTTAATTCTAGATCAATTATAGTAAGGGCACCGGATGGCCATGTCTTTCAACAAGAAGTTATGTACGATTGGAAACCAATGTACTGCCAAAAGTGCCAGACTATAGGTCATACATGTCATAAGGAGCAATTAGCAATGCCTAGGCAAAAGATAGAAATACCAAAAAGGATGATCCCTACTTGGCAATATAAGGGTCCAATTGTAGATCAAACCAAGAGGGAAGAGAAGGTAGAGGAAAAAGAACTAGATTCTCTGGAGCAACCTATACTAAAAAAAGGAGTAATTACAACAGTGGAGGCTGCAACCATCAGGTCACCACAGCCTGCACAACCTATAAACAAAGAGGTTAGTTTTCAATCAGTAACTGTGAAGCAAAGAGGTATAAATTCTAAAAAGAGTATGCCTAATATTGCATTTAGAAATAGATTCTCAAGTATCCAGGATGAATTGGGTAAAGTTTGGTCCCTCCTGATAGAGGGAAAAATTTCAATACCATATGACTTGGTTATTTTGGAATATTAAGGGTGTGAATAAGAGGTATAAGCAGAAAGAAGTTAAAAGTCTGCTGAGGAATAAGAATATAGATTTAGTAGGTTTGATAGAAACTAGAGTTAAATCTCACAAAGCTGCTCAAATCAGTGCCAATATTGCACCAGCCTGGGGGAAACTACACAACTACAATACTGCTGAAAATGGTTGAATTTGGATATTATGGTACACTAGACACTACCATATCACTCTACTACGAGAAGAAATGCAACTCATGCACTGCCGGGTCAGGAACTTAACTGAATGGGAAACTTATCTCATCACAGTAGTGTATGGCTGCAATATTGCTGCTTTGCGACTGTACCTGTGGGATCAATTAAGAGAAATCTCGCAAGGTATCCAATTACCATGGATGATCATTGGAGATTTCAATACTCTGCTGTACCCCCAGGACAAATGTGCAGGGAACCTAGTACAACATAATGAATTAAAAGACTTTGTTCAGTGTATGCAGGATTATGCACTGTATGAACTGTCATGGAGAGGACATTATTATACATGGTCTAACAGACAACTGAGAGCAGATAGAATCAGAAGCAGAATTGACAGAACAATAGGTGATAGTGTGTGAATGCAATAATAGGGACATGTGCAAGTTGAGTATGGAACTCCAAATATATCAAATCACTCCCCAATGTTCATCAACCTTACAAGGTCGCAACAGAACACCAAGGTACCCTTCAAGTTTTTTAATGTATGGGCAGAACATGCAGTTTTTTCTCACATTGTTGAAGGTAGATGGCAAGGCATAAAGAACAAGGACCTTGTAAAGAATTTATGGAGGAAGCTCAAAGCCCTCCAGACTAACTTGAAAAAACTCAACAATCAGGAATTTAAAGCCACAGCCCAGAAAGTAGAACAAGCAAGAACTGAGCTACAAATCATCCAAGAGACCATGATACAAAGCCCTACTGATACACTATAAGCTCATTAGAAAATAGCACTGCAGAATCTTGAAAATGGTCCACAGTGGAGGAAAGTATCATGAAACAGAAATCTAGAGCTCAATGGATCAAGCTAGGATATGCTAATACAAAATACTTCTCAGAGGTTGTCAAGGAAAGGACTCATAGGAAGACCATCAGTGAACTCACTAGCCTAGATGGTAAAACATTAACAAACATCAAGGATATAAAAGAGGAGATTATCTCCTTCTACAAAGGTCTTATGGGATTAGCAACAAACTTTTTACCTGTTGTAGATACTATAATCATGCAGAAAGAGCCCAGGCTACAACAGAATCAGAAACTCCTACTGTGTGAACCTGTGACTGAAGCTGAAATCCTCAAGAGTTTAACAACTATTGGAGAGATAAAGCACCTGGACTAGATGGATACAATTCAATGTTCTTTAAGAAAACTAGGTAAATAGTCAAGCATGGTATCATCTCCACTGTGAAGCACTTTTTTTATACTGGTAAACTCCATAAGACACTTAATTGTGCTCTAGTTACTTTGGTTCAAAAAATCCAAGCTCCTGCCACAGTCAAGGACTATAGACCCATTGCTTGCTTCTTAGTTATATACAAAGTGATTGCTAAGATTCTTACAAGTAGGCTCCAGATCATCATGCCAACTATCATTAATGAAGCTCAGTCTGGTTTTATTTTGAGAAGAAAGATAAGGGATAGTATCATCATGGCACATGAACTCATTAAGGGCTATAACAAGAAATATATATCTCCCAGAGTTATGATTAAGGTGGACCTTCAAAAGGCAACGACTCTATTGAATGGGTGTACCTGAACCAGATCTTAGTTACCATGGGTGTCCCAGGTAAATTTTTTAAATGAATCATGACTTTATTGTTAATGGAGAACCAAGTGAACCTTTACCAGCGGCTAAAGGACTGAGGCAAGGAGACCCCATGTCACCCTTCTTATTTGCCATAGCAATGGAATATTTGAGCAGAACACTCTCACAATTGAAGATAAATAGCAACTTTTACTATCATCCCAGATGTGCCAAACTAGGCATCACCCACTTGTGTTATGCAGATGACCTCCCCATGTTTGCCAGAGGTGAAGCCCAATCAGTTTCTGCAGTACAGGAAACTTTTACAAAGTTCACCCAAGCTCTGGACTACAAGCAAATCTTGGAAAGAGCTCGGTATACTTTGGTGGAGTGACTTGTAGACACTCAATTTTGACCTCCCGATACTCTTTTTAGGCTGCTATTTTGTCAAAATTATTTGATTTTAAATATTATTATTTATTTACACATTTTTCTTGTATCAAAAGATACTTGACGTGTCACATTTATGATTTAAAAAATACACAAATTATCTTATTAATTTAATTATCATTTTTATAATTTATTAATTAAAATACGACATTTTACATAATTTTTTGCACGCTCACAATTTACAAATACTTTATCCATTATTATTATTATTATTATTTATTATCAATACTTATTATTATTTATTATTATTATCATTTAATATTATTATTATTATTATTATTATTATTATTTATCATTATTTATTATTACTATTATTATCATTATTATTATTATTACTACTATTATTTAAATAACAACCTAAATCAGTTTGTCCTGTGACCCAATTTTTAATCATAATTCTAGTCAAGTTTTATTCAATTTATTGCAATTATAGTAAAACTTGATTAAATTCTTAACCCCAAACTAAAATTCAATTGTTGACCCTCTTTTAAATAATTTTAATATCAGTCGTTGATTAAAACTGATCCAACGACTGAGATCGTTCAACCCATTCTTTTCTTTTTAATTCAAAACACCAAACCCTAGTTTTTATTTCTCATAAGAAAGAGTCACACATCAGCTCTCTCCCTCTAGCCTTCTCTCTCTCTCTTTCTTCCTCCTCTCTCTCCTTTAAAAAATCAGCGCCGACCACCACTCCGCCAGCAACTGTCCAACTAGAAGTAGCCGATGATCCACCAATGGCCTCTGATCCCTCTCCTTCATATCCTCTATCTCCTTAACCACTCATGTCGCCGTCCCATCCTTTTCTCTCTTCTCTCCAGCAAGCCTCCATCAACCGCCACCACTGGCCGACAGAAGTTCCACCAGCAGCAACTCCAAAACTGTCGTCGTCCCTCTTTCTCCGGTGAGCCAACAACAACCATCAACCTAGCCCCCAGCCGCCACCAACCGCTGCGAGATGTCAAAAGTTCAAAGAAGTATGACGAAATAATACGAGTATTTCCAGGTTTGACTGTTCTTATGGTTTGAATTCTACTATTATCTTATTCTTCGATCTTTGTGTTCTCTACCTTATTTTAGATTAAAATTCGTGAAGCATGATTGTGGATTTTGACATAATTCTTTTAATTATATGTTTTTCTATACGTCCTAATTCACATATATCAAAATGACAAAATTTTACGATTCTTTATTTGATCTTACTTTTTGAGTGAGTACTGATTGTCTATGTGATATATTGATATTGCATCATGTATTTTTGGTGAAATTCAGAATGGGTGATCGGTTGTTTACTGATGATTTCCTTGAAATTAGG
Source organism: Capsicum pubescens (assembly GCA_030864215.1). Taxonomy (NCBI): domain Eukaryota; kingdom Viridiplantae; phylum Streptophyta; class Magnoliopsida; order Solanales; family Solanaceae; genus Capsicum; species Capsicum pubescens. The sequence continues at coordinate 192,100,476 of CM061543.1, read as the reverse complement.
ACATGCAACCTGTCTAATTATGGTAACCTTATTCAATCAAAGTGGGTTGATATACATGCCTGGTTATATTTCTTTATCATATTTTTGTACATGATAATATAAAATTCGGATGATATTCTGCCCAAATTTTATTATTTCTAGCTTGACTTTGTATTGAGTAATACTATTGTGTGCCTATGTGAATATTTTTTTCTCCTTTGTGGTTGGCTGATTTTCTTTTTGTGGTAATTTAGAATATTTTTTCCCCTTAATTGATTGAGTTTTCTGATTTAATATCATGTTTTCCTTTTTGTGCAACTGATTGATTATCACATATTTTTTCCTTTTTAACTCTTTCCGGTGCCCCCTATATAAGGGTCACTCTTCATTTGTATTAGGAGATCTCTTATCATCTTCTCCTACCCCTATACAAAAACTCACCAACTTCTATATTTTATTACACTACATCTGAGTATTCAATTTTTACTTGTTGCTACTTTGAAAGACGGCTAGTTCTTGCTTGATGTTAAAATTATTCATCTACTTTGAAAAGTTTATTTTTTTGTGTTATTGTGCTGTAAACCGATTAGTTTTCTCTAACCATGCATTGGCTTCTTTTATATTATTTTATATAAGTATGTTCTTTTTAATTACTTAAAATGCTCGACGTTATAAGCTTTTTATTTGTTCCATACATCTTTATGACTTGTTGTGTTTAAGTATTTGCTTTTGTTGACGTGATATGTTTTCTTCCTCATTCGTAAGTGAGTGTTTTTCCATTGTTGTAGTGTAGTTATATATGAATACAAAATAATCTTTGTGCATCTCATAACTCCATTGGCGTGAGCTTGCCTGGGATCCCTGATATCCTTAGGATATCGACAGCGTCAATGGTTGGTTATGGGCTACCAAAGTTACGTTTGTATTTTTGGGTTGATTTTTTTGTTGTCTTATGTTTAGAAGGTTGGATGAGAAAGAAAATGATTTCGGAAACCTGAAGAGTTGCCAAGGAATTGGTTTAAGGACTATCCTACTTAGCCCGTCTATTAGATTCATTCATTTTTTTAGTTTGTAATAATTATTGTGTAAACTCTATGACACTAGTGAATTGAGGGACTGCTTGGGGTGGGGTTTTATGTGTTTTATATGTTACATAAATTACCAAGACAAACAAACTTAGGATTCGTTAATTAATTGGTTGTTTAGGCAAATCTAATTTAGGACTTATTTCAATCACCTAGAAATCATGCTTGTAGGAGTCAACTAACTTTTTCCACCTCAAATTATATTTGAATATGTCAACTTAGCTTGCAACATATTTATTTACTTTGGCATGTTTACAAAGTTTTGACACATTATATTTTAGCATTTTTAATTACATTTTCAACATTCAAATAACATCTTTGTTTAGAACATTAACTAATTTTGCTACTTTGTTTATGCAAAAAATTTTAAAACACAATAGTAATTGTTAATATTTTATCAAAAATGATGCTTAATTCTCTTTTTTGTAAATTGAATTGGACAATGTCTTTCTTAAATTATTACTTACATGAATACTATCTCTTAACCTATAGTTAGTGGGAAAGTAAAAAGGAATTAAGAGGTCTAATTCCTATGTGTTAAATTAAGTCGTTGCACTCCCGAAAGTATCACTCACCAACATTTTAAAAACATAAAGATTATGTGTATCTATACATGTGTAAATATTTTTGTTTTTATATTTCAAAACTTAAATTTTCACTTGTCTTCGGAAATTATATTATTGTTATTTTTACTTAAGACCGACCACCAATTAAAATTGTTGCTAAGGTAAAAGAGCGCGATTAGTAATATCGTGACATCTTTCGTATAAAAGCGACAAACATTTTCCTCAAACAACTTTATTCAAAGGATAGTTTATGTTTCTTAATTTAATATAAACATTTTGTTATAAATTGTTGTTCCTTCTTGCTTCTTGCTTCTTGCTTCTCTACTTTACCTTATTTTTTGTCCTTTTTTATCACCACCTAGTTAATAATTATAACGATAAAACAACATGTATTTTCTTATTTATTATTTTATCACTTAGTCTAGTTTAAGTCAAAATAAAAAAAGAGACCTTTACTTGATCACGTAGAATCTCCACGTAAAATATGAATTCGATCGGGAACCACCTTTGTGGACCTCAAAAGGTGCCTAACTTTTTCTTTTCGGGGTAATTTGAATCCTTATCCGAATTTCTGGTGAATTAAGACTAAAACAACAAAATAGGTTCGTCGTTAGCCTTGATCGGTGCCCTAACGCACCTTAATTCGTTAGGTGGCGACTCTTCACACCCTCCCTTCAAAACAATCCCAAAAAGAGTGGTCACATCGAATTCTTCTTTCCGCGAGAAAAATGGGACGTGACAGAATGGCGACTCTGCTGGGGATCTTGGGCTCTAACCAATACGAGTTTGTGTTTTATGAGGATTCTATTGTTTGTCTAAATTTTATTTTGATTATTATTGATTGTTTTGACACCTTGATTTATTTTTTGCATGTTAGCCCCTCTCCTTCCCCTTTTATATGTTTTTCATATTTGACCATGCCTAACCATTCTCTCTTCTCCCTTTTGTTGGCTATATGTTTTGATGATTATTTATTTTTACATTGCTAAAGCATGCTATTGTATGTCTCTATATGCTATATGTTACTGCTTTATATAACTGGAATTCTGCTCATACTTTCCTCCAATTGGAACCTCATTTATTTTCTTTTTATAAACGGTTGTGTGATTGCATGGACGTTCTTTCTTAAAACACCCTTCGGGAAATGCCTTGTGGATCGGTCGATCAGCGGTACGTTGACAGTCATAAGCTTTCCCACTCTCGAGTTGCCCACTTGAGGAAACCATGTCACAAATCCACTCTTTTCCTTTAGTTCTTGGCTATATATCTCTTTCACTAAGGAATATGTGTCCCATTCAACATAGGATGCCCTGGCATCCTTGACGCTTTGAATGTTAGTCTTATTCAAAGTCCAAAGAGGTTCACGGTCCCAAATAGACTCACAATTATTTGCTATGTGTTGCATTTCTATGTATGTATTAACGTCTTGCCTATCATGTTGTTTCCGTTCTTTCCTTAGTCACTCCTTACATTTAGTGTTCCTCACTTTAGAGCCCGTTACTCTTAAGACTCTTGTCATGTTAGGTCCCTACAATACCCTCTTAGGGCCTATTTAAAACTTTCCTTCAAATTATCTGCCTAACTCATCCATTAGCATATTAATCATCTCTAGGCTCAACTCTGGCTTTGATAAAAGGTTTTGGCCTTAGTCACAATCTCTTAGTGCAACTTATCATTTTAGGATCTTCTCTTCTTAATGCTTTCAACGCTTACATACTATGTCCCACATGATCCTTTTGATACTATCGTACTCATGTAGTACTCCATCTTTCATAACCTCTAGGTTATATAGAGCTCTCATAACATCTATTCACTCTGAATGAGCATAACTCATTATTTTCAAATGAGTAGAATATTCATTCTAGACTCCCGTGCGTACTCTTTGTTTCTAATTATAATTTCTTTCTTCTTTCTTCTAAGGTTGACTAACATCAGTCAAGAAATGTTTATCGATCTTGTCAATAGCAACGATGAGTATGAGAATTTGGGGCGGCTTCATAACAAAGTTATTTTGAGCATCCGAAGGATGGAAGAAAGAATAGAGAGAATTAGGGGAATAATGACTGATCTCCGAGGTTCAGCTAAGATACCCCTAGATTTTCCAGAGCCATTATCTGAAGCCGACTTCATTGCTCCCACCTACACCATGTCGCCTCCTATATTGATGACCTCATCCACATCTGATCATGAGGTACAAGCGTATTCAAGTCGGTATTTAGTTGCACTACAAAAAACACTCAATGGATTGAAAACTATGGGCAAAGAGAAATAAATAGAAAGACAAATTCCTAACCATAAGGCAGGGTCATCTCAATAGCCTGAGATGAATAAATTGCCTAAATCTAAGGAATAAGACAAGGACAAAATTGAGGATTTAAATTTTTCATTATATGACGGATTTGGAAACCCTAATTCCCACTTGAAGGCTTACCTTGGTGAACTAGCGATCATAGGGCAGAGCGATGGTCTCAAAAAGAAACTCTTTGTTTGTTTACTTACTGGTCCTGCATTGATGTAGTATGCAGAGAAGGTCACCGGCAAGTGGTCCTCTTAGGACAATTTAGCAAATGACTTTATTAGGCAGTTCGATAATAAACTTAAGAGAAAGCTCACAGTCGAGACCAATTTGGATAGGGAAAAGACGATTATTGATGAGATATCAAAACCTTCAAAGCCTGAAGTAAGCTTACCCCAACCTCAACTGATATGGTACCAAGCTCTAGAAATTATTCCAACATCCAATTATGTCCAAGCCTATTACCCCTAATCCTTCACAAAACCTCTTCCACAAACTGTTTGGTACCCATCTCCATTTGTTGCTCCAACATCAAACTGTCTTCCAATGTCTTATCAAAATCCGCCAACAAACCAACAATCCGACCAATCCACCAAACCTCAACATAATCTTCATAAAGATCCACCAAAACAGTACACTCCTCTAAATAAACCCATAGAACAGTTGTATGAATGACTCAAGAAGGTGGGCTACCTCACACCTATTGCTGTCGTACCTTGTGATTCTAAGTCTCGACCATATCGTCCTGATCAAATTTTCTCCTATCACTCTGGGATGAGAGGACATCCTACTAAGGCATGCTTTTCCTTGAAGAACATGATCCAAAAGTTGATTGACGCCAAAGTGATAAACGTGACGGGGTCAAATTTTGTTGAAAATTAATTTTCTTAGCTTGACTTGCACTTGTTGACAATGGTAAAGAGGATGCAATGTTGATTCTCCACTCCAGGCTCTCCAACATTTGAAATTCCTTCAATTTTCACAATTTGCAATTTTCTTTCATGTTTTCTTTACTTATGTAATTTGAACTACGGTCGACCTGATTCCCTTGTGGATACGTAGGTGCTCATTTAATGAGTTCGGTCTCACCATAATAAAACTTTCTTTTTCCCTGCTTTATCATTTTTCTGTACGGAGTTAGATGAATCAACAATATAATGTGAATCAACAAATCTGATGTTCAACAAAAGTCGACCTTGTTCATTCCCTATATTTTTATCTTCTTTACAACTACAATTGCAAATTTGACATCATGTTTTATCACTATCCTGTTTCGCTCGTTAGGAGCTCAAATCTTTCCGCCTAGAACAATTATTAAGCCCTAGCCTTTATCCTAGATTGACTTTGTTTTACATTTATTATGTTTTGAACTTGTATGTGCTATATTGTGACTTTAGTTTAGCCTTGTTTATTTTGTTTAAAGGTTGTCTAGCACTTGAACATCGATCTCAATTAAATCCGCAATATGACAAATATGCTTAATATCCAAAAAGACTCTAGCCCTCCTTTCTCTCTCCCAAGACAAAACACTGTGCCTCTTTATCCTCGCCTTACGCACGCACCCTCTCAACAATTTCCTTCTGCCTATAAGAGAGTTGATTCTTATGCACGTCGTCAAAGGCTTCATAACCTAGAGAAAATATTGGACGAGAAACTACGTTCTAAAGGCATTTACAACTTGAGATATGAGAAATTGTGTCTACTTTCAAAAGTCAAGTTATCTCCAGGATACATAGTTCTAAATTTTAACATGTTTGATGGGCGTGGAGATCCAATCATACATCTAACGGACTACTATAGAAAACTAGTTGGCATAGGACATAATGAGGCTCTTCTGATGAGATTATTTGTTCAAAGCCTATCAGGAATGGCACTCACATAGTTTGCCCAACAAGACTTCGACAAATGGCATAATTAGGAAGCATTGGCTCAAGATCTTGTAAGGCAATATAAGTTTAACATCAACGCTAGTCCAACAATTCGGGATTTACTTGAGGTAAAAAGAATGGACCATGAGTCTTTTGAGAAATATGCAATACAGTGGCAATTAGAAGCTTCTAAGATACGTTCTTCCATACCTAAAGAGGAGTAAGTCCAAATGTTCCTCAAATCTCTAGATGAAATCTACTTTCAGAAAATGTTTTTCCTAATCGGCCACAGTTTCGAGAGTCTAATTTCGATTGGAAAGAAATTAAAATATGAAATTCGAGCGGGGAGAATTATTGATATTTCTGCAAAGTTAGCCACGTTTCAACACCAAAGAGTCCATCCGAGGTAGGAGAAGAGGATTTATTACCCTCCATACCTCAGACACAAGGCTACCCGAATAAGGAAGGGATTCATGCCATTTTTTATTCTCGTGGGATATATATTAAACCTTATGACTCATAAGATTCTCAAAATAAGGTTTTTCCGATCCAACCCTACTCTATCCAACAAGGTTCTCAAAATGAGGCTTTTCGAACACAACCCAACTTTCAACAAGGACCTTATCCAGTACACAATTCTTTCCATCAAATAGAGAGAGTAAAGTCTTAAACTCTTACTCCATTGACTGAGATCTTGGCGAACATATTTAAAAAATTAAGGGCCCAGGGTATCGTGGAACCAAAGAGAGGATGGATCCCTGTACATCCACCCCTGAATTTTGATCCATCTAAAAACTGTGCTCATCACTCGAATATTTAAGGTCATGATACTAATGAATGCTCGGCACTAAGGTACAGGATTCAGAATATGATTGAAACAAAAAAGATAAAAGTGCAGCGAGACCCAATAAGAAATGATCTTGTCACTACGAGTGACATCTTTGTTCATGGTGATTCGATAAAAGTATTTTCAAGACTTTCATGAAAGAAGCGTAAAGCACACCAAATGAGTTGGCGTGCAAACATTTCTTATTTTTCACCATTCTCCTTTGATCCGTCGTATGGCCAATAATATTTTCTTGTTTTCTCTACATTTCTTTGTACTCATGAACTACGTTTGACCTGATTTCCTTTTGGATATGTAGGAAGCCCACTCTGGGTCTGGTCTTAATCTAATAAAACCTTTCCTCTTCCCTCTCTACCAAACACTCTAATATTATTGGGTTTCTGTAGAACCTTAATCAAAATATTGGGTTCGTGTAGAACCTTATTCAACAACATTGGGTTCCTGTAGAACCTTAATCAAAATATTGGGTTCATGTTGAACCTTAATTACAATCTTGGATTCCTATAGTACCTTATTCAATAGTTTAGGTTCCTGTAGAACCTTATTAAACAATCTTGGGTTCCTATAGAGCTTTATTCAATAATCTTGGGTTCCTGTAGAACCTTATTAAACAATCTTGGGTTCTTGTAGAACCTTATTCAATAATCTCGAGTTCCTGTAGAACCTTATCAAACAAGCTTGGGTTTCTGTAGAACCTTATTCAATAATGTTGGGTTTCTGTAGAACCTTATTCCACAATGTTGGGTTTCTGTAGAACCTTATTCCATAATATTGGGTTCCTATAGAACCTTATCAAACAATCTTGGGTTCCTATAGAACCTTTATTAAACAATTTTGGGTTCCTGTAGAACCTTATTCAAAAATATTGGGTTCCTATAGAACCTTATTCAACAATGATGGGTTTCTGTAGAACCTTATTCCACAATGTTGGGTTCTTGTAGAACGTTATTCAACAATGTTGGGTTTCTGTAGAACCTTATTCCATAATATTGGGTTCCTGTAGAACCTTAAACAATATTCGATTCTTGAAACCTTACATTTTTCAAGTGTTTATCGTATTAACGTTCGACAATTCAAAACCTTTCCAACCTGGTCCATTCAAGCTATCATTATTCAAATCCTACATCTCATTTCCATACTTCTCCTTACGTCACTATTCAATATTATTCACTCTAATCACAATAACCTACGATATCATTGATATTGCCCCTACCTTTATCATCAACGTTCTTTAAAAATATTGTGCATTCCTAAATCTAGAACTACAAACAGCTTGATTCTCATAAAACTAGAGATATGTAAACGACTTAAAACTGAAGTCTCGGCCACACTATTTTTAACCACCTCCTATTGCTTTAATTCCCATGAATTTTCCTCGGTTGGACAAAATTGGCTACTACGTCAACTTTCGTTACTTGACAATTCTTTTATCATTCTCAAGCAACGAAGGGGCAGCTGTTGACACCCAATTTTGACCTCCCGATACTCCTTTTAGGATGCTATTTTATTAAAATTATTTAATTTTAAATATTATTATTTTTTACACATTATTCTTGTATCGAACAGATATTTGACGTGTCACATTCACGATTTAAAAAATGCATAAATTATCTTATTACTTTTAATAACATTTTTACAATTTATTAATTCAAATACGACATTTTACATAATTTTTTGCACGCTCACAATTTACAAATTGTCCATTATTATTATTATTTATTATTATCAATACTTATTATTTATTATTATTATTTACTATTACTACTATTATCATTATTATTATTACTACTATTATTTAAATAACAACCTAAATTAGTTTATCCTGTGACTCAATTTTTTATCGTAATTTAGCCAAGTTTTATTCAATTTATTGCAATTATAGCCAAAATTGATTCAATTCTTAACCTTAAACTAAAATTCAATTACTGATCCTCTTTTAAATAATTTTGATCACAGCCGTTAATCAAAACTGATCCAACGAATGAGATCGTTCAACCCATTCTTTCCTTTTTAATTCAAAACACCAATTTTCATTTCTCATAAGAAAGAGTTGCACATCAGCTCTCTCCCTCTAGCCTTTTCTCTCTCTCTTTCTTCCTTTCTCCTCTCCTCCTTTTCAAAAATCAGCACCGACCACCACTCCGTCGGCAGCCGTCCAACCAGCAGAATCCAACGATCCACCAGCGGACTTCGAGCCCTCTCCTATATCTCCTCAACCAGTCATGTTGTCGCCCCATCTTTTTCTCTCTTCTCTTCGGCAAACATCCATCAACCGCTACTACTGGCCGACGGGAGTTTCACCAGTAGCAACTCCAAAACTATTGTTGTCCCTCTCTCTCCAGTGAGCCAACAACAACTATCATCCCCGTCTCCAGCCGCCACCAATCGCCGCGAGATGTCAAAGTTTGAAGATGTATGACAAAATAATATGAGTATTTCCGGGTTTGACTGTTCGTATGGTTTGAATTCTACTATTTTCTCATTCTTCGATCGTTGTGTGCTCTGCCTTATTTTAGATTAAAATTCGTGAAGCATGGTTGTGGATTTTTGACATAATTCCTTTAATCGTATGCGTTTCTATACATCCTAATTCACATAGGTCAAAATGCCCAAATTTTACAATCCTTTATTTGATCTTAATTTTCGAGTGAGTACTGATTGTCTATGTATTTTTGGTGAAACTCAGATTGGGTGATCGGTTGTTTACTGGTGATTTCCTTGAAATTAGGACATGGAACCTGTCTAATTATGGTAACCTTGTTCAATAAAAGTGGATTGATATACATGCCTGATTATATTTCTTTATCATATTTTTGTACATGATAATATAAAATTTGAATGATATTCTGCCCAAATTTTATGATTTTCAGCTTGACTTTGTATTGAGTAATACTATTGTGTGTCTGTGAATATTTTTTCCTCCTTTGTGATTGGCTGATTTTCTTTTTATAGTAATTTAGAATATTTTTCTCCCCTTAATTGATTGATTTTTCTAATTTAATATTATGTTTTCCTTTTTGTGCTATTGATTGATTATCACATATTTTTTTTCCTTTTTAACTCTTTACGGTGCCCACTATATAAGGGCCACTCTTCATTTGTATTAGGATATCTCTTATCATCCTCTCCTACCCCTATACGAAAACTCACCGACTTCTATATTCTATTACACTACATCTGAGTATTCAATTTTTACTTGTTGCTACTTTGAAAGACGGTTGGTTCTTGCTTGTTGTTACAATTATTCGTCTACTTTGAAAAGTTCAATTTCTTGTGTTATTGTGCTGTTGATCGGTTAGTTTTCTCTAACTATGCATTAGCTTCTTTTATATTATTTTATATAAGTATGTTCTTTTTTATTACTTTTTATAACGTGTGTTCAAGTATTTGCTTTTGTTGACGTGATATGTTTTCTTCCTCATTCGTAAGTGAGTGTTTTTTTATGTGAATACAAAATAATCTTTGTGCATCTCATAACTTCATTGGCGTGAGCTTGCCTGGGATCCTTGAGATCCCTAGGATCTCGACAGCGCCAATAGTTGGTTTCGGGCTACCAAAGTTACGTTTGTATTTTTGGGTTGGTTTTGTTTGTTGTCTTATGTTAGTAGGTTGGATGAGAAAGAAAATGATTTTGGAAACCTGAAGAGTTGCCAAGGAATTGTTTTAAGGACTATCCCACTTGGCCCGTCTTTTAAATTCATTTATTTTTTTTAGTTTGTAATAATTATTGTATAAACTCTATGACACTAGTGAATTGAGGGACTGCTTGGGGTGGGTTTTTATATGTTTTATGTGTTACATAAATTACCTAGACAAACAAACTTAGGATTCATTAATTAATTGATTGTTTAAGCAAATATAATTTAGGACTTATGTCAATCACCTAGAAATCATGCTTGTAGGAGTCAATTAACTTTTGCCTCCTCAAATTACATTTGAATATGTCAACATAGCCTGGAACATATTTATTTACTTTGGCATGTTTACAAAGTTTTGACACATTACATTTTAGAATTTTTAATCACATTTTAAACATTCAAATAACATCCTTTTTTTAGCACATTAACTAATTTTCCTACTATGTTTATGCAAATATTTTTAAAACACAACAGTAATTGTTAATATTTTATCAAAAATGATGCTTAATTCTCTTTTTGCAAATTGAATTGGACAATGTATTTCTTAAATTATTACTTACGTGAATACTATCTCCTAACCTATAGTTAGCGGAAAAGTAAAAAGAAATTAAGAGGTCTAATTCCTATATTTTAAATTAAGCCGTTGCGCTCCTGAAAGTATCACTCACCAACATTTTAAAAACATGAAGATTATGTGCATCTGTACATGTGTAAATATTTTTGTTTTTATATTTCAAAACTCAAATTTTCACTTGTCTTCTGAAATTATATTATTATTATTTTTACTTAAGACCGACCTCCAATCAAAATTGTTGCTAAGGTAAAAGAGCGCGATTAGTAATATCGTGACATCTTTCGTATAAAAGCGACAAACATTTTTCTCAAACAACTTTATTCAAAGGATAGTTTATGTTTCTTAATTTAATATAAACATTTTGTTATAAATTGTTGTTCCTTCTTGCTTCTCTAGTTTACCTTATTTGTTGTCCTTTTTTTATCACCACCTAGTTAACAACATGTGTTTGTTTATTTATTATTTTATCACTTAGTCTAGTTTAAGTTGAAATAAAACAAAAGACCTTTACTTGATCACGTAGAATCCCCATGTAAAATACGAATTTGGCCGGGAACCACCTTTGTGGACCTCAAAAGGTGCCTAACACTTTCCTTTCAAGGTAATTTGAACCCTTACCCATATTTCTTATGAACTAAGACTAGAATAACAAAATAGGTTCGTAGTTAGCCTTGATCGGTGACCTAATGCACATTAATTCGTTAGGTGGCGACTCTTCACACCTTCCTTTCAAAACAATCCCAAAAAGAGTGGTCATGTTGAATCTCGCTTTTCGTAAGGAAAACGGGGCGCGACATGACTCAACAACAACAAGGACAGATCTTGCAACTCTTAGGCTATTCCAAAGGTGAGCTACTATTTAAATACCTTAGAGTTCTTTTGTCCACTAAGAAGTTGTCCATAGTGCAGTGGAGCTCGTTGATAGACAAAATCCTAGCATGAATTTCTTCTTGGATAGAAAAACATCTATCGCATACAGGAAGACTTCAATTAATAAAATCTGTGCTGACTGGCATCAAAATGTATTGGGAGCAATTGTTCACTATTCCATCCAAGGTGCTAAAGATAATTGAAAGTAACTGCAAAAGCTACTTATGGTATGGAGGCAATGTCATTAAAAAAAAGCTTTAGTTTCTTGGGATAAAGTGTGTGCACCAAAGAATGTCGGAGGATTAAACATTCTTATCATTGCAAAGTGGAATAAAGCTGCAATAACCTAATTATGTTGGGATTTGGCTACTAAGAATGACACATTATGGATAAAGTGGGTCTATTCATACTACATAAAAAGAGTTGATTTCCAATAGGCTTTTATTCCAAAGAAAGTAACATGGCTTATTAGGAAGATTTTTGAAATCAGAGGGACCTCCTGGCAACCCAAGGAAAAGATCACAAGACAAATATATCAATTTCTGCTAGGAAATGAAGAAAGTAAAAACTGAAAGGGGATGATGGTTTGCAACTATGCTAGACCAAAAGACATCTTTACTTTATGGCCACATCTACAAGGAAGGATGCTAACCAAGGATAAATTAACTAAATGGAGCATTGAAGTAGATTCAAAGTGTGTATTCTATCAGCAAAAAAATGAAACAAATCACCACATGTAGCAGCGTCAAAACTACCTGGACCAACATTCTAACGTGGCTGCAGGTAACGGACCCAAATTTGACATCCTGGAGGAGGCAACTAGAATGTATCACTCGATAGGCAAAAAGAAAAACAAGCAAAGCTCTTCTATTCAAAATGGCATATATGGAATTCATATGCTGCACATGGCTGGAATGCAATCAGTGAGTGTTTGAGGAAAGAGGAGAAATATGAAGTAAGTAACTAAAGAAATAGTATATTTATGTTGTATAAGAGCACCACCTAGACTAAAATTAGCAGTTGATAGATGCGTAGTATGCTCGTAGGTAATGGTGAATTGGCAAACTGATACAAGTACGATCATGATCATGACACTTTTTAGTATTTTTGAAGACTAGTAACTAAACGGCCCTTTTGTTATTTTGTCTATTATTGTAATGTAGTATAAATAGAACATTATAGGATTTTTTTCTTTAGTTGTTTAATGATATTTATTTAGAGAGAGAGTCCCAAAATCATAGCTAGGGCCATATACAAGTGGGGAATCATTTGTGTGTTGCATTGCTTGATACCTTGGTGCTTGGGTGGTGGACGCCTCTCTTGTGTCAATTATAAGAGATAGGTGATTGTAGCTTGTAGTGTTAAGGGTCCAAGAATGTCATATATTCTTGGGTTCTTAAGATTATACCTCCATTTGTCTATCTTTCTATCTTTATTTTGTTGTAACCGTTGGTAGTGTTCTTGTTGTGTAACCTTGTAATCGTTCTATGATTGAAATCTTATTGTGTTGTTCACCTTCTTCTTCTTGTTACATTAGTTTGGGTTGGCTGTTTTGGTGTCAAATACACCATTATATCTTGTATTCTTGTTGTTAGTAGTGAATCCAAGAGTGGTCACCAAAGGGGTCCTCGGTTCTTCAAACTTGTGGACTGTTTTGGTGTATGTTTCATGTCTTCTTGGTTTCTCTTGTATCATTTGGTATCAAAGAAAGATTTGATTTTGTTCCAACAAAATCAATCTTGAGATTGTTATCTTGAAAATAAAAAAAAAAAGTAAAAAAGAAGAAAAAAAGTTACTGGTTACGTTTTTAGGGGTTTTCAAAAAACTTGATTTTTGAGTGCTTTGTGTTTCTAGTGTTAGATCCTTGTTCCCTAACACTATTAGAGCCTATAAATTGAAAATCTCAATAAAAAAGAAGTGTCAAAATCGAAAATCCCCCAAAAAATAATAAACTCGTTTTTGACCCTAGGTCAAATTTTGAGTTTTTGATTGTGTTTTTCTTGTGTTTTTAGTGTTAGATTTGTGTTCTCTAACATTATAGGAGTATAGGGTTCAAATTTGAGCTAAATTGGAGGTTATTTGAGCCATCCACCATTATTGAGCTTGAGTTTGAAGAAACTTGAAGGTGGGATCTCATTGTGGGAGGTTATTTTGAATTCACGTGTGTTTTATTTTGTAGGATTTGTATTGTATTGTTGTGTGTGACGTTGTGGACTGATTGGGTGTTGTATTGATTGGACTATAACTTGAAGGGTTAATTTTCGGTACCACCACAATGGAACCTGAGGCTTCAAATGCTCATACAATGGACAATAATGCCATCAATCTCATTTTGGCTCGCCTTGAAACTATGTCCCGAGATGTGGCTAGGTTGAATGTGGGTCTTGAGAAATTATATACGGATGTGGCATCAATGAATGGGAGATTAGAACGTGTGGAAATCCAAAGGAGTCGACCTTCAACCCCTCAAAACATTTTCCCAACTAATACTTCCGAGACCTTGCACCAAATGCTATATCCATCAATTGCCATAAATCAAACCAATATTTACTCCCGAAGCCAAGAAAAGGATAGACCAAGCCATCCTCCAGTCCACCAAGTCCAACAAGAAGGGCTTGGAACCCAAATACCACCCCCAAACCCAAGCCCTCCCATCCAAACTCCAATTGACCAAAGACCTCACTATCCAAATCTAGTCCCACCACTACAAGGTCCATTTAACCCAAATAGACCCATCTATGTTGAGGGCTATGGTAGGGGAGGACAACATAATGGTTATGATGATGTTTACTTGATGGAAGAAAGAATGGGGGGTAGACATGGGGAGTTAGGACGAGAGGTGAGAGATGGTCACCCAAACCAAGATGTAGGTCTCAATTCCATCAAAGTGAGCTTTCCCATTTTCAAAGGTGATAGTGATCCCGAAGCCTACCTTGTATGGGATTCGTCTTGTGACAAGATCTTCCAACTTAATGATCTCACCGAAGAAAAGAAAATTTTTTATGCTATAGCTCACTTCGAAGGATATGCTAATACATGGTGGGAGATGTTAAACGGTTTGGGAATGAGATGATTGGGGGATAACCTCCTCCTTGGTTTTTGCTGAAGAACCTTATACAGCAAAGGTGCTTGCCTGAGACTTATAGGCATGAGCTCCTTGCCAAATTATACAATTTGAGGCAAGGGAGCAAGAGTGTCATGGCTTACTACGATGAATTTCAACAATTGATGTTGAAACTTGACCACCAAGGCGAGCAAGTAAGTCATGACATTTTCCGCTTGAAGGTTGGGTTAAACAAGGACATCTCCACTCGTATGACGCTTCACAAATTTGACACCATAGATGGCGTCTTCCACGCGATTTTAGAGGTTGAGAGGGAGCTCAAAGAGAACTTATTCATGGTTGCACAACCCGAGGCCACCAAGGCTGTCCAAAAACATCCTCCAAGGTATAAAGGTAAATTGAATTCTACTTCCAATCCCAAGGAGTTTTAATGCTTCAAGTGTCAAGGGTGGGGGCACAAGTCTTGTGAGTGCCCAAACCGGAGGATTATAATCCTAAGGGGGGTAGATTGTACTATCTTGGA
The DNA here is from genome assembly GCA_030864215.1 of Capsicum pubescens. NCBI lineage: Eukaryota > Viridiplantae > Streptophyta > Magnoliopsida > Solanales > Solanaceae > Capsicum > Capsicum pubescens. Next base: position 192,085,166 of record CM061543.1, on the reverse strand, counting down.
GAAGAGGTGGGCATTGAATCAGTTAAGAATGATGGCAAATTGCAATATGGAGAGCAAAAGAAAGGCAAAGAGCAAAATGAAGAGTATGTAGAAGATGTGTGACCGCAAGAAGGAGATTGTGAAGTGCCTTTGTAAAAGAGGTGAGCCCGTGAATTTGTGATCAAATTCCCCTCAAGATGGAGAGGATGATACAAGTATGATCATGGTCATGACACTTTTTAGTATTTTTGAAGACTGGTCACTAAAGGGCCTTTTGTCATTTTGTCTATTATTGTAATGTAGTATAAATACAACATTATAGGGTTTATTTCTTTAGTTTCTTAATGATATTTCTTTAGAGAGAGAGAAAGCCCAAAAACCGTAACTAGGGCCATATATAAGTGTGGAATCACTTGTGTGTTGCATTGCTTGATACATTGGTGCTTGGGTGGTGGACGCCTCTCTTGTGTCAATTGTAAGAGATAGGTGATTGTAGCTTGTAGTGTTAAGGGTCCAAGAATGACATATGTTCTTGGGTTCTTAAGATTATACCTCCATTAGTCTATCTTTCTATCTTTATTTTGTTGTAACTGTTGGTAGTGTTCTTGTTGTGTAACCTTGTAATCATTATATGATTGAAATCTTATTGTGTTGTTCACCTTCTTCTTGCTGTTACATTAGTTTGGGTTGTCTGTTTTGGTGTCAAATACATCATTATATCTTGTATTATTGTTGTTGGTAGTGAATTCGAGAGTGGTCAACAAAGGGGTCCTCGGTTCTTCAATTTGTGGACTGTTTTGGTGTAAGTTTCATGTCTTCTTGGTCTCTCTTGTATCACAAACTGAGCAGTACCAGGTTGAGTCTTAAACCAGCTACAGTTATGTAATTCCTAATGGTGATTAATAAAATGTTAGTTACCAAAACAAAATTGTAGAAGAAGGTTTTCACCATCTATTCATAGGCCTACGTTTCCTCCATTCAATGTGGGATTGGTTGCCACGTTTATTATAAGGCTTTTATTATTTGTTAAATAAGAATAAGAGAAATATTTAAAAAGAACAATGAAAAATAAATTTAAAAAAAGAGAGAAACAGGCCACATCATCATTTCTAAATTCTTCTTATATATGATTGATTGATGATTGAATAATAATATTTTGATTCTTGAAAAGTCACGTTTAATTGCATTTATCATTCCAAAAATAAATGTATTGATAATTTGTTATTGCTAAAGATATATATATATATATATATATATATATATATATATATATATATATATAAGAGGACCTCCAATTTTAGTAGTTCTCAATTGATTTTTTTTCTTCATTTTATCTTTAAATGAAGGTTTAGCGACTTTGCAAATTCTCAATCATTTTGGTAATTTAGTTAATTATATGGGCTTTTAAGTGATTATATTATATGTACTAAAAATTACACAAATACACAACTTATGTTTCAAATATTACAAAAAAATCTCAACTCCCTAAACATATTACAAAAATCCCAACATATACACAAAATGTTATGTATATGTCGACTATGTTATGTATATTAATAGGGAGAGAGAGTAAAGTAATTAAAAAAGTGGAAGAGAGTGTAATTACATCCAAAAGAGTTGGTATTTATGTTATTTATACGATTCTTATATAAGATTCTAAATATCATAAATGGGTGAAAATTAATCAAATTTATCTTTGTATTGCTAAATACGAGAATTAACTAATCAATATCATTGTACTAATATGGATTTGCATAACGGAGAAAGAAGATACTCAATGATGCATACAATATCAAATCCAATATAGACAACATTGCACAATAACTGCTTCATACGGTAACAATGTCGTCCGAATTGTATTCCATTAAAATGACCTGATAGTGATCGATCTAAATATTGACAAATTATCACGTGTTCTCTGTATTGCATGATTGTATTTTGTACATTTTGATCATAAATTTATGCCCATAAAAATAAATTACCAATGAATATAATATTATAACAGATGGTAATTTCTCATCTCAAATATGATCACTTTATTTTCAAGACCAAAAAACCTCAAATAGAAAATTTTTCTACCGCTACAAGTTCAACACAATTGTTGTGTCCTTGGCCCTTGTTAGTTGATTTCAATTCACTTTTCTAGTAGAAAGATATAAAATTAAACATTCCCTAACGAACGACATGTGATAGAAAAACCATGTTATTATTCTGCTGCAATAATAAGTTGGAAAAGAACCATACAATTAATATAAGAAAATTTCAGTTTAAAAATTACAGGGCACACAAGAAAATATTGAAGGAAGTAATTATTTTATAAACTCAAATTACCTGGATACCAACACGAACCAAACTACTTAATTCGTTTTTCATTTTCATTTTCAAGTCATCTAAAAGCACGATGTTGAAACTTCAAATAGAAAAGCAAGTAGAAGTTGGAAGCAAAATCTAAATGAAATGCTCTATATTTATTTCTTTCGAATTTTCAATTTGGTTATCTTCAGATTAAGGTATCATGTCATTTTTTTAGAATGCCTCTGAGCTTCAACTTTTAAAAATATGCTTCCTCAACAAAGAGGAACAAGATGAGAAAAAATGATTACAGGAGCAAAATATGATACCTTGTACTGAAAAAACAACAACACCTAAAATATAAAAAATTAAAACGATAATCTCTCGCATAACATAGAAAGTTCCCTAACTTCCTTCAATAATCCAGCAAACTTCTTCTAGAGCATATTCCTACTATTCATGTTCTTTGTTAATATTCACCAATTTTATTCTGGACAAAAGAAAAGATCTACATAAGATGTATAAGAAATTGTGCTAAATCGTAGTGATGTAAAAAAACTAATGCTTTCTTGTGGTTCAACTAAATTGCCTTCAATATTGTTAAGAAAACATAAATCCTAACACAAGGTGCAAGACTAACATAAGCTCCTTTGTTTTGTATATGATATATCAAAACCTGACTGAGAATCGCAATCTCTTGCAAACATGAATTGGGAAAATCTCTTGGAGTAAACATTACATAGACTCTTCATCAATCAGCATAAATTTGTTGAAAGAGATGTTGCAGAATTAACTAACTTGAATTCTTGATCATGCATATTGATTCAGACAACATCAATTGGGTTTTATATATGAATTATATCAATCTATTTATTTGATAACGAACTCCCTGATAGACAAAAGTAGAAAACACACTCATCGTGTTGAGTTAAACCAAAGAAAACAAATACATAATGCAACAAAGTCACAAAACACATTTTTCAAAATTAACTGTGTTGGTAATCCTATTATGATTTTTTTCTACCTTTTTTATTATGAGCTTTTTCTACCTTTTTTCATCTTACTTGATATAGTCGTAAATTGCTTCTCTGTGATTGATTCAAGATGGTTGTTGAATGATTTCCTCTCATAGGCGCATGTAGTCATTAGTGCTATTGACAAACATCAAATACAAACCAACTATGAATCCATGTATTTAATGTAGTTGACATATGAAAAATACATTGCATAAGTAGAAGCAAATGTACATGCTATTAGCTATACAACATGTATAATTCACGAAAATATGATGAAGTTTTTACCCCTTTCTGTACGTGGTGCACCATTTTGAGTGGCATATGAGAAATCTAACTATAGTTGCAGAAGATGATGGATTACTGAAATCCCCAATAACTATTGATAAACTGCAGTTACGCCTGAAATAAATGACCACAATGAGGCCTAACTCAAAATATATTCTTATAGGATCAAATTTTTACATGAACAATTCTACTCTTTCAATAAGTTGTTTCTATTCAATTGAGGGTAAGATATAATCTAAGAAATAAATTTCACAACTTCTGAAGAAATAAAGGTTATTATAGCAGAACAGCTCATGTCCCAATTTTTTTTTTTTAAATAGAGCAAGTATACCCTCTTCAATCGAGAATAAGATACAAATCTCTTGACATCTAAAGTTAAAGGATAACATCAGAAAAGTCTCAGAACTTTGAAAGAATACAGAAGTCCTTTTAGCAAAAGCACTAACTGCCTCTTCAACTGAGGCTAATATATAATTTTTGGAATCTTATATACAATAACAACGATAACAATAACAACAACAACGTCATACCCAGTGTCGTATAGTCTCACAAAGTGAAAAAAAGATTGAACTGACACAATTTAATTAGTAGTTTAGAGAGCCTTGTTTTATTTATATTTTTTTATTCCGTAATTAATACTGAATCAAATAACATCTCCTAGTAATTAAAGCATATTTTCAGTGAAACCAAGTTATACAATTGAAAAGTTGAAATCATAGTCTGAATTTTACAGCACATGTGAGTTTTTTAGTGTGAGTCACCTCCTTACTATATCTGGGATATTTGAACTTGAATTCTTTCTTATTTTTAGGAGGCAAAAAGAATGAAGCAATATTAATTCATGAAAAATAAAAAAGGATAAGAATTTGTGTGGTACATAACAGGAAGACCAATTTGTAAGCTATACTGAATTGCGTAGAAAAAAAAAATTTAAATTCAAAAAGAAATTAAAAATACCTGTTAACAAAGTGGAAAAAATTAATAGAAACACATTTTAAATTGACCAGCAATTATTTAAGAATGCACTACAGTAAGGAAAACAAAGCAAGCCCAATACCATCAAACTAACGGGAATTTACTATAAATTTTGAAAAACCTATTCTTATCTTCATTTTTTTTCTTAGTGATTTCAAGTTTATTCTTTAATAACTTTTCATTCAAAAAAAATATCCTGACTCTGACAGTATTTTTTAGGTTTCAACTAATAGGAGAAGACAATATCAACTTGAAAGAAAAATTAACAAACCTAGTAAGTCTTTGACAGAATCTAGAAAATGTTTAGCTATTGGAGTAGAGACTAGTTGGAAAGTATATGTGAGATGAAGAGCTATATGGAGAAGGGAAAAGAGTTAGGGGTCGTTTGTTAGAGTGTATTGGAATAATGTTGAATATGATGTTTTAGTAATGCTTGCATTAATAATGCTGGTATTAGTTATGCTTGCATTAGTTATGTTGACATTATTTCTTATACATTATTTGGTTTGATGTATTGAAAATAAAATGCTTGTATAATTTTTTATGAAAAATGTAAGTTTACAAAAATACCCTCTATGCAAATAATTTTATGAGATTCTTGAATTCTGGTGCTGCTATAATTTGTCTGGATAATTTTATTTTATTATGAAGTTGACATTCCAGATTGTGGGAAAAAAAACTTCAATAGCTGAGGAAAATATCAATGCGGCAGTGACTAGCCATAAGAATGCTCTGCTTATTTTTTCTTGTGCGCTCATCTTGCTATCCTTTTCTACCACTCATGTATCTCCTTATTCCCCATGTTAATTTGCACATAGCTCATTATTATTTTTATACACTCTTGTGAGAAGCCACATTACAAAAAGAGGTGCACTATCGTTTCTCTATGTCTTCCATAAAATAGGCGAATGTTTTCTTTACAGATTTTCAAATGTTCGAGTCATGCTCTTGTCATCAATATTTTTTGAAAAGTGAAGATAAAGAGTGATCAAACATATGATGCTCTTGTACATTTTTATGTATGGCAGTGTCAAAATGGAAGAAGATGGAGGAGGGGGTATTTCTTCAGCTTGTATGGCATCCGATGATATAATGTTACTGTAAACAAACTGGTGAGTATGAACAAATCCTTGAAATGCTAAGCGATAAAAGAAAATTGGGGTTCGTCCTAAAAAAATTTAAGTTACATAATCAGTATCAATGGAGCAAGGTTCAGATATTGCAGGAATGAGGAGGGATTTGAGGGGTAATAATGTCTTTAACCAAGATAATGCATATGTTAAATCCTTTGCATTACTAATACATAGAAAAAGAGTGGTATTAGTAATACACACCTCAATACACAATAGAGTGTATAACTAATGCAAGTATTAGTTATGCATAGGATGAAAAATATACCAAACAAGGTATTGATAGTACACATTAAACTAATGCATGCGTTAACTTTTCAATACACTCTACCGAACGACCCCTTAAAGAGGCAGGTGTCTACAACTTGGAACATACAACAACACGTGGTAGGCTGAAAGCACAAGGTTTTTAATTTATAGAAATACCCCTGACAACGAAAAACCTTCACCTATAAATTATTATTATTAGTAGTAGTAGTAGAAATAAGGGAGAATCCAATGATTTAGTAGGATTTAGTTGGATTTCAATTAATATTTATTCAAATATTTTTTCATTTTTAATTAGATTACAACTAATGCTTATCAATTACTAAATTTATCCTTTGACATGCGTTTTTAAATTATTATTTCATATTAATTTATTTTATGTCTTTTTTTATATTATCCTTGATTTAGTTCAATATTACTTCACTTGTCAATATATAATAACTAAAAAAAGTATTTTTTAAGATATTTTACAATACATTAATTTAATTTCTTCTCTCCTCTCCCCCCCCCCAAACGCACATCTACCTCTTTTTCTTTTGCATAATATATATAATGATGTTAAGTCGCTAATTTTGATAAATAAGTACATGTTACTTGTATTTGTTTTATTTTAAAGTTTTTGTCAATAAATAATAATCTTAAAACATATAATCATTCACATTACTTTACTATATATATAATGGAGAACACCCAATTTTTTCAGGCTACATATAAATTTATTATGTCAATTTTATCCTAAATTATATTTTAAAGACATTGAAAGATCTCACCCATTTTTGTAAATTTAAATAATTATATTAACATTTAAAATTCTATACAAAAAGTAATGAGTCATAAAAAAAAAAGTGATAGTGACACCATAAAAGATATATTGACACCATAAAAGATCTACTTATCCAATTAGATTAAAAATTAATTAAAAAAATTTGAGTATTTCTTTTATATAAAAAATATTAAGAGATAACACCCAACTTTTTAAAATCTATTTTATCCCTAACTGAAATTCTAATAGTCTTAGATTTCACCCATTGAAAGAACATCTGCAAAAGTATTTTGCTAAATCAGACTTTCAACTATTTAATTTAAATGTTATCTTTATTTATAAATTAAATTTATTGACGTAATCATACAATAATTTGTAACATCAAACATTTTTTATATTACTTAAAGATTGTATTCTTAAAAATAAAATGGGTTAATCAATAAGTTTAATAAGAAAAAGATAATGAAGGTAATTCAACATAAACCAACAATCATTTTAGATTGTTAAAACCTTTAATTTTAAAAAAATTAAGTAAAATATAAAAGGAGAACATTTTAGTGTGTGCATTTGTTTGAAAATTTAAAAAAAGTATAAAATATATTCTAAAAAATGTTGTTTTTTAACTTACAAAAACTTTTACTTCCTTCATTTTAACGTGTTTGTCTGATTTTGACTTAGCCCAAAGTTTAAATGTTGATGAAGATTTTTGAATTTTGTGATCTTAAATTGAAGATATATGTGGAAAGAACCAAAATATCATTTAATCTTGTGGTTTTAAAAATGTCATATGAAAAGAGATATTAAAAGAGTCTGAAAAAAAGAAAAGAAATACTCTTTTTTAAACGAACTAAAAAAAACAGAACACAAGAAATTGAAATGGATATATGATTTAACAACTTAAAAATATTGAGAGATTATTGAACTATTTTCAACTAATACTATAATTTTACAAACACAAACAAAAAACAAGAGAAGCAGAAAAAAAAAATTATAAATATAAATATTAATGTAGTTTGGGTTCGGGCTCGCACGAGCCAAACGACACTATTATATATATACTAGATATGCACGGCCCATGCTAGTACGGGCCCAATATATATATATATATATATATATATATATATATATATATATATATATATATATATATTTATTTCAACTTACATGATGTAAATATAATTTAGATAATTAATCATTAAAAAAAATTAAGTTTTAATTATTGTGATTTATAATACTTTTTCTTTATTTAAATTTAAGTGATAATGATATAATTTCGAGAGCAAGCCAAATATTTTATATTTTTAAATTTTCAAAATTGTTAATTATCTGATTTATAATATTTTTTACATAATTTTTCAATAAAATATGAATCCTCTCTTCGTTCCAATTTATGCGGCACAGATAAAATTTTGGCAATCAATCAATTTTTTTAAATATTTTTCTTAATTATTGTTATTTACAGTACTTTTTATTTCATTTTCAAATAATATATATTGCTTTATATCTTCCTCTGTCTCGTCCCAGATTATATGACACTAATATAGTTTTGATAGTCAATTATGTTGACATATCATTTTGTTATTCTTAATTTTCTAATACATAAATGATTTATAATAAGGGGTGGTATAGTAAAATCGTTGTTTGAAGGACGACAATTTAATTTAAAACATTAAGAGTTAGTTTTGCATTTTATGTCTATTTTGTCATCTTATTAAATATTATTTATTTTCGTAATGTCTAGATGACTCGTAATAATTAATTAAGAGCGATTGATTATGTTACTTCTTTTTTTTAAATTGGGTGTAGGGAAAGGGTAATGAGAGAGGGGATTATAATGTGGGGAGTTGAACCCTCACCAACAAGGTAGAAGTTCAGGTAACTAACTGGAGTAGTACATTAATTAAATATGGGATGCTATATTTTGCATATACAAAATATGATATTACTAAACATTATTGGATAGTGCATTATGTTTATCTCTTACAATAATAAAATTTTATTATATATTTTTCTTTATTTCTTTTTTACTTGATACATATTGACCCAACACAAATCTTAAGAAAATGTTCAATAAAAATTTATTTTATCAAATTAAATTTATTAATTTTGTACATAAAAAGAAAATTTAAAGTTAAGTTTAAATATTAGCATTTCCATATAAGAAAAAATCATTTTAAAATTTAATTACTGAAATAAATAAGTAAAAAAAATAAAATTTGAATAGAAAAGTCAATTAAAATAATAAAAATGATTTACTTTAAACATCTAGTTGAAATTAATTAGGATAAAATTATTATATTATTAAATTACTAAAAATTAAAATAATTTAAATTAAATCTATGCAAAGTTGAGGGCAATCTTTTAAATAAATAGAACAAGGTGAACTCTTTTTTAAGGACATGGTCTGTAATTAAATGAAAGATTGTGGATATTTTTTAAAGTTAATAAGCTACAACTAACACAGCATAAAAGTTAAATTCTTTAAGCAACTTTTTCTTGTGAAAAGACTAAATTTCCCTCAAAATTGATTTTAATGTTTACAAGAAGACATATTGAAGGTCCCTCTTCTATAATATACTTGATATGCATAGCCCGTACTAGCATGGGCCCAATATATATATATATATATATATATATATATATATATTTCAACTAATGTGATGTAAATAGAATTTAGATAATTAATCATAAAATAATATAAGTTTTTAATTATTGTATTTACAATAATTTTCATTCTATTTCAATTTAAGTGACAATGATATAATTTAGAGCCAGAAAAATATTTTATATTTTAAAATTTTTAATCATCTAATTTATAATATTTTTTACATAATTTTTCAATAAGATATGAATACTCTCTTCGGCCCAATTTATGCGGCACAGATAAAATTTTGGCAATCAATCAATTTTTTAAATATTTTTCTTAATTATTGTTCTTTACAATACTTTTTATTTTATTTTCAAATAATATATGTTGCGTTATATCTTCCTCTATCTCGTCCCAATTTATATGACACTAATATAATTTTGATAGCCAATTATGTTGACATATCATTTTTTTATTCTTAATTTTCTAAAACATAAATGACTTATAATAAGGGGTGGTTTAGTAAAATCATCATTTGAAGGATGACAATTTAATTTAAAACATCAAAAGTTAATTTCGCATTTTATGTCTATTTTATATTTATTATTAAATATTATTTATTTTTGTAATGCCTAGAAGACTCATAATAATTAATTAAGAGCGATTGATTATGTTAATCTTATAAAAATTAACATAATTTTATCATATCAAATAGTAATCAATGATAACTCACCGGAGTAGTATATTAATTAAATACGAGATGCTATATTTTGCATATACAAAATATAATATTATTAAACATTATTGGAAAGTGCATTATGTTTATCTCTCACAATAGTAAAATTTTATTATATATTTTTCTTTATTTTTTTTTACTTGATACATATTGACCCAACACAAATCTTAAGAAAATATCATTAGGAATTTATTTTATTAATTTAAATTTATTTATTTTGTACTTTAAAAATTAAAAGTTAAGTTTAAATATTAGAATTTCTATGTATGAAAAAAATAATTTTAAAATTTAAATTTACTAAAATAAATAAGAAAAAAAATTAACTTTGAATATAAAAGTCAATTAAAATAATAAAATTAATTTACTTTAAATATTTAGTTGCAATTAATTAAGATAAAATTTTTATATTATTAAATTACTTAAATTTAAGATGATATATTTTGCATATACAATATATAATATTATTAAATATTATTAGATAGTGCATTATGTTTATCTCTCACAATAATAAAATTTTATTATATATTTTTCTTTATTTCTTTTCATTTGATACATATTGACTCAACACAAATCTTAAGAAAATACTCATTAAGAATTTATTTTATTTTATAAAATTTATTAATTTGTACCTTAAAAATTTAAAGTTAAGTTTAACTATTTGTATTTTATTATAAGAAAAAATATAATTTTAAAAATTAATTTACTAAAATAAATAATTAAAAAAAAATAATTTTGAATACAAAAGTCAATTAAAATAATAAATTTGATTTACTTTAAATATTTAGTTGCAATTAATTAAGATAAAATTATTATATTATTAAATTACTTAAATTTAAATACTTTAACTTAAATCTATGTAAAGTTGAGGGCAATCTTGTAAATAAATAGAACAAGGTGAACATTTTTTAAGGGGTATGGTCTGTAATTAAATAAAAGATTGTGTATATTTTTAGAGTTGTTAATAAGGTACAACTAACATAGCACAAAAGTTAAATTCTTTAAGCAACCTTTTCTTGTGAAAAGACTAAAATGCCCTCAAAATTGATTTTAATGTCTGCAAGCAGACATGTTGAAGGTCCCTCTTCTATAATATACTAGATATGCACGGCCCGTGCTAGTACGGGCTCTATATATTTTTTTTAAAATTTCAACTTATGTGATGTAAATAGAATTTAGATAATTAATCATTACAATAATTGAAGTTCTTAATTATTGTGATTTATAATACTTTTTTCTTCTATTTTAATTTAAATGACAATGATATAATTTCGAGAGCCAGCCAAATATTTTATATTTTTAAATTTTTAAAATTGTTAATTATCTTATTTATAATTTTTTTACATAATTTTTTAATAATATATGAATACTCTCTTCGTCCCAATTTATGCGGCACAAATGAAATTTTTGCAATCAGTCAATTTTTTAAATATCTTTGTTAATTATTGTTATTTATAGTACTTTTTATTTCATTTTCAAATAATATATGTTGCTTTATATCATTCTCTGTCCCGTTCCAATTTATATGACATTAATATAATTTGATAGTCAATCAAATTTCGTTTGCTGACATATTATTTTGCTATTCTTAATTTTCTAATACATAAATGACTTATCATAAGAAATGATATAGTAAAATCATCGTTTGAAGGACGATAATTTAATTCAAAACATCAAGAGTTAATTTCTCATTTTCTGTCTATTTTATCATTTTATTAAATATTATTTATTTTCTTAATATATAGATGACTCATAATAATTAATTAAAAGCGATTGATTATGTTACTCCTATAAAAATTAACATAATTTTATCATATCCAATAGTAATTATCCATAACTCACCGGAGTAGTATATTAATTAAATACAGAATGTTATATTTTACATGTATAAAATATGATATTATTAAATATTATTGGATAGTGCATTATGATTATCTCTCACAATAATAAAATTTTATTATATATTTTTCTTTCTTTCTTTTTTACTTGATACATATTGACCCAACACAAATCTTATGAAAATATTCATTAGGAGTTCATTTTATTAAATTAAATTTATTAAATTTTTAATTTAAAAATTTAAAGTTAAGTTTAAATATTAGTATTTCTATATAAGAAAAAATAATTTTAAAATTTAAATTTACTAAAATAAATAAGTAAAAAAATTAATTTTGAATATTAAAGTCAATTAACATAATAACATTGATTTACTTTAAATATTTAGTTGCAATTAATTAAGATAAATTTTTTATATTATTAAATTATTAATATTTAAGATGCTATATTTTGCATATACAAAATATGATATTATTAAACATTATTGGATAGTGAATTATGTGTATCTCTCTTAATAGTAAAAGTTTATTGTATATTTTTCTTTATTTCTTTTTTACTTGATACATATTGACCCATCACAAATATTAAGAAAATATCAATTAAGAATTTATTTTATTAAATTAAATTTATTAATTTTGTACTTTAAAAATTTAAAGTTAAGTTTAAATATTAGTATTTCCATATAAGGAAAAAATAATTTCAAAATTTAAATATACTAAAATAAATAAGTAAAAAATTTAATTTTGAATATAAAAGTCAATTAAAATAATAAAATTGATTTACTTTAAATATTTAGTTTCAATTAATTAATATAAAATTATTATATTATTAAATTACTTAAATTTAAGATGCTATGTTTTGAATATACAAAATATGATATTATTAAACATTATTGGATAGTGAATTCTGTTTATATCTCACAATAATAAATTTTATTATACATTTTTATTTATTTCCTTTTTACTTGATACATATTGATCCAACACAAATCTTAAGAAAATATTCATTAAGAATTTATTTTATTAAATTAAATTTATTAATTTTGTACTTTAAAAATTTAAAGTTAAGTTTAAATCTTAGCATTTTCATATAAGAAAAAAATAATTTTTAAAATTTAAATTTTCTAAAATAAATAAGTAGAAGAAATTATTTTTTTAATGTAAAGGTCAATTAAAATAATAAAATTAATTTACTTTAAATATTTTGTTGCAATTAATTAAGATAAAATTATTATATTATTAAATTACTTAAATTTAAATAATTTAAGAGAGTAAAATAAAAAATATATGAAATATTTAATTATACATTTTAATAAGTATGGGCCCCACCATATTCGATAGAACTTAGGCATTATTGTAATTAAATAGAAAAGGGAGGACTTTCATTTAAGGTCATGGTTGTAATTAAATGAAAATGACTGGGCTTTTTCTTTAAAAGTGTTGTAAGGTTCAATAAGTAAAGCATTAAAGATAACTATGATTAACAAGTTAATTCTACAAAAAGATCATTATATCCTTAACCTTTTTATTAATACCTTTAAGATGCTATGTTGAAGTCCCTCTTCTTATATATAACGAAAAGGTTCAAAAATACCCCTGAACTATCTGAAATAGCTCAAAAATATCCTTCATTAGATAAAAAATACCCCTTCGTTAAATATTTGGCTAAAAAATACCCCTCCTTCTAACAGAATTCCACCAAGGACGCCACCTGGATAAAAATAGCCTCCTAGACATTCCACATCACCATCTACATGTATAATCTCCTTTTAAAATTCATCAGCCCATAAATATGTCCAATGGTACCATCATATTTACTTCATCAGCTCGAAGTAACATGAAGGATAAAATGCTAAAAGATTTAACTTCCTGAGTCACTAGGCTACTAAAATTGGACCTCGTCATATTTAATTGCTTAGTGATGTTGTGTTTATTTTAGTATAGATTGATGTTATTCAAGAATCAAGACTTAGTTTAGTAGTTGTTGGCTTAAATAATACTTAGTAGTCGTCTCTAAATTGAAACTGACTTGGCCCTGAATATGTAGCTCTTAATGAAATTTCACTAGTTGCATTCTTCTGGTAATTCAAGTATATATTTCCCTATTTTGGTGATCTTTGACCTTTTGTAACATGACTACTTAGAATCTGCAGAACTGCATGATTACAATTAAATTCTGAGTACAGAGTTGCAATAATGGTGTTATAAGGAATCACATTAATGATTCTGAGAACATGTTTGTACCTTCTTCAGAGTTGTACATATTAGTGGAAAGCCACTGTTCTTTCTATTTTAGGGTAAAGCCAGTTGTATTACAAATTCAACTACTCTATTGAATTTAAGGCTACAAGTTTTTCGAACATTGGCAATACAAGATCACCCAACTATATTTTTTGTGAAATCGTGAGAACGAAAATATTATAAAGATGCCTACTTTAGATAGTTTTGCTAATGCAAAAATTACTATTGATGAAGCTGTATTTGTAAAGCTATTTTACTTTTATTATTAAGCTGATCAGTGAGAACCTATATATTAGGTTATTGGCCATCAAAACCTTGGTGGACGGTGATGTGGAATGTCCAGGTGGCTATTTTTATTCAGGTGGCGTCCTTGGTGGAATTCTATTAGAAGGGGGTATTTTTGAGCCAAATATTTAATGGAGAGGTATTTTTGAACCAAAAATCTAACGAGGGGTATTTTTGAGCTATTTCAGATAGTTCAGGGGTATTTTTGAACTTTTTACGTATATATAATGATGAAACCTTACTGCTACCAATATGTGTGAGAGTTGTTACAAAAGAATTCAAAGAGATAAGAACCTATATGAAGACTTGTTCCCCTAGATTATCGTTTTTATTGTGCAACTGCATTTTCAAGGTAATAATTTGTCCACTTCATTATCTTTTGGTTGTTTTAGAAATAATATAAATATCTAGCAATGCGAATAGTATTTTGAGTTTCAAAAATATAATACTTCTCAACTACTATCTTTGGATTTTTTTTCTAATTTATTATCATTGGTTTGATTTAGTTAAGTAAAGATTGACTAAATTTATTATACTAACATGAATTTGTGAGTTTCTATTTTTATGTATTTTGACCATTTTGTCCCTTTTCATAGTTTCTCATGTTGATTTTGGTGTTGGAAAATAGTTGACACGATTTCGAGGCAATCGAAAATGATTTATGCAAGTTTGTGATTTTTAGAGGCTTGAAAAGTCATATAGTTGACTTCGATCAATATTCATTGTTCTAGTATCAGATGGCAAAATGGACTGCATCAGCAGAACCAAAATGATTAGTAGTAGGGTTGGTTCAAATTTGAGGCTTTTATATCTCATTTGATCCTTCGTTCGAAAATAGTAAAAAGGGATCTCGAGGGTTAATTTTGTGAAAACAATCCTTTTCAAAAATCCAACGGCGCCATTGACTTTGAAGCATCGAAATTAGCCCAGTAGCATATATGATTTATTTCTATTGGATCTCCAAATGAATCTCGAGGGTTCGTTTGAAAATATTCCTTCACTTAGAAAATCTATTGGTGCAACATTTTCTAGTGCACTATTCCGTCCTTTGCGATTGCAGGTCTCGATGTCGGAGTGCATAACATTGCGTGGCGGAGGTACCACTACTCCGATAGGTTAATCAGGACTAGGTTAGGCTATCTCATCACGATCTCGAGGCCCAACTATGCAACTGCGATGACCAGCCTAATTTTCAATCAATGTTGACCCTCACAATCATGAGGCACTGTTCACTAAATAATATAAAATCCTTTTTTCGCCTTTCCTTCTATTTTTGGACTTTTGAACTTCAGGTTTAGGCAATTCTAAAGGATTTCTTCACTATTAATCTGTAAAACCTTATTTCCATTATTTTCATTGATTGTATCATAAAAAATAACACTAAATCATGATTTCAAAATAAAAATGGAGGTTTATATCCGTAAAGTTTAAAAACAGATTTTGTTTGATTTGGACCATCTTTTAAACCCCTTTTCGCATGTGTTTTCTCCTGTAGACTCCTATAACCTTGGGAAATGTGTTTTTAAAATAAAATTCTGATTTTACTCCTTTCATTTTTGGACCCATTTTGGATCAAACCCAAATATGGGCAATATGGATATCATTAGCTTTTTCTTAACGTGTTGATGCTATATCTGAATGTTGTCGTTGATTCAGAAGTCATTCACAAGAGAAAGTCTCTGTTTGAAGCACCTTAGACTTGTATTTTGTTATTTTGAGGTGGTTATAACTTAACTTCTTTCAGATTGCGTTGGATAGTTGATATATAAGTAAAGCATGCTATGGGTTGGGGAATATAGCTTTGGGTTTATATTTGAGATTATTATTACTATTGTGTTCCCGTAAGGGGCTTATATTCTGTTGTTGTTGATTGGTGATATCAAATACTGTGTGTTGCTTGTATGGGAGGCTTTCTTTAATATTATTGGCCTTATCTGTATGTTTGAATACCTTTATTCTAGATATGATGCCCGTGCAAGGGATTATTTTGCTAATACTGATCTTATTTGAACATTGGTTGCCTTTATCATGATAGAAATACTCAAGTTGATATGATATTAATGATGTCTTACATGTATATTTATTTTGATGGTGCCTAATTGGAGTCGATAATCATGAATTATGGACATATTGAGTTGATTTCTGGGATCACTTATATATATATATACACGTGTTGGATGGATTAAATATCATCATATTGAGTTGATTGTAAACATTACAACCTCATTCCATACATATACATTCATAAGATACTATTACCATTGGAAAAAAACTATTTTGAAAAAAAAAATGACTCACTTTTAGAAAACCCTTGGCCGAGGTCATTTGCCGACAAGGTTGGTTTGATATATGAGTTGCGAATTCCACCATGGGTCTTACCTCGTAGCTGCAAGTTCGGTGGGTGTATACAAAAAGTCATGCAATGTCTTTCATCATTCATCCCCTCCACATTATATTGCATTGCATTTGCACACGCGTTTTGCTTGATTTTCATAGTTTCCTTGACTTGTGCTTAGGTTTTGTGTACTTTTGTATATATATCTGTGCTGTTTATAATTTTGTATATTTATAGATTAGAATAGTTAGTAGAGGCAGTGTAAGCTACCGTTCAGAATTTTTTTTTGCTTGCAGACAATATGCTTATAGTATATTTTACTTATCTTATTTTCTGCTTTGCTCAGTCAACTTATGATACCTACTGAGTACAAGTGGACCGTATTCATCCCTACTATGATCTTTTGGTGCAGATCCTAGTACAAGCACCTCCCGTGGTGGCTGATTTCGTGTGGAGACTTCTAGATTTTGAGGTGCTGATCCGCACCAGTGTTCGCGGTTGATTCAAATCTCATCTATACTTATTTGTCTATATTTTGATTATCAGAGACAAATTTATATTTTAAGTTCTTGATATTGTATTAGATACTCTTACACTATGACTCCAGATTCGGGGGATTTATTATGTTTCTTTCAGATATTTGCTTTTACTTATGTTTTAGAGCCTGTCACCATTCTAGAAGTCTCGCCTTAGTATATGTTATTGTAAATTTCGTGTTTTCCTTAACACTTTGGCTGATTGGCTTAGTTATTGTCACAACCCAAAAACTCAGGTCATGATGGAACTTATCGCGGCTAAGCCTTGACAAGTAAGCCAATCAACCAAACCGATATGTGATAGAAAAACATAACATAAATCCCAAGGTGAGACTTCTAGTGCAAAGTCGAACGACACATGCACAATAATAGTTAGAGAATGAATAACAATAATATCATAAACCATCCCAAAACCTATTATTACCGTGTAAGAACAATCTACATACAACTCAAAGTCTAAAAATAGAATCGAAAATCTAAAAAGAAGCCACCAGTCTGTCTCTGAATACAAAATAAAACAAAAACTAACTAGGATGAGGCCGAGAGTGTCCACTACCTTAAATGTATCAAATCAACGCCTGACTCAGCTACCATGCGATACACTCATACCTGGATCTGCATCAAAAGGGCACAGTAGGGATGAGTACGGTCCACTTGTACTCAGTAGGTATCATAGGCCGACTTAGTAAAATAGAAAATAAGGTATACA
Organism: Capsicum pubescens; assembly: GCA_030864215.1. NCBI lineage: Eukaryota > Viridiplantae > Streptophyta > Magnoliopsida > Solanales > Solanaceae > Capsicum > Capsicum pubescens. The sequence continues at coordinate 192,067,198 of CM061543.1, read as the reverse complement.
AATACACACTATGAGCATGTCACCTGCAAGTAGAAAATATCCCAAACAGTAGCTCACACCATCTCCACTAATAGTTCTAAATATAGCAGATAAGCAGGAAATAGGTATGTAAAAGAAATAGAATAGACATACAACTGATAAGATACAGATGCACAATATCAAAGATGTATAGATAGATGAAATACAATGAGGATGATAATGATGATGGTGTGATGTGATCGAGATCGTAAACCTCCGTATACATCTACCGAGCCTCAGTGCTTCCAGGTAGGACCATGGTTATTTGCAACCTTTATACTATCCCAATACTCAATCTTAATCTCAATATCCATATCTCTTATCCGACTCGTGTGATACGATAGAGGGTTTTGTAAAAATTTCTCATTTCTATAAAAAATCAGTATTTCCACAATAACACTAATGTCTCATGAATGTATGTATGATATGAGGACGTAACTCACATAACTAAACCACTATTAAGATCCCAAATCCATACAATATACATGAACTTCAGCTCAAAATCCATTGAATAAGTCAACCATCCATGATTCAATATAAGTCAAGTGCCATTAGAGTGAAATATGCAAGTAAGATATCATTAATATCACATTAACCCCAACTTAGGCATTTCTATCATGAAGGAACACATGTATACATAAGGCTAACAGAATATCAGATAAGACCCCCATATGGGCCACACATAGCAACTATCATCACAGATAACCGATAACAACAACATAAGCCCCCACAAGGGCACACAACAATTATAATATTATTTACACAGTTATTAACCATTTCATAGCATGCTTTTATATAAATAATAACTATCATCCTAGTCTAAAGAAAGTTAAGCCATAATCTACATCGTGATGGTGAAATCTTATCCTAAAATCCTTCACATGGAGTTTTTCTCTTCTTGAATAGCCTCAAAATCAACTAAAACATACAAATATAGTGTCTACGCATCAAAAGGAATCCAACGATACCCATATTTCTTATTTTTAAATTGGGGTCAAAACGGACCCCCAAAATGGGTTATCAAAACAAAAGAGTAAACCAGAATTTTTATTCATGAATACATTACCCATGATTAAAGGATGCCATAGGAGAACATTCAAGTGAAAATGGGTTAAAACGAGGTTTAAATTTAAGAAAAACCATTTTAGGGGTTCCGAGCCAAAATCACCAAATTCCACTTTTGAAATCATATTTTAACAAGTTTTAGATGACACGAATCGAAGAAAGATAACTGAAATAATGATTTGGAGCTCATCCAAGGTCGAAAATGGAAGAAATCATCTAAAATCCGCTCAACTCGAAGCTCAAAGTCTCAAAAATCAAAGAAAAATTGAGAAAGGATATTTTTATACTGACCCAGCGCTGACTGCTAAAGCAGCCAATTAACTGTTTAAGAAGTCACCATTTAGTGCGGGTTGACCGCTAAAGCAGTCCGTCCCTATAAGGGTTGACCGACAAGCTATCCCCTCTTGCTAAAGCGATCAGGGTTTGCTTTAGCGATACTTGACTGCTTAGCTGGCCTTCAATTAGCAACGCTTGGGCAGCTAAAACGGCTAACAGTTTAGCGGTCCCATCGCTGCTAAAGCGGCTGCCCTAGATTTTTGGTGCACCAACAACTTCGCTAAAAATGCAAAGTTGCGGATCAAGCCCTCAAAATTCATTCGGTAGCCCGTACAGGCAAACAAAATATACTACTAGACTAAATTTAATGTTTTGGACTCAGTAGCAACATCAGATTTTTGAAAAAAAATTATTTTCACAAAATTGATTCCCGAGACCCAATTTCACAATTTTTTGAATCAAGGGTCAAAATGAGATTCACAAACCATAAAATAACAACAATTATGCTACCAATCCAAAATCGATGTTTTGGATCTGTTGGTGCAGTCCGTTTTGCCATCCGACACACAAAACAACAAATGTTGATCAAAGTCAACCCTTAGACCTTTTTAACCTCTAAAAACCACAAACACGCTCAAATTGTTTTGAATCACGTTGGAACTATGCCAATCACCCCACACCTCGAAAACATCACATAGCAACCACGAGGAGGGGTAAAATAGTTAAAATACATAAAAATAGAAAATTTAAAGAATCAAGTCCTTACAATATCCACCATTAAGAATCTCATTCATCCTCAAACTTAAGGCAAAGAAAAATACCTGAATCTGAAAAAAGTTAGGGATAACTACTACACATGTCAGACTCAACTTCCCAAACAGACTCATATATAGGACGGTGTCTCTACTGGACCTTAACTACCAGAATATCTCTAGAACACATCTTCCTAACATCCTGAGCTAAAATGTAGACTGGCTCCTCAACAAAGGACAACCTCTCATCTAATTACACTGTGTCCCAACAAATGACATCAAACTCATATGGAATGTAGCTCCATAACATGAATACATGAAAAATTGGATGAACAACTAATAAATCAAGGGGAAATTCTAACAAATAGTCTACATCCCCAATAGTCTGAAGAATATCAAATGGTCCAATATACTTGGATATAAGCGTACCCCTCTTCCCAAACCTCATCACACCCTTCAAGGGAAAAATAGAAAGGAAGAATTAATCACAAACACTAAATCTAAGGAATGAAGTCTAGGATCAAAATAGAACTTTTACATACACTAAGCCGCTCAAAATCTATCTTGAATAACCCGAACCCTATCCAAAGACTTATGAAGCAAGTTTGTACCTCAAGGTATAATCTTAAAAACATCATTAAATCAATTGGAGAGCGACAATGCCTACTATACAAACCCTCAAATGGTTCCATATCAATACTGGAATGATAGTTATTATTATAGGTAAACTCCACCAAGGCTAAATACTGCTCCCACTGACCTCTAAAGCCAATAACATAAGCGCAGAGCATATAATCCGAAACCTGAATAGTAAGGTCTGACTGACTATTGGTCCGGGGGTGAAAAGCTGTGCTAAGATCAACTTGGGTACTCAGCTACTCCTAAAATGCCTTACAGAAGTTAGACGTGAAAATTGAACCTCTAACTGAGATAATAGACAATGGTAAACCATGGAGATAAATTATCTCAAGAACATAAATACGATCCAAACTCTTAACACTCACGTGAATAGGGATGAAAGGAGTAGATTTGGTCAACCGATCCATAATAATGCAAAAAATATAGAACCATGAGAAGTACGAGGCAACCTAGTCATGAAGACCATAGTGATATGTTACCACTTCCACTCAAGAATAGGTAACCTCTGAAGCAAACCACTAGGCCCCAAATGCTTGGCCTTCACCTGCTGACAACCTAGGAAACAAGCTATAAAGTCCACTACATCCTTCCTTATACCACCCCATCAGTAGTGCTATCTTAAATCATAATACATTTTGGTCACTTCTGAATGAATGGAGTACCAAGAATAACGAGCCTCCTCTAAAATCACTTTCACCTAATCTCCCACTCTTAGCACATAAACTTGGACTCCAATCCTTAAAAGATAGGCTAAGCTACCCATACTAGTCGACTTTTGGATCTAGGCATCTACAACCACATTAGCCTTGCCCAGATGATAGAGAATAATTAGATCATAATCCTTAAGCAAATCAAGCCAACAATGCTGTCTTATGTTAAGATCCCACTAGATAAAGAGATATTGAAGGCTATGGTAATTCGAGAAGATATTACAATGGACTCCATACGAATAGTGCCTATATAACTTCAAAATAAATAAAACATCACACAACTCTAAATCATGGGTAGGGTAATTCTTCTCATGGGGATGTAACTGATGAGAAGCATATATAATCACCTTACCCTCCTGCATCAACATAATATCTAACCTAACACCTGAAGTAACACAGAAGATAACCCATGCCCTCCCTGGGCAAGTTCAAGATAGGACTTGAGGTCAATAAATTTGTGAGCTTTTGAAATCTTGCCTCACAAGCATAGGACCACTAAAAAGGAATCTTATTCTGAGTCAACTTAGTCAAAGTATCTTCAGTAGATGAAAAACCTTAAATAAGTATTGATAGTAGCCTGCTAAACCAACAAAACTCTGAATTTTAGTTGGAGAGGTAGGCCTAGCCCAATCATGAATTGCTATATCTTGGATGGATCAACCATGATACTATTTTTAGTCACAACATGAGCCAAGAAAGATATAAATTCCAATCATAACTCAAACTTAGAGAATTTAGCATACAACTTCTCATATCTCAACCTCTAAAGTAAAATTTGCAAATACTCCTCATGATCAGAGTCACTCTTGAAGTTAACCAAGATATCATCAATAATACAATGACAAAAGAGTTAAGATACTGTCAAAACAACCAATTCATCAACTCCATCAATGTGGTTGGGGCATTGGTCAATTCAAAGGACATGACTAAGAACTCATAATGATCGTATCGAGTCCAAAAAGCTATCTTCAAAATATTCAAACCTCTAATCCTCAACTGGTGATACCCAAACCTCAAATCAATCTTCGAAAACACCAAAGAACCTTAAAGTTGATCGAATAAATCATCAATATAAGGAAAAGGATATTTATTCTTGACTGTCACCTTGTTCAACTACCGATAATCAATACACATATACATTGACCCATTTTTTCTTCACAAACAAGATAGATGCACCGCAGGGTCATACACTAGGCTAGATAAATCCCGTATCTAATAAATCTTGCTACTCTGCTGGGGCCATTCAATAAGAAGAAAAAGAGATGGGCTTGGTGCATGACTCAACATCAATAGCAAATAAAATATCACGTTCTGGAGGCATACCAGAAAAATCCATAGGGAAGAATTCCTTGAACTCACAAACAATATAGACAAAATCCAAAGAAGGCGGTGCATCAACACTGGTATCACGAATATGGGCCAAATAAGACAAACATCCCCTCTCTACTAAGAAATGAGTCCGAAGAAAGGATATAAATCTCTTAGGACCCAAATGAAGCGCACCCTTTAAAGCTATCCTTGGCATACAACGAAGCTAAAGTCACGGTCTTAGCATAACTGTCTAGAATAACAAGATAGGGAGCTAACCAATCCATACCCTAGATGTCATCAAGATCTACCATATCTAAAATAATTAGATCTACCCAAGTCTCATTGCCCGCGAAGGTCACAACACAAGATCGGTGCACCAGATCCACCCCTAAAAAGTCTCCTATGGAGGTAGATACACAAATAGGCATGACAAGAGGATCATTAGTTGTAAGACCTCTAAAATTTTTTGATCATTTGATTCTTGAACCTCCCACATATATAATATCAATTTTTGACTTGAATTAAGTTTAGGAATGTTAAAAGGGTAATTTGGAAAAGTTTTGGAATTTTCATAAGGAGTTTGGGGTTATTTTAGGAGCACGAGGCGCTGAGGGTCTGCAATATCACTGTGTCACGGAGGTTACTGTCTGAGAAATTGATGTGGCATGAAGGATAACCTCTGCGATAATGGAGTGCCACGCCAAGGTGTTAATTTTATATAGTTTTATTTTTTTCACTCAGGGGTAAGGGGATTTTGGTCTTTTCACCCTTTCCATGACTTATAAATATAAAATTAACCTTTTACCCTTCAGTTAAAAAGATCAAACACTTTTATAACATCTAAAACAAGAAAGCTTAAGGTTTTTTCAAGAAATCACTAATCTAGGCTCCAAACTAATTTCAAATTCTTGTGTGTTTCAGGCATGTTTCTCTTCTCTAAACTTAAATTTTACATTGTGGCATAAATTAAATAGATTTTCATGTGATATAAATTATGGGTTTTGAAATTAGGTTGGGGGTTTTGGTTGTTACTAATTGAATTACTTGTTCCATATTTTGAATTGGTTAGTCATGCTTCAAATTAATATTTTTTGGAGGAAATTGGTATATTATTTAAATGGTTGGGGGACATGGCTTTCCCAAATTGGATGAATTTTGGCTTGGAATTGCATGAAGCTCAACCCACTTTGTGAAGTTGGTTTTAATTATGGAAAATTGCATGGTTTAACTTGATTTTGAACGAAATACATTGTAGTAATGGATAAATGTATATAAAAATGGATTTGGATAGCCTTGGTGGCCATGGTTTGGAAATTAATGGAACTTGAAAGTCCAAATTGTTTGTGTGAATTGGTTTGACATGTTTAATTTAGCTTGCAACTATATTGGTATGAAGATACCAAGTGGTAAATTCCTTAATGAATGACTCTTGGGTTAATGGTTGGAATTATGTTCAAAGTGATTTTGATTTAGTCTTAAAAGGGATTATGTAGCTCACCGTGAAGGTGTAAGTCCCGGGGGGATGAACAGTAGAAACCATGTTTTCCAGCATTAGGGGTTTATATGACTATGTGCTTAATACACACTAGATATATATATATATATATATATAGCGAGTGTGTATTAAGCATACAGTCATATAAACCCCCAATATATATATGGGATGGATATTGCCTATGGTGGCTTTAGTTTTCCCTCAGATTTTTCTTGATTCGTGCAACTAACATGTACTGGGGTCCTCTAAGTAAGGGGATGTAAGCCTATATCGCCGATGGATTCCTTTAAAACTCTCATGTTCATGATCCTTACCCTATGCTAACATCTTATATATATGTATATATGAATATGTACATGTGGTTTTAATTGATTTTGGACATCGAAATTTTATCACTTTCTCTCAGTTACATGATTGTTCTTATCCCACTGACCATCCTAGGATGCTACATCATTTCATGATGTAGGGTTTGAAGACTTTTCTATTGATCCTGTGTAGTGTTAGGTAATTGAGAATATTTGGTGAGTTGCTATGAAGTGGTGAGCCTCCATCATTTGGAAGGCCCTATAATCTTATTATTCTTTATTATTAACTCAGTACTTTTGGATTATTTTTAGTCATAGTTGCGGGAATATCCCATATTAGTTATTATCCTAGTTTTAGAGGCTATTGTGGAAAAATGTGGGTTGGTATTTGATTGAACCTTAGTATTTATTTGATTATCTATTCATCTTCTCATAATGCACGGTTATCTTTTGTTGTATTATTTTATTAGTCTCTTGAAGTTAGACCAAAGTGGGTGGTCTCTGGTCCATGTTGGTGTTGAGATACCCATTACGACAAGGCCTAGGGTCGTATCGTGACAAGCTTGTATCAGAGCACAGTTTAGAATCGTTGGGTGTCCACTAAGCCGTGTTAAGTAGACTCTTTTTATGGGTGTGTAGCACACAACACTTAAAGAAGAAGGCTACAAGGCATTTAGGAATATTTCCCTTTCTTGTGTTTTATTTTAGGGTATAGAGTCTAGCATTATGAAACTTCTCTAACTCTTGACTTTCTTGTATTTCAGATCATTCCTCCCCGGAGATCTAATATTTGTAGAAACTCTATTGGAAACTCTATCCTACCTGAGGATAATGTGAAGGGGACTCTCCCTATTTATTTAGTACAGACCCGATCTTGGGTCCTCATTCCTGATTGTTCCGCCCTACATGGAGTTCCACCTATCACCACTAGTCCTTCTTGGGCTTCTCAGGGTGGTGATGCTTATGATCAACCATCTCAGGGAAATATCTCTAATGATGAGTACCACTGGTTGATTCATTTGCTTACTCAGTTAGTAATATGTCAGTCTTATTAGTCTAGTCCTACTAGTTTATTGCTCATTCATCTGAGATCACTCGAGTTGGCTAGTTATGAGGTTGAATCCACCAACCTTTACAGGCTCTAAGATTGACGAGGTTCATGGGTTTGTGGATGAGATAGAGAATATTTTTAGAGTTATGCATACAAATGATTCTGAAGGTGTGGAGTTTGCTGTGTATCAATTGAATGATGTATCTTATCAGTGGCATGAGAAGTGGAAAGCTATAAGGGGTGATGATGTCGAGCATGCTGTGTGGGATGACTTTTTAGGGGCCCTTTTTATCACTTCTTTCCTCAGGAGTTGAGGAAAGCTAAGAAGAGTTTGTGAACTTAAAGCAAGAGAAGATAAGTGTGAAAGAGTATGCTCTGAAATTTTTGCAGTTGGTTCATTATGCTCCAGAGTTAGTATCTTACATGAGATCCAAGATGAGAAAGTTAGCTTCTAGGTTGTCTCATGACTTGGTATTAGAGTTTAAGGTTGCAATGTTGATTAATGAAATAGATAACTCCAGGCTTATGTTTTTTATGCAGCAGGTGAAGGACAAGAAAAAGAAACAGGTAGAGATGAGAGAGAGATAAAATAAGAAGTTTAGATATTAAGAGCAGGGTGAAGGTTAATAGAACAGTGGGAGAGATAGTAAACAGTGGACCAAGAAGAATAATTAGGGCAGTTTTTTATTTGTCTGCTAGTGCTTCCTATCCTAAGCCTTCAGGCGATTATCATTCTCAGGCTAGTGGTGGTCCTAAGGCACAGGGTGCCCAGTCTTAGGATAGTATAAATGAGACAACCCCACCTTATCCTCCTTATCATTTTTGTGGAAAACTTTATTATGGTTATTATAAGGAGGGGAGGAATTAATGTTATAATTGTGGTCATCTTGGTCGTATGCAGCGAGATTGTTCTTTACCTAAGGTTGCCACTGGGGATAATAAAGTTCCGGTTGCTACATATTTAGATCCTACACCAAAGGGTGCTACTTCTTGTACCAACACCAGCCGAAATTGCCTCTATGACCTTGCTACTCGCCAGGAATCTGAGGCATCTCCAGATGTTGTTACTAGTATGTTACAACTCTTTTCTCTTGATGTTTATTATTTTCTTGATCTGGGTTCTACCCTATCTTATATGACCTCTTATGTGGCTGTGCATTTTGATTTTCATCCTAAAAGTATTTTCGACCTCTTATTTTTCCACATCGATGGGTGATTCTATTATTGCTAGAAAGACCTATAGTAGTTGTGTGGTGTTTATCTTTTAGAGGGAGAAATTAGTGTATTTAATAGAGCTATATGGTGGAATTTGATGTTATCTTGGGGATGGATTGACTTTATTTGTGCTATGCTTCTCTAGATTGTAGGACCTAAAAGTTTAATTTTCACTTTTCTAATCAACTGGTATTAGAATGGGAGGAGAGTTCCTTATTACCTAAAAGGAGATTTATTTCCTATCTTAGAGCTCAGAAATTGATACCAAAAGGGTGTCTGTATTATCTAGTTTAGGTTAAGGATTCTGACTCTGAGAGTCCCTATTTGTAATCTATTCCTATGGTTAATGAATTTCCTGAAGTGTTTCTCGATGATCTTCTTGGAATTCCTCCCTATAGGGAAATAGATTTTGGAATTTATCTTTAATCATATACTCATCCTATTTATATTTCTCTTTATAGAATGGCTTCGATTGAATTAAAGAAGCTAAAGGAGAAATTGAAATATCTTCTTAAGAAAGGGTTCATTCATCTTAGTATCTCTCTGTGGGGTTCACCTGTGCTTTTCGTGAAAAATAAGGATAGGTCCCTTCGGATGTGTATAGGGCATAGTTAGGTGAATAAGGTGATAGTGAAGAATAAGTACCCTCATCCTAGCATTGATGATCTTTTTGACTAGCTTCAGGGTGCTACATATTTCTCTAAGATTGATCTTTATTCGGGCTATCATCAATTGAAAATTTAGGGGATTGATATTCCTAAGACTACTTTTCGAATGCGGTATGGCTACTATGAGTTTTTGGTGATGTCATTTGGGTTGACTAACACTCCGTTCAGATTTATGGATCTTATGAATCAGGTTATCATGTAGTTTTTGGATTTGTTTGTGATAGTTTTCATTGATGATATCTTGTGTATTCCTAAGAGTGAGGAGGATCATGCCAATTACCTTTGAATTGTATTGTAGACTGTTGAAGACCAGAAGCTGTATACTAAATTTTCTAAGTGTAAGTTTTGGTTAAGTACTATGACTTTTCTTGAGCATGTTGTTTCTAGTGAGGGGATAAAGGTGGATCTACAAAAGGTTGATATGGTTAAGGAATAGCCTAGACCAATGACTCCAACTGACATTAAGATCTTTTTGGGGTTGGTTAGGTATTATAGGAGGTTTGTGAAGCGTTTTTTATCTATTATTGCCCCGTTGACAAAATTAACTCAGAAAAAAGTTAAGTTTTTGTGGTCCGACGCTTGTGAGGGTAGTTTTGAGAAGTTGAAGGATAAGTTGACATATGCACCAGTTTTGACCTTACCCAAGGGTTTTGATGGTTTTGTTGTGTTTTGTGATGCATCCTGTGTGGGACTAGGTTGTGTTTTGATATAGCATGGTAAGGTTGTGGCCCATGCTTCTAGGTATCTTAAGGTTCATGAGAGGAACTATCCAACTCACAACTTAGAGTTGGCAGCTGTGGTTTTTTCTTTGAAGATTTGGCACCATTATCTGTATGGGGTGCATGTAGACATCTATTCAGATCATAAGAGCTTGGAATATGTGTTTACTCAAATGAAGTTGAATATCAAGCAAAAAAGGTGGCTTGAATTGCTCATAGATTATGACACAAGTCTTCACTACTATCCAGGTAAAGCTAATATTATTGCTGATGCTCTTAGAAAGTTATCTATGAGAATCTTATCTCATATGGATAAGGAGAAATAAGGATTAGTGAAGGACATTCATAGGTTGGATAACTTAGGAGTCCATCTTTTGTACTTTGAGGATGTAGGAGTGATTATTTAGAAAGTGGTCAAATTATCTCTTATTGCTGAGGTGAAGGGGAAGAAAGCTTTGGATCCCATACTTTTACAAATTAAGGATGATATGGGTCAGCAAAAAGTTATGGCTTTTGAGATTGGAGAGATGGAATTTTAAGGTACCAAGGTAGACTGTGTGTTCCTAATATTGATGGGCTGTGGGAAAGGATTTTGACTGAGGCTCATGAGTCCAGATATAAATTTCATCCAGGTTCTACTAAGATGTACCATAACTTGAAGGAGATTTATTGGTGGAACAATATGAAGAAGGATGTAGCAAACTTTGTGACTAAGTGTATGGTTTGTCAGTAATTTAATATTGAACACTTTAGGCCTGGTGGCATGTCTCAAGAGATAGAGTTGCTTATGTGGAAGTGGGAGATGATCAATATGGATTTTATTATAGGTCTTTCATGGTCTCACAATCAGTATTATTGTATTTGGGTCATTATGGATAGGATGACTAAGTCCGGTCACTTCTTGCCTGTGAGGACTAATTACTCATGAGAGAATTATACTAAGTTGTTCATTCAGGAGATTGTGAAGTTTCATGGTGTGCCAGTTTCCATCATCTTAGACCGAGGTAAATAGTTTTTATCTCACTTCTGGTGTTTGTTTCGGAAAGGCTTGGGTACACAGGTTAACCTTAACACTGCTTTTCACCCTCAGATGGATGGGCAAGTAAAGCGTACTATTCTAATATTAGAGAATATACTAAGGGCCTATGTTATTGATTTTAATGGAATTTGGGTTGATCATTTACCCCTTATTGAGTTTGCGTATAACAATAGTTATCACTCAAGAATTTAGATGGCTCTTTTTGAGGCTCTTTATGGTAGGAGGTGCAGGTCTCCTATTGGGTTGTTTGACGCTGGTGAGACTAGATTTTTTATTCCTGACCTGGTTCACCAAGCCATGGAGAAGGTGAAAGTGATTAAAAAAAGACTTAAGACTGCTCAAAGTAGCCAAAAGTTTTATGTGGATGTGAGGCAGAGAGAATTGGAGTTCGAAGTGAATGATTGTGTATTCTTAAAGGTGTCTCCTATGAAAGGAGTCATGTGATTTGGGAAGAAGGGGAAGCTCAGTCCCCGTTATGTTGGTCCCTATTAGATTTTGAGGAAAATTAGGAATGTTTCTTATGAGTTGTATTTGCCTGCGAGTTTGGGTTCTATTCATCCCATTTTTCATATGTCCATGATAAAAAAGTGTGTGGGTGATCCTTCATTAATAGTGCCTGTTGAGGATGTTGGTGTTATGGATTCCTTGTCTTATGAGAAAGTCTCGGTTGAGATATTATATAGGCAAGTTTGTAGGTTGAGCACAAAGGACGTAGCTTTAGTTAAGGTTCTTTGGAGGAATCAAAAGGTAGAAGAGGTTACATGAGAAGCTGAGGAAGATATGAAGGCCAAATACCCATTCTTGTTCCCGGGTTTGATGGAAGTTCTTAAGGTATGAGTTTTTTCTTTCTCTTGTTACTTTCCAAGTTTGTCATTTGATTCTGGTATATTATTTCTATTCTCATGCTAAAAGTGTCCTAACTCATCATTCACGGATGAATGATCCTAAGGGGGGATAATGTAAGACCCCTTAAAAATTTTGATCATTTTATTCTTGACCCTCTAGCGTATGTAATATCGATTTTTGACTTGAATTGTATTTAGGAATGTTAAAAGGGTAATTTAGAAAGTTTTGGAATTTTCAGAAGGGGTTTGGGGTCATTTTGGGACCCCGAGGCAGTGAGGGTTCGCGATATCACCATGTCACGGAGGTTACCCTCCACGATATCGGCATGGCATGAAGGATAACCTTTGTGATAATGACGTGAGGAGCTTTTGGTCTTTTCACCCTTCCCACGAATTATAATCATAAAATTTACCTTTTTCCCTTGAGTAAAAAAAATCACACTCCTATTCTCATCTCTAACATCTAAATCAAGAAAAAGTAAGGGTTTTTGAAGAAATCACTACTTCGAGATCCAAACATCAAATTGATTTCAAATTCTTGTGTTTTAGGCATGTTTCTCTTCCCTAGACTTAAATTTTACATTGTGGCATAAATTTAATGGATTTTTATATGATTTAAACTGCAAGGTTTTAAATTGGGTTGAGGGGTTTTGGTTGTTACTAAATGAATTGCTTGTCCCATGTTTTAAATTGATTATTCATGCTTTAAATTGATGTTTTTAGGACTGAATTGATACATTATTTAAATGGTTGGAATGGGGGACTTGGGTTTCCCCAAATTCGATGAATTTTGTCTTGGAATTGCATGAAGCTCAATCCACTTTGTGAATTTGATTTTAATTATGGAAAATTGCATGGTTTAACTTGATTTTTAACTCAATGCATTGCATTAATGGATACATGGATATAAAAATGGATTTGAATGGCCTTGTTGGCCACAGTTTGAATTTTAATGGAACTTGAGAGTCCAATTTGGTTGTGTAGTGTGAATTGGTTAGACATATTTAATTTAGCTGGAAATCATATTGGTATGATGATACCAAGTGGTAAATGCCTTAATGAATGAATCCCGGGTTAATGGTTAGAATTATGTCCAAAGTGATTTTAATTTGGGATTAAGGGAGGTGGTGCAGCTCACCATGAAGGTGTTAGTCCCAGGGGACAAACACTGGAAACCACGTTTTCCAGCGTTGGGAGTCTATATGATCGTGTGCTTATATATATATATATGGGATGTATATTGCCCATGGTCGAATTAGTTTTCCCTCATTTCATGTGGCTAACACATACTGGGACCCTTTTAGCAGGGGGAGATCAACCCATATAACTCATGGGCGACTTTAGAACAGATCGAGCTACATAGTCCAGGTTAATGGTTTTAAAACTCTCATGTTTACATCCTTTACCATATCCCGACATTTTATATATATGTATATATGAATGTTTACATATGGTTTTGACTGATTTTGGATATGACATTATTTTATCACTTTCCCTGTGTTACATGCTAGTGCTTATCCCACTGACCATCCTAGGACACTACATTATTTCATGATGTAGGGTTCAATGAATTTTCTCTCTCTTTCGCAACGTTAGGTGGTTGAGCACGTTTGTTGAATTGATGTGAAGTGGTGAGCCTTCATCCTTCGGAACGCCCTATAATTTTATTTTTCTTTATTATTGACTCAGATCTTTCGGATTATTTTTGGTCATAGTCAGGGGCATGTTCCGACTTAGTTGCTATCCTAGTTTTAGATGCTATTGTGGATAAATGTGGGTTGGTATTTGATTGTCCCTTAGTCTTCATTTGATTTTCTCTTCATCTTCTCATCATGTATGGTTGTCTTCCGCTGTATTATTTTATTGTGCTCTTGGGGTTAGGCTAAATGGGGTGGTTTCCAGTCCATAGTAAGCTTGAGGTACCCGTTACGACTAGGCTTGGGGCCAGGTCATGACACTAGTAGAATCAAAACCTAAAGCAATATATGCAGACACAATAGAAAGTTGATCCAAATCAAATAACACAAATGCAAATATGAAACAAATGGGGAAGATACCTATGATAATAGCGTCAGAAGCCTCTCCTCAGGTCTGCCGGGTATAGCATAACACTTCTACGTCTGCTACCAGACTGGGTATCCTGACAACCACCACTACGGGTACCACAACCTCTATCCCGTGCACCACAAGAAACCCTTCTACTACCCTTGGGGTCACTTCTCACTGTCGATATATGAGTAGGCCTAAAAACATGACAGGGAAATCCTTAGCCACATAGCCAAACTTATCACATACATTGCAGCCTCTGTGACCCAACTTAATCTGAAAATGTATGACTAGATAGAAAAACCACCCTGGGATGACGTTCGACTACTCAATGCTGCTGAACCAAAAGACCTACTACGTGAATCCTGCAAGGCTACCTACGCTGGTCTACCATGGTACCCATGGGAACTTCTGAAATAACTACCTCGAGGTGTGTAACTATTAAACTCGCCCTGACAGTGCACCCTCTCGGCGCCTCCCTGAGTAGATCGAAGAATAGCCTCAGTCATAAATATATGATCCTCCATCCTCGCTCACAACACTATCTTGGGCAGACCCAAGTGAGTAAATATCTCAAACCTCTTCTGATCCTCATAAGATATAACAGGACCAAAGCAATAAAAGGCATAGTGAATATGGCAGGCTGCTATCCTACCTGAGGAGGTAACATAAATGAAGGCTAAACTCCTAGACTTGGAATACTATACTCAGATACAAGTATAGAAAAAGGAACAATACTCGGAGCCTACAGAATACCATATACAGATGTTGGTAAGAATAAAGGCATCGCACTCAGAACTGGAGAAACACCATAAGTAGACTCTGGCAGAAATGGAGGTACAACACTCAGAGCTGGAGGAATACCAGGTGCATTCAAAGGAACACCTTCCAAACGAGTCAACAAATGAATTAATAAACCCTCAAAGATCGAGTAGTAGTACTTTGTGGAACCAGAGTAGGACCCAAATCTCTAGTATGCTCAACATCGGGCTTAGGGAAAATCCCCCTAGTACTATCTATAGAAGGGGAAGATCCTCATGCCCATCCTCTACCTCGAGACCATCCACAACCTTACCTTGTCCCCTAGGCTGGGCTCCCTTCTCGAATTCCAACTCAACACCCCTAGCCTCATTGGATCTAGTCTTTACCATTTGCACAGAAATAAGTGAAAGTTTAGAATATAGAATATGGAAAAACCCACATGATAAGGAACAAAACAAGGGAAATTTTCTAGAGATATCTTATAGCCTCTCAAAGATAGATATGAACGTCTATGTACCAATCTATGAGACTCTCCTAGACACCTTATTCTTGCACTGACGAGACTAGTGAACCTGGCTGCTTTGATAATAATTTTTCATGACCCAAAAACTTAGGTCATGATGTCACTTATCGAGGATAATCCTTGAAAAGTAAGCCAATCACTCAAACTGATATGTGATAGAAAAACATAACATAAATTCAAAGGCGAGACTTTTAGAGAGAAGTTGAACCACACATGTGCTATAATTATAGAAGAATGAATAACAATAATACTATAAACCATCCTAAAACCTGGTGTCACAGTGTATGACCAATCTACATATAACACAAAGTATGAAGTACAACTGAAAAATGTAAAAAAAAATCACCAGTCTATCTCTGAATACAAAATAAGACATAAACTAGATAGGAAGAGGCCGAAAGAAGATTTTGGAAGCATAGAGCGGCCACTACCTCGAATATATCAAATGATCACCTAAACTTAGATATCGTGCCACACACTCATACCTATAGTTGCACCCAATGGGCACAATAGGGATGGGTATGGTCTACTTGTACTCAGTAGGTTTCATAGGCCGATTGAGAAAAGTAAAAAATAAGGTATGTAAATACACACTATGAGCACATCACCTGGAAGTGGAAAATATCCCAAGTAACAGCTCACAACGTCTCCACTAATAGTTTTAAATATAGAACATAAGAAGGAAATAGGTACATAAAAGAAACAAAATAGACACATGTCAGATAAAATATAGATTCATAGCACTGACAATGCATAAATAAATAAAGTGCAATGAGGATGATAATGATGATGATGTGATATGATTGAGGTTATCGTATATCCTATGTATATAACTACCGAGCCTCAGTGCTTCTAGGTAGGACCCATGGTTCACAAACTATATACTATCTTAATACTCAATCCCAATCTTAATATCTATATTTCCTCCTTGACTCATGGGCTAAGCTAGAGGGTTTTGTAAAAATGTCGCTTTTCTGTAAAAAAATGGTCTTTCCATAATGGAAGCAATGTCTCATGAATGTATGTTTGATATGAGTATGTAATCCACGCAACCAAATCAATATGAAGATCCCAAATCCTTACAACATACATGAACGTGAGCTTAAAATCCACTCAATAAGTAAACGATCCAAGATTCAATATAAGTTAGGTGCCGTTAGAGTGAAATATGCAAGTAAGATATCATTAATATCATATTAAGCCCAACTTAGGCATTTCTATCATGAAGGAACACAACCAAATGTATACATAAGTCCAATAGTGTCACGGCCTAATTTCTCAGGTCATGATGGTGCCTACTATAACCTGTTAGTAGGCAAGCCAATCTTGTAGTCCCGAACAGCTAGTAACGGACTACCCAAATATATATAGAAAAGAATGCAGAATAGAGGAAATAAGAGAATCAAATACATAATAAAATCCCCAAACTTGGTGGTATTAGTACAAGAGCTTCTAATATAACAACAGTACAAAAGGGATATAACAAGGGAATTGTACTGATATAACTTATCTCCGAATGCAACATGAAGGCTAGTCTAATACATAAGAGAGAGATAAGTAATATTTCAAATGTCAGGAGCTCACTCTAAGTCTCCAAACCATGGCTGCTCCACACGATGCACACATCAATAGCGATGACCCGTACTTAATATTTGCAAGCTGTAAAAGTGTAGTATGAGTACCAAACGAATGGTACTTAGCAGACAACTGCCAATTAAGCTCCAAAGATAAAACATATATATATATATGTAGCATATAAATAGAATGAAAACTATACTCAATTATCTAGCAACAATATAAGACAACCAATGAGATAGTAAGGATAAACTATCTTATTCATGTCCAAGACTAGCAACTTAAGGCTAAGGAAGTAATTAGAATGCACTAGCTTATTACTGCTATACTTAGGAATCTCAATACTATACCGTATATCATTAGCCAATATAAAAAGTAAAGACGAAAGGAAGATATATATATATATATAAGTATACAAAGCCAAGGATGGATATACAATCCGAATCAATGAAAGGAAGGGATTTACGAAACACCATAGCTACATATAGCTATATATATATATAAACCAATGTCTACAAAAAGTATTACCTAGATTATCAGACTAGCTATTGAAGACCTCACAATCATAGTGGGAGCTAGTTCTAGAATACTCAGGGTTCTAATCCATCTATCAATTCATCAGCTGGTCATGCATAATCATATTATCGCAAGATAAAGGAGGTCAAAATCATACCTTAAGTCTCGATACCAAATCCACGGCCAATCTATCAAAACTATCCATAACAATGATAATAACAATGTCAATAACAACGCGAGTAACCGGCTATTTTGGATAACCAAATACCTAGCCGAGCCTATATGTTCCCCCACCTCCCCAGACTCAAAAGTTTCAATCATCATACAACAACACAGGGCATAGTCATCACCCATAACTCTACAACCCTCCCATACAAGTTGATAGATATAGGCGCATACTGGTGATAGGCAATGTACATGTAAGTATGAATGCAACCAAATCCACAATATCACAATACCAATGTCATAACCATCATCATATAACCATTATCATAACAATCACCCTCCGACCTTTCTGGGTATATATATATATATATATAAATGCCATACATAGGGCTAGTAGGACTTAAACTGGTAGATGTTCACATAGGCACATCAAGACATGAGTCATACCGTCGAATCCAAACATAACCATAACCTTCCTTTACCATTCCACACCTGCTATCCTCTCTAAACCAGGAGAAAAATCACTTGAGTCCTGTTGGCAAAACCTTATCACAGAGAGCTCGAAGAACCAAAGTTGATCCGTTAAAAGTTCATATGGGAAACATGAGAATAAGTCTACAAGGAGTTGTCTGGGCACATAAATGGGAAGAGTCAAGGAATACAATCTATGCCAATGTTACAACTAGTTTGGATGGGAATTAAACTAAAATCCAGAAGATCAACGAAGAACTACTCATCACTGAATGATTCGCTCCTGGATGTCCCATCAACTGAGAATAAACCAAGCGAAATCCAACTCAGTCTAATACTCTCACTAAGTATATTATCCAAAATTTCTAATGAGGACTGATGACTCATGGTGAAAGCTGAAAGAACCAGTACCAGGTCCATGGGCTATCATCTGAACACTTTTCGACTATAATCCATCCAAAGTCGAGAAGATCAACTAGGCATCCACGGAGTAGGTTCAACCAACCTATAAATGATATCCAGATGGAGACAATCTAAATAGAAGTCTACATGCATACTCTACAACTACAAGCTGAAATCTCAATATTAAGGCTAAACTACTCAGTCTCAATTGCCTAAACCAAACCTGAAGATAGAAGGCATTAATACTCTAAATCTATCATAACTTCCAAATCACCATCCTAAGGCATCAAATCCAAAATTAAGCCAACAAATCCAAACAAAGGTCAAATACTCACATCGACCATACTGTTTGAATCAGACATATCTGTACCTGATTGTGCCAAACCAAAATCAAAACATAACTGAAGAACAAAACTGTAATAGAGGATAAATCACCAAATAAATACATGGGAGATCCACTCCTTATCCCCTGGAGTGCACGAATCACCGAAACGTACTCAAGAACTCATAAAGGCCACAAACCGCACTAGTAGTGGCAAAAACTATAACACTTGGTGAAATACAACTCAAGCTGGAAACTAACTAATCCAACACTCTATCTCAGCAAAGAATCCATAGGCTCATATCATCGAGGGGTGCACTCCACAAAACCTCATTAGGCCGAGCAAACTCTGAAATAGGGATTTCTTGAATCCACCCAAGTAGGATGGTCATCACTCGATCCATCCGTGAGGAAGAAAAATACCAATCTCGAAACCAAGCTCAATGCCAAGACTACCATAGAGAATAAAAAACTCAAGATAAAGAATTTCCAATTTACCAACTTAAGAAGCGATCACAGGAAAGGCAAATCAGAGTGGCAATAATAAGCCTCTAATGATTCCACACACCATGTCGTACTCTAAAGGATATAGCATAGAAATATTCCAAGCCCACTCAAGAAATTAAATCTTGTACTTAGAAACTGGTCAAGAACCTTGATGAACACCAACCAATCCAACTCTGGCCTAAGAATTGTTCAATGACTTGAATATCATCCACGACTGAGAGATATTTACAACATGACTCAAATTCCCACTGCTTAACCTCAAAGGGATGAGGTAGACACAAGCTCCACCAAAGCCTAAGCTGACCCCTAATACTTCTGGATGACGCTGAAGATCTTTAATATCTATCTCTGACCCTTTTTTTTAATGCTTCACTGAAGCTCTAAAAGTACATGTTGAAGTCTGATCCGCATCCATCGACAATGTCACCCATCTTGCATAGTTCATTAGGGACAAAATAGAGTTAAAGAATCTGTTCAAGGTTTATGTCAATGCAGACACACGATAAGGAGTCAAGAAGTGAATTTTCTAAAATATCCTTATAGCTTCTCGAAGATAGGTTACGAATTTCTCCACAGGACTCTACTAAACACTTTACTCTTGTACTAACACACCAGTGAAACCTAGGCTCTAATATTAATTTATCACGATTCAATTTCTCAGGTCATGATGGCACCTATTATAACCCGCCAATTGGCAAGCCAAGACCGTAGTCCAAAATAAATAGTAATAGACTACCCAAATATATATAGAAAAGAATGCAGAATAAAAGAGATAAAAGAATAAAATACATAGTTAAATCCCAAAATATGGTGGTATCAGTACATGAGCTTCTAATATAGCAAGAGTATAAAAGGGAAATAATAAGGGAATTACATTGTTATAACTTATATTTGAATAAAACATGAAGACTAGTCTAATATATCAGAGAGAGAGAGAAAGGTAAAACTCCAAACATCAAGATCTCACTGTAAGTCTCCAAACCTTGGCTACTCCACACGACACACACATTAATAGTGATAACCCTGTCATGACTTGAACCAGGGCCTGGCCATGAAGGGTATCTCAAGTTTGCTGAGGACTCGAGATTACCCAAGTTGCCTCGTCAAATTGAACACAATGCCCAACAGAGGCTGAATTTCAAACATATAACAAAATAAGATATAAATCTCAAAAGAATCTAAGAAAAGTTAACATCCGACAATCTATGCCAATAATGGACATCAACACCAGTACCCATGTCTACAATAATATCCATAAAGCCTCTAAAAAAATTAAAAACCAATCTAAGTTAGGATATGACCTCGACTCTGACAATGACAGTGACAATGATAATGAAAATGTTAATGTGAGTTCTTCAATTCTAGTCTATGAAAGAAAACTGATGAAATGACCAAGTTTTTTGGGGAATGAAAGTTCACCACTTCACCACCAACGACCAAGGATCCGAGCTTATCCATCTAACACTTTGCAGAAAAAGTAGAAGTATCTCCGGTGCTTGCATCGCATGGGGATACAACACCCAAAGATGGTTAGTGGGTTGAGAACGAGCATGTAACTCAGGGATTTGGGATAAGATAATGCCATTATCCATATTTCAAAATCATTCAAAACCAATGCACATAATTTTGGGATAAAATAATGCCATTATCCATATTTCAAAATCATTCAAAACCAATGCACATAATTATATATATATAAGCATGTCATGATGGGACAAAGAATAAGGCTTAGTATGAAGTAAATTTTATCCTAGACTATGTATCTCAACCATCATAAACAGGCACCCATGGGCTATATAAGTTTAGCTTCCCTTGCTAAAAGGGCCCTCAAACGTGTTAGACATATAAACCGGAGGTATCAAGGAAGATCAACGAATGCCCTGACCCCACATCAGTCTAACATACAATATATTAATAGTGTGAACCATGCACATAGGTCATCAAGAACAAACCTCATGTTGACAAACATGAGTTTCCTGTACAAGTCATCCAAGACCCACACCTTCACGACTTTGCTACATAACCCCCATTAATCCCAATTACAATCAAGTTTCTCATAACCTTTTTATTAACCAATGAACCAACCGTTAAGGAACACCATATGTATCGTTATACCTTACACTTGCAATCTTATCTTTATGCCATAATAATCATATTAACTTGGTGGAATACCTCAACCCCTTTTGTTCATTAAATCAAAACATAGCCAATAGGGCCTTCAAAACCAAGTTCATTCTTTAACTTTTTATGCAGTGCAATAACATAGGTAAGTAGGTCAAACCAAGTGATAATTTCATAATTTAAATCCATTGACATAAGCGGGTTGAGGGAACACAACTATTCAAATCCAATGTCGAATCTCAAAACACTAATTTGGGGAAAACCATGACCCCTTAGTTTATTCACCATTACCATGCACCCCATAAGCTCAAAACCATTATTAAAGCATAAATAATGCATAATGAATCATGGAAAAAAAATTTAAGAATCAGCCTTGTCAAAACCCTCAACCATATCAAAACCCACATTCAAAACCATCCAATTAAAATATTTAAAGATGTGCTTTTTATAAAGTAATAATTGGGGAAGAGTAACATACCCAAAATACCAAAATTTATGGAGAGAAATCAACCTTTGAGCCCTTAGATGACCAACTTTTGAAACCCTAAGTATATTGATCTTGGAGAGTTTTGAGAGAAGAGAGTCTATTTTGATTGTGTTATGAATAAGAAATAATCCCCTCGAGTGATTTATGGACGTGAGGTCTAAGGAAGGGAAAAATTGGAATTAACTAGATCCCTTAATGAAAAGACTAAAAATTGACCACCCAATCGCTACGAGTGACCATGCGACTTGTAGGGTTAACTTACAACTCATAAGGCCCACTCCTAATCTGGACAGTGTCTACGATCACCAATACTGACTTATCTATGAGTCGTACCATATGACTCATACTCAGTCATTATGACTTGCATGGTCCATTTATTGTCATAGTAGAAAAAATTAGGCATCACACTGGTTAGGCTACGTAAGACACCATACGACTCGTAACCCTTAGTCATAGTCATAGTAGAAACTCCAGGAAAACATACTGGACAGGCTACGATTGGGTCCTGAAGACCCATTAAGACTCCCTATGATTAGTATGGAGAGTTGTAGTCTGGGCAGTGAGGATATAATTTCAGAAATCTTTAAGGTATCAAAATCTGAGGTGTTATATTCTCCCTCCTTAGGATCATTCCTCCCCAAATGAAAAGATAAGGCATTTATTAGCACGATTTAACACAGAGCTCATCTACACTTACCTTGAACAAAGATAGAAAACAATGATGCTAATGAATACACATACCTCAAGCATGATTATCTAGAGCAGGGAAAGAAGAATGGGTACTTGGACTTCATGTCCTCTTCGTCTTTCTAAGTAGCTTCTTAACACTTTTAGTTTGTCTATAGAAACTTTACCAAAGACACACCGTTTACTCACAATCGACGAACTTGCCGTTCCCAAATTTTAATCGGGACCTCCTCATAAAATAATGAATCCAAAACACCAATGCTCTCTAAAGGAAAAACCAAGGAAGGATCACCCACACACTTTTTAACATTGAAACATAAAAAACTAGGTGAATAGAACTCATACTCGAAGGAAATTCCAACTCATAATCCACATTACCCATTTGCCTCAAAATATGATATTGACCCACATAATAAGGACCCACATAACAAAATCTATATTAATGACATCCTATTTCCATACGGGAAACTCAATATTTTAAGACAACCTATCAGGCCTTAGGTGCTCAACCTTCACTTGCTGACACACTATATACTTAGCCATAATGTTTGCCACATTCATCTCATGTTACTCCACCAATAAATTTCTCCTAAGTCATGATACATCTTTGTAGAACTAGGATGAATAGTGTACCTTGACTCATGAGCCTCTGCCAAGATGCTTTCTTGCAGCCTACCAACATCGAGAATGTATAACCTACCTTGGTACCTTAAGATACCATTATGTTGGAACCCTTGGGGGTTGCACCACACAGTGAGGGACCAGGTCCCTTAAAGTCAATCATAAATGATTGATTAGTAAAGTAACTATGAGGTGCTGGAAAAACAAAGACAGTGCAGGAAAATAAAAACACAGGATTTTTAATGTGGAAACCCTGGAAGGGAAAAACCATGGCTTGACCTCACAAGCACCTTAAGAAATCCACCATAATCAACCTCCTGATTACAAGATAGATTTAATCCTAACTCTAGGATCCTTTCTTTAGTAGCAACTTTAGTACAACATCATCTTGGTAACTCTAACAAAGACTCTCTCTATTGATTAACTCTAACCAGTCTCACACTTAGGAAACTCTACCTAAGCACTTTCTACTCAAAGAGAAAAATTCATTACTCTTATAACATGAGTAATTCATTTACAAATCAGAACTCACTCAAGAATGATTTCCATTTAAGCGTTCATAAACCTATGAACTTGAGCACTGTTGGAACTGGGTTTTTACTGTCTCTCGTCACTCTTTTTTATTACAACATAACCATTTGATGAAGAGGCATCTCTTTCGTTTTATAGATGAGTAATGATTAGGGATGAAAGATCATTGGACCAGATGTCCTAATCAGTACAAAATACCACCTATAAGTTTGTGACAGAAGAGGACCACACTATATAGACAATGCATGCCAACTGTACTATACCTTGTATATCCAGGGACCTGGTCCCTTGCAGTTTACCTGCTCATCATCAAAACTACATATAGCTATTTCTCCCTTTTTGATGATGACAAACCAATTATACAGTTTTGAGCATCAATGCACATTCATCATATTAAATCAGTATGATTATCACCTGAAGATGAATATTCCCCCTATTATCATACTTTATCCATCACAATCATGCAACACATGGAACTAGTACCTTGTTGTTATTTGTAGCAAAATAAACTTGATTGCTCTCATGTTTGCTTCCCTTTGTCACCGTCCTTTACCATACTTCCTTCCCCCTATCAACATGCACCACAATCAATCTTTACACCATAGTTTTTACATATATGAAGTCAGTATTCCCTCATTTGGCATCATTAAAAAGGATTAACAGTAAAACAAGAGTAAATATAAGTACAACCTAATTAACTCATGGCCACTAGGGCAACACTAACATGTAGAAGAACTTAAAGTAAAGGAAACAAATAAAGTTCACAAGCAGAATTCATTTATTCATAAATAGAGATTAGTGCCAGTATAACCATACCAAAATAATACAAAAATAACTATCTTCAAAATCCAATACAAGGAATAAGATATGAAACTGACACGATTAATTTAAAGGACAAGGATAATAGGACTTTAGGTAAAGGTAGATTTAGGGGAGAGGGACTTAAGCAACATATTTATTCTTAAATTTCCAGCATTGTGAGCATTCAACAACTGTTTGGTGAGGACTTTCACTTCAGCATTCAATCCTTGAATTTCACCAGTCAGTTCTACCACTAGTGCCTGGAGTTTTGTATTTTCAGCAACAAGCTTATCAGTGGTACCTGGTTCCTCAGAAGACAACTTCTGATTCTGCAATTTCATATGCATTATTTTAGTATCTTTGGAAGCCAATATAATCATTAACTCCTCCATTTCTTTTCCAACCTTTCTTGAACAGCTAGTAATCAGATACTTGGGACACGAATCCAACTTTTTCCTCGATGCATTCAGTCTCCTTAATAGTTATTAGGATGATTATTTGCTTGGATTTCTAGGTGTCCCTTAGTTCCATCCACACCATAATGTTTAAACACCTTGTTCTGTAGATATTTATATGGCATTCCATATTTTCCTTTATTTTCATACACCACATTATGTATATGCTCTATCATTAGAGCACGAAGACTTATCAATTTAACCTTGATCAAGATTTCAATCAAAAATAGGTCAACACTAGAGGCAATTGTTCTTCCTTTTGATCTTGGTAACAAGACCTTGTTAATGAATTCAAATACTAGATAATATTCACTTATCATGTATTTCTTCTTCACTGTAGATATAGAAGTCCAATCTATATTTGATGCAGTGATCATAAACTCAGTTGAGGGATTCTAATTCATAACTGTCTTCACACCTATTATAGGCACATATAAGATCTTGCTTAATGATTCTTCGCCTAGATTGATAAGCTTACCTTGCACCCAAGCCTTCAATCTTAGCTCATCTTCTGAGAAATCTATGGTGTAATAAAATTACCTTACTTAATTTTCAAAAACCATTGGTGCTATTTCCTGAAATAGATGTACCCATCCTTAATGCCTGACATATTCTACCAACTCCACCATTCCAGGCTTTTCATCAATTCTAGGATAAAAAACTCTTCTTGATAAAACTTTCTGTGTTCTCAGGTTTCTAATCTTTTTTTCTCTAGACATTTCTTTGTTTTCCTCTTGTTTTTCTTTCTTTTAGGATTACTACCTGGCTCTTCTTTCTCATACATCTGTGCTTTCTCTTCTTAGGACCAGGTCCCTTAGAGACTTTTTTTCTTTTCACAGCTATGTGCTTCTTCCTGCTTACAACAGGGCTGACAAACTTTGACATGCAGGGCCTGGTCCTCTCAGTTATAGGAACAACCTTTCTTCATTATTTGATAGCAACAACATCCCCTAATTTCAAGTTCTCTCCTTTATCAACCTCCACAACTTTAGTATTTTCATTCTTCCTTTTTCTATTTCCCTTGAGTTTCTTCACAGTCCATCTCCAAGGCATTTTCTCCCTATCTTTCTTAGTCTCCTTATTTGGAGGTAACAATAAATCTTTTCCCCTATTTAATTCATCATTATCACATAATTCCTATTCCACTCCATCAACTGATCTTTCTTTGGTGTCATAAGAAAGCAAGAGTAACTTCTCAGTTACCTAGTTCTTACTAGAGGAAAGATCAACTCTTTTCACCAGAATTTCCTCACCAAACAACTGAGCAAAAATAGTATTTGAGTCTGAGGTAATAAGAGAATTCGATGCTTGTTATGTTTTAGAGAATTTAGCTTTTTTGGATTTTTCAAATAGCACAAGAAATTGGGAGTTTTTAGGTTGAGAAATTTCTTATTCTATTGGTGACCTAAAATCTTGGTTTGAATTGTCTATCATAGTTTTCAGAGCATAAAATTCCAAGGTTAAAGAGGGTTCAATGGAGATTAAATCGATTATGGGTTCTAGAATTCTTACAGAGTTTGATGAAGTAGTACTATCATCCATTTGATTTTGAGAAAGAGAGATGAACTAGTTTAGTTTAGGGATGATTTTAGTTTTAGGAAGATGAATTAGATTAGTTGAAGAACATTGACAAGATGGTCTGATTTAGAAATTTTAAGGGTGGCAAATGTCATTAAAAGATGTTACTTTTGAAATGACATGTTTGAACCTAATAAGTGTGACTCTTTGTTTTGCAAAGGAATTGATAGCTCAGAGAAAAATATATGGATTTTCTGACAATATTTTATGATTACTTAAGCATCTTATAGGTACTAACCTAAGAGATAGGACCAGGTCTCTCCACTTTTAATTGAATTGCTCGCTTATGTTAGCTTTATTTGTATCCTTCCCAAGCTGTTCCCATGGGTGTATACCTGTAAAGGTATGAAACTGAGTTAGATTATACTATACCTATTTTATCATGAATACCTTCCTCCCAAACATAGCCAAATTTGAGAGGAGACACTGATTCATATGATAAGTTAGGTTATGTTGATCAATTCATGCTTTAGCCTTTGCATACCCCTTTTGTCTTGAAACTTTCACCATAATTTGTCAGGGACCAAGTCCTTTGAAATCAACTATTTCAAAATATGACACCTCCACTTGAAGTTTCTTGAAAAAGAGGCTACATTTAGATCTTCCATACTTAAGCTTTGAACACTACCTTTTAATGAGTATTCTTGATGGCAGTCCCCTTTCTCATACCTGGAATCAAGATCACTTGTTTTATTTGAGAAATTACTTGAGTTTGAGTTCCTAGTAAGAATACAATAGTGAGATCAAAACTTTCTTGTCCCACCTAGGTAGAGAATTCTTCCTCACCTTTTTCAGAGACTTGAACTTCTTAAACCATGTGTTCTCTTGCTAATCATGTTTGAAATTATTCATTCTAGCTCTTATCCAGCTCTGACAACTTTCCTTAGTATGACCATCCTTCCCATAATTAGTATACTTAGGATTGACAACCTTATTTCTAGCCTCATTAACAGTCTTTCCTTCCCACCTGGCAGGTTGGAATTATCCTTGATAACCTAGTCCTCTACCATTATTTGTACCTTAACTAGTCAAGTTAGAAAGAATCAGTGAGAAAGTAGTCTATTTAAGAGACTTGTTCAACTCTTCTTTAAAGTGGACCAGGTCCTTTTCTAACTCTTTATTCCTGTGAAGTGCAGACATAAGGTGTTTTTGAGAATTCCTCAGTCTTTCTTCAATATCAGTTTGAAGCCACAAAGTTTATTTCTTCCCTTTTCCATCTACCTCATTTACCTTCTTTAGATTACTCATTAAACTCTGATTTTTAGATTTTATATTTGTTAACAACTCTTTAATTTAGAGATTTGGAAAGTTAATGCAATCAGATCATGTTCTCGATTCCTTACTTTCTCCTCTAATGCATTCTTCTCAGTAGTTATTTCACAACAAAGTCTATCAATAAACTAGCAAGCCTCTTTATCTTCTTAGCAGAGCAATTATCTAGATTCTTCTTCATATCATAAAGGGTTACCTTTTTTTCTTTTTTTTCTTCTGTGTTTGCCGTAAATGCAAAAAAGCAATCATAGATAACTGAACTATCTTCCACTGCTAACATAGATACATCTCTAGTCTTCTCATCTTGATTAGATTTACTGGAAGAATCTCCCCATGCTGTCAAAGCTTGCTTTACTGCATACTCAGCTGAAGTTTTCCTTTTTAACTTTTTAGGTACCTGATTATTCTTTTGCATTTGGTAGTTTCTCATGAATGTTCAGATCTACCATTTTTTGACAACCTTCAATCTTACCATTTCTTTTTCTAAGCTGGCCACTGGTTTTTATAGATTTAATAGTTCTTGTTGCCAAAAGTGCAACATCAGTGTCTTCTTCACCTGGGTCAGACTCTAAAGCCTTCAAGGTCAGGAATATCTCCTTTTTTGTTTTTTTTCGTTTCCACCCCTAGTTCAGTTATAAAATCTATGATGACCAAAATACTCTAGGTATAAACCTTCTAGAGTGAACCCGCTCTGATACAAATTGTTGGAACCCTTGGGGGTTGCACAACACACAATGAGGGACCAGGTCCCTCAAAGTCGATCACAAATGATATAACAGTAAAACAACTATGAGGTGCTGGAAAAACAAAGGCAGTGTAAGAAAGTAAAAACACAAGATTTTTAATTTGGAAACCCAGGAAGGGAAAAACCATGGCTTTCCCTCACAAGCACCTCAAGAAATCCACTATAATCAACCTCCTGATTACAGTCTGAATTTAAGCCAAACTCTAGGATCTTTTTGCTAGTAGCAACTCTACTACAAGCTCATCTTGGTAACTCTATGAAAGACTCTCTCTATTGATTAACTCTAACCAGTCTTACACTTAGGCAACTCTACCTAAGCACTCTTTACTCAAAGAGAAAAAGTCATCACTCTTATAACACGAGTAATTGATTTACAAATCAAAACTCACTCAAGAACAATTTGTATTTAAGCACTCATAAATCTAAGAACTTGACCAGTGTTAGAACTGTTTTTTTGCCATCTCTCTTCACTCTTTTTAATTGCGACCAAACCATTTGATAAAGAGGCATTTCTTTTCTTTTATAGCTAAGTGATGATTAGGGATGAAAGATCATTAGACCAGCTATCCTAATAAGTGCAAAATAACACCTGGAATTTCATTACACAAGAGGACAAAACTATGCAGACAATGCGTGCCAGCTGTACTGTACCTTACACATCCAGGGACCTAGCCCCTTGCAGTTTAGCTGCTCATCATCAAAACTACATATAAAAATTTTATCCCTTTTTGATGAAGACAAACCAACTATATAGTTTTGAGAATCAATTCACATTTATCATTTTAATCAGTGTGATTGCCACCTGAAGATGAATGTTCCCTCCAATCATTATACTTTCTCCATCACTATGCTTTCTCCATCACTATCATGTAACACAAGGACCTGGTTCCTTATTATTATTTACAGTAATAAAAACTATTTTGCTCCCATGTTTGCTTCCCTCTATCACTGTGCTTTACCATACTTCCTACCCCTTATCATCATGCACCACAATCAATCCTAAAACCACAAGTCCTTATACATCTAAAGTCAAAACCTATGATCCTTTGCTAACATCCTATCCTATATCATTAGCAAAACTAATTAGAAAAGTTCAGGTCTACATATTCAGTCACTACCTATCTGGTTTGTACAAGTTAGGCTATGGCTATCAAGTTTAAAATTCTAATGCCATTAAAAGATCCAACCGTGGTCATAGTTCAGATAAGCATACAACACATCACAAAACACCATATTTTTTACAGGGGTATCATTTAAATGATTCAAAACAAGTTTGCATGCTCTTTTTATTTTTGATTGAAGAAAGTTCTTTTATTTTCCTCTCGACTACACATATAACACAAAACAACACAAAAACAATAATATAAATACCAAAACATGTTGTTTCTAACTATATAACATAGTCGAGGAAAAAAATAAGACAATAAAAACCCTCAACTGTGGTATACCCCAACCCCCAACTTGGAAATCATATAGTGTCCCCATTGCACAAAAATAAAAAAAATAAAAAACTAGGGTTAAGGACATACCTGTGGCATACTAGACGCTAAAATTACTTTGACCAGGTTAGGTCACATAGTGGACCCCTTCAATGTTCTCAGCTCTCACAACCTCAATTGTGGTTGAGGCAATCTTAGATAAGTTAGTATCAGTGGGGGTCACTACACTCATAAGTGTCAATATGGTAGTAGTGTCAGTAACCCCCCACTCCAAACAAGCACCTCAATAGTAGGAAGGATCTCAACACCCTCTAGAATGCATTTCTCCAAGGTCTTCTCACTCACCTTTTCTTCTGTCTCCTTCTATTTTATCTTTCTTCTTCCTTTTACTCTTATCCTTTATATTTTCATCCTTTTCTTATCTCCTCTTCATTTTATTGGGTTGCAAATCATCTCTTATCTCATCTATGTTTATGTCATTACCCCCAACCATTGGGGCCTGAGTGTAGAAGTCAGGAACCAAAGAAGTAGCACCGACATCATATGCTGGGTGTCGAGCCCTATTTTTCTTGCAAAAAGTAGAATTCGACATAACTACTCTTTTTAGGAATATTAAAGAGTGTGAAGAGTCGCCACCTAATTTATTAGGGCGTGTTAGGGAACCATTCTAGGTTAACTATGAACCTATTTTGTCATTTAGTCTAGTTCACCAGAAATTCAGGTAAGGGTTCAAATTACCTCAAAAGAAAGGTATTAGGCACCTTTCGAGGTCCACAATAGTAGTTTCCGTCCGAATTCATATTTTACGTGGGGATTCTATGTGATAAACAAAGGTCACTTATTTTATAAACTTAACATAGCTAAGTGATAAGGTAAGGAATTTATGAACATGTAATTTAATTATTTTAACTATCAATTTTCTAAGTGATAAAATTAATATAACATGTAAATAAGACAAGCGAGGAGAGAGACGTCATAAATTATAGCAATACGGGATTTCTTATATAATAAACTAATCACCCCAAATAAATAATCATGTAAAGTAAATAAAAGAACAAAATTAAAAAGTCAAAGCAAGGAATTGTTTTCATTTTATTGGGATCAGTGCCCAACTTGTTAATAATTATCCAACCCATTAGCTAGCGACTGAATACAAGCGATAATGTTATACGTCGTACCATCAATTTGTGTTTGGGTATCATCACTTCCGAATATTTACCCGTCCCCCACCTAGAATGGCTGTCAAACCTAAAAGCATTGTAAAATAAAGGATAAAACTAACATCTCTAAAATGCCTATCATCCTAACCTATCATCTAGGAGGCATTGGACTTTTCTATTTTGGATTTGGGGTCTAGACAAATAAAACTAGGTTTTTCTAGTTAGACTCAAAACTCGAAAAACTCATAGGACGTCAAATAGCATGTAATGATCCCAAGTAAGCCTCTCGGTTAATTAAGGAGTTGGTTATGGTGATTGACACACTTAGAAACAATGGTTACTCATTTTATGATTAAACCTATAAGCATGATATCTAAGTGTTGAACAATTGTTTAATATGACAAAAGAAGATTGGTATACAATTCGAAACGAGATGTTGTAATTTTTTTAAAAGGCATGTCAAGGTTAAGTAAATGTGAGGGAATTATAACCGTTAATTTATTATTTAAAAATAGTTAAGCATGCTGTAAATTAGAAAAAATGCGGAAATTAATTTTTAGAGTGTTAGGAAAATAACTTTCTATGCTGAAAAGTGATTTAATATGCTGGATATTACTTTTTTAAATGCTGAAATTTTTTTAATGTGCTGGAAATTAATTTTAATACACTAAAACTGTTTAACTACTAAAAAAATAATTTTGTATCATTGAAAATTCGTGAAAGATGTTGAAAGTTATTTTAGTGAACTGAAAAATATTTAACTGCTGAAAATTTGTTTTAACAGTATTTAATTGCTGAAAATTGTGTTTGATCGACTGAAAAATAATGTTTAATTGCTAAAAAGAAATTACTTAAACATCCTAAATTGCAAGACTAAAAGCTGAATAAAATTAATGCATTCTAAGTCAATTGTCATGCTCAAAGTTGGTTTTAATGTGGTTAATTGTTAACCCTAAGCATGCTTTCTAAGTGACAAGCACATTAATTAATAAATCCTAACTTATGTTTGCCTAAGTGAATCACGTAAATACATAAGAGCAAATAAATTCCATCCCCCATGCAGTCCACATAATGTATTATTACATTATTACATGTAGAGTTTTATACAAAATCACAAACCAATATAAAAGGAATCAACTAAACTATAAGGGAATAATGTAATCCCTCTCAAACCCGGGGTGGCTCTTCCAATTCTAGAATATCACTCTAATGGATCTAATGATGTCAGTTAAATTCAATAAAAATACCAAAGTACACAAAAGAAAACAAGCTACCAACACAGAACAAAAGATGGACACAATAAGCAATCACTGAGCAATCATTTTGAATTATCTCCTATAGTCATGCCTTCTATGTTTTCTTGTCTCACAGATAAGGAAAAGAAATGCATTAATTAAAAAACTAACCAATTAGGTCACAAAGTAATAATAATAAGACTTTTAAGCAAAGGAAATTGAAGCAATGATAGAGCCGAATGCTTCTTCGAAATTCAAAAGATCCACAAGCTTGAGAAGTAATTTACTCTTGTATATAAAATAAATTAGCAAGAGGTTTTTATGTAAGACATAGTAGGAGATGAAGAGTGGATCGAAAGGTGTCTATTAGAGAGAAAAGAAGGGGTTTATATCATGGAGGGATGGTGGTGTCATCAAAAGTGTAAATGGAAGGAAACAATTTTATTCCTTAAATAGATAGTGGAATTATAAACAAAAGATCTGCCCAAAACTAACGAAGGGAAAAGATTCAAAATAGCTAATTAAGAGAACTAAAAGGAAAAAGAATATTCATTGATAGGAAAGACAGCTAAATCTATAATTGAAAAATTAAGGGAGAATAATCATTAAGCAAATTTTCCATAGAAAGAAACCAAACAATCTATTAAACACATAATATCCAGTTTGTTCAAATTGAACATATAAATTAATCCACAATTAGGAGTGTAAAGAAAATCAGTCATAAAAATCAAAACCACCCAATCAGACAAATTACGCCATAATTAAAGGGTTATCATTAAGGTAACAAATAATCATAATCCACCCAAAAAGAATCAAAATTGATATAATTATGCGAGCAATTCCATTAACCAAACCTCTTTCATTTTACTATTACAAAGTCTCAAATACCGTAAATAAACATCAAAAGATAGTCCACGAGTTTTTTCAAAATTGAATAGTCCCCAATTAAAATTTAAGGTTAATAGAAGTTCACACTAGTTAGGCATAATAGCATAGATGTTCATATATACACAGATCACCAAGAGATGTAACAAAAATTGCAAATAAAAAAGAAAAATCTGCCAAAGATAAAGCAAAAGAAAGATAGTAGAGGCTGTAGGAAAAAAATTAAACATGAAAACAAACCTGAGATGGATTCAAATATATGGAGGATTCACATATATGTGAATCCTCCATACACTTAATGGTTTTGATGCTGTGATGTTCTGTCGTCCTCATCGCCATCTTGATTGGCTGAGAAAGACACAAAAGATGGAGTAGCATTGTTATTACTGGAAGCGTTGCGGGTTTCATCGGTTGAGATGCTGGTGGAATGGGTTTTTTTCACTAGAGCAGTGGCGACTAGAATGGTTGTTAAGGTTCACTGGTCATGGGAGCTGGCTGGTCTTGGGAAGGTCGATCGTTTGGTGGTTAGCTCGGGCGGTAGTGACAATAGGGTTTTGCTAATAAAGAGAGAGAAAAGGTGAGAAGGGAATCAACATCAGTAGTCTTGCTGGTGACATGGCCCATCAGAGCATGGGGTTTTTCCAGTGGTTTTAAAGAGAAAGAGATATTGAGAAAGAAGGAAGAGATGTAGGCGATGGATTTTCCAAAGAGGAGGAAGGAAGGAGATATGTGGTGCTTCAAGCTTTGATGGCCAGTGGTATGGCAGTAGGGGCAGTTGATAGTTTCTAAAAGAAAAAAAGAAAGAGTAGAGAGAAGGTAGGGAGGAGGGGTGTGACTATTTTATGGAAAATGGGTTAGGGTTGGGGTATTTTGGTATAAATAAAAAAAGTGGGTTCTTTGGATCTCAACCGTTGGATCATTTTAGATCAACGTCTAAGATTAAAATTATAAAAAAAAGGATAAAAAAATTGACTTTCAATTTGAGCTCAAAATCGGTATCAAATTGGCTAATCGTCATTCAATTGAATATAAAATTGGCCAATAATTTAGCACCAAAGAGGCAATTAAATGTAATATGACTGTTAATTTAACAACAACAACAACAACAACAACAACAACATTAATAATAATAATAAAATAATGATAAGACCAAATAT
Organism: Capsicum pubescens; assembly: GCA_030864215.1. Classification (NCBI taxonomy): domain Eukaryota; kingdom Viridiplantae; phylum Streptophyta; class Magnoliopsida; order Solanales; family Solanaceae; genus Capsicum; species Capsicum pubescens. Next base: position 192,032,627 of record CM061543.1, on the reverse strand, counting down.
TTGTGAATTACGACTATGAATATTTAAATAAAAAATATTAATAATTATGTGAAATGTTATGTTTAAATTAATAATTTATAAGTAAATATAAAAAATGATAATGAAAAATTATAAAAAAACAAATTGTACATTTTCAAAATTGTGAATGTGACGCATCAAAATTTTATTTGATACTAAATAATATGTAGAAAATATTAAGATTAAAATTTTTTTTTGATAAAAATAATAGCCAAAAAGTAGTTTCGGGTGGTCAAAATTCGATGTCAACACTGGGATCTCACTAGCTAGAGTACCTCATGCTGCCTTTTGTACATGCACATATGGTAATAGACCCAGCCTAGACCTATCAAGTTTCTTAAATACTTTATCAATATAATATCTATACTCTTTGTCAGATGGATGAATCTATCATCCATCGAAATAGATGACACATATGAATTCTACATCAATTGTGTCATCAAACATAAGAAGAGGAGCGTGGTGCTGAATTGGAGTACCCTATCCTGAGTTTCTTCCACAATGTTTTTTAGAATGTCCAACTCCAACTCTGACATGAACAAAGCTATGAGGCCTGCATTAGCTTTACCAAGTGTGTTATTATTCATAGTGGGTACAATATAGTGCCTCGTGATGGAACGCCACACCTTTGCAGTGAATTTTAAAGTGTTTTTATATATGTATTTATATATTATTGATCCATTGACCCCAAACACATTCTTCTCAGCTTCTGCAATATGGTCTTCCAACTATCTGTAATGTATAATCTTGTAATTAGTAGGAAACTTCTTCACCCTTCTCAAATCATTCATCCAAAAATCATTCTCCAGAGTCTATGCAATCGTCTCAAAAGAATTCCTAAGAAAGGCATTAAAGATAGCCTTCACAAAAATATCTATCTCATGATCTTGAACTCGAACTATATCTAGTCAGGGTTGCATCCTTATGTCCTTATCTTTACCCAAATGATTTATGTTTTTGATTATTGTTGCATAGTTGGCCTAAAACTCTCTCACTATCTCTAGAATGTACCTTTAGAGTGGCCTAGTTATCCACCCCAATTCATACTTCTTGAATACCTGAACTAACTCTAGGACTTTCTATAGTAAATCAAGAAATATTTGAGGTTCTTTTTGTATACTCCAATTTTTGTTTCCTCTGTTGTTTAGTGAGACCCCATTAATTTTATATTCCTTCGAGTTAGGCACAATCCACCATCTTGGGTTAATACACCTTAGAGGTAAGTAAGCAACAAGTCTCTCATAGGATTTAAGGTTGGACTCTCTCTCCTCTTTCATGGAACTTATCTTTTCAGCATCATATCCATGCTCACCCATGTTTGTTTGTATGGTGACTTACCCCTTTATGCTGAGGAAGTTCAATGGGGGTAGCAACGGGAACCAAAGAAGTTAAAGCTGTAGATTTTTTCTTGGCCTTAGCCCTTGTGGTCTGAGGTGTACCACTTGAACTTTTGGACTCACTCTCTGAGGCTGAAGGTGTGTTTTTGAGTGCCCAATTCATTAAAAATCCTTCACCTGTTTGAGGTTTTTGGCATTGTACCTATAATTATATGAGAAAGTATTACTCTCACTTTTGATGCAATATTACAGGTTCAAAAAATTACTCTGACGAGCCTTTCTATGATTGGGCAATAAAGGTCCGATCATCTATTTGATATAAGAAATTCTTTACCAAAAGTATTGGGAGGTTGACACATCAAATGAGAACATACCATGATTTTACTTTAAGCGTATAATTGTGGAATATGTTTATCTGATAAACTCATGCAATTTGAAAGACTTGCACCCCTTAACTATCCAACCCACGATCGTATGTTGATACCTAAAACATCCTAGGTTTTAATCCTTAGAAAATTTCCTAGAATTTTTATTCTCCAGACATAATACGACTTATGGGTACGAGCTATATATTTGGGTACGAGTGGTATGGTTTTGTTATATGCTGACTAGTGTTAGTTGGTGGGATGGTTTTGTTCACTGGAATGGGTAGGACTTAGGGGTTTGAGTCATAAGGCTTGGTACGAGTTGTACCAGAGACTCATAAGGTGGGCAGTGTTTAATCCTCCTGGTATTTTATTCTGCCAGGGATACGGGTTATGGATACAGATCATATGTTGTGGTTACGACTTAGTTGGATGAGTCATATACTAGATAGTGTTTCATCCAAGGGTTGAGGCTTCGATACGAGTGTTGCGTACCGATCGTATTGGGAGTATGTGACTTGTATGGGTTAGTCGTATCCCTGTGATGAGATTTTGTGAAACTTAAGTGGGGGTATTCTTGATATTTACCTACTTACCCTAAGTAGAACCCATGACTTATAATACACTTAGGAGGTTATTTACCCTATTATTCTATTCATTTTATTCACTTAGTAGGTTATAATACATTATAATACACTTTTAATGGAACTATTGCATGTTTTAAACTTGGTAAAGGAATTATGCATGGTTTAAATGGTTTGAAAGGCTAAAGGCTAATAGTTATGCTTATGGGGAATATGAAAGTCTCCTAAGTGGTTTAATATGGCATATGGAAGGGCAGTTGAAAGTTGCCTTAACCTAAATATTTTGGCAATGGATATTACTTTTAAGTAAGGGGTGGTATGACAATACCACTAATATTAGACTTTTTCAATAAAGTGGAATATGGATTGGTTGGTCATTTAGAAATGGTTTTAATTAGGAATTAATGGCGGGATATGTAGCAAAGTCGTGGAAGGTAGCGGTCTCAGAGGGACCAAAACTCAAAACTCGTATTTGCCGATATGAGGATTAGTCTTAGTGGACTGTGAGCATAATGTCATACTATTGGGGGTTGTACTATTCATACTATGGGATACTTCTTTGGTCATGCGGCTATACGCACTGGGGCCCTTTCATCAGGGGGAGCTGAACCCATATAGCCCATGGGTGGTTTAGGACGGCCAAGCTACACAGACCAAGTAAAGGTTTTAAATGTATGCTAAACTCAGATCCTATTTACCAACACTTATATATGTATGGTTGTGTGCATTGGATGGTTTTACTTGGTTTTATAACCGAAATTATTTTATCCTTTTCCTGAGATTCATGCTAGCAGCCACTTACTAACCCGTCTACTGGCGACTGTTGACCTACACTATATAGGAGCTGACCGTTCAACCCTCCTACATAGTTATTGACTCGGGGAAATCATTTATACTGAAGTGGTGAGCTTCCATACTCTTGGATGGCATCATTTTATGTTATGGATATTGTTAGATATTTTGACTTTATTTTGGATATTAGTTTTTTCCATGGTTGGGGGCATGTCCAAACCAAATTTATTTACTCTTTTGGATAGAGGCTTTGTGTTACTTCTAGGGTTTGGAATGGGCAAGATTGGTATTAGTGTTTTCCTTGGCATTAGTGTTGGTGTTGGGGCTTACACTCTTAGATGATATTATTGGTTGTTCTATCGTATCATATTTTGAGATTAATTATATTATGTTTTGGTATTCTTTTTAGTTATGGTATGGTTTATGGCCAATTATTTGGTCGGTATGGTTTGGCGATTGATTTGGTATGGGTGGACTTGGTTGGGTTGGTCATGGTTATGACCCTATCCTAGAGTCTTCATGAGAGTATTTACATATCTTATTTTATACTCAAAATTAAGCCTATCTAAGGCTAGATATAGGTGGTTGGGTTAGGTAATAGGGAGTAGTCCCTGGTCCTGGTTGGACTTGGGATTCCCATTATGACATAGCCCACGGGTCAGGTCAGGTCAAGTTGGTATCAGAGCCTAGGTTCATGGTCAACTGGAAAGTCCACAAAGCTGTCTCGAGTAGAGTCTCTTTTAAGGGTGTGAAGCACGCCACACTCATAAGAGAGGCTGTAAGACATTTAGGAATATTTCACTTTCTTGGTATTCTATCTTCAATATTGAGTTCTCAATCTTGGAATCTTCTCTAATTCTTTTTTGCCCGTCTTTCAGATCATTTCTCCTAGATCTGGAACATAAGGAAATTCTTCCTTCCCATCTGGGGATAATGCTAAAGGGGTATGTCCTTCGTATGAAGTACATCTTTGATCTCATGGTCTTATTCCTGATGGTGTTGAAGTTTCTCCTATTCTGGATAGCAGGTCCCTCATGGAAATGTGATGAATGCAAAATTTTATCAATCCATTCATATTATTTCCCAACTAGTTTCTGCTCAGTATGAGCGGGGTACAACAGTTGATTTTTTTGTTAAGGTCACAAGGGTTGGTCAATTTACGAAGATAGGTCCTCCTACTTTTACTGGAGTGAAGGTGAAGGAGGATCCACAGGGATTTTTAGATAAGATCAAAAGATATTTTAGGTGATGCAAGCTACTAATTTAGAGGGGTTAAACTTATAGCTTATCAGATTAAGGATGTTTCTTATTAGTGGTATGAGGAGTGGGATAGGGATAGAGGTGATACAAAAGAGTAAAGGTTATGGAAGGCTTTTTCTAATGCCTTCTTAGATCTGTTCTTTCCTCAAGAGTTGAGGAAAGCTAAGATGGCAGAGTTTGTGAACCTCAGGTAGGGGAAGATGTCAGTAAAGGAATATACTTTAAAGTTCCATTAGCTATTAAGGTATGCTCATGACTTGGTGGTTGATATGAGGTCGAGAATGAGGATGTTCACTTCTGGGTTGAATAAAGATATTATTTTGGAGAGAAAGATTGCCTTGTTGATTAAAGATATAGATATCTCAAGGTTAACTGCTCATAGATAGCAGGTTGAGAATGAGAAGAGGAGGTAGACAAAGTTTGAGGATAGGCAGGGAAAGAGGAGTAGGCTTTTTGAATAGAGAGGTGCTCAGTCTCAGGGTGGAAGAGATAGTGGAAGTGGTAGAAAAAGAAGTTGGGGAGTTTTGGCTCCTTTTTTGCTAGTGCTCCTTATCAATCAGCTTAAGATTAGGGAGATGGATATCCCTAAGATAGCTTTTCATACTCGATATGGGCATTTTGAGTTCTTGGCGATGTCATTTGGGTTGACCAATGCTCCAACAACTTTTATGGACCAGATGAATAAGGTGTTCAGGCATTAGATCTCTTTCTCATTATGGTTATTGATGACATTCTAGTTTATTCAAAGAGCGAGGTAGATCATGCTAATTATTTCTGTGTGGTGTTGCAGATCTTAAAGAAAAAATAGTTGTATGCCTAATTCTCCAAGTGTGAGTTTTGATTGAACGCTGTGACTTTCTTGGTTTATATTATTTCTAGTGAAGGGATAATGGTGGATCCACAAAAGGTTGCTGTGGTGAAGAGGTGGCCTAGGACCACAACTCCATCCTATATTCGGAGCTTCTTGGGTTTAGCCGGGTAATATAGGTAGCTTTTGGAAAGCTTTTCTTCGATAGCTGCTCCTTTGACTAAGTTGACTTAGAAGAAGGTTAAGTTTTCTTGGTTGGATGCTTGTGAAGGGAGTTTTGACAAGTTGAAGGATAAGTTGACTTCAGCTTTAATTCTGACTTTGCTGGAGGGCAATAATGGGTTCGTGGTTTATTATGATGTATCTCGGGTAGGTCTTGCTTGTGTGTTGATACAGTATAGGAAGGTAATTGCCTATGCTTCCAGACAGTTAAATGTACATAAGAGGAATTATCCTACTCATGATTTGGAGTTGGTGGTTGTTGTGTTTGCTTTGAAAATATGGCAGCATTATTTGTATGGTGTTCACCTGGATATATTTTCTAATCATAAGACTCTTTAGTCTGTGTTATCCCAGAAAAAGTATAATCTCAGGTAGAGAAGATGGCTTGAGCTTCTCCAGGATTATAATAGTCTTCACTACCTCCCAGATAAGGCTAATGTGGTTGCTGATGCTCTTAGCAGGTTATCCATGGGAAGTTTGGCTTATGTAGAGGGAGGAAAGCAGGAATCGGTGAAGGATATTCACCGCTTGGCCAATCTTGGAGTTTGTCTTTTGGACTCTAAGAATGGTAGTATGATGGTGCAAGAAGTGATTCGATCATCTCTTAGTGTGGAGATTAAGTAGAAACAAGTGCTAGATCCTGTCTTGATGAAAATCAAGAGTGACATTGGTAGGCAAAAGGTAGTGGTGTTTAATATTAGTGGTGATGGTACTTTACAGTACCAAGAGAGGTTGCATGTTCTTGATGTCGACAGGTTGAGGCAAATGGTTTTGGCTGAGGCACTTGAGTCTCTCTATGTTGTTCATCCTAGCTTAACTAATATATATCATAATCTCGAGGAGATCTATTGGTGGAATGGCATGAAGAGAGATATGGCAGATTTTGTGGCCAAGTGTATAGTGTGTCAGCAGGTTAAGATTGAGCATATAAGGCTAGGAAGGTTGTATCAAGAAATTGATTTACCCAAATAGAAGTGGGAAGTGATCAATATGGACTTTGTTATCGGCCTTCCGTGGTCTTGGAATCAGTATGATTCAATTTGGGTCATCGTGGATAGGATCACTAAGTTTTCTCACTTCTTACCAGTGCGAACTACCTTTTGGAGAAGGATTATGCAAAGCTATATCTTCAAGAGATTGTAAAGCTGTATGGGGTCTAATTTTTTTTTATCGTGGTACGCAGTTTACATCTCACTTTTGGCGGTCTTTCCAAAAAGGGTTGGGGACTAAGGTTAGTCTGAGTACTGCTTTTCATCCGCAGTCAGATAGACAAATGGAAAGAACTATTCAGACATTAGAAAATATACATCTGGCCTGAGTGATTGACTATGGTGGAAATTGGGTTGAGTATTTACCTTTAGTGGTGTTTTCTTACAACAATAGCTATCATTCGAGTACCAATATGGATCCTTTCAAGGCATTGTATGGTAGGAGGTATAGATCTCCTATTGGTTGGTTTAAGCTTGAGGAGGCGGACATGTTTGGCCTAAATTTGGTTTATCAAGTGATAGATAAGGTCAAGGTGATTCGGGATAGGCTTAAAGCTTCCCAGAGTCTCCAAAAGTCCTATGCAAATGTTAGGGGTAGAGACTTGGAGTTTGAGGTCAGGGATAGGGTGTTTCTCAAGGTGTCTCCCATGAAGGGAGTGGTGCGTTTTGGAAAAAAAAGGAAACTCAGCCCTCGGTATGTTGATCCTTATGAGATTTTAGAAAAGACTGGAAATGGTACTTATGATTTGGAGCCATCCAACTTAAGTTTGGTTCATCCGGTCTTTCATGTTTCTATGTAGAGGAAGTGTATTGGTGATCCTTCTTCGGTTGTTCTTTTGGAAAGATTGGGTATTTCGAATTCTCTATCTTATGAAGAGGTCCCGGTTGATATATTAGATAGGCAAGTTCGTCAGTTATGGACCAAGGATGTGCCTTCAGTTAAGGTTCTATGACGAAGACATAAGGTGGAGGAAGCTACTTGGAAAGCGGAATAGGACATAAAGTACATCTATCTGCATTTGTTTTTTGCTCCTGGGATTCATGCGGAAGGTATGTGTCTTCAACACATCTTGATTTTCTGAGTTTGTTAAAGGAAATATTAACATCTTTGCCTCTTTATTTTAAAACTTTTTTAAAAGAATGACTCTGTGTGTGGTTAACCCTACCTTGTCCATCATTCGGGGATGAATGTTCCTAGTGGGGGATACTGAAACATCATAGGTTTTGACCTTAAGAAAATTTCCTAGAATTTCCATTCTCTGGACCCAATATGACTCATGGGTATGAGTCATATATTGGGGTACGAGTGGTATGATCCTGTCATATACTGACCAGTGTTAGTTGGTGGGGTAGTTTTGGTAACTGAAATGGGTATGAGCCATAGGGTTTAGTACGAGTTGTACCAGGGAATCATATGGTGAGAAGTATTTGATCCTCCTGGTATTTCATTCTGCCAGGTAAACGGGCTATGGATACAGATCATATGTTGTGGTTACGACTTGGTTGGGTGAGTCGTATACTGGATAGTGTTTGATCCAAGGGTTTAGGCTTGGATACGAGTGGTGGATATCATTTGTATTGGGAGGGTACTACTTGTATGGGTCAGTCGTATCCCTGTGATGGGAATTTGTGCAACTTAAGTGGGAGTATTCTGGACATTTTCCTACTTACCTTAATTAGGACCCATGACTTATAGTACACTTAAGAGGTTATTTACCCTATTATTCTATTGATTAACACTTGGAAACTATTCCAAAACACTCCATAATTCTCTCAAGAGCTTTTGGGGGAAAAAGGCTAGGGTTTCATCTTGAGGATTGCTTTGGGGCTTGTCTTGGTGATTTCTTTCCATCAATTCTTTTGTATAAGGCATGATTCTCTTCCCTCATTGTAATTTCAACTAAAGGCATGGTTTATATGATTGATTTCATGGTTTTACTGATTCATGATTATGGTTTTCAACTATTATTTGGGGGTTTTGATATTAAATGCTTGGTTATGGTTTCCTATGGTTTTAATTATGCTTTTATAAGTATTAATGGTGGATTTGGACAATTTTATTGTATGGTAATGGTTTAATGGCCTTTGGAATTGGGTTTGGTCAGATTATTCCCCCAATGTGTTTGATAAAATGCTTATAAAGATATGTTTATTGTATTGACTTCTTTTAATGGAACAATTGCATGTTTTAAACTTGGTAATGGAATCATACATAGTTTAAGTAGTTTGAAAAGGCTAAAGGCTAAATGGTTATGCTTGTCGGGAACATGGAAGTCTCCTAAGTGGTTTAATATGGTATATGTAAGGGCCCTTGAAAGTCCCCTTAACCTAAATGGTTTGGCTATGGATATTACTTGCAAGTAAGGGTGGTATGACGATACCACTAATATTGTCCTTGGTTAGTAAAACATTAAAGGAATTGGTTGGTCATTTGGAAATGGTTTTAGTTAGGCATTAATGGCAGGATATGTAGCAAAGTCGTGGAAGGTGGCGGTCCCGAGGGGACCAAAACTAGAAACTCGTATTTGCCAATATGAGGATTGGTTTTAGTGGACCATGTGCATGATGTCAAACTATTAGGGGATGTACTAGTCATCCGATGAGATACTTCCCTGGTCATGCTGCTACACGCACTTGGGCCCTTTCAGTAGGGGGCACTGAAGCCATATAGCCCGTGGGAGGTTTAGGACAGCCAAGCTAAACAACCCAGGTAAAGGTTTTAAATGTATGCTGAAGATGGATCCCCTTTCCCGACACTTATATATGTATGGTTGTGTGCATTGGATGATTTTACTTGGTTTTATAACTAGCATTATTTTATCCTAATCTTGAGATTCATGCTAGCAATCATTTGCTAACCCGTCTACTGGAGGCTGTATACCCATGCTATACAAGAACCGACCGCTCGACTTCTCCTACATAGTGATTGACTCAGGGACATAATTCAAACTGAAGTGGTGGATTCCATACTTTCGGAAGACATCATTTTATGTTATGGATATTGTTAGACATTTTGACTTTATTTTGGATATTAGTTTTGGCCATGGTTGGGAGAATGTCCCAACTGGATTTATTTACTCTTTTGGATAGAGGCTTTATGGTACTTGTAGAGGTTAGAATAGATGGGATCGGTATTAGTGTTTGCCTTGGCATCGGTATTGGTGTTGGGGCTCACACCCTTGGACGATATTGTTGGTTGTTCCATCATATTACATTTTAGAATTAATTATATTATGTTTTGGTATTCTTTTTGGTTATGGTCTGGTTTATGGCCTATAGTTTGGTTGGTATGGTTCGGTGGTTGATTTGGTTTGGGTGGACTTGGTTAGATCGGTCATGGTTGTGACCCTATCCCAGAGTCTTCATGAGAGCATTTACACTATCTTGTTATATTCTCAAAATTCAACCCATCTAAGGTTGGATATAGGTTTTTGGGTTGGGTAACAGGGGGCGATCCCCTATCCTGGTTAGAATTGGGATGCACATTATGACAATTCCCGGGGATCGGGTCGTGTCAATACCATAATCGTAGGTTGTGTCGTAGAGTGTGCACTTATATTTATCAATTTAAACTTCTAATATTTGACCCTAAATTGACCTTTATGTGAATAAATTTGTCCTCATAATTCCCATATTCATGCCCACCATGCAAACATAACATAACCCATTTGAATTTTAGATACAAAAATCACTAACTCCCTCTAAACTCACTTGTGTAATTATAATTTAGTTTCAAAGGTTCCCAACTTTTTTAAAATTTAAGCATAAACTATAACTTTTAATACATGATACAGACCACATACTTAGTGATAGATATTGGGTGTAGGAGTTCAAGGCTTTTAGGGAGAGTATGAGCAAAGCACTCGAGTTTGCTTTAATCCTAGGTAAAAATCAGTTAATTTTGCTCTTGTACTTGCTTAATCAAAATTTTGGGCATGAAAGTTATTTGAATGGGGAGAAAACCGTATCAGGTAAGGGTATAGGGTTTACGAGAAATAAAACCTAAAGTCGGATTGGGTCGAATATTTTAAGTGTAATTTATCAAACCTAACAGATGACTCAATTTCACGATTGTTGGTTCTTACCATAATTGTGATTCTTGCTCGTACCAGAAGGGTTTAAGAAAATTTATCTACGAACCTCCGAGCCTTAAGGACGGTTGTGATCTATAGCCACGATTATTCCTTAAAATTATAGGTTTAGTTTTCTACGTGTTGGTTTTTAGGAGTTTGATCAGATGATAAGTACCATAAAATGATATCTAGGTATTATAGTGATGACCAATAGTAAGATATTCTCCTAAAATTCATTCCTTTGGACTTCGTGCAGACAATTGAACTCACGATCGTTGGATTTTCTCACGGTTATGCAATCCTTTCATGGGTTTAGTACTTGATCAAGTTCAACAGTTTCTTTTTCTGCTCAATCCCTGCACAAGTAACACATATTACCCTATAAAATCCATAGTATAAAATCCTCGGTTTGCCTCCAAGAAGTGCTTGATTTAACATCGCGGCACAATGTGGCTAAGTTTGTTACTTAGACTTCACCAAATAGCCTATAGGTTACCTCCTACAACTTATCTGATTTAACATCATGGCATGACTCAGGTGTTCTTAGATTCCTAAACACTCTCTAGATACACTTTACATATCATCTTTAACTCTATTATATCCCAGAGATGTTCTTCACCCTTTGGCCGCTAACCTTAAATTTTAGATCCCATTTATTTTCAAGTTTAATTGCGACATAGGGAAACACTCTGATTACTCTCTACAGTCCTCTTCATTTTGACTTTAAATTTCTAGGAAATAGATTCTGCTTAGAATCAAATAGCAATATTATATCACCTGCGGTGAAATCTATTTTCTCAATCTTGCGATTATGAGATACTTTTATCTTTTATTTGTACATAGATGACCGTTCGTAGGCATGGAGACAAAATTCATCCATCTCATTCAACTTTTTAAGTCTCAACTTAGCCACATCATTCTATTCTAGATTCAATGCCGACAATGCCTTATGCTAAAGTTCGATAGGTAAGTGACATATTTTACCATACACAAGTTAGTAGGGGAAATCACCAATTTGGGTCTTGAATGTTGTTCGATAATCCCATAGTGCATCATCTAACTTTATAGCTTAATCCATCCTATTGGCGTTCTCAATTTTAACTAAAATAAACTTGATCTCATGATTTGAGACCACAACTTGCCCACTTGTCTGAGGATGGTAAGGTGTTGCCACCTTATGTTTCACACCACATTTCTCAAGAAATACTTTTAATAGACAATTGTAAAGGTACGAGCCACCATCACTAATGATAATCCTTGGTGTCCCAAATCTGAAAAATATGTACTTTCTCAAGAATGTTGTGATACTCCTTCCTTCATTGTTTGGAAGAGCAATTGCCTCCACCCAATTCAAACATATCTGGACTCTCAATCCTATATTACTTGTACAGTCTTGTATACTTGCGTTTGCATTTGGATGAAATAAGTTTTTGGCGCCGTTGTTGAGAACTTTGAAATTAATTATATATCTAGGTAAGACTTTTTCCTGTTATTTATTTGAGTTCTTTTATGTATTTTTTGTATAAGTTTATTTATTTATTTTTATGATATTTTACTACTCTTCTTGAGATGACATCTAAAAAACTGTAGAGTGATAGTTACTCATCTTTTAATGATAGTTGTCTTATTTGTGGAGAACCCCACTTATGGGAACATTGTTTAGATCTTTCAATCTTACAAAATGGATTATGTGACCCTTTTAAATCATATGATTGAAATTTTTGTAAAAACTGTGGGTGTCAATGAAAAGATTGTTCTAAGTGTTATACCCCTCATTTGAGCCCTGATTATGATGATTTTAACAATACCTTTGCTTTTGATAGTATGGATTCTTGCAGCAAATTTTTAGAGAAATCTGAGTGTTGCCTAAAGACAATTGTAAATGGGATAACACACTTCATAAAATAAAGAGTTGACATTATACAAGAGGTTGACAAGTTTCTCTTGGTTATTCACAATTTATAAGTTGAGTTGAGTGCGAAGGTTGATGCATTTAATGCACACCAAATTAGTGATGAGTTGTGTGAGGATGAAAAGATACTCGATACTTGACTATTATTTAGTTAATGCTATCACTGTTGAGATGGGTACATACGAGGATGTAAATAACAATATAATTATGAGTTAGTGCTTATTAGACATCATTCCTATCCCCTTTTCACATTGTTCTTAGATAGTGAAATATCTATCGAGCCATCTGAGTCTATGCAAGAGTGTAAGGAGGAGGAACAATGTGTCTATATTCTTGAATTTGTTGTGCCATATTCAGAGAATTACATTCCTTTTATAGAGGGACAAGAAGTGCAAAATTCATGATCTATTATTTGATACATTTATATTTATACCACATTCCTTGAGCGGAGTATAAAAATTGATGCAACGTTAGGGGTGCAATTCATATCCTTAAAGTGGAAGAAAAATAGTGAACTTCACGGTGTCGTACCGAGAAACTAAATTAGGCACTTGTTGGGAGACAACCTAATTAATTAGTATAGCTTCTTATTACTTTTTATAATGTCACATTATTTTTGTTGTTTTGGTTTTGCATATTTAGGGGAAGTCTGAGTATCCAAAAGTTGTAGTTAAGGAGCACATTTGAGCTTAAGTGTGGAGTGTGCGTGACCCATGATGAAAATTGAAGAAACATGTTTCTAACTAGGTGTTAGTGGGCCTCGGGGAGTATCTTTAATCCTTTTTTTACTTTATTTATTTCTTTGGAGATGAAGCATAATTTTAAGTACGGGGAGGGATGTCTTTCGATATTTGTTTAGGGTGAAGTATGCTATAAGATTTTATTTTATTATTATTTTTTCAGTTGCTTGCTTTAGGTTTTAAAAAAAATAAAAAAATAAAGTTTAAAACCACAAAAAGATTTTTATTTTATTCTTTAGATTAGATTAATTTTAGTTGGTTTTTAACCTTTTAGTCCTTATTAGAGTATACTTCGTCCACCCCTTCATTTTCTTTTTGGTTCTTTTTCGTGGGGGTCCCTTTGAACCGAGTATCTTTTATTCTTTAGGATTAAATTTTATTACTTATGTATTTTTGAGAAAAATAAATGACCATATCTTTTACTTGTGTGATACTAGAAATTTAGGCCTGAGCTTGAATAATACTTTCTTGTGAAAGCTTGAATGTAAATAAAATAATAGATTTTTTGACACCTAGGCTCATGACTGTGACTCTTTGTATAGCTAAATTTATTTTATAGTTCGTTATGACCCTATTTTTCATACAAATAGAATTAATCCATCTTGATTAATGCTTGTGTCATATGTGGTAAGGATTTCATGCATATTCCGTGCTTTGCATCTTAGTCTAGAACTTGCGCTGCATTTTATTAAAGCAAAATAAGAAATGTTGCTTTGTTTATAAGGTAATAATAGGATTTATTCGATTTGTCTAATGAATTTTAGCCTTTTCAAATATTATACCACTAGTTATCCCCTTTAAGACTGTAGCCTTTTGTTGGTAGCCATATTTTTGCCTTAATCCTATTATTGAATTTCTAGCTTTTGCATCCTTATTTCTTATGAACTATAGCATAGACTATGATATATTAACTGGAGAAAATAAGTAGTTGAGAAGTCTTCCATAAATACCTTAATAGTATCCTCAACCATTTCATAAATGATGGACATCATGCAACTCTCAAATGTTGTGGGTGAATAACATAAACCAAAAGCCATTCTCTTGAATACGAAAGTCCCATATGTACTAGTGAAAGTGGTCATCTCTTAGCCTTGGAGAGAAATAAAAATCCTATAGTAACCTAAATAACCATCAAGAAAACAAATACCATCCTCTGCCAGTAAGAAAATCTAATATTTGATCCATGAAAGGCATCAAGAAGTGATACTATTTAGTACATGCATTCAACTTCCTATTGTCTATGCAAACACACCAACTAGTGATTGAACTCATAGAAATAAGCTTATTATTCTAATTTGGAGCCATAGTTATTCCACCCTTCTTCTGTATGCATTGGATCGAGCTTACTCATTTGCTATCTGTAATTGGATAATCCACACCCATATCCAACCACATGATAATTTGTATCTTTAACACCTTTTGCATAGGAAGATTCAATCTTTATTGATGATTAATACTAGGCATATAATTTGGATCAAGTTGGATTTTGTGCCTGCAAGTTTCAAACAAAATCCAAATGATATAAGTAATGGACCATCTAATGGACCTCTTGAATTGCTTCAAAACAGACACCAAAGCCTCAACTTTCTAATCTACCAAATCAGCTACAATAATAATTGGCAAAACATTGTTGTCTCCTAAAAATGAATAACAAAGATGAGTTGGAAGAGCCTTGAGCTCCAAAATTGGAGGCTCCTTGTGCTCCAAAACTGGAGGCTCCTTAATAGAAAGCTTAGTCTATTCTTTAAATCACGGTCTAACTTCTTTGGTTAGTTAGTGGGGTCACTCAATTCTTTAAATCACGGTCTAACTTATTTGGCGTATAGTAGTATGAACCCCTACCATCAAGTTCACTCATTATCTCATCATAACTCTTAATGTCGTCACCCTTAAAATTCATAATTACCACTGCAAAGGCCTCGAATCCAAGCCCACTCCTCTATAGGAGTTATCAATGCATCCTCATCGACTGTATCACAAAGATAACATGCATATCCTTTGGTTGCTTTATGGATTGACATATATTAATGGTGACCTATGCATTATTCAATCAAAACTTCATCTGCCCAATCTCTATATCAACCAACGTACACCTAGTTGGAACGAATGGTCTCCCCAGAGTAACGAAAACTTTATAGTCAAGGATGAAAAAATTAGTTGGGAAGATGAAGGATGCAACCCTCACCAAAACACCACACAAGATTTCTACCAGCTTCTTTACAATATGGTTTGCCATAAGAAGTCTTATCAATGTAAGTTTAGTGACCTCGACCCCAATCATCAATAAACTGCTAAAAACATCAAATTAATGCTAGAAACCAAATCATACAATGATTTCACAAATTTTAAAGACCTAATAGTGCATGGGATCGTGAATGCTCCATGTTTTTTCTTCTTCTCAACTAAGGACCGAGAGGCGATTGTACTATAATGTTGCACATTATCTATTAGACCCAAAATTGATTTTATTTTGATAGTTACTTTGTGTTTTAATGTGATTTATGAGTTGAATAATGATAAGAGATGTTAACGGGACCATTAAAAAGTGTTTTGGGATTTCTGAAACGCATTTTAGGGCATTTCAGGAACCCAAAATTGTAAGGATCAACAATTAGAGCATGCCATGGAGGCATTGCACACCCTTACACAAAAACTAGTAGCCTATTGAAATAAGGGCATGCCACATTGGTTGGCTTCCATAATAAGGGCATGCCATGCCCTTGGTGTGGCACGATAAGGGTGTGCCTCACCCAAGGGTGCTGCGATAAAAATTTTCAATTTTCCTTTAATTTTTCAAGGGATTTTTGGTCTTTTACCTCCTACATAATTTCATAACCATGCTAAATCTATTTTCCCACCCCCACAAGTCAAAATACACGTTCCCTCTCCTCCCAAACCCTCAAGAACATAAAAGATGAATTTCTTGTCCAAAATTCAAGCTTTCAAAGTTCCAATTCAAGTTTCCTCTAAGAAATTCACTAATACCAGATATGTAGGGTTTGAAAAAGGATATTCTTTTGTCCCTGTGTCCAAAAATATGATTTTTACATTGAATTTAAGAAATTAATTATTAGAGTTCATACCCATTTTTGTTATGCTTTAAAATTTTGATGCTTCCTCATGAGTTGAATATTATTTCGCATGTGAATTCATGTTTACGTAAGTTTGTATCCACTAAAGTGATTTTAAGCATTAAGTTTTGATATTTTGATAGGAAGATTCCATGAGATGACAAATAATTACAATAAAGGGATAAAATACTCAGTTTACATGAAGTTCAAGTTTACTAGTTCAAGTTACAAAAGTATTACAGTATAATGAAATTTTTTATTTTGATTTAATGATCACAACCAATATATAAAGTTCACATAAAAAACCAAGATTTTGAGATAGAAACAAAAACATATTGTGTTTTCAGACTTATCAACTCATATGCTTATTTTAAAGGTGAATTTCATATTTATTACAAGCAATAGTATGATTTTGGGAGAAGTATCTAGCACCGAGGAGTGAAATTTTAGCATACCCTAGTTCTACTAACTACGTGCCATCGTAGGTTATTTTTCAGCCTGTCCTAATGGGCTTATAACTTGTCCTAATTGACATGTTCAAATATTATTCAGCTTGTCCTACCAAATTTGTTTAGTTGATCACCCTAGTTAGCCTTTATACCCTAGAGCATAAGGTTTAAAGAATCACAGGGATTCTAAAAATTCACATTACATAGAGTCTTAATTATTGGTGTAAAGCACGCCATACTTATAAGCAAGAGGCCACGAGACATATTAGGAACCAATCCTTCTTTCATGATCTCTATCGTGCTTTGATTTTATCTCTATATAATCTAATTTTTTCTTTCACATGACTAAGAATTCCTTCTCACAGAGCTTATGCCCACAGAAATAGGGACTGGCTGGCCCCACCATCATCTACAAACCCATTGAATAAAAATGTCTCCCAGGATGAGTTTTGAGTTACTTCCAAGTGTTGGCTCAGGCTGTAAATGCTAATACTTAGGGTAATCATCTAGCAGTAGTCCCAATTCTATAAAATGGTAATTTAGCTACATCAAAAGTTTGAGATCTTATAAGGAATTATAGTAACCCTCTGGGTCATTTTTGTATTTCCTCTTACTTTCACTATTTAGTGCTTTCCTATAGCTACCCCAAGTCAATTATGACTTGGTGGAACTGATATTTTGGTTACTTGGTAGTTTGTTTGGTTTTTAGAGTTAATTTCTTATTTTAAAGCCTTTGCTGGTTTAAATTGGCTACTGTGCAAAAGCTTTTGTAAAATGACCTTGTATGTCAATTTCATCTATTCCAATAGCTCCAAAACATCAATTTTAGCCTAGATGGATCATAGGTTTCGGTCCTGAGGCTTCTAGATTAATTTCGAGCTATTGGCCAAAAGTTAAAAAAAATAGCAAGTGTGTGTGGAACCTACTTTTCATCAAAAAGACCTCATATGGAAATTTTCACAGCACTATTGAGTCAAAAATGTTAAATTTTATAGGTTTTCATAGTTCATTTTCATATACGATATTTCATATGAATCCCGAGGGGTTGGCAAGGCTTAATAAATACGAAGTCTTAGCTGGTGCTGGTGCACCGCGTATGCGACCAGCCCATCGCTTAAGTGTTTTGTCCTAGCCTACAGGTATTGCATAAGCAATGCATGTGTCTCATAAGTGATACAAGCATCGCTTACGTGACTTGTGTTGTGATAGCTAGTGTCACTTAAGTGACCGATGTTCGCTCAAGCGACATCTATGGGCCTGGGAAGGGTATAAACACCCCATTTAGCCTAATTTTCACCATTCTTCAACTATTCTCTATAATATTTATTCTTAAAAAGTGGGAATTCTTAGGAGAATTGATTGTGGGTGATTGTGGATCTTTGAAATAGTTAATTTATGCATTTCTTCTTCAAATTTGTGATAAGCTTTTATTAATTTCATGGCTAATTCCTTCATCTTTTCTAAAATTCCTAGAATCTTGGTATCTTGATTGTATCACCATAAGAGCTTAGAATTCACGTATTTTTAAGGGTAAATGTTGCTTGAGCATGGAGGGATATTGTGTTGGTTTTGAAAATACAATTTCATAAATGAGTCCCATATGGAATTTTTACGTGATTTTGGATCCGAAGTAAAAAACATGCAATCTAGGTATCATTGTTCTCATTTTGATAAGTAGATATGATTTTTATAGTATGGCATCTTACGAAAGCTCCTCAAAAAGGGAAATTGGTGGTTTAGCGAATTCTTTGGGCTTTTCTTTGGTATCTAGGTAGGCTAGGTTTAGCCTCTTCATAGATTGAGCTATTTCGTTGAATGATTATGATATTATGCTAGATATGGGATGATATTTAGGTGTTGGAAGTATGATTAAAAATATTTGGGTTAGTTGAAATATTTAGGCTATCTTGAAATTGTAATTTAGGCGTAATTGACTTATTGCTCTTGTTTTAGGGTAAAATGCTATAATAAGGATAATTAGGGACAATTTAACATCTAGAAATAAATTTAGATACCTTATCCTAGTAAGGGATATAGTTTTCCTAAAGTGGATTTTGGGGACTAGAAGTGGGCCTCCTTCGGCCCACCTTAGGCCAAGACTTGTATTAGCTTTCGTAGACCTATTTACGTATGATATACCCTTATTAATGCTTATTTTGGGACTTCAAAGAGATTAAATATTTATTTATTACTCTAGTTTGGTAGTTGAGAGTTAATGTTAATTCTAGGTAAGTTGCGGTGGATAACTATTGTGATTTAGTGATATGACTTATGATTATGGTTTATTACATGGTCTAATGATATATGAGTTCTAATTAGAGTCCAAAAATTGATGATGATAATGATATATATGAGTCCCTACTCAAGTCAAGCATTTGATGATGATGTTGATAATCTGAGTTTCGATTCAAGTTAGGCATTTCGGGAGTTATTTATGATATTATATGGTTCGTATTTGCTCTTGGTTATGGCATTATAATTTGTAATTTATGTCTAGTTGGTTATTTACTCTCCTTAATTGTACCCCTCCAGGCTTATGTGGGCTAGTACTGGGTTATTTACTTTTCCACACATATTGGCTTATGGGGGACATTTTAGTAGTTATAATGGTGTGATATTTATGTTAATTTCCGTATTTATTTTTTTACTTATGCAAAGTGGTTTTATATCTTATTTTTAAATTTTCCCTTTAACTTTGAATTAGTTATTTTATCTTGTGTCTTATCGTATTTATATCATAATTTATCTCAGTTGGCCGATGATGCCCACTATGTACCCATGGTCTAGAACTTGCTGTAGCATTTTTTCATGATGATCAGATGACTACAAGGGACCAAGTCCATGGATATTCAAGGCAATAGTCCAGTTGGCACTCGTCTGTACAGTTTTGTCCTCTTGTGTAACAAACTGACTGAGCAGGTGTTGATTTTACTATTGAGGACACCTGGTCCAATGGAATTTCAAACCTATCCATCACTCATTAATAAAAGGAAAAGGATTCTTCCCTATCAAGTAGTTTTTGCAAACCTAAAAATTAAAGAGTGAAAGAAAGGCAAGAACTCAATTTCAACATTCCTCAAGTTCTTATTTCTTGTTTGCACAAAAAGAGTGAGTGTTCTTGAGTGAGTTCTAAATTGTAACTGAATTACTCAAGTTATAAGAGTAATTATCTTTTATTTATTCTTTGAGAGTGCTTAGGTAGAGTTCCCTAAGCTATAAACTGGTTAGAGTTAACTAGTGTTGAAAAAGTCTTGGCAGAGTTGTCAAGTTGAAGTTGTAGTAGAGTTACTACAAGCAGGAGGAGACTAGAGTTAGTTCAAGTTTGAGTTTGTAATTAAGAGATTGATTATAGTGAACTTTTGAGAGGCTTGTGAGGGCAAGCTATGATTTTTTCTCCCTTGGGCAAGGAGGTTTCCACATTAAATATTGTGTTATTTACATTTCCTACACTAGGTTGTGTTCCTGGTTGGTTTACTATTTTATTGCCTGTGATTGATTTTGAGTGACTGAGACCCTTACTGTGTGGTGTAACCCTCAAAGTTTCAACAATTGGTATCAAATAGAGAACACTCTAAAATGTTCATACCTAGAGTGATTTGGTTAGCATGGCTGCTCCACCTAACCTGGAAGAAGGGCAATCTACTACTAAACTACCTAGATTTACTGGGTAGTATTATGGGTAGTGGAAAACCAGGATGTTTGACTTCATTATGGCTGAGGACAGTGAACTTATGGACATAATTCTTGATGGTCCTCATGTTCTAGTTAAAGAAGTTAAGGAATGAGAAATAACAAGAATAGTAGTAAAAAGTAGGAGAGAGTATGTGATGAAGACAGAAAGAAAATTAAAAAGAATTACAAGGACAAGACATTGCTAGTTTGTGGTATAGGTCCAGATGAATACAACAAGATTTCTGCATTTGAAAATGCTAAAGAAATCTAGGACTTCTTGAAAATAGATCATGAGGGAACTACAAATGTGAAGATTCCAAAGTTGACAGGCTGACTACCCAGTTTGAAAGCTTCACCATGGAAAAAAGGAGAGACAATACATGAAATGCATACAAGATTCACTTTCATCACAAATGAGCTACACTCCAAGGAAAAGTTAATCCATTGTATAAGCAAGTGAGGAAGATTCTTGGGGTTCTGCCAAAATCCTAGGAAAGCAAAGTAGATGTTATTATTGAGGCAAGAAACCTTAATACTCTCATTATAGATGATCTTATTGGATATTTAAAGACTCATGAACTCAAGAAGCAACAAGAACAACAGAAGAAAGAAGGAAAAAAGGAAAAATCTCTGGCACTGAGGGCACTAAAATCAGAATCTAATGAAGAATACACTGATGTTTCCTATTTGGAAAAAAGAATTGTGAGAGCTATGAAGAAAGTGGCCAGTTTCAAAGAAGTAGAAGTAGCAGTTAAAAGGGAGGCACTGTGGATTTCGACACAAATGTGAAAGTCCTGAGCATTTCATTAAGGATTGTCCAACGCACAAATTAGACTATCATGAATATCTCAAGACTGGAGGTGTCAAAGGAAAGTACAGGGACCAAGTCCCTATAAAATTATGGAAAAAGGTTGTAGCTGATTATGAAGTAAGGCAGGCTCTAGCAATATGGGGAGATTCCTTTAAGGAATCTAAGGAAGATGAGAAGCAGGAAGATATTTTCATGCTAGCAGTGGAGGATGAAATAGTGACCTTTGATTCCTTATTTGCTTTTATGGAAAACACCAAAGATGAAGAAGAAAATAAGGTAATACTTTATGACATTAAACAAAACCTAGAGAATTACTCTGCTAGAAAACTAAAAATGCTTGCCAATGTGTTGATTGATTCCATGTATGAAATGACTAGTGAAAAATTTTTCTAGAAGAAAAGGTAGAAAGTCAAGAGCTTGAGTTGATAGCTTTAACCCTCCAGATATCAAAAACTGACGAACAAGTTGCAAAGCTAAAATCTAAAAATCTAAGCTTAGTTAATCAACTAGAGAAAGTTAATAGTGCTTGTGATAAAGAGAAGAATAATTCTCTAGAAGGAAAGATAAAAGACCAGGAACTTGAATTGAAAGCTCTGACTCCCCAGATATCTAAAACAGAGTTTAGTGAGCCAACTAGAGAAAGTAGATACTTCCAAGAGTAAAGGGAAGAAAGAATTATCAAAGTCTCATGTTGAGCTTGAATAAAAATGGGAGGATTCCCAAAAATATCTCATGACTGCACTCCAGAAGAATGAGAAGTTAGAAAGGGACCTGGTCCATCTAAGGGAAGAGCTTACAAAATCCCTACAATGGACTTCAGCCTTATAAATCCTTTCTAACTTGACTGGTAAAAGAGTTAATATTAGTAAAGGTCTTGGGTATCAATACAAAACTCAACCAACTGGGTCATAAGGAAAGGTGGTTTATAATGTTAGAAACAAAGGGCACAAACCCCTATTCATTCATTGTGGAAAAGATGGGCACACCAAGAAGAATTGTAAAAGATTGTTCAAAGCAAGAATGATTAATGTTAAATATATCCAGAAGGGGAATACCTATCCTAAAGGTTTCGTACCTTTGAAACATGTGAAGAATCTTTCACTATCTAGATGGGTAAAGAAGGAGTTTATCACACCTCTGTCCTCCTATAATAAACTCAAACTCAAGTGGGTTCCCAAATCTAATAAATAATTATGTTTGTAGGAGGGAGAAAGGGTTTGTAGTCAGAAAAATCTTCTTAATATGTAATTGTTGATACGCCAAAATTACAACTCTCGCTAGAAAGTGTAAGCGGTCGCTGTCAAATATAGAACCCAACTGGGTTGGGTGTTGAATCCCACAGGGAATACTCTGGTCACTAAGTGTTGCAATTATTAGTAGACTGTTGGTCAAAAATTCCAAGGAAAAAGGGGGGTTTGGTTTAGGCGTGAACTAATATTATCAAAGTAACAATGGAACGATTTGCGTAGTAAGATTTAATCACAGAGATTGATAAGTTAGGGTTATGTCCACCTTATAAGTTCTACTTCTCTATTAACTATGAGTAACGCGGAATTTAGACATGCATGGACTTATAGAGAATCGTATTCTAATTCTAAATCCAACTGTTTCTCAACCATCAAGGATTTATTTCGCTTTAGCTCTCTCGAGCCTAAAGTGTATAACAAATGGTACAAATTCTCCAAGAAGTTAATCCGGTTAAGGTATTAACGTGTAAATAGAGGTTGGAAACCCTATTTCCTTGTCACACTCTCTTTTCCAAACATGTAACTTTTCTCTCGAACAAGTTAATGTTATAATGGCGTATTCTCTATGTTTGCAACCATAAGAATTCAATCAAAACGAAGAGAGTAATGATATAAGTAGCATAACACATCAAGAATTCACAAACTCATAGTAATAGATAGTATCTTACAAGGTTTCCATAAACCTAACAGATAAGTTTAGCTACTCATGAATACAATGGAAATCAAAGTAGACATCATCATCATACCAAAACTTAGAGAAATCTCGGCTATGGAGATGAAACGTGTTTTCTTTCTCCGTTGCTCAAGTGAGCCGTTTTCTGTTCTCAAAACTCGTACAAAATCTTCAACGTGAATTGTCAATAATAATCGAATCATAATGATGCTGAAAAATTCAGCAATAAGGTTTTTAATAGCATCCTTGTCTAATAAGTTGCTACTGTATCCTTAAGTATTTAAAAATACTGGGTTTGCCCGGAAAAAAGTTCCCATGCATCACATTCAGTCCAAAAGCTGCCTTCCCTCTTATGTGAAGTTTTCCTTTGCTGCCCACAGGTCCACAAAGTGCTGAAATCTTCATCATTAGTACCTGAAAAACATGCTAATCACATAGGTCAGCTCACTTAAAGGAAAATGGACTAAAAGTGCAAGAATTATATATTTTATCCTCAAAACTTAGCCAAAACATGGGTAAATTATGGTGCTTAGACGTATAAATACGCCCAACATCACAACCCCACACTTAAAGCTTTGTTTGTCCTCGAACAAAATATTACATCCATGCAAACACCTAACTAGAATTCCACAATAGCAACACAAAATTTTCAACAAGACATGCACGACAATTATTAACAAAGAGTAGGTTTCTTGATCATTACTAGAAACAACTCAGCCTCCAACATAGACTCATTAGGGTGTTCAATTCGTTATACACAAGTTAAGCCAAAAAGAATCATATAAAATCACCCAACAATCATCAACCATGTGTGCTCACAAAAGATATCACCCATAAACACTCATATATTTGCATTTTTTGAAACATGGGTATAAGATTTTCCTTGCGCTCACTCTCACAAGGAATTCTTATATTGCAACTGATGACCATAGGCTTGCCCTTAGTGTAATGCTCCACTAATATCAGAATGCTAAGCTTAGGATCAAATAGGTCTTTACAGGTTGTAATGTAGGCTAAGGGACAGGTAGGACTATTTTGGCCAGAAATAGTTACTATGTTCCCTAAGCGCTTTAATACACTACATTATGCCATTTACACTATATTTTAACAACCACTTTACCTCTCTTTAATCTACCAATCCCTTTTCACACATTTTGTTATTCAATCATCAACACAACTATCTTTTTTTTTTCTAATTTTAATTTTTTTTGTTTTTGTTTTTTTAATATTAAGCAAGCATCTCTATAATAGCCACTCTTTTTCACAACATTTTCAAGTACCAATACACCCTGAGGCATCACTTTCACCATTCTCCTCTTATTTTTCCACATGATTCTACAATTTAAAGAGCTTAGGAGTTTTGGATCAAATTATGGTCTTCAAAAAAAAAATAGGCTACATATGAGGCTGCCAAAGAAAATAGCTAAAGGCTCAAAGGGGGTTCACTAGGACAATGTACAAAGGTAGGTAAAAAAAAGAAGGTAAACAATTTCAGGCTGCCAAAGAAATGCCTAAATCATCTCCTAAACTCACATTCTTTATTTCGCTTCACACACACACCAGACAAGTTCTAGCATCAGTCACAACAAAGAATATACAATAACCTCACACACACAAGGCACATGGTCAGCTTCATTGGGGGCATTATAGATTCTTGACCCAACAGGTGAATGAATTAAACCACAACAATTTATCACACAGTGAATCACAACTTAGAGCCTAAGCGTCTCAATAGCAATGATTTAGCACAAACTCTTGTTATAATACCATGCCGTCTATCAGAACAATTTCATGCAACATCTAAAATCTACTAACTAATTACAACTAACTAACTAACTACTAATTCAAACAAATAAGAATAAATGTAGGCAAAGAAATACAATACAACAGACATATACCCGCACCACACACTTAGATGGGACACACTGTCCTCAGTGGAAATAAATAAGGAAAACCTGATTAGTCAGACTCCTCTTCTATGTCTGGGGTCATACCCCCTGCGTAGGAATCATCAACAGAGTCGTCGTCATCAGAGTTATCCTCCACATCTGAGTCTGACAGTCGGTGATCATCGTCAGTCGGCACGTCATCATCGAGAGGTTCCTCCAAATTGTGTTCTAATGTTGAGAATCTATTTAAAGGCTAAGCCATGGGTCGGGTTTGATCCATGCACAATTGGGTTAGGAGGCAAAAAAGGATAAGTAGGCGGCGCCTAATGCTTTGCCTATGCTTAGCATAGGCGACGCCTTTAGCAATGCCTAGATAGGCATAGGCGGCGCCTTGCCTATCGCCTAGATTGGCATAGGCAGCGCCTTTACTATCGCCTAGATTGGCATAGGCAGCGCCTTGTCTATCACCTAGATTGGCATAGGCGGCGCCTATGGCATTGCCTATGTGAGGCAGTGAGCATAGGCAATGGCATAGGAGGCGCCTATAGCATTGCCTACATTGGTATAGGCCTTGCCTTGTCCATTGCCTATGTGAGGCAGTGAGCATAGGCAATGGCATAGGCATTGCCTTGTCCGTTGCCTAGATTGGCATAGGCAATGCCTAACTTATAGCCTTTGCTCCATCATTCCTTACTTACCACCTTTAGCATGGCTCACTTTCAAATCAAAATTTGGGACTAATCTCCTCCTTTGTATATCTTGCACCTACACTTAATCAAAAATAACAAAAATGATTAGAAGGATGGGTTGCCTCCCACCAAGCTCCTTAGTTTTGGTCGTGGCTCGACTCTTCTTTTTGAATTTTTATTTACCGAAAACAAAATCCTAGTAAAATGATGGGTTTCCTCCCATGTAGTACTTGATTTATTGTCGCGGCACGACATAGTTATCTCAATTACTCAGACTTCATCAAGATATATGGTGGCTTCGCCGGTAGTGAGGGTCGATTCTTAAGGTCAAGGTCCAGCTTCTTGGGGGCATATGAATACGACCCTATTCTTGTCAAAGCACAGATAGTTTCTTCGTACTCTTCAACATCCTCACGCTCAAAGTTCAAAAGCACAGCAGCCAATGGCTCAACAGTAAGCTACTTCTCCAAAGATAATTCCTTCTCATCCTCATAATAAACATCAGCTATATAGAACACATTCATATCTTTGGGTTGCTTCATTGATTTGCATACATCAAAATGTACCACTTTGTCATTCATTCGAAATAAAAGCTCATTTGCTCGTAAATCAATAAGCACACTTCCTGTTGCGAGGAAAGGTCGACCCAAGATTATGGGCACCTCAAAATCCACCTCGCAATCTAAAATAACAAAGTCTGCAGGAAAAATAAAGGTAGAAACCTTCACTAATACATCATGTAAGATACCAACAGGTCATTTTACCGACCTATCTTCCATCACGAGCCGCATATTGGTTGGTGTAGGATCGCCCAACCCCAACTGTTTATAAATAGATAGCGGCATCAAATTGATGCTAGCCCTCAAATCGCACAATGCCTTAGCAAAATCCAAGGATCCAACCGTGCAAGGAATAATGAAAGCACCAGGATCCGCCTTTTTCTGTACTAAAGATCTCGTGGAAATTGCACTGCAATGATGAACATTATCTGCCAGTTCATAACTTGCTGCCCTTTTCTTTGTCAAAAGGTCCTTCATGAATTTGGCGTACCCTGGCATCTGCTCCAGTGCCTCCACCAAAGGCACATTAATAGTCAGCTGCTTCAGCATGGTCATGAATTTACTAAACCTGGTGTCATCAGCCTTCTTCTTCAGTCTCTGAGGAAAAAGTGGTGGTGGATTTGGAAGAGTCTTTTCCACCACATCCTTTTATTTTTTCTTCCGATTATCAATATTTTTAGGCTGGTGACATCTAGGTGTAGTGTCATGAACGTTCTCATTCTGATTTTCAGCTTCTACAGAATCATCACAATCTGCTTCAATAACATTCTCTTCTGTATTATCAACCACCTGCTTGCCTTTGGATGGATTTTCCAACACCTTACCACTCCTGGTAGTAATAGCCATACATGATCCATCATTCTGTGGATTTTGCACAGTGTTACTAGGTAAAGTGCCAGCTTTTCTTTGATTGAATGCCGCTGATAGTTAACTCATTTGTTGTTCCAGCTATTTTATTGCAGTGGAATGTGAGTCAACCAATTGATTTATTGAGGACAAATCATTTTTTACCTCAGCTAGTCCCGTGTTGGTTTCCTCCACTCCTTTCAAAAGCTTGACCATCATTTCCTCCATGGACATCTTCCCAGAACTAGTTGCAACAGCTTCACGATTTCCAGGAGGGACATACAAACCACTCTTGTCAGTCTTATTCTTGAATCTGGATTTTTCATAATAGTTCCAACCTTGGTTTCCTTGGGCATTGCCTCGGAAACCCCCTGATTATTCAAATAGTTCGCTTCCTCCTCAGAATCGGATTCATCTCTACCCTGTGATACAACAGCCTTGATCTTTTCTGTCTTTCCTGATAATAAAAGCTTGGTAAGAAGGTCCATCTACATTTTCATGTGAGACATATCTTGGTCACGTTCCTCTTCTCTTCGCCTCTGTTCTGCTGTCATTCCAGTAGATACAGTAGAGCTTGCTACTTCAGAATCCCTGGTATGCCAAGCTCTATTCTGCTTTGTCATATGATTCAGCATATCACCAGCCTCAATAAAAGTAAGGTCCATGAATGACCCACCTGCAGTATTATCAACCACTGGCTTAGTCACCGAGTTCAACGCCCTGTATAATATTTCCATCAAGTGGATATTGGTCATCTGATGATTTGGGCACCGCATAAGCTTTTTCTTGAACCTCTCCCATGTTTCGTGGAGAGCTTCAGTTGGAAGCTGTCGAAAATTGTTGATCTCATCTCGTAACTGTGCTCTCTTGGATAGCGGAAAGAATCTTTCTAGGAAAGCGTCTTTTAGTTGCCTCCAATTAGTAATAGAGTCAGGAGTCAGCCCGTTCAACCATAGAGTTGCCTCTCCAGATAGAGACAATGGAAATAAGTGCAGTCGAATTGCATTCTGTCCAACTCCTGGATTGTCAAATGACTTGCATGTTGAGATAAAGTTGATCAGATGCATATTCAGATCATCGCCTGCAAGTCCACCAAATAACCCTTTGAGTTGTAATAGCTAGATCATGGAGCTGGTGATATTGCACTTGGCTCCGGGTGCCAAGGGTGAAGGAATAATAGCCCCTGTGGCACCAGCCCCATCCAAATTGTCATCATCATCATCGAAAAGGGCCTGTACAGCTCAGCGTTCAGGTCTCATTCTAGCTTGACGATCTCTCCTGTTCACAGGTGCTGCCACCTCACCAGCACGCCTTGGATTTAATAACTCATCATCACCCAGGTCCTCTTCATCAAGATTTGTTGCCTGACCTGGGTTATCAATATTCTATTGATGCACTTGAGCAGCTGCCAATGCAGCTAATCTTTCCTGCTCCTGTTGAGCAGCCATCCGTTCAAGGTTTCGTTGCGCATCCATTCTGCCAATAAGATGTGGTTTAGGATTTATAGGTAATAACGATTGACCAGAACTTCGTGTATTTGGCATGCACTCCAATAAACCTGAACAAAACAAAAACAACAAACAAAAAGTAAAATTCGAGAATCTTTGACCAAAGGGTCTATTAACTATCACAAACTTAGTTGACAACCGTATTCCCCGGCAGCGGCGCCAAAATTTGATACGCCCAAATTACAACTCTCATTAGAAAGTGTAAGCAGTCGCTGTCAAATATAGAACCCAGCTGGGTTGGGTGTCGAATCCCACAGGGAATACTCTGGTCACTAAGTGTTGCAATTATTAGTAGACTGTTGGTCGAAAATTCCAAGGAAAAAGGGGGGTTTGGTTTAGGCGTGAACTAATATTATCAAAGTAACAATAGAACATTTTGCGTAGTAAGATTTAATCACAGAGATTGATAAGTTAGGGTTATGTCCACCTTATAAGTTCTACTTCTCTATTAACTATGAGTAACACGGAATTTAGACATGCATGCACTTATAGAGAATCGTATTCTAATTCTAAATCCAAGTGTTTCTCAACCATCAAGGATTTATTTCGCTTTAGCTCTCTCGAGCCTAAAGTGTATAACAAATGGTACAAATTCTCCAAGAAGTTAATCCGGTTAAGGCATTAACGTGTAAATAGAGGTTGGAAACCCTATTTCCTTGTCACACTCTCTTTTCCAAACATGTAACTTTTCTCTCGAACAAGTTAATGCTATAATGGCATATTCTCTATGTTTGCAACCATAAGAATTCAATCAAAATGACGAGAGTAATGATATAAGTAGCATAACACATCAAGAATTCACAAACTCATAGTAATAGATAGTATCTTACAAGGTTTCCATAACCCTAACAGATAAGTTTAGCTACTCATGAATACAACGGAAATCAAAGTAGACATTATCATCATACCAAAACTTAGAGAAATCTCGGCTATGGAGATGAAACGTGTTTTCTTTCTCCGTTGCTCAAGTGAGCCATTTTCTGTTCTCAAAACTCGTACAAAATCTTCAATGTGAATTGTCAATAATAATCGAATGATAATGATGCTGAAAAATTCAGCAATAAGGTTTTTAATAGCATCCTTGTCTAATAAGTTGCTACTGCATCCTTAAGTATTTAAAAATATTGGGTTTGCCCGGGAAAAAGTTCCCATGCATCACATTCAGTCCAAAAGCTGCCTTCCCTCTTATGTGAAGTTTTCCTTTGCTGCCCACAGGTCCACAAAGTGCTGAAATCTTCATCATTAGTACCTGAAAAACATGCTAATCACATAGGTCAACTCACTTAAAGGAAAATGGACTAAAAGTGCAAGAATTATATATTTTATCCTCAAAACTTAGCCAAAACATGGGTAAATTATGGTGCTTAGACGTATAAATACGCCCAATATCAATTGTTCAAAGCTATGACTGGAAGGTCGGATTGTATTCTCTCTCAAGACACTTCTAGGTGGGGGTGTCTTATGTGAATGGGTAAAAGGGTCAAAATTATATGTAGATGAAGATAATGGCAAAGAGTATAATGATGTAGAAGGAAAAATAAATAGTGATCCAAGATCTTATTCACAAACATCAGCTCAACTAGAATAACTCCAAGAAGTGTCTAGTTAGAATTTACAGGGACCTGGTCCAAGTGCAATTCATCTAAGAAGGACAAATTGGAAGAACATATATTCTTATTCTACTGTACATTCTAAATTCATATTTGGATACAGGAGTGAAACAAGATCCTAAGTCAAAGACCTAATGGGTTTCTCAGCATTCCTATCCCAAAAGTGAGCTCAAAAGGGTGAAAAAGAGTCTGAAAGATGCTGGAGAGTCTAAAGTAATGCAGAAGGAACCTTGAAAATTAAAAGGATGCTATGTTTGGGAACTAGTCCTCAGACCTATTTTTAGGAAAACTCCTGGAATAAAGTGGTGTATTAAAACAAACAAATTATGGCTGGGATTGATCAAATTAACCTGACTTACTAGATGGATCATCTTTTCTTCCAAAATTTAGCTATGTTTAGGAGATAGGTATCCTTTGTAAAATAGGCGCATATTGGTCTAACTCAGTATCATACCCTTTTAGGTATACACCTATGGGAATAACTTTAGAGGAGGAAAATATGACATCCACAAAGTCAAGGATTCACTCAAAGAAAGAGAAGGACCTAGTCCCATATCTCATGTTTGTATCATGTGTCACATCCCTTTTTTAACCAAAAAGAATTGATTTTAAAGTTCGAAAAGGATTTTTATTATTGAAGTGACAAAAGATTGAAAATTTGTTTCAAAAACGGATCAATTACATTTTTTATTCAGAGTCTCCACTTGGCATAATCTGGGGTGCCAAGTCACATTTGGAAAATCCTTTGCAAAATGATTTAACTCTTTAAATTGGTTTGCAAACAGAGATTCCGGCTAAGGAATTCTGTTGACTGAGGGGAAGGTGTTAGGCACCCCTCGGTCTCGTGGTTCGACCACGGTCGCTTGGTGGTGCATATCGGCTAATTTGACACTACGGATGTATAAACCACATAAAAAACATTAAAATAATCAATCAAACAAATAAAACAAAACAAATCCAAAATATTGTGTCCAGTCCAAATATACAGTCCCAAAATAAAAAATACGGAAATGTAAACCTACACTATTCTAAACTAATCCTATACTATGCTCCAATTCATTACCCGATGCCTTGAGCCTTGATCATGAACCTCCTTTGTGTACATGATACGTCGGGGCATTCCCTGGTGAATAAGTACAT
The DNA here is from genome assembly GCA_030864215.1 of Capsicum pubescens. Taxonomy (NCBI): domain Eukaryota; kingdom Viridiplantae; phylum Streptophyta; class Magnoliopsida; order Solanales; family Solanaceae; genus Capsicum; species Capsicum pubescens. The sequence continues at coordinate 192,001,362 of CM061543.1, read as the reverse complement.
AAGATCTTCTGGGCATTCCCAAGCCAAATGAGTACAATTGATCTGAATTCATAAAATATAACCATTCAATAAATATTTTTAATATTCAACAATCCACAAGTTCTAAATTTGCCTACCCGAACCTACTATTTGCCTATCAATGCTTAGCCTAAAACATGATACTATTAAACTCGACAAAATAAACGTTTATTAAAATCAAACAAACTAATTAATTAAACCACGTTAATATTCACTTCTATCAAGTTTCAATCCCACCCCAAATCATTCTCAAGCCTTGTTCCAACATAACAATTCACGATGATATTTCAGAAATCCTCAATCAATCTAATTCGGCATTCATCATTCACATAACGCATAAAATAAGAGAAAGTCGAGGCGACAATAATCAACCACACACAATAATAAACATTAACTAAGAATGATAATACGATAAAGAGATGGACCTTAAATTAGGGATTTTATTCAACCAACTTGAACTGATTTCAATGACGACAGAAACCTCGTGGACTAATGAACCATGAAAAGACCCCAAACTCGAACCCCAAAATCCTGAAGACAAACCCAGTGATATTTTTGGCCAGTGTTTTCTCGAAAATTAATCAAAATAGAGAAAAATCTGAGCTATGCCGGTATTAGTGAATTTACAGCGAGAGTTCGTATCTCTAGCAAGCTCCAATAGGTTGGAAAATAGAGAGCAGATTAAATCTCTGGCGATAGTGATATTTTTCCAGCAAAAACTCGCCGAAACAGCCATCCCACCACTGATTTTCTCTCTCCCAATCTCCATTTCCTTTTTTTCTCTTGTTCACTATCTCTCTCTGATTTTCACTCTCATCCTCTCTCCGATATCCTCTATGTGTGAAAAATTTAGAGAAGAAGATCCTGTGTGTCTATATGGATCTATGTATATAATCCCCTTTCTCCCCTCAAAATTATATGTGCGTGTATGTATTGGTATTCTTTTTTTTTGGTGTGAGTATGTATGTATTTTAATTGTGTGTGTGACCAGTGTATCGTGAATTAGAGATGAGTGTGTGAGGTTGTGCTAATGGTGAGTATGTGATCTGTGTTGTTTAGAAAAGAATAGAGTGTGTCCTTTATGAGTATAGGATGAAATCTGTATATAGTGATGGTGTGGTGTAATGGAATATTCCTTGTGGGCCCCATGGTGTGTATTTGTTATGGAAAAAACAAAGAAAATAAAATGTGTAAGGGTGGTGATGTGGGGATAGGGGTGAGTGAGGTAGGATAGGGGTATGGGATAAGTTGTGAGGATGATTAAAACAAGAAAAAAATAGTTAGGGATTTTGTTAAGGGTTGTTATTTTTTGTATTTTGTGGGGTATAATCACATGGGTGAGGGTGCGTGGTAAGATGAGCTAAAAGTAAATAATACTCAACTTCGGGAGGGAAAAAATTAGGTATCTACAGCATGCCCCCTTTGAATGTAAACACGAAGTGTTTTCAAACAAAGAGGTAGACAATGAGAAAAAGTTTTGTCCCGATCATTATTAAAAAAGAATGAAATAGAAGGAAGGAGGGAAATCCAGTCTTGGTTTTGGACATCATACTTATCCCTAGTTATGAGAGAATTAAGTCATCGGTATCTCATAGGGTTTGAAAAAGAGGGACTATACCGAGTTGGAGAGTCGAGTGAGTCCCTGTTGAGGTTCTGTTCCGCAGCTCTATCATTACATGAAATGAAAATTACAAGTTAAAACATAAATAAAATTACAAAAATCCTATCTATGCAACTTCTTTTGGACTCTTGATTTGAGTTTCCTAACTTTATTGCCTTTCACCTGTTTCACCTTGTTTCTTGACTTTCAATCTCTTCACCTTTTTACTTGACTTTTAATTTCTTCAACTTGTTTCTTTACTTTTAATTTCTTTACCTTGTTGCTTGACTTTTAATTTCTTCACCCTGTTCTTCAGGCGGGCTCCTGACTTGCAATTTCAGCACCCATATTCTTCGGGCGAGCCCCCCAACTTGTAATTTCCTCGCTCTGTTCTCCAGGCGAGCTCCCAACTTTTTAATTTTATCACCCTTATTCTTTGGGCGGGCCTCGTGACTTGCAATTTCATCTCCCTTGTTTTTCAGGTGGGCTCCTGACTTTCAATTTCATCACACCTATTCTTCAGGTGGGCCTCCCGACTTATAATTTCCTCGCTCTGTTCTCTGAGCGAGCTCCCAACTTTCAATTTTATCATACCTATTCTTCGGGCGGGCCTTCCTACTTGCAATTTCATTACCCTTGTTCTTAAGGTAGGCTCCTGACTTTTAATTTTATCACCCCTATTCTTTGGGAGGGCCTCTCGATTTGCAATTTCATCACCCTTGTTCTTCAGGGGGGCTCCTGACTTTCAATTTCATCACCCCTATTCTTCAGGAGGGCCTCCTGACTTACAATTTCCTCGCTCTATTCTCTGGGCGAGCTCCTAACTTTCAATTTTATCACCCCTATTTTTTGGGTGGGCCTCCCAACTTGTAATTTCATTACCCTTATTTTTTAGGCGGGCTCCTGACTTTTAATTTCATCACCCTTATTCTTAGGGTGGGCCTCCTGACATAATTTTCACACTCTATTCTCCGGGAAAGCTCCTAACTTTTAATTTTATCTCCCCTATTCTTCGGGAAGGCCTCCCGACTTGCAATTTTATAACCCTTATTCTTCAGGAGGGCTCCTGAATTTAAATTTTATCACCCCTATTCTTTGAGCGGCCCTCCCAACTTGCAATTTCTTCACCCTTGTTCTTCAGGTGGGCTCCTGACTTTTAATTTCATCATCCCTATTCTTCGGGTGGGCCTCCCGACTTATAATTTCCTCGATCTGTTCTCTGAGCGAGCTTCCAACTTTTAATTTTATCACCCCTATTCTTTGGGTGGGCCCCCGACTTGTAATTTTCTCGCTCTATTCTCTGGGCGAGATCCCGACTTTTAATTTTATCACCCCTATTCTTCTAAAAATCCTCCCGACTTGTAATTTACTCACTCTGTTCTTCGGGTGAGCCCCCAAATTTTAATTTTATCACCCTTATTCTTTGGGCGGGCCTCCTGACTTGCAATTTCATCACCCTTGTTCTTCAGGCGGGCTCCTGACTTTAAATTTCATCACCCTTGTTCTTCAGGCGGGCTCCTGACTTTCAATCTTCACCACTCTAGTTCTTATGGTGGGCTCCTGACTTTTACTTTTTTTCATCATCCTATTTTTCAGGCGGGCTCCTGAAATTAAAATCAAAACTAGAGTAAAAATTATCCCAAACAATGATTATGATAAAGAAAGATTCCATATTTCAGATAAAATAAAGTCTCACTTTCTAGGAGGGTCCTAAAGTGAAGTTCCATAAAACATGAATTACTTTTAATTTTTTTCCCCAGGCTTCATTAAAAGCTTTTGCGGGTGGCAACCCAGTAACAACTACTTGGAATAGTGCATAATACAAAGATAAATCAAGATCCTGATCAACAAGTGCCCCCTTTTGATGGTAATATTGAATGACTGAGACCAACAAACCCCTCTCTTAAGAATGAAAGTGAAAGGTTCTTTCTAAAAGTGCATATTTTTAGAATTAATGGTTCAAATTAGGAAGTGCACCTCCTAGCCGTGAGACATAAAAGAACCAAATTAGAGAATATGTCTCTTAGGGGTACAAGATCATGAGTTTTACCATAATTGTGATTACCAAACTTGTACAGTAACTCTTCTCTTGTATTTGCAGAAATAAGGAATTTCACCTCTAAATATTTGCTCTTTGAAGCCTTTGATTTAAGGGCAACAACTTTCCTTTTTCATACAAAGAAAATTTGTGAATTTAAAACAGGGTGGTTAGCTTGCAGCTTTGGCATTTGAGGAGATTCATCTTGTACTTGTCCCATTTAGATCTTGCTTCCAGTCATTAATATTTTCCATAGCCTTGTTGAATCATTGGTCCAAACTCAGAATATTAAGAGTGACTCTGAAACAAACACAGTATCTCTACTTTACTATGTTTCTCAGATAATCCCCTTTAAACCTTGGTATTTCCACGAATTCCCCAAATTTGTGTTTTGACAACAACCTTTTATATGTCTTGTTCTGACTTGCAATCTTGTTTCTTTCATGTGCTGGCCCTTTTTCTTGCTTTGTCCAATTGAAGAATCTCGTAGCCAGGTTTGAAATCTTTTCTCACTTGTTTTGACATGGACTTGACTCAAAGACAAGAGAAAAAATGACAATGATTTGTTTTTTACTTAGATAACTGACTCAAGAAAATAAAAGAAAAACACAAAGAAGAAAGAAAAGACAATGAACGCCCCTATTTGAAATAAAGAAACGAAAAATTTATCTAAAAATAACAGTCAACTCTAATGATTGTCATGCATTTTGGATTAATCTGCCCGATCTTTCCATCCATACTTTCTACCAGTTGCTGTTGAGTTAATGGTCTTGAAACTGAGTGTCTTTCTTAGGTCAATTGCATTCAAGACCTCATTCGTCTAGTGAGACCTTAAAGGATTTTTGCTAACAAGCCTCTCTCGTTTTTTTTTTCTCAGCTCACCTTTGCCTTATGGTGTCCGTGAAGGTTCTTCACCAATGAGACTTTATTTTCATTTCACTTAACTCACCATCATTTTACGATGCCCATGAGGGTTTTCATCGATAAGACTCTCTCATTTTTATCTCTCTCAACTTACCATTGTCTTATGGTACCCGAGAGGTTTTACACCAATAAGATTCTCTCATTTTGTTTCTCTCCTGATTCCTTATGTTGAGGAAGACAAGTAGTACCCAAAATGCGTCACCATATCCATTGCATGCTTAGCCTTAACATTCTCAAAGATTGATCTGAAGGTCTTTCTTTGGTTGTAACTTAGATTTTGTATAGGATTAGAAAGAAAGGATGTCATGAGGCCTAAATGACACGTGAAATGGGGTAGGACTTACAACTTTTGGAATCGACTCAAACAATAAGGATTAACTTATGCCCCAGTTTCTTTTAACTGGGTAATTCTAAATTATTTATTTGGTTAGACCGAGCCCAAAGTTGGGCAGCCTACATATCTCACCTCGAGATAGGAGAATCAGGTCACACGTAGTTCTGACTGCTTGTTCTTTCTTTTAATATAATTTTTTTCTTTCCTTTTTCCCTTTTACTGAATCTTTTCTCTTTGAAACTTTTTCTGACTCTATTTTTCTTGACATTCTTCTTTTTCTTTCTTTTTGGATGGATTTTTTTTTTTTTTTCTTTTTGAAACTTTTCTGACTCTATTGTTTTGCTCAACAACTTTTCTTTTGAACCTTGCTGACTTTATGTTGATTCCAAAAGAAGGGTATGATAAAAAAATAGAACTAAAGCTCAAATGGGGTAAAACAAGGATGACGCGATGTTTGGATAGCAGAATAAAATGCCTTCTTTATATCAATCCTTGAAAATGTAAGTAAATGTCATACAATATGATAGTGAAAGATGAAGATCATTTGTGACATTTTTACAGCACTATCTTTAACTGAGTCTGTGTGTCGCCACTTTTCTGCAAACTCCATCTTTGTTGTACATTCCTCATGCTTTCGTGGAGCTAATTTTTTTGTTCCTTTTGATGTAGGATCACACATCCATTATTTGACCTAATTGAGACATGTCTTTCAATTGATGACTAAGTTATTCTAGTGATTCTCAAAATAATTGCCTTAATTTCAAAGAAGGCTTCCACATGGTCACCAAATGTCTCAGCACTCTACCTATTTTCTGGATGCTCTCTGTTTCTAACTTTAACCCTATGATTCAATGTTCATGCTTAACTGGATTTTAAGATCTGTATGAAAATTCCGTTAGCATGTCATATCACTAGAATTAACATAAAATTTACTATATAAATAAAACTAATAAACAACACATATTTTAAAAACAAAGGGAAAATAGACATTCTATTTAGTTGAAATGAAAGATAGAAGGGTTTGAACATAAACAAAAAAGGAAAAAAACAAGATAGATCCCGAACTACAACCCTGAAATAATTTGGATAACAGAAAAGAAAAAAAACAAACTACCAGACCCCTTCCTAGTAAGGAGTGAAATGACTTACCAATTACTGAGCTTGACATTTTAGCCACTAGTTTGCATATCACCATGACTAGATCTTTTCTCACTGTCAATGTTCTGCACCATGATTGATTTATCTTGAATCATTTTTTCTATTTCTCTTTTCCAAGCACGATAATCTTCAATATTGTGACCCTGAACACCAGAATGATATGCACATCGTGCATTAGGATCAAAACTTCTTGAATGCGGTCTAGGAGTATAACTAAGGAGAGGATTGATCATGCCCCACTATATCAATCTCTAGAATAAACTGGCATACAACTCTCCAATTAGTGTGAAGTTATCTCTCGACTTCTGCCTCATTTCATTATTTGGCTTAGATTGAAAATTTGTTCTAGAAGGGATTTGGTATGTTTGTGGAGTTGGAGGGTGACTCTGAGGAGTTGGTGCGCTCCATTGTGAGTAAGAAGGGAGTTGAACATGGCTATGCGCAGTATACTAGATATTGAGGTGGGGAAATTGAGTATAATCAATTTTGGGAGGGATTATAGAGAGCTTGGGTATGAACTTGGGCTTGAGATTGACGATAACAACGACGTCGTCTTCTTGGATGTGCCTGTTCTCCAACTACAATAGCAGCTGCATCTTTCTCATTCTTCTTCCCTCCAGTTTTCCTTAATTGATTGCAATATTATCCCAAATGTTTCACGAATTCCTCCTGTCCATCTTGGTCCTCAAATTTCAATATCTCAAGGCTTGGAGGAGGGTTAACACTTGAAGGCATGCCCGAGTTTTTGTATGAAACATCTTCTCTTCCTGGAAGTCCTATGGAACTTTTCACAATATTTCCTGCACTTTTTATTTTTCCAACAATTTTCTCTGGCTCTTCTGGCATACTGGGCTTCTTGTTAAGAAATTTTGGTGGTTCAGTTAGATTAAAAGTAGGCTCAGGGGTATAGAAATGATCACCAAGAGTATTGAACATGAGTCCACTAGCAGCATGGGGATGTACAACCATTTGGTGGCTAGACAAAGTGGAAGCCTCAGCAGAAGGTTGAGCAACAAAAGCATAGGCAGCATGTGGTGCTGTCAGTGTAGCAGGCATAAACTGAGAAGCTAGAGGAAGAGTGGTGGAAGTATTGGGATGTTTTTGGCTTGGAAGGAATTTTGAGTCATGTTGCAGTGCATCAACAATATTAGGAAACTGACTTTGCAATTTTGATGAAAAACTTGAGGTATTTGTAGGATCAATAGCGGAAAATAGAGGAGGAGGCAACCCACTGGCCCAAGATCGGTACATTTCCATCATTTGTTGCCTTAGTCTCAAATTTTCTTCCTTTAAACTCTCATTTTCCTAACTTGTTTAATCTATGAGGTCACTCTCTCTATCTTTGTTGGACATAACTTTCTCTTCGACTTGGTGCAATGTGGAGGACCAGCCAAAATGACATACACCAACCACCTTAAACTAACTGAACAAGAGATGACAAAGGCGTTAGAATGCAATACTTTTTTAAAACTCTTTTTCTGCTTTTCTTTTGAAAAGATCATTGAACCCAAGAAGGGTGCTTACGTATCTCACCCACGAGAGAGGAGAATCAGGTGTGCGTAGTTCGTGAAGTCTTGCCAAAATGGCCAATTAAACTCATTTTTCTTTCTTTTTTTCTTTTTCTTAAAATTTTAAAAAGAAAAGAAAATAATAAATTGTCAAAAGAATTGACGAAAATATTTTTTTTTGCATTTCTCAGGTTTAGCATCTCTATACAAAATGAAGCCTATGATTACCAAAGAAGAATCTTTTTGGGTTTTCGATTTTGAATTTCATTCGAAAATGACACTTAAAACTATTAAAGAAAAATCTTTTTTGTGGTTTTCTTTTAGAGTTGTATATGACGCCTACACTAAATGAAGAGTGAATATAATCTTTTTGAATTTTTTTAGATTCCTATACAAAATGAAACCTATGATTACCAAAGAAAAATCTTTTGGGGTTTTCAATTTTGAATTTCATACGAAAATAAAACTTGAACCTATTAAAGGAAAATATTTTTCGTTGTTTTCTTTTAAAGATGTATATGAAACACCTACTCTAATAAAGAGTGAAGAAAATATTTTTGGATTTTTGAAATAGGATTCCCGAACCCACAATAGGCTGCCTACGTATCTCACTCCTGAGAGAGGGGAATCGGGGGTGCGTAGTTCATCCAGATTGGGAAATTAAAGATTAAACAAACTACACCTTGACTTAAGAGAAATGTCCAAAAACAAATGATTAAAAACATCAATAAAATATTTTTTGGATTTTTATTTCGACACTTCACACAAAAATGACACCAACAACTATGAAAGAAAAATCTTTTTGGTATTTTCATGAAATGTACAAAACTTCTACCATATTTTTGATTTTTTCTTTTATAAAAAGCTCCTATTGAAAAAATCGTTTTGAAATTTTTGAATTATAAATGCTTGCTAAAAGAAACAAAGGCAAAATCTTTTTGATGTTTTTTTTGTTTTTTGAAAAATGAGTGGAAAACATAAAAAAACTTTTTTTGAATTGTGAAAAACAAAAGTCATAAAGAACACTAAAATCTATGAAACTTTTTTTTGACTCACTTTTTTTTTCTTTTTTTTTGCCTAAACACACACTCCTTTAATTTTGGCACATGATTTCCCCAAATTAATCTGTCAAATGACCCTATTACCCTAAAAATTGCAACATTTAGCACGTAGGAATGCTTTTAAGGTGAGTCTCTTATGTAAGACCAAGTGGGTCTCGCTAGGTCTCTATATGATGGAAATAAGCATAACCTAAAGGCTGACTTACGTTAGAGTCTACTAACAAGGTTGTTCGGGGGAGCGTATACTCGATAGTGGCTGCAAAAGCTTTCCACCCATTCCATACGTACGACGGCTCCCTCTCCTAAAATAAGAGTGACTTAACTAGTGTTCGTGTACACGATTTGCACTCCAAAACTTATTACAGAAAGAATTGACTCGGTTTATATAAATGATGCTAGATATAAAGCGATAACGTATAAAGAAAGACTGTAAACAAAGAGCACGTAGGCGCACAACAGTGATAAAACAATAAAATAAAATGATAACAAAAATAATATTTATACACCCATAATGTCAAACAAAGCTAATACAACTACAAAAATAAGCTTGAATTCTAAAAAATCCCCAGCAGAGTCGCCAGAGCTCTCACGCCCATTTTTAAACCAAAAAGAATTGATTTTAAAGTTCGAAAAGGGTTTTTACTATCAAAGTGACAAAAGATTGAAAATTTATTTCAAAAAATGATTATTTACATTTTTTATTTAGAGTCGCCACTTGGCAAAATTCGGTGTGCAAAGTCACCTTTGGAAAATCCTTTTCAAAATGATTTGACTCTTTAACCTGGTTTGCAAATAGAGATTTCGGCTAAGGAATTCTATTGACCGAGGGGAAGGTGTTAGGCACCCCTCGATCCCATGGTTCAACCACGGTCTCTTGGTGGATCATATCGGCTAATTTGATGCTATGGATATATAAACCACATAAAAACAATCAATCAAACAAACAAAACAAAACAAAACAAATCTAAAATATAGTGTCCAGTCCAGTTATACAGTCCCAAAATAAAAAATAAGGAAATGTAAACCTACCCTATTCTAAACTAATCCTATACTATGCTCCAATGCTTTACTCGATGCCTCGGGCCTTGATCACGAACCTCCTTTGTGTACATGATACATCGGGGCATTTCTTGGTGAATAAGTACATAAGATCTTTGGGGCATTCCCCGGCCAAATGAGTACAATTGATATGAATTAATAAAATAAAACTATTCAATAAATATTTTTAACATTCAACAATCCACAAGTTCTAAATTTGCCTATCCGAACCTACTATTTACCTATCAATGCTCGGCCTAAAACATGATACTATTAAACTCGACAAAATAAACGTTCATTAAAATCAAACAAACTAATTAATTAAACCATATTAATATTCACTTCTATCAAGTTTCAATCCCACCCCAAATCATTCTCAAGCCTTGTTCCTACATAACAATTCACGATGATATTTCAGCAATCCTTAATCAATATAATTTGACACTCATCATTCATATCACGCATAAGATAAGAGAAAGTTGAGGCAACAACAATTAACCACACAGAATAATAAAAATTAACTAAGAATGAGAATAAGATAAGGAGATAGACCTTAAATTGGGGGCTTTTATTCAACCAACATGAACTGATTTCAATGACGATAGAAACCTCATGGACCAATGAACCATGGACAGTCCCAAACTCGAACCCTAAAATCCCAAAGACAAACCTAGTGATATTTCCAGCCAGTTTTTGCTAAAAAATCAATCAAAACAGAGAAAAATCTGAGTTGTGCTGGTACTGGTGAATTTTTGGTAAGAGTCCATAGCTCCGACGAGCTTCAACAGGTTGGAAAATAGAGAGCAGATCAAATCTCATGCGATAGTGATGTTTTTCTGTTAAAAACTCATCAGAACAGCCAACCTACCATTGATTTTATCTCTCCCGATCTCTGATTCCTTTTTTTCTCGCTCATTTTTTCACCATTTCTCTCTGATTTGCACTCTCAACCTCCCTCCAATATCCTCTATGTGTGTAAAAAATATAGAAAGAAGATAATATGTATCTATATGGATCTGTGTATATAATTCTCTTTCTTCTTCTAAAATTATATGTGCGTGTATGTATTGGTCTCTTCTCTTCTTCTGGTATGAGTGTGTATATATTTTGATCATGTGTGTGACCTGTGTATCGTGAATTAGAGATGAGTATGTGAGGTTATGCTAATGGTGAGTATGTGATCTGTGTTGTGAAGAAAAGAATAAAGTGTGTCCTTTATGAATGGAGCATGAATTATGTATATAGTGATGGTGTGGTGTGATAGAATAATCCCTATGGGCCCCGTTGTGTGAATTTTTTATGAAAAAGACAAAGAAAATAAAATGTGTAAGGGTGGTAATATGGGGATAGGGGTGAGTAGGGTAGGATAGAGGTATGTGGTAGGTTGTTAGAATGATTAAAATAAGATAGAATTTGTTAGGGATTTTGTTAAAGGTTGTTATTTTTTGTATTTTTTGTATTTTTATGGGGTATAATCACATGGGTGAGGGTGCATGGTAAGATGATCTAAAAATGAATAAAACTCAACTTTGGGAGGGACAAAATTAGGAGTCTACATCATGAATGTGCATTTTTTTCTGTTCTAACAAATAAAGTTGTGTCCTATCTCTCTGTCTCTTCCTGTGTCAAAAAAACATTATCCTATCCTAAAAGAAAGGATGAGTCATCCCCAAATTGAAATTGATCACATACAACTCTTTTAAAAAACCCTTTCTATGCTTACTCTTTCCTTTATATCTAATATTATCTATTCCGTCTCTTGTAAAATGAAAAATCTAGTCATAAATAGTTATTCTGTGAAAAGGATATTTAAATGACTAAAAATTCCTCATTTTTATATTTTAAAAGGAAACTGAGCATTGCATTGACAAAAGTCCTTTATCAAATCCTCTTGAAGAACACTCTTCATCTCTCACTCTTCCACAAACAAACTCCTTCTTCACTCAAATTATTGATGAAGAATCATCCCTAAGCCATCAAAACTTTTATGATAAGATATTGATGGATAATGTCTGGGTTGATGATAACCTCATTTTCTGTCAAATAGCCCAGGAAAGGGTATATTTTGTCCCCAAAACCAAAATATTAGTAAAACACTAAAATATTTTAGAGAAAAGTCTAAAAGTCTTACAGAAAAGAAGGAGACTTTTGAGGAACCTGGTCCTATAAAAGAAAAATAGATAAAAGAAAATCTGTGATCACCTATACTTGAATGAAAAATAGGGAGATAAGTTAGGTTGTGTCTAAATGAGTGAGAAATAGGTCCTTGAAGAATCAAAATGTATTAACTGGAAGGATTTTTGACACAAATATGTTAATAGAACTTGAAATATTGGAGTTAGTTGAGATGGTAAGATATCAAGGATGGATCCATCTCATGCAAAGACCTATTCCCATAGTATTTGATGAGGTGGTCAGGGGATTCTATTCTAAATTGACATTTTCCAAAGATAAGATGAATATGACAATAATAGTTCAAGAAAAGAAGTTGAATATTCATGCTGCTGTACTTGGGAGATTTTTGGACGTTCCTATTTGTGGTGTGAGGACAATCTCTAGGAAATAACCATCAGTAATGTTCTTGGAAACAACATCAAAGGTTAAAGGAAAATCAGTGGCTGCAGTAAGTAGAAAATCACTCAAGAGTGAATTGCAATTGGTCTTTGATTTTGTAAACAAAATAGTTTTTCCCGAATCACAAAAAAAGTAACATTACTTTAGCTACTGAGTTTTATGTCATGGAATGCCTTAACATTTTTTATTTCATTAGTCTACCTGCATTAATGATGGAACGCATACATAAAATAGTTCTTCGAAAAAATACCAAATATGGCATGTCTTATGGTTACTAGTTAAATAAAGTATTTAATCACTTCGGTATTATATGTGAAAATGGAACTCCTAGAACTGTATTTCAAATGTAGAAGAATTCAAGCACCAACTTCTAAAGGGAATTCAACAAAGAGATAGAGAAATTAGAGCTCAATATAGCTGCTAAGGATATAGAGATTAGCAAACTAACTATGACAATTCAACATATGACTTGTGAGGGTCCAAGTGTCACTGATGAGCTTAAAACTATCATGCTACAGATCATAATAACCTGGCTTTACTCCTTCAAACCATATTTCCAAGTCCCTTGCATGCTTAAATTTTTTTTATTCTTGTGGTTTTTTCTCTAGAACATTTAAATTATGCAGCGTAATGATGCATGTCCTCTACATATGAATCAATATTTCTTTGTGTGTTGCATGTACTTCCTTTTCTATTAAGGCTATTCTTTATGTTAGTATCGCCTAAGTGGCCATGATTTAACTAACTTTTGCTTATCTTTACTCTTGGTTTACTATTTTCACTTTTAGTGATGCCAAAAGGGGAATTAATACTGACTTCATATGTTAAAGACCAAGTGGTGTATGTGTTTAAGGTATGTACTAATGATGTTAGGGACCAGGTACCACGTGTAGCATAAGTGTGATGATGTATTTGAGTCTGGAGTCATAGTGACAAGGGGAAGTATACAAATGCACTAAATGAATAATGGTGCATGATGATAGGGAGAAGTAATTGAATATTGATAATAATTGGCAACAAGGGACCAGATCCCTATGTTGTATCATGGTGGAAGCATGATGATTAAATGATAGGGGGAACATTCATGTTCTGTAGTGGTAATCATACTAATTAAATATAATGAATGTGCATTGATGCTCAAAACTTTGTGACTTGTTTGTCATCATTAAAAAAAGGGAAAATTATTATATTTTGTTTTGATGATGAGCATATGTCAAGAAGGGACCAGGTCCCTGGATGTTCAAGGCAATTGTATAGCTGGGACGCGTCTGCACAATTTTGTCCTCTTGTATAACAAACTCCATAGGTGTTGCTTGTACTATTAAGGACACTGGTCCAATGGAATTTCAACCCTAATCATCACTCATCTATAAAAGTAAAAGGATACTTCTCTATTAAGTAGTTTTTGTAAATCCAAAAATTAAAGAGTGAAAGAAAGGCAAAAACTTAATTTCAGCATTGCTCAAGCTCTTATTTCTTGTATGCACAAAAAAAGTGAGTGTTCTTGAGTGTGTCCTTAATTGTAAATGAATTACTCAAGTTTTAAGAGTAATTCTCATTTATTCTTTCTTTGAGAGTGCTTAGGTAGAGTTGCCTAAGCTATAAACTGGTTAGAGTTAACTAGTGTTGAAAGAGTCTTGGAAGAATTGTCAAGTTGAAGTTGTAGTATAGTTACTACATGCTGGAGGATCCTAGAGTTAGGTTCAAGTTTGATTCTGTAATAAAAAGGTTGATTATAGTGAATTTTTAAGTTGCTTGTAAGGGAAACCTGTGGTTTTTCTTCCCTTGAGCAAGGAGGTTTCCACGTTAAATCTTGAGTTATTTATATTTCCTACACTAGGTTGTGTTCTTGGTTGGTTTACTATTTTATTGCCTATGACTGATTTTGAGGGACTTGGTCCCTCACTGTGTGGTGAAACGCTCAAGGTTTTAACTAAACTCGTACTACACTTATGTACCTTTTTTGTGCAGATTGAGTACTAGTTATCTCCATTGGCGTGATGCTCGTGTAAGGTTGATTTTAGAGATTAGGTGAGCTCTTGGAGTTAGAGTTACCCTCTTTGTTCCTACTTATCTATGTCTGGCCTTTCATTTTTTAGATAGATTTTATGTGACTATTTAGTTCTTATGGTTCTTTTGTATTAACTTTTATACCAACATTACTGAGTCATAGTATTGATGTTGCCCTTTTATCTATCTATTTGACTATTATAACTATTTTATTATTTTTTAGCTCTTTAAATGTTGATTTTTGGCTTTTAGGACATTTCCCACCAAGTTAGCCCATTTTATGTTGCTCCGAGCTTTAGTTTGGCTTACCTTCTAGAGGGATAAAGTAGGTGTCATCATGACTTGTAAATTATGCAATGGTAAATTAGTATCAAATCCTAGGTTTTACTGATATTGTTGGTATAAGAGAAAGTCTCTAGTAGATTCCCGCAGATCAGAACGATGACGTCTGTTTCTTATCTTTGTATGGCTATAAGATATTGTTAGTAGTTCACTTCTTTCACTTATTTTTTGCTAAGAGTCTGAGTTTAGTTTCTAAATTATTCCTTTGGTTTCACTCTTTTACAGATAGCCAGGACACGCGCACCGCTACATGAGACGAGGGTCCCGAGACTGAGCCTAGGTATCTTATCGCTGTTCATGAATGAAATAGAGGTCATGGACAACCCAGGGATGTATCCCCGGATTGGGGAAAAGATAGGGGGCCTTCACTAGATCCTATCCCTGCTCAGAGCCAGATATTTTTCTTCCTCAGCTAGAAGTGGGCTAGGGACCAACCCAGGCTTTACTGGGGTTTATTTCTTCTTCAGTGCTCACGGATTCTTTGGTTTAACTTTTAGGTTAGTTGGTGATGCACTATTTTATGGTGTACAATCTATAGATTAGATTGGTACTAAGGTAGGGGTGTAGCCTATCGCTGCATCTCCCAAAGTTGAGGTCCCTCCTGTGCCGGTGGTTATCCAGCCTATAGTTGCCTATCTGGTAGTTTCTCAGCTGATGGTTTTCAAGCCTGCTATTTTTTTGAGGATTAGAAAATATTGGGTAGGTTCTTGATATTAGCTTTGACTAGGTTTTCTAGTGCACAGAGTGAGGATGCGTATGTGTTCTTTATTGCTTATGAGGATAGGCTCCATAATTTAGGCCTAGTTAAGACTCGTGGTATGGATTACACTAATTTTCAATTGGACTTGACAATTTGAGATTAGTGGAGAGGTTATCTTGATTCTAGTCCATCTACATCTTCCCCATTGTCACGAACTTAGTTCTTCAAGATCTTCTTGGAGAAGTATATGCCTTTCAATATTAGGAATCCTTACAGAGTTTAATTCTTGAGTTTGGAGTAGGGCTTCATGACTGTAGTAGAGTATGTGGATCAATTTTATTAGTTGGCTACCCATTCTACTTCTATTCTAACTACTGAATTTGAGAGAGTTGTTATTTGTTTAGTGATTGAGATTTCCTCTTTATATGTCTACATATAGTTTGGTTGTTATGAGTAGGTCTCTTTCTGATTTATTAATCATGCTCAAGTTATGGAGGGAATGCATTGCGAGTCCCAAGGGGCCAGTGATAAGAGACCATAATTTCAGGGTAGGTTTGATTGGAGATGTAGTGGCTCATGATTCATAGGTAGTGGTTCTCAGGGTAAGTACCATCTACTTTAGCTGTATCACCACCAGGGATAGTCTAGTAGGATCATTCAGGACGTACTTTAGTTTACTGATGGAAGCCAGTCTAGTTTTAATAATCATCCAGGCTAGGGTAGTGGTCAGTCTTTGAGAGGCTCATCTTTTGGTTATTCTAGTCTTTGTGGTTATTTTGGTTTAGTTGGATCTTTTAGTTTCAGTATTGCACTTGGGGCATGTCATGGTTGTGGAGCTTTTGGTCATTTCTTGAGAGAAAGCCCCAGCCATGAAACGATAGTTCCTTCAGTTTAGAATGTTTCTCTGATTCGGGTAATTTTTCCCCTAGATAAAGGTTGTATGCATGGTCATAGGGGTGGTCCCTAAGGTACTCATGAGGTTCTCCGGCAGGTAGTACATGATATCGGTCCAGAGCCCAGCTAGGAGAAAGGCGTGGCTAGTTTTATATAGTACCTCCTAAACCCAAGGTTGAGTATTTGAATGCTATTATCATAGGTAAAATCTTGGTGTACCATCAGTCGTCTTTTGCTTTATTTGATTTGGGATCCACATATGCTTATGTGGCTTCTTATTATGCCCCATGGTTAGAGTTATCCTAGGATTCATTATCTATGCCATTATGTGTATCTACTCCTATGGGTGATTCCTTAGTAGTGTATTAGGTTTTTGGATCCTGTGTTGTGATTGTTTGAGAGCTTGATACTCATGCTGATCTTATTATACTATACATGGTGGATTTTTATGTCATTTTGGGCATGTACTAAATATCCCACTATCATGCAGTCCTGGATTATTTTACCAAGATCATTACCTTTGCCATGCCGGTACACCTCTGGTCATGTGTAGGGAGAGGTTAGCCATGAGCCGATGAGGATTATTTCTTATATTTGTTCTAGGAGGATTATTTTGAGGGGTTACGAATCCTATATCACTTATATTTGTGATGTTAGTGCGGAGAGTTCATCGCATGACTCTGTTCTAATATTTCATGAGTTTCCTGATGTTTTCCGTATGGATCTACCTGTTCTTCCTCCTCAGTGTTATATTTAGTTTGTTATTAATATTGAGATAAGCATCCGAGCTATTTTTATGGCACCTTACTGTAAGGCTCCTGCTGAGCTTAAGGAGATGAATTCTCAGCTTTAGGATTTTCTTGGTAAGGGTTTTATTAGACCAAGTATGTATCCTTGGAGAGCTCCTATGTTGTTTGTTAAGAAGATGATGGTTCCATGCGTATGTGTTTTGATTATAGGCACTTAATAAGGTAATGGTAAAGATCCGGTATCATATGACTCCCATTGATGATTTATTTTACCAACTTTAGGGAGAAGCAATGTTCTCTAAGATTAATTCGATATCCAATCATCATTAGATGCGGATTCGGGCTGACGATATCCCAAAGATAGACTTTAGGACCCGTTATGGTTAGTCTGAGATATTTAGTCCTTAGCCAACATGATGGTGCGACTTGATATTTTAGACTCTGGGAGAATTCTTGCAAGTGTTGAAGCAAGGTCTTCTCTATTTTGGCAGATTCAGAGTCATTAGTTTAAGGATAAGAGGCTTTGCATCATCGGTGACCAAGTGTTGAGAGGTGAGTCTAAACGGGCTTCCATATATTCTGAGGGTGTCTTGAGATTTGATAGATGCATTTGACTTTTGAGGGTTGATAGCTTTATTTAGTCGATTTTGCATGAGGTTCACAGCTTTAGATATTCTATTCACTCGGGTACAACTAAGATGTATAGAGATTAAAGATAACATTATTGGTGGAGCGGTTTAAACAGAGATATGGCGGACTTTGTAGCTCACTTCCTATGTTGATAGTAGGTAAAGGACGAGCATTAGAGACCTGGGGGATTAATTTAGAGGTTGTCTATTCTTGAGTGGAAATGGGTGCGTTTACCATGGAATTCTTTAGTGGTATGCCTCGCACTTCCCATGGTTCTGATGGTATTTGGGTCATTATGCATCGGTTGACCAAGTCGGCACACTTTATACCTATTTAGATGTCCTTTAATGCTGAGAGATTGGCTCGTATATGTCAGCGTCCAAGAGCACACGCAAGTGTACATGGTCTTATAAATTAGTAAAGTGGCCTAATGAAAGCCGAGTATCGATCCCACATGGACTTGTGTCAACAACGATTCAATTCTAGTTTACGGTTTAGATTAACTTGGTGCAAGAGTAACCAAAAAGAGAGTTTGGAAATTGTAAAATAAATAATGCGTAATGTAAAGATCTTGAAACAATCAATGGGAGAAAACCCAGGGTTAAAGCACTTCGAACAATCATACTATGTTAGTGAACTTCATTCCTTAACTTGCTTTTCTTGGTTGTTGATTTGTAGGGTTAATCGCGTGATCATGGTCTCCCAACCTCTAATATTTTACCTAACTTGAACCTTACAACTACATCATTGAGAGGGGAACTAATAGTCCAATTAAGTTTATTAAGCTATCATCCTACATTTGAATCAAGTAAGGCATCTAAGTACATCCCTATCCTAGATGCTAATTTGAATTCCTTATTTCACAAAGAAATACAAATCATACTATGTTTATCTCCATGTTCTATCTCCCTATTCCCTCTCCCGAGATCGCAAGGTCGACAATTGATATATTCTAAGGGTAGATAATCCTCAAAATAGTTAAAACAAAGATAAATAAACAACCATAATGATAAGCAAAGTTAAACGAACTTAATTCAATACAGCCGTACTCATGTTCTTGGCTTTAACCTCAGAAAGAGGACGTTTAGCCACGTATAGTCATAATCGTAATCACAAGGTGGTAATTAATGACTAAGAACATGTATGAACTAAATTAAAATAATACAAAAATAAAATTTGAATTTGTAGAATCCCCTTGATCCTCCAAGACGTTCCAAGATAGTAAAAAACGTGCACAAGGTGTGTTTATATAGTTAGCCAAGCCTTAGCCACGTAGGAGTTGGATTTCATGTTGAAATTGAGCCCTGAAATAGAGCATGCGGTGCATGATTTATTACAATAAAATGGATCATGTGAATCACCATGGATTTCATAGTAATGGAGCATGTGAAACACGCTTGGCTGCCCTGAAACAGAGCATGCGACGCACGCATAGCGTATTGTGCTGCTGGAATTCATCCTCAAGAATTTGGTTAAGTGTTGATCATCCTTCCTTCAATACATTATATTGTGGTGTATTTATCATGGATTTAAACCATTTTCAACATGAAAGTATCATCATATTGAGATCACAAAACTTCCTACAAAAACACACACCACAAATTAGAAATTTAAACAACACTATATCTATAACGATGAATGTAAACAAGAGCTAAGACTAGGCTAGTTCATGTTGATATTCCACTTATACACTTAATTAAATTGAAACTTACACATCATTAACAAGTTATTCCACTCATAATCACACATTAAAACCATTTGGAACACATTAAACACAATTGAATCCATCAAGATAGACTAGACAAGCAACTAGCTCAAGCTAGAAAAACTAGTTTTCTCTATTGAACTCTAATTGACTCAATAAAGTACAAACTTGGTGGGAAAGATTTTGAACCATTGAAAACACGTCCTTTAACACTTATATGCACATTTATCTCATTATCAACCCATATAGCATACAAATCATCCTCAAAACAAGGCTAAAAAGACTAGAATAGTGACACTAGAATGCATAAATGCACCCAAGATCACCACCCCACACTTAAAGCTTTGTTCGTCCTCGAACAAATCTTAACTATAATCATCATCAACTAAGGAGTGTATACACTTTTACTACATGAAAGACACTAAAGCTAGTACTATAATGACTACACGGAATGCACATTTCTATACTAAGCATGTTATTTACACAATTGAAAGCTCATGAACAGAACTTCAAAACACCTTAGCCTCAAGAATTGACTCACCTAAGTGGAAAACTCATGCGTATTTCTCATCACAGTATAGCATACAAATCACCCACATTCATCAAACATGAGCCCCTCACGATAAAAGAGTTACCCATAATCACTCACAATAATTTAATTTATAATATAATGGGTACAATAATCAAATTACGCTCATTCTCACAAAGAATTCACAAGTTATACACAATGAACCATAAGCTTGCACTTAGTGTAGTGCTTTACTAATATCAGAATGTCAAGTATAGGATCAATTAGGTCTTTTTAGGGTTGTAATGTAGGCTAAGGGATGGGTAGGAACTATTTTGGAATAGTGACTAACCTCTCTAAGTGATTTAATACACTACTTTATACATTTAGAACCACTCTCCAACACCCAAATTACACTTTTTCATCCACCCATATCTTTTGTTTTTACCCTATCTATTTTAAGTATTTTGACAAACAGTTGGTGGACGTATTATTTTTTTACCACATAAATCAGTTTTTCTGTTTTTTCACAACCATGGTAATATTTCCAGTATAATGTCTATAACACTCATCGACCACACATCAGTTATCAACACCAATAACTATTACCTTGGGGCATCAAATTCACTTTTTCCCTTTTTTTCTCAAACTTCTTACATAATTAATTTTTTATTAAAGCACCTAGGAGCTTTTTGGATAAATTATGGTCAATCAAAGAAGGGATTAGGCTACATATAAGGCTACCAAAGAAACTAAGCTAAAGGCTCAATGGGGTTTAACTAGGATTATGCATAAGGGTAGGTCAAAAAGAAGGTGTAAAACAAGGCTAATAAAGAAATGCCTAAATTATCTCCTAAACCCACACACTTTATTTTGCTTTGCACACACACCAGGAAAGGTCTAGACATCACATGCAACAAGAAATATACAAAATACCTCACATCACATATGGGACATTCTCAACTCAATAGGATCATCATAGACTCTCAACCAAATAATAGAATGAATTCAATTTTAAGACAAAAAGTACAAGAGTAAAAAACTTGAGCCTAAGAGTCTCAAAAGTAGAAATTCACTCATTCAACATGCTTTTACCAACTGAAACACTTGCACCATACAATCAAAAATAGCACCAACACGAATTTCTTAAACAATTTTTTTTTAAATTGAGCCATAATTTGGGAATTTCCCCACCCCACACTTAAAAATCTACTTTGCCCCAAAGTGAACTTAAAAGTAAGAGATAGAAATACTCCCTGAGGCCTCTAGTCCTAGCTAGTAGCATCTTGTAAATATCAAGAAGGTCCGTGGACCCCACACTCAGTCTTAGCCATGCTTCTTAGCTTAGGTTTCCAATACTACTTCTCATAAGCCTTTGACTCAACAAAAACAAAAACCACGTGAAGTAAAAACTAAAATCTAAAAATAAAACATACCTACTTAACTTGGGTTACCTCTCAAGTAGTGCTTGATTTAGTGTTGCGGCACGACCCAGCTCCACTCAACTATATTTCTTCCTTCTCTTTCTCACACTTGGCCTCCATCTTCTTATTCTATTAACCTCTCTTGGATGGTAATTCTCAAGAGTAATAGTTTTTTCAACTTTAGCCCTTTTAGGCTCATCAACATTCATCATGTCAGGCTTAGGTGGTAGAAGTTTAGGTTGCTTAATCAGGTAGTCCAAAGAGGTTTTTTACGGGGTAACTATCCCATACTTGTCCCCTTCAACAACATTGATCATACATAAATCTTTATAATGGGATATTATATTGGGCGCTTTGTAAATATCAAATACCGTTTTTTCATTCTCTTCCCTTATTTTGAGTGTGCCTTCTCTAACATCAATTAGAGCTCCTTTAATTGATAAGAATGGATTCCCCAAGATGATTGGTACCTTTTTGTCTGCCTAAAAATCAAGAATAATAAAGTCAGCAGGAATAATAAATTTACCAAACTTTATGAGGACATCCTCAATTATTCTTTTCGAATATGTAAATGACCCGTCTGCCAGTTGTAGAACTAAAGTGGATGATTTAGGCTTTCCCAAGCTCAAATTTTCAAACAGAGATAGGGGCATAAAATTTATGCTTGCCCCTAAGTCATTCAGTGCGTGGACTACTTTACTCCCAATTTTGATAAGAGAGTGAACTTTCTCAGATCTCTAAAATTTTTAGGGATTTTCTATGTCATTACAGAGCTACACTCATCAGTGAGTGTTATTGCCCCCACATCCTACAATTTTACCTTAATAGCAACCACATCCCTCAAGTACCTTGCGTACTTGTGCATACTATGCAAAACATCTAACAAAGGTAAGTTAATGTGAAGTTCTCTGAATGTGTCAAAGAATATTTTGAACATGGTATCCTCCATTGATTTTATTTTCCTTTGAGGGAAGGGTAATGGCGGCATCTGCTTCTTTTCTTCTACAACAACTTTTTCTTTCAAGTACTCAGACTTTCTTAATTTTTCAGCAACTTCTTTGGAAACTTGTGAGGGAGTCAATTCTCCATCTACCTTCTTATTTATCTTTAGAGGTTCTCCTTGAAGCTCTTTACCACTCCTTAAGGTGATTTCCATAACCTTCTTTGGATTTTTTGTATCTGTTAGCAAACCACCTTGTGGCCCAGTATTTAATGTTTGTTGTAACTTCCCCATCTACAACTCTAGCATTCTCTGGGCCATCTGTGAATTTTTCATGTTCGTAGGCAATTGTTCTTGATTAGCTAAAAGTTGTTTCAACATCTCTTCTACGTTGCTAGTTGACTAATTCCCTTATGCCTATAGTTGCTAAATTTGTTGTCGTTGGGCATTCCACGGTTGAGTATGCCACTTCATGTTGTAGGCATTACCATAATTTGGCCTTTGATCATTGCCTACATACATTACTAATTTTGAATTTGAAGCACACATGGCCGTTGAATGGCCACTATTTCCGTAGATCTCACACCAACCACTAGTTTGCTGAACTATATTGACAACTTCTATAGGTTGTGTAGCTCCCAATTTTAAGCTACTAAACTGAGTATTAATCATCTTTTGTAATGCAGAAACCTAAGATGATAAGGCAGTGAACTGGTCCACCTCCAATACACCTGCAATTCTTTTCATAGCACTTTTAGCATCTGAATGCCATTTGGGATTTCCTTGTGCTATGCAGTTCAACAATGTGTAAAGCTCATCATAAGTCAATTCCAGTGCTTGACCACCTTCTTTTGAATCTAGCAAAATCTTTTTATTGTGATCAAGTACTTCTATAAAAGTATGAGAAAGTACCTCATTAGATTATTGGTGATGTGGATAGTCCCAAAGAAGTGCCTTGAAACATTCCCATGAATGATAGAGGTTTTCATCTGGCTTCTATTTAAAGATCACTATCTTAGTGTGAAGTCTTACAGTCTTGCCAGATAGAAAGAATCTGATGAGGAAATTTCTGTCTAAGATATCCCATGATGTGATTAAATTATCTGGATCTGCATTCAACCACCTCTTAGTTTCCTTAATAGTGAATGGAGAAAAAGTGTCAGCCTCATATAATCTATATTCACCCCAGTTCGAATAAATGTATCAGTAAGCTTAATGAAACTTTGCAAGTGGACTTATGGATCCTCGTGTGAAGCGCTGCAAACTATCCACTACTGATAAGAAGCTGCACCATGTTGTGTTTTAACTCAAAATTCCCCTTAGTAGTCGGTCTTTGAATTGGGGAAGTCAAGTTTATCGAAAGTGGGACTGCCACTTCCCTAATCGTCCTGTGTGTTGCTTGTTGTTCATCCATCGGTGCAGGATTCTCTTGGTCTTCTTCTATTTATGGAAATTGGGGGAGATAGATTGCATCTCTTCTTCATTGATGGAAGTTTTGTTCAGGTTAGGGGCTTGTTTCAACCAACTCTCTATAGCTTACCAGATTCCTAACCTTAAAACTTGTTTCCTACAATCACAAAACCAAGACCAAGCGTAAAAACACCAAATAAATCTAAAAGTAAAACTAAAATAAACAGTTGCTAAATTTTAAGTCCCTGGCAACGGTGCCAAAAACTTGCCAGAGCCCAATCCCACACGCTAGTGTACGTGGTCTTATCAAGTAGTAAAGTGGCCTAATGAAAGCCAAGTATCGATCACACAAGGACTTGTGTAAATAATGATTCAATTCTATTTTACGGTTTAGATTAACTTGGTGCAAGAGTAACCAAAAAGATAGTTTGGAAATTATAAAATTAAAAATATGTATTGTAAAGATCTTGAAATAATCAATGGGAGAAAACCAAGGGTTAAATGACTTCGAACAATCAAACTATGTTAGTGCACTTCAATCATTAACTTGCTTATCTTGGTTGTTGATTCGTAGGTTTAATCACGTGATCATGGTCTCCCAACCTCTAATCTTATACCTAACTTGAAGCTTACAACTACATCATTGAGCGGGGATGTAATAGTGTAATTAAGTTCATTAATCTATCATCCTATATTTGAATCAAGTAAGGAATTTAAGTATCACCCTGTCCTAGATACTAATTTGAATTCCTTATTTTATAAAGAAATACAAATCATATTTTGTTTATCTCCATGTTCAATCTCCCTATTCCCTCTTCGGAGATCGTAAGGTCAACAATTGATATATTCTAAGGGTAGCTAATCCTCAAAATAGTTAAAACAAAGATAAACAAATAACCATAATGATAAGAAAAGTTATACAAACTTAATTCAAAACAACCATACTCATATTCTTGGCTTTAACCCCGGAAAGAGGGTGTTTAGCCACACATAGTCATAATTATAATCACTTAATCATAATAATAAGGTGGTAATTAACGACTAAGAACAAGTATGAACTAAATTAAAATAATAAAGACCTAAAATTCTAAGTTGTAGAAACCCCTTGATCCTTCAAGATGTCCCAAGATAGTAAGAAACGTGCACAAGGTATGTTTATATAGTTAGCCAAACCTTAGCCCCGTAGAGTTGGATTTCATGTTGAATTTGAGCCCTGAAATAAAGCATAGGATTCATGCTTTATTACACTAAAATGGATAATTCTACACACCATGTATTCCATAGTAATGGAGCATGCGACACACCCTTGGCTGCTCTAAAACAGAGAATGCGACGCACGCATAGCGCATGGTGGTTTTGGAATTCATCTTCACGAAATTGGTTAAGTGTTGATCATCCTTCCTTCCATCCCTTGTCTTGTGGTGTATTTCCCTAGATTTCCAGCCTTTTTAACATCAAAGTATCATCATATTGAGCTCACAAAGCTTCCTACAAAAACACACACCACGAATCAGAAATTTAAACAGCACTATATCTATAACGATGAATCTAAACAAGAGCTAAGACTAGGCTAGTTCATGTTGATCTTCCACTTATTGTTCCACTTCTACACTTAATTAAATTGGAATTTACACATCACATAGTTATTTCACTCATAATCACACATTAAAACCATTTGGAACACATTAAACACAATTGAATCCATCAAGATAGACTACACAAGCAACTAGCTCAAGCTAGAAAAACTAGTTTTCTCTATTGAACTCTAATTGACTCAATAAAGTACAAACTTATTGAGAAACACTTTGAATCATTGATAAAATATGTCCTTGAACACTTATATGCACATTTATCTCATTATCAACCCATATAGCATACAAATCATCCTCAAAACAAGGCTAAAAAGACTAGAATAGTGACACTAGAATGCATAAAAACACCCAACATCAGTAAATATGTTAGTGAGATAGTTTATTTGCATGGGGTTCCTATATGTATCATTTTAGTCCTGGGTTCAGTGTTCACTTCTAGAATTTGGAGATATTTTTAGAAAAAGTTGGGTACTCAGGTGGATCTTAGTATAACCTTCATCCTTAGACCAATGGGTAATCAGAGCGGACTATTCAAGTTCTCAAGGATATGCTCCTAGCCTATGTTACTAACTTTCGAGTTTTGTGGGAGAAACACTTGTCTTAGCAGAGTTCACTAATAATAATAGTTATCATTAAAATATTGAGATGGCTTATTTTGAGGCATTGTATGGAAGGCAATGTCATTCTCTAATTGGGTGGTTTGAGACTTTTGAGATAAAACCCCGTATTACTAACTTGATTTAGGAGTCGTTAGATAAAGTCATGGTAATTTAACATAGGTTGAGGGCAGCTTAGAGTAGGCATAAAGTTATGTAGATCATAGAATTCATGCCTTGAGGTTTGGATTTGGTGATCGGGTATTCCTTCATGTATCTCCCATGAAGGGTGTGATAAGGTTTAGGAGGAAAAGTAAGCTTAACCTCAGATATATTGAACCCTTTGATATTCTTCACACGGTTGGTATGGTGGCTTATAAGTTAGACTAACCCCCAGAGTTTACTACTGTCCATCTGGTTTCCCATGTATGTATGTTGCAACGATACATTTTGACCCTTCTCATATTCTTAGATAGGACTCAATTCAGTTGAATGAGTGATTGACCTTCGTGACTAGAATGAATCCAGTAGGTAAGGTTCAATGGAGGAATTTCCTAGTAGATAAGTCTACTTGGGAGATTGAGAGTGATATGCGGACCTAGTAACCTGACATGTTCGATGTTTTAGGTACATCCTAATCCCTTACTTTTATGGACAAAAGTTCTTTTAGTAGTAATTATTGTAAGGACCCTCTAAGTTATTTTCTATATTTCCACTTATTTTTCCTATTAATATCTTTCCTATATCTTTCCCAAGTCATTTATGACTTTCGGAAACTGACAGTTCAATTACTGGGAAGTTCATACGGTCTTTAGAGCTAATTCTTTATTTTGAATCCTTCGCTGGTTCAAATCAGCTACCAGGAAAAGCTTTTAGTAAAATGACCTTGTATTCCAATTCTGACTATTCCAACAGCTTTGGAACATTGATTTTAGGCTAAGTGGACTCTTGATTTTGAACTTGAGGCTTTCAGACTTATTTCGGGCTATAGGCCAGAAGTTAAGAAAAATGGTAATGGGTGTGAGACCCATTTTTCATTAAAATGACCTTGGATGGAAATTTAGACTACACCATTGATTTAGGAACATCAAATTTGATAGGGTAGCATAGTTCATTTTTGTATATGATATCCCGAATGAATACCTGTAATACCCCAAAGTTTTCTAACTAATTTCATCCCAAGAATGTCTAGTATAATCTTCAAAATTGATTGATATTCATTCTATGGGGAATTTTTAAGATTTTTATTTTTTTTTCATGTGGGATATTTAATACGCTTTCCATCGATATAAGATTTGCCTAAATCTGGTAACCGAGTAAGAAGTTATGACTATTTTAAGTACCCATCGTAAAACAACGCCATATTGGTCAGTGGCGCACCGCGCCACAAGATAAAATGGCAATTGTCCTTTTTCCAGTGTCCCAGTGCAATTTCTCCACGTCGCACCAAACTTCCAGGTCGCAAACAAAATGGAAACGCGATGGCTCCGCGTTGTGCTATCCCCCAATTTCCCAGTTGTTAAATTCTAGTGACACGGCATGATAGCGTAGCTTCGCGCCAGGGGTCTAGGTCAGGAAATTTTCACCAATTTAAAAGATATGTCCAGAGTTAAAAAGGTAATTTTTCACCCCTATTTAAGCCCTTTAACATGAGATTTAGCTATTTGGAACCTAAAATAAACTAGTTTCTCTCAATTTTCTCTCAAGAACAAGCTAGGGTTTCAATTTGGGATTCAATTTCAAGAAAGTCTCTCCGTCAATCTTAGCTAAACCAAAAACTAAGATATGTATTGTGTTGATTTATGGATTCCTTTCATCCATAAAGATCAAGAACCCTATTTCAAATTGCAAATCATGATATTTATGTTGTGGGTTGATTGTAACCATGTTTATCTTGTTATATAATTCCCAAATTGGAATATTTATGTGTTTTCATGAAACTACATTAGCACCGTGTAGCATTTTGGGTACCAGATTCGGGGTGTTACAAACTTGGTATTAGAGCCTAAGGTTCAATAGAGTCCTAGGACGTCTGAAAGCCGCAGCTAGTAGAGTCTTGTGCATGGGTGTGTTGTGCACAACATTTATGTACAGGAGGCTATGAGATGTTTTAGGAATAGTTTCCCTTCTTTCAGTATTCATGTCGTGCCAGTGAGCATAGTCTCAAGTCAATCTCTCAGTCTAATATGTTTCTCCCTTTCTTCTATAGAACATGCCTCCTAGAAAAGAAATAGGAATCAGTCAGCCCCTCAGCCTGAAGAACCTTTGGGCGAACATGTTTCTCATGCAGAGTTTAGAGTTGCATTCACTACTCTTTCTCTGTCAGTTACTACTCAGAATGAACAACCAGATATCGTTCTGACCAACTTAGTGGCCAATTCAGTTGCAGCCAGGATTCGGGACTTCACCTGAATGAATCCACATCCTTTCTTGGGTATAAGTCAGATGAGGACCCTTAGGAATTCATCGATCAGGTTCAGAAGGTTACTGACGTTATGGGGGTGTCATCTGTTGAAAGTGCTGAGCTAGTTGCATACCAGTTGCAGGATGTTGCTCATACTTGGTTCAAAGAGTAGAAGTCAGAGAGGCCAGTCGATGCAGGGCCTATTGAGTAGGAGGAATTTTCCTCTGTATTCTAAGATAGATTCTTTCCCCAAGAGCTGAGAGAGGCTAAGGTGTTAGAATTCATCAACCTCAAGAAGGGTAACATGATGGTGAAAGAGTATTCTCTTGAGTTTACTCAATTATCCAGATATGCTCTTCATATGGTTGTAGGTAGCAGGGACAAGATGAGTAAGTTTGTTTCTGGGGTGAACGATAGTGTGGTCAACAGAGGTAGGTCTGCGATGTTGAATAGTGACGTGACTTTAGCTAGGCTTATGACTCATGCTCAGCAGATAGAAGATCAAAAGGTTAAGATGAGGGAGAAACAGAATAAGAGATCAAAAATAGGTAGTTTCAACTTTGCTCAGCCCAAATCAAAAGGAGCAAACTGCTCTCAGTTCCATCCTTAGTCATCAGTTACAGCTCCTTCTTCAGCCAGTGCTCCATCTCTTAAGTTTAGGGTTGGAAATAAAGATAGGGCTCCAGGCTCTAAGTCTTATGGCAGTGTCAGCAATGCCCGAACTAATCCCCTTTGTCAGACTTGTGGTAAGAACCACAAGGGTGCTTGAAGAGCTGGTAGCGATGTCTATTTTGGATGTGGCAATCCAGGACACAGAGTTAGAGATTGTCCCCAGCCAGGTTATCAGGGTCAGCAGAACCATTCCTCAGCTCAGTCCGATCACACAAATTAGCAGGGTGCCACTTCCAGTGCTACTAGTGGGCAACACCCAAATCAACTGTATGCACTCCAGTCCCGGCAAGATCAAGAAAATTCTCCTAATATAGTTATTGGTATGTAACAAATCTTTCATGTGCATGTTTACGCTTTGCTAGATCCAGGAGCTTTTTTGTCTTTTGTTACTCCTTATATAGCAGTTGATTTCAGAGCTAGTCCCAAAATTCTAGTAGAGCCCTTTTTAGACTCTACCCCAATGGGTAAAACCATCATAGCCCGGTGGGTATACAGGAACATCCCGATTATGATATTTCAGAAAGTCACCTCAGCAGACTTAGTCGAATTAGAGATGACTAATTTTGATATCATTCTCAACATGGATTGGCTTCATTCCTTCTATGCCACAGTTGACTACAGACATAGAATAGTCCAGTTCCATTTTATAAATGAACCCGTCCTAGAGTGGAAGGGTAGTGTATCTACTTTTAGAGGTCAGCTTATTTCCTACTTTTGGGCATGGAAAATGATATCTAAGGTAAATGTCTATCATTTTGTTTGAGTTAAGGACACTAGTTTTGAAACTCCCAGCCTTGATTCAGTCCCAGTTGTGAATGAATAGTCAGATGTCTTTCCCGAAAATCTTCCAGGAATTCCTCCCGAAAGGGAAATAGACTTTGGTATTGATCTTCTTCCAGATACTCAACCTATATCTATTCCACCATATAGAATGGCACCAGCGGAACTCAGAGGATTGAAAGAGTAGTTGAAAGATCTCTTAGATAAGGGATTCGTCAGACCCAGTGTGTCCTCATGGTGTGCACCAGTCTTATTCATGCGTAAGAAAGACAGTTCTCTTAGAATGTGTATTGATTACTGTTAGCTCAATAAAGTCAAGGTCAAAAACAAGTATCCTCTTCCTAGAATCGATGACTTGTTTGGCCAACTTTAGGGTACCAGTTATTTCTCTAAGATAGACCTCAGATCCGGCTATCATCAACTCAGAGTCAGAGAATGTGACATTCCAAAAATAGCCTTCCGTACTCGGTATGGTCATTTCAAATTCCTAGTCATGTTCTATGGTCTTACCAATTCCCCAACAGCTTTCATGGACTTGATGAACCGTGTGTTCAAGCAGTACTTGGATATGTTCGTCATAGTCTTCATTGATGATATTTTGGTCTATTCCCGTAGTGAGTGTGATCATGTAGACCATCTCAGAATTGTACTTCATACCCTCAGAGATCATCAGTTGTTCACCAAATTCAGTAAGGGCGAATTTTGGCTAAGGTCAGTATTATTCCTTGGTCATATCATTTACAGAGATGGAATTAGAGTAGATCTTTAAAAGACTGAAGCAGTAAGAAACTGGCCCAGACCCATCTCTCTATCAGATATAAAGAGTTTCTTGGGTTTGGATGGCTATTACAGACGGTTTGTTGAGAGATTTTATTTTATTGCATCCCCTATGTCCAGATTGACTCGGAAGAAAGTCAAGTTTTAGTGGTCAGATCCTTGTGAGAAGAGTTTTTAGGAGGTGAAGATGCGACTTACCTCAGCTTCAGTCCTAGCTCTTCCAGATGGTTCAAATGGTTTCGAAGTGTATTCTGATGCATCCAGAGTAGTTTTAGGTTGTGTCCTCATGTAACATGGTAAGGTCATAGCCTACCCCTCCAGACATCTTAAACCCTATGAGAAAAATTATCTGACTCATGATCTTGAGTTAGCAACCGTAATCTTTTCCTTGAAAATTTGGAGGCATTATCTATACGGTGTTCATGTAGATTTGTTCACAGATCATAAGAGCATTCAATATGTTTTTTCCTCAGAAATACCTCAATCTTTGTCAGAGAAGGTGGTTAGATCTCTTAAAAGATTATGGCATGAGTGTCCTTTATCATTCGGGAAAAGCCAACGTAGTGGCTGACGCTTTCAGTAGACTGCCTATGGGTAGTGTTACTCATGTTGAGGACAGTAAGAAAAAGTTAGATTAGGAAATTCATCAGCTTTCCATACTAGGTATTCGCTTAGTCAATACAAAAGAGGGTGATATACGGGTTCAGAGTAGTTCATAATCATCTCTAGTCAAGTTGAAAGAAAAGCGAGATAGAGATCCTAGCCTAGTCAAGTTGAAAGAGTCAGTCAAGGAACAGAAAATAAAGATTTTCTCCCAAGGGGGAGATGGTGTTTTACATTGTCAGGGTCATCTGTGTGTTCCAGGTGTAGATGACTTAAGGCAGATAATTCTTGCAAAAGTGCATGGTGCGCGCTACTCTATTCATCCAGGGGCCACAAAGATGTACCACAACTTCTGGGAAATCTCTTGGTGGAGTGGGATGTAGAGAAATATTATAGAGTTTATGGCTAAGTGCTCTGCATGTCAGCAAGTTAAGATAGAGCATCAGAATCCTAGTGGGTCCATGAAAGAGTTCCATATTCCTACTTAGAAGTGGGAAGAAGGGAACATGGACTTCATGATGGGTTTGCCTCATACTCGTTATCAGCATGATTTAGTTTGAGTAAATGTAGAATGAATAACATAATCAGCTCATTTCCTTCCAGTCCATACCTCTTATTCAGTCGAGGATTATACCAAACTCTACATCAGAGAGTTGGTCAGATTGCACGGTGTTTCGTTATCTATTGTCTCAAACAGAAGCACCCAGTTCACCTCTCATTTTTGGAAAAAGTTCCAAAAGGGTCTTGGTACCCAAGTTCATCTCAGTACAACCTTCTATCCTTAGATAGATGGTCAAGAAGAAAGGACTATTCAAACTCTAGAAGATATGTTGCGAACATGTGCAATTGATTTCAAGGGTAGTTGGGATGACCACTTGCCTTTGATTGGGTTTGCATACAATAATAACTATCATTCCAGTATTAAGATGGCTCCATTTGAAGCGCTTTATGGAAGGAGATGTAGATATCCTGTCGGTTGGTTCCAAGTTAGTGAGACCTCAATTATAGGGCCTTACTTAGTATTCGATACCTCAGAGAAAGTCCAGTTGATCAGAGAAAGACTCCACGCTGCTTAGAGCCGACAAAAGTCTTATGTAGATATACGTAGAAAGGATCTCGAGTTCGATATTAGTAACTATGTATATCTAAAGATCTCTCCCATGAAAGGAGTGAAGATATTCGAAAAGAAGGAAAGCTCAGTCCCCGATATGTCGGTCCCTTTAAAATTCTCAGTCGCTTTGGCAAGGAAGCTTATGAGCTTGAATTACCTTGAGATCTAGCCTCAGTTCATACGGTTTTTCATGTCTCCTTTCTAAAGAAGTGCATAGGTGATCCATCAGTCGTAGTCCCTATTGAGGGCATCGATATTCAGAGAAACCTCTCTCATGAAAAGATTCTATTCAAAATTCTAGACTATCAGACTCGTAGACTGAGGAACAAAGAAGTCTCTCTAGTCAAAGTTCTTTAGTGAAATTTTTTCGTTAAGAGAGCTACTTGGGAAGAAGAAGTAGACAGGCATTTCAAGTATCCTTACCTCTTGTCCGCTAACTCAGATCAAGCTCAAGGTAACAGTTCTCCTTAAGCTTTTTGGTTTTCATGTCCAAATTTTAGTTACGACTTAGTATTAGTATCATGTTCAGGATTTTATTTTAAACTTGGTACTAAGTACCATTGCTTATTCAGTCATATGTTCATGCATCAGATTAGTCTTGTGTTCATGCATCGGACATGCATTCTCCTAGTGAGAAACTCAGTTATCAAAAATCTCAGTCATGTGCTTATGAGTCAGTTAAGTCATGAAATCATGCATAAGATATGCATACTCAGTATAAATCTCAGACATGTCAGTCATGCTTCAGTTGTTCATGGTTAGTATGTACTTCAGCTTATTGTTTCTCCCATCTCATTCAGTCTCATTCGAGGACGAATGTTCCTAAGAGGGAGATATTATAATACCCTGAAGTTTTCTAACTAATTTCGTCCCAAGAATGTCTTGTATTATCTTCTAAATTGAATAATGTTCATTCCATGGGGAATTTTTAAGATTTTCAATTTTTTGTCATGCTGGAAATTCAATAAGCTTTCCATCGATATAAGATTCGCCTAAATCCCATAATCGGGTAAGAAGTTATGACTATTTCAAGTTCCCATTGTAAAATAGCGCCATATTGGTTAGTGGCACGCCGCGCCACAATATAAAATGGTAGTTATCCTTTTTCCAGTGTCCCAGTGCAATTTCTCCACATCGCGCCAAACTTCCAGATCACAAATAAAGTAGCAACGTGATAGCTCCGCATTGATCCATCCCCCAATTTCTCAGTTGTAAAATTCCAGTGACACGACGCGATAGTGCCGCGTCACACCAGGGGTCCAGGTCGGGCAATTATCACCAATTTAAAAGGCACATCCAGGGTTAATGGGAGCAACACTTGGCCTTTATAGAGTTTGTGTATATAATATCTATTATTTGAGTATTTAGATGGCGTGTTTTATGCTTTGTATGGTAGGAGGTTTTATTCTCTGATTGGATGGTTTGATACCTCCAAGGTTAGGCCCCGTGGTACTGATTTGATTCAGGAGTCGTTGGATAGAGTCAGGGTGATTTAGGATAGGTTGAGAGTATCATAATAGGCATAAGGCCTATGTAGATAGTAGGCTTTGTGCCTTGTGATTTGGAGTTGGTGATCATGTATTCCTGTGTGTGTCTCTAATGAATGGTGTGATGAGGTATGAAATTATGCTATGTATACATGCTATCTTATTCATGTACCAAGATATGATAATCAAATGCCCATGAAATATCTCCAATTATTGTATTATGGATTGTTGATGATTGGTCATGCATTCAAGAATGTCATGCCTTATCAGTTTTCTTCCATCGAGTCCTGGGGGTACTTGTACCCAAAAAATATAGCTGTGTGCCTAGAGTCAGTGACATGTTTCATGATATCCTCAGTCAATCCATGATCTATAGAACTCAGTCAGTCATGTGACTCAGGAAATCTAAGCAATTCAGTAATCTCAGTACTATTTCGTCAGTCAACAGAATTCTGTTAATTCAGTTCAGTAATTCATGTTCAGTTTCTATTCAGATGGGAGTAGGAATTAGAACCGAGTGAAACTAAGGATGGGAACACACACTGTCAGATGACGGTGTGATTCTTAGAAGTCATCCTTGCATTCTAGAACTATGTAGCCAACATAGGTTGAGACATCAACACTGTCAGATAAGGGTTGATGAGGTGGATAAGCACTATCATATGAGGGCCCCACCATTATTTTTTGGGAACACTGTCAGATGAGGGTCACTCACATCTTGTCCTTACCGGTGGTGCGGTATTGACACCCTTCTAATTGGGGTTATAGATTGGACCCCAACTCAGCCATATGGCATATTAGGGGCATGCCGGTTAGATAACTACTTCCCACAGTTTCAGTTACATAATTCAGGACTGTCAAATATAGTTAACTCAGAACACTATGGAACTCAATGAGTTTCATCAGATTTAGGACTGTCAAATACAGTCACTCATGTTACCAATTATATCAGTCATCAGAACTCAGTTACCAGTCATGTTAGTTATCAGTAAACTCATGTTATCAGGATCTCAGATATAGTTACTATGTGTTCATGCATGTATTCTTATGTTCATATTAGTCAGTTAGCTAGTATTGTTCATTCGTATGAACTCCCATGCATTTATCCTACCTCACATGTATACCAGTACATTCAAAGTACTGACGTATTTATGCTATGGTGTTTTATACCATAGGTTCTGAAGCACGAGCTCCAGAGCATCAGTAGGTTCTAGATATCAGCAGTCAGTTAGCAGTGAGTCATCATCCTTCGAGGATATGATTATTTATTTATTATCTCATTAATTAATTTATTAGTTGGATTTATTTGGGGACATGTCCCATAAACTCCTTATTCAGAAAGTTCAATCAGTTAGAGGCTTTTCAGACTAGTGTGTTCAGATAGTTATTTTAGTGTTTTGGGTATTTCATACCCTATCCATATGTTATGATTTATCAGTTATGTTACATATTTGAACCTTATGGCCTTTCAGTTCATGTTTCTGCATTTATATAGTATATCAAACAGTATACAGGTACAAATACCAGTCATGGGTTAGCTTATGGTCCTTCGGGTCATGAGAACCATGTAGCATTTCGGGTACCAGATTCGGGGTGTTACAAACTTGGTATCAGAGCCTAAGGTTTAATAGAGTCCGAGGAAGTCTAAAAGCCACATATAGTAGAGTCTTGTACATAGGTGTGTTGTGCACCACATTTATGTATATGAGGCTATGAGATGTTTTAGGAATAGTTTCCCTTCTTTTAGTATTCATGTTGTGCCAGTGAACATAATCTCAAGTCAATCTCTCAGTCTAATCCATTTCTCCCTTTCTTCTACAGAACATGCCTCCTAAAAGAAAAAATGGGAATCAGTCAGCCCCTCAGCCTGAAGAACCTTTGGGAGAACATGTTTCTCATGCAGAGTTTAGAGCTACATTCACTACTCTTACTCAGTCAGTTAATGCTCCGAATGAACGACCAACTGTCGTTTCGGCCAACCCAGTGGTTAATTCAGCTGCAGCCAGGATTCGGAACTTCACATGAATGAATCCTCTATCCTTTCTTGGGTCTAATTCATATGAGGACCCTGAGGAATTCATCAATCAGGTTAAGAAGGTTACTGACGTTATGGGGGTGTCAGCTGTTGAGAGTGCTGAGCTAGCTGCATAACAGTTGTAGGATGTTGCTCACACTTGGTTCAAACAGTGGAAGTCAGAGAGGCTAGTCAATTAAGGTCCTATTGAGTGGGAGAAGTTTTCCTCTGCATTCTTAGTTAGATTCTTTCCCCAAGAGATGAGAGAGGCTAAGGTGTTAGAATTCATAACCTCAAGCAGGGCAACATGACAATTAAAGAGCATTCTATTATGTTTACTTAATTAGCCAGATATACTCCTCATATGGTTGAAGATAGCAGGGCCAAGATGAGTAACTTTGTTTCTGGGGTGAACGATAGTATGGTCAACGAGTGTAGGTCTGTGTTGTTGAATAGTGACATCACTTTATACAGGCTTATGAATCATGCTCAGCAGATAGAAGATCAAAAAGGTTAAGATGAGGGAGAAACAAAATATGAGAGAAAAGATAGGTATTTTCAACTTTGCTCAGCCCAAATCAGAAGAAGAAAATCGCTCTCAGTTGCATCCTAAGTCATCATCACCAGCTCTTTCTTTAGCCAGTGCTCTAGCTCCAAAGTTCAGGGTTGGAAATAGAGATAGGGCGCCAGGATCTAAGTCTTAGGGAAGTATCAACAATGCCAAACTAATCCCCTTTGTCAGACTTATGGTAAGAACCACAAGGATACTTGCAGATCTGGTAGCGATGTCTATTTCGAATGTGGCAAGCCAGGCCACAGAGTCAGAGATTGTCCCCAATTAGGTTATCAGGGTCATCAGAACTATTCCTCAACTCAGTTCGGTCGCCCAAATCAGAAGGGTGCCACTTCTAGTGCTACCAGTGGACAACGCCCAAATCGACTGTATGCTCTCCAGCCCTGGCAAGATAAGGAAAATTCTCCTGATGTGGTTACTGGTATGTTATAGATCTTTCATGTGCATGCTTATTCTTTGCTAGATCTAGGAGCTTTCTTGTATTTGTTTACTCCTTATATAGCAGTTGATTTTGGAGTCAGTCGCAAAATACTAGCAGAGCACTTTTCAGTCTCTACCGCAGTGGGTAAAACCATCATAGCCTGGCGGGTATACAGGAACTGCCCGGTTATGATATTTTAGAATGTCACCTCAGTAGACTTAGTCAAATTAGAGATGAATAATTTTGATATCATTTTTGACATGGATTGGCTTCATTCCTACTATGCCACAGTTGACTGTGGACACAGAATAGTCCAGTTCTAGTTTCAAAATGAACCTATCCTAGAGTGGAATGGTAGTGTATCCGCTTTCAGAGGTCAGCTTGTTTCCTACCTTCGAGCATGGAAAATGATATCTAAGGGATGTGTCTATCATCTTGTTTGAATTAACGACACTAGTTATGAAACTCCCAGCCTTGATTCAATCCCAGTCATGAATGAATATTCAGATGTCTTTCCCGAAGATCTTCTAGGAATTCTCCCAAATGGATAATAGACTTTGGCATTTATATTCTTCCAGATACTCAACCTATATTTATTCCGCCATATAGAATGGTACCAACGGAACTCAGAGAATTGAAAGAGTAGTTGAAGGATCTCTTAGATAAGGGATTCATCAGACCCAGTGTGTCCCCGTGGGGTGCACCAATTTTGTTCGTGCATAAGAAAGACAGTTCTCTTAGAATGTGTATTGACTACCATCATCTCAATAAAGTCATGGTAAAAAACAAGTATAAACTTCCCAGAATTGATGACTTGTTTGACCAACTTCAGGGTGCCAGTTATTTCGCTAAGATAGACCTCAGATCCGTCTATCATCATCTCAGAGTCAGAGAATGTGACATTCCAAAAATAGCCTTTCGTACTTGGTATGGTCACTTCAAATTCCTAGTCATGTCCTTTGGTCTTACCAATTCCCCAACAACTTTCATGGACTTGATGAACCATGTGTTCAAGCATTATTTGGACATGTTCATCATAGTCTTCATAGATAATATTCTGGTCTATTCCCGTAGTGAGCGTGATCATGCAGACCATCTCACAATTGTACTTCAGACCTCAAAGATCATCAGTTGTTTTCCAAATTTATTAAGTACAAATTTTGGCTAAGGTCAGTATCATTTCTTAGTTATATTATTTCCAGAAACGGCATTAGAGTAGATCCTCAAAAGATCAAAGCAGCAAAAACTGTCCAGACCCGTCTCTCCATCACATATCAGGAGTTTCTTAGGTTTGGCTGGCTATTACAGAAAATTTGTTGAGGGGTTTTCTAAGATTGCATACCCTATGTTCAGATTTACTCAGAAGAAAGTGAAGTTTTGGTGGCCAGATCCTTGTGAGAATAGTTTTCAGGATTTGCAGACTCGACTCACCTCAGCTCCAGTCCAAGCTCTTCCAAATGGTTCAGATAGTTTCATAGTGTATTGTGATGTATCCAGAGTAGGTTTAGGTTGTTTACTCATGCATAATGGTAAGTTCATAGACTACGCCTTCAGAAAACTTAAAGCCCATGAGAAGAATTATCCTACTCATGATCTTGAGTTAGCAGTCGTTGTCTTTCCCTTAAAAATTTGGAGGTATTATTTATACGGTGTTCATGTAGATGTGTTCACAGATCATAAGAGCCTTTAGTATGTCTTTTCTCAGAAATACCTCAATCTTTGTTAGAGAAGGTGGTTAGAGCTCTTGAAAGATTATGACATGAGTGTCCTTTATCATCTGGGCAAAGCCAATGTAGTGGCCGACGCTCTCAGTAGACTATCTATGGGTAGTATTGCTTATGTTGAGGACAGTAAGAAGAAGCTAGATCAGGAAATCCATATTCTTGCTAGACTAGGCATTTGTTTAGTCAATATAGAAGAGGGAGATATATGGGTTCAGAGTAGTTCAGAATCATCTCTAGTTTCCGAGGTGAAAGAAAAGCAAGATAGAGATCCCAGTCTAGTCACGTTGAAAGAATCTGTGAAGGAACAGAAAGTAGAGGTTTTCTCCCAAGGGGGAGATGGTGTTTTACGTTGTCAGGGTCGTCTGTGTGTTCCATGTGTAGATGAATTAAGGAAGCAAATTCTTGCAGAAGCGTATGGTGCACGCTACTCTATTCATCCAGGGGCCACAAAGATGTACCGCGACTTACGGGAGATCTATTGGTGGAGTGGGATGAAAAGAGATATTGCAGAGTTTGTGGCTAAGTGCTCTACATGTCAGCAAATTAAGATAGAGCATCAAAAGCCTAGTGGGTTTATGCAAGAGTTCCATATTTTATACTTGGAAGTGGGAAGAAGTGAACATGGACTTCGTGACGAGTTTGCCTCATACTTGATAACGCTCAACTTACACGTCAATTTAGTGCAACACGGTCGTCATCAATATATTTACCAACTTTGGAGTCAGGGTCGAATCCATGATGAATAATGTGACTGGTGATTAAACTAATTTGAAACTATAGATACAATTTGAATTTAAACAAATGATAGCAAAATATTAAATGGAGGTTTTTTAATGGTTGAACAAACGTTAATAAACACTTCAATTTAAACAATGTTATGGGAAACTAGAGTTGTGTTCACTATGAGTATTGGTGCTTGATAAGCATTATCTATTGCTCAATATTTGTGTAACAGATAGGAACAATAGATCATCAATGTCCAAGTACAATATAAATGTCTCCCGACTTGCTTAGGTCTTCAATTCCCTAATTCTTCCGAACTTAGGAAAGCTAATACTTGACCAAATCGTATCCCGAGTTGATTAACCTTGTCACAGTGTTAATCGTTTAATAGAAAGTTTAGCACTTCCAATCCCCACTGATAATTCACTTTCTATTAGATTGATTTCTTATTCCTTAGTAAATCGACAACTAGGCTTAGTTCATTGTTTGCAACCAATAAACAAAAATGTATAATAGAAGAATTATCAAGAAGTTCATATTGTCTTGCAAATCTTGCTCAACTAATGTTTTACAAGACCAAACTCATAGATCCCATAACTCAAGTAAAGAAAATTAGATACTCATGATTTAAAAAGAAACAATATGTATTGAATTCATAGTCAAGAATAAGTAATAAATCATACCCACAATTAATGTTCTAATGGAAGATGTTTACAAGAATGTTAAGAACCCTCAATGAGAGATTTCTCTCATTTTCCGCCGCTCCTAAGCTTCCCTAAAGAGTATGTAAAAGATAACCTAATGGTTTAAGAAATTTTTTCTTTTATATCTGCTGAAAAAATGCACTTTTGATGGCCATTGTGATGCGGTGACAAGCCAATCGACAATTGCCAATTTCCAGAATCTCACCGCGATTTCACTGCATCGCCGTGCCTTCTCAAACTCTACAAAACATTATACGCGTCAGTGTTACTTAAAATTTGGCCTATTATAAATACATTGGTCTCTTTCATGAGTCCATTGTACTGTTTACGCACCCACAATGGCTGAATACATTTCAGGACTCCAAACGGAGTCAATTTCTGTATTTTGGTTTCGTTGAGACATTCCGAGCCTTGTTGAGTTGTTTCCACCTGATTTGAAGCTTGTATATCCTTCTTATATCATAATTATCCATTAAAAAATAATGCTAAATCATTAAAAACCACATGGTAGAGCTCAAAACAACACAACATCCAAGACGGTGAACTCAAAACACGAGCTATGCATAGGCTAAATGCACCTTTAGCTTTGGCTCATTGATTTTACTCTTGTCTTGATCTAATTGATATATGAACATTATAAATAATTTGTTTCACATATAAATACATAATAACAACCTTAGTAACTCATTAAAACACATTAGAACTCAACACAATAGACTAGGCAACACCTAGCTCAAGCTAGTCACACTAGTTTTCTCGGTTGAACTCTAAATGCTCAAATTGACTCAAAAGTCATGTAAAAAGACCATTAAAACTTGTAAGCACATAATTTTACACATGAATGCTTATTTATATCATTATAAGAACATATAGAATAAGAATCATCCTCAAAACAAGGCTAAAAGGGGTTAGAATAGTAATGCTAGAATGCATAAATACACCCAACATCACCACCCCACACTTAAAACCTTGTCCGTCCTCGAACAACTCATCACTCTAAGTATCATGAGATGGGGAATCTACTCTTATACTCTATGAAATACATTCAGCTAGTACTAGAATGACTGCATGGAATGCATGTTTCTACACTGAGACTGTTATACACAATTGAAAGCTCAAGAATCCTACTCCCAAAACATCCTAGCCTCAAGAATGGACTCCACAAGTAGAAAACTCATGCACATAATTCAGTTAAAGACATCGTACAAATCACCCATATTCATCAAATATGTTCCCCTCACAATAAGAGAGTTACCCATAAATATTCACAATAATGAAATTTATAACAATGGGTACAAGAATCAAATTATGCTCACCCTCACAAAGAATTCACAAGTTATACATAATGAACCATAGGCGTTTCCTTAGTATAATGCTCTACTAATAGTCGATTGTAAAGCATATGATCAATTAGGTATTTTCTGGGTTGTAATGTAGGCTAAGAAATGGGTGGGAACTATTTTGGCAAAGAATAGTGACTAACCTCTCCCAAGCACTTTAATACATGACAAACTTCTCAAAATCACCTTTTATCATCCCAACTCATTACTTTCACACATCAATCATTTCACCCAAATTTTGTTCAATGCATTGACAAAAACTATGGTAGGAGTACTTTCCTTTTATATCATAAATCAATTCCCAGATCTTCTTCTTACACCAGTTGTTGTTATGCACCCCTATAGTAGCCACCCTCAACTAAAGCTATTCGCGTTGGTTGAGGTGCACATTTTCCTAAATGGACCAGGGCCAAAACAGGTTCATTATAACAAAAACTGGGCAACAAAAATTGAATTGTCTTTCATATTTTCTATAGCTCCTAACCATAACAATTTGGATACACAATGAACACTTCTTTAGAGTTTCACTTTTACCTTCCTCCTTTTATTTCACAAACTCCTTACTAATTCAAATTTTTTATAAAGCACTTAGGAGCTTTTTGGATCAAATTATGGTCTATTAAAGAAAGGATTAAGCCAACACTTACAAGAGTCACAAACATGAGCCTAAGAGTCTAAAAATAGCAATTCACACAATTCAACATACTTTTACAAACAAACCCACTTGCATAATGTAATAAAAAAATAGCACCAACAAGAATACCTCACTTATTCCAAACCTAAAAAAAATATTGAGCCAAAATTTGGGAATTTCCCCATCCAACACTTAAAAATCTACTTTGTCCCCAAAGTGAATTTTTAAACGAAGCA
The DNA here is from genome assembly GCA_030864215.1 of Capsicum pubescens. Taxonomy (NCBI): domain Eukaryota; kingdom Viridiplantae; phylum Streptophyta; class Magnoliopsida; order Solanales; family Solanaceae; genus Capsicum; species Capsicum pubescens. Next base: position 191,959,405 of record CM061543.1, on the reverse strand, counting down.
ATAGAAATACTCCCTAAGGCGTCTAGGCCTATCTAGATTCATCTTCACATAGAGGAGATCCTTGGAACCCCACACTTATTTTATGCCATGCTCCTTAGCGCAAGATTATGGTACTCAGACTTCCCATTAACCTGTGACTCAACAAAAAACAAAACTACTTGAAATAAAAACTAAAGACTGAAAATTAAAAGAAAAAAATACCTTAGCTTGGGTTGCCTCCCAATAAGCGCCTAATTTAGTGTCGCGGCATGACTTAATCATGCTTTTTCCTCCACCTTGAGTATATAAATTTCACCCCCAACTTAGAATCCAACTTTTTAAATCGTTCATAAGGAGGTGGTACAAAGATTAAGAAGCCGAGTAATGGATGATGCATTGTAAATAACTTGGTCTTAAAGTGAAGTGTGTTTTTATGTTGCTTATCAAGTGTAAAATAAAGAATATAGGATTCTTGTTCCTCATCTTCACACTCTTCCACTATTTTAGATGATTCAACAGATAAGATATCATCTAAACATAAATTGGAAAATTGCTTCGAGTGAGGCCCAACTAGTTTTACTTCAAAAATTACACTATCTACTACACACTCACTTTTATTCACATTCCCAATGTCAGTCTCAAGATCAAAATGACAATCAAGTGTTTGTGATTCTTGAGTTTTCTCCTCAAATTGGCTAATGTCCTCCTCATATTCTTCTTTGTTTAGCCACTATAAACATGGTGGGAGTGGTAACTCATTTAGCTCTGCCCACAGCTGTTCTTGATTCTCTAAAATTCGATTCATCAATTTGTTCGCTTTAATCGTGACAGCACACATATCTTCAGTATGATCACTTTGACCACAAGCCAAACACCAAGTTATAGTATGTAGGACAGTATCCGCATCATATTGTAAAGGGCCCGTCCATGCACTTCCAGGTAAATCTGGATAGTAAGCCTCAAAATATGGTCCCCCACAGTAATAACAAGAATCGTCATAAGAATCGTTATCACTCAAAAAACCATCTATCCAGGCTGACATCTCAAGAAAGGTGTGAGAAAAATAAAAATAAAAGAAAATAAAAAAAATAAACTAAACAAATATTTAAAAGTTTGAATTCAAGCAAGTAAGCTAAAATTCCAAACCAAGTCAATACGCCAAATTTTTCCCCGGCAACAGCGCCATTTTTGATAACGCTCAAACTATACCTCTCTTACGAGAATGTAAGCGATCGTTGTCAATATATAACTCAACTAGGTTGGGGTCTAATCCCACAGGGAATAGGGTGTGAATTTGAGTTATCTACGGTTTAATCAACTGATAGTTACCAGTTTCCTATGAATGGGGATTTTTGGAAGTGTAACAAATAATTACTTCTCAGTTCAGTGTTTGAAATCAATATAATAAGGAAAACCAGAGTTATGTTCACTATGGGTATTGGGATTTGACATACGCTAGTAACGGTTCAAGATTCTTGTGGTAGGTAGGAACAACAAACTATCCTTGTCGAAGTTATGTCTAAATATTTCTCAACCTATTTAGATATTTAATCACCTAATTCGCTTGAACTTAGGGAATTTATATTTCATAACAGGATGTTATCCCAAGTTAATTAATCTTGTTACAACATTAATTATTAAATGGAAGTTTAATGCTTCCAAGTCCCTGCTGATAATTTACTTCTTACTAGGGTTGATTTCTTATCTCAAGCAAATCACCCGTAAGAAAAGTCTATTCTTTGCAACCAATAGTCAGCATGTAAAATAATGAAATTAACAAGAAGTTCCTACCACCGTTAGAATCTTGAACACTTAGTTATGTTACAAACCCAAACCCATAGATCCCACAACTCGGGTTAGGGGAATTTAGCCACTCATAATAAAATACGCAAGACAACAAGTTGAATTCATAATTCGATAGATGATCTTACAACAAGATGAATAGAAACCAATTTTTCTCAGATTTGATCACAGTAGAAAATCCCAAAACAATTGTAATAATCTCTCTAAAGAATTAAAGTCCGAAAATAGAGAGAAAAGTGCTCAAAATATGAGATCCAGATATCCAAGATCATCAATGAAACCCCTAACATATGCTTTAAATACTTCAGTCTAAGTATGTAAACAAAATCATAGATCACAGTATTTTCTCGGACAGGTGACGACGTGTGTTACGGCTTATCAGGAGTCTAATAGCTTATCAGGAATGTCGTCAGCTCCTCTTCACTTTGATAATCTCTGCCTTAGGATGAAGATGAGGCTTGACGGCTTATCATACATATTCCCTGTCTAAGCCTGACGACGAGCTTGATGGCTTATCACACTTCTGACGGCCTATCACAGATGTCGTCGTAAATTACAGCTGAAGGCCATTCTCTCTCTAAGTCTGACGATAACTTTGATAGCTTATCACAAGGCTGACGACTTATAAAATAAGTCATCTGCTATTCTTCCTTCTCTACTTGCTCAAAAATCAACTCTTTTACTCCCATAATTGTTGATTCTCTTGTATCTCAACTTTTACTGCAATATCAAAGAGAAAACAATAAAAAATGAGAAGTTGCTTAAGACTTTGCAATTATTCTCAGGTAAAAGCCTCAAATGTATTATCATCTGCTCACACATAAACACCCTCAACTTAAAACAATTGCTTGTCCATAAGAAATTAAAACACAACCAAGAGGATACAATGCACATTCAGCAGTCAACCATCCATATTATCTCAAAACATCTTCACGATCTCCAAGGTCAATCAATTTAAAAACAACTGTGTATGTTATTGAAGAACAACAATGTGACACACTGGAATCAAGATATGGCATCAGTTCAACAACAACAACTATGCATGTACCAAGACTACACTATCCAAACAAGTTAGTACCTAGCAATGTAACCAGTGTGCCCTCACTACAAAGAAGTTCCACTTTACTTATATCAGATATCACCTATGTAACCATGGGGACAATCAAAAGACACTCACTTTCAAAATGAGTTTCCAATCAGTGTATGACGAATACCATAGGCTTGCCCTTATTTTCATTACCAAGATTTCCAGACAGGTCATCTAGGATCACTATAGGTCTTCTCTTTGGCTTGTAATGTAGGCTAGGGGCTGGTATGATACTCGATGATATTTAAATTGACTAAGCCTCCTTGACACTACACTAGCTTTTGGGGTTTCACTCATTAGCCTTTTTTTATTCTTCTCTTTTCTTGATCACACATATTCAGGATGGGTGCGGTCCTTTCTACAATCACTTCTTTTTTTCACAACTTTTCTTTTCTTGTTCTTTTCCACCACACCTAGCTTTTTATTTTTTTATTTTATTCTACCTTTCTTGATACTTATTTTACATCATGCACCCCTATGATGGTCACCCTCAACTTAGGCCATTTTCCTAAGTCAAGGTGCACAATGTCCAAGGAGGACCAAGGCCAAAACAGGTTCATTGTGATACAAATGAGAAGGTGATAGATATAATAAAAAGAATAGGCTATTCAGGCTCAAAACAGGGATCAAGGGATATTATGCATATAGGGAAGGTTATTTAGGCTAAAGTGGGCTAACATCAAAATTACCTATGATCCTTTTCTAACCCCTATCCTTCAACCTAGGTAAGACTAACCGGGCAAGTTCTGGATTCAAAATACAAAGGGAACTAAGTAAAATCTCACACGCACATGGTCCACAAGCATATCACAAGTTACTACTCATCTAGTTCATGTAATTATTTAGCAATGTTTATCAAGTCACTAGAACTAATACCATACAAAGATGCACAATGGTCACAATTAGATGCAAATCACACAGTTAAAGAATTAGACCATTTGAGAGGTGTTCACAAAATAATAAAACTATGTTAACTACCTCAGATACTTGTATTTTTCCTAGTCAACAACAAAATTTTACAACAACAACTCACCCTACACCCTCAATTTAAAATCAAAGAAAAACTGAACTAAGGGTTAGGGGATACCTAGAGTAGATCAATCATGGGGATCATAGGTTGACTCCCATGTAGCGCCTAATTTAACGTCACGGCACGACTCAGGTATCTCGATTACCTCAAACTTCATCGAGATAGATAGTAGCAATACTTTTCATCGAGTTTTTTGGACCGATATAAAGTTTGACTCATTGCCGATTTACCTTAAAGATGTTGTTGTCTTCATTTTCAAGTTCTACTACTCCATATGAGTAGACTTGACTAACTCTAAACGGGCCTGACCACTTGGATTTAAGCTTACCTGGGAACAGTTTGAGTCTGGAATTGAACAAAAACACCAAGTTACCTTTTTGGAAATCTCATTTCTCAGTCCTCTAATCATGATACTTTTTCATCTTTTCTTTATATAGGCTTTCTCTTTCATATGCCCTGAGACAGAATTCATCCATCTCATTTAGTTGTCCCAGTCTTAGCTCTGCTGCCTTCTTCCAACTCAAATTTTACCTTTTGAGGGCCCATAAAGCCTTGTGCTCCAGCTCTATTGGTAAGTGGCATGCTTTGCCATAGATTAACTAGAATAGTGATATGCCAATGGGTGTCTTGAAAGAAGTCTGGTATGCCCTTAAGGCATCATCGAGCTTTCGAGACCAGTCTTTCCAACTAGTGTTCACCATTTTGGCTAGGATGGCTTTAATTTCTCGATTTGACACCTATACTTGCCCACTAGTTTGTGGGTGATATGGAGTGGCTACTCTATGCTGTCTTACCCCATATTTTGCTGAGGCAGCTCGAAACACTTTGTTGTAAAAATGAGATCCTCCAGCACTTATAATAGTATGTGGTACTCCAAAGTAAGAGAAGATATTCTTTTTGAGAAAAGCAACAACCCTTTTTCCTTCATTATCAGACAAGGCAACAACTTTGACCCATTTCGATACATAGTCACTAGCAACTAGAATATACCTCATCCCATACGAGATTATAAAAGGACCCATAAAATCGATGCTCTAGACGTCAAACAACTCCACTTCAAGCATCTTAGTCAAAGGCATCTCATGTCTTTTAGAGATCGACCACTGACTCTGGCATTGGTCTCATTTTAGCACAAACACATGAGAATCCTTGAACAACATTGTCCAATAGTAGTAGCTCTGCAACACCTTCCTAACCATTCGATCACCTTTATGGTGACCTTTAAATAGGGATGCGACATGCTTCCAATATACACAATACATCTACTTCTGGCTCACATCTCCTTATAATATTGTCAGGACATCACAAAAAATGATACGGTTCATCCCATAAGTAATGTGTCACATCATGAAGGAATTTCTTTCTTTGATAGAAAGAAAGATTTTATGGAATGACCTCACTCACAACATAATTTGCAAAATCAACATAGCAGCAGCCAATATCTCCTCATCAGGAAATGCATCATTTATCTCCATTTCATCACTAACTGCCTACTCTCCTTCAATTCTAGCAGATGATCTGCCACTTAGTTTTCATAAACCTTCCTATCTTTGACTTCAAAGTAAAATTCTTATAGAATAAACACCCATCTAATCAACCTTAGTTTTGCATCCTTCTTATCCATCAAATACTTGAAGGTTGCGTGGTCAGTGTGAACCATCACCTTGGTTCCAAACAGGTAAGCCCTGAATTTCCAAAAGCATACACTATAGGCAGGAGTTCCTGTTCAGTGATGGTGTAGTTCTTTTGCACTCCATTCAGTACTTTGCTGACATAATATATTGGATGAAACAGTTTGTCCTTCTTTTGTCCCAACATAGATCCAAGGGCAACATCGCTTGCATCACACATGATCTCAAACGGTTTTGACCAGTCCGGAGCAACAATGATAGGGGCATAGACCAACTTATTTTTAAGGCATTCAAATTCCTTCAAGCAATCATCATTGAAGGAGAACTTCACTTCTTTCTCCAAAACTTTACAAAGTGGATTTGCAACCTTTGAAAAGTCTCTTATAAACCTCCGGTAAAAGCCAGCATGTCCAAGAAAACTACGCACTCCCTTCACTGAAATGGGAGATGGTAGTTTCTCAATAACTTCAACCTTGGATCAATAAACCTCTATCCCTTTTGCTGAAATTTTGTGCCCGAGAACGATACCCTTCTTTACCATAAAGTGGCATTTCTCCCAATTAAGAACCAAATTAAAATCAACACATCTTTGCAAGGCCATACTCAGGTTTACCAAACATAGCTCAAATCAATCTCCCATCACAGAGAAATCATCCATGAACACCTCTAAGGTATCCTCCACCATACCTAAGAAAATAGATATTATGCACCATTGGAAAGTAGCGGATGCATTGCATAGCCCAAACGGCATCCTCTTAAATGCAAAGGTTCCATATGGGCATATGAATGTCATCTTATCCTGATATTCAAAAGCAATACAGATTTGGTTATATCCAGAATACCCATCCAAGAAGCACAACCGTCCCCTTCTGGCTAATCAATCAAGCATTTGGTCCATAAAGGGCATCGAGAAGTGGTCTTTCAAAGTCTATGAGTTTAGTTTGTGGTAGTAAATAAAAACTCTCCACCTAGTCACAAGCCTGAGTGGAATCAACTTATTCCTTTCATTTGCAACAACAGTCATGCCCCCTTTTTTGGGCACGCATAGGACTGGGCTCACCCATTTACTATTACAAATAGGGTAAACCACTCCAGCATCCAACCACTTAATAATTTACTTATTAACTACCTCTTGCATTGGTGGGTTAAGACGGCGCTGGTGCTCGATAGTTAGAGTACAATCTTTTTTAAGTTGTATTTTATGCATGCAGATGCCAGGGGGAATGCCAATAATATCTGCGATAGTCCATCCTATTGCTCTCTTGTACCTCCGAAGTACTGAAACAAGTGTTTCTACCTTCTGCTCACCCAAATCTTCTACAATAATAATGGGTATCATGTTTTCATTTCCCAAAAACACGTACCTTAAATGCCCAGGTAGTTCTTTCAATTCCAACACTGGTGTCTCCTCAATGGATGGCTTAGCCGATGGTGTTGGTCATTAGAAAAATCAAGATATAGTTTCGTACTTCTCAATGCCTTCACGATCAAAATTCATCAAAACTGCGGTTAAAGGCTCGACAACAAGTTTCTCCTCTATTGACACCTCCTGGTCATCCTCATAATACACATCAATAATTGAGAACAAACTCATTTCTTTATGTTGCTTCATTGATTCGCACATATCAAATTGCACCACCTCATCATTTATCCTGAATAAGAGCTCATTAGCTCTTAAATCAATCAACACACTTCTGGTTGTGAGAAAAGGTCGACCCAAGATTATGGGCACCTCAAAGTCCACCTCGTAATCCAGAATGACGAAATCTGCAAGAAAAAATAAAGCTAGCTACCTTCACCAACACATTATATAAAATACCAATAGGTTGTTTTATTGACCTATCTTCCATCACGAGTCGCATGTTGGTAGGTGTAGGATTTCCTAAACCCATCTTTTTATATACAGCCAGCTGTATTAGATTAATGCTCGCTCCCAGATCACATAAGGCCTTAGAAAATTCTAGATACCCAATCGTATAAGGAATAGTGAATGCTCCTAGGTCTGCCTTCTTCTGCACCAAGGTCCTCATAGAAATAACACTACAATAATAGAGATTATCCTCCGGTTCATAGCTCACTGCTCTTTTCTTTGTCACAAGGTCTTTCATGAATTTAGCATACCCTGGCATTTGCTCAAGTACCTCTACTAAAGGCACATTTATTGTTAAATTCTTCAACATTGCCATGAATTTACTAAATTTCATGTCCTAGACCATCTTTTTCAATCTTTGAGGAAAGAAAGGTGGTGGTCTTGGGAGAGTTTTCACCACTACTTCCTTTTCCTTCTCTTTCCCTTTTTCTGAAGCATCATTAGAACCATCCAGTTTGTCAGACTCCACTGGACATTCTTTCTTGGGTTCATTCTCTGCTTTAATCACATCTTCAATCAAACTTTTACCCACAAAAGGTCCAGGTAATATCTTACCACTTCTAGTGGTAATTTCTATACATGATCCATTATTCTGCGGATTCTGGACGATATCACTAGGTAATGTTCCACTCTTCCTCTGGTTCAGCACTGCAGAGAGTTGGCTCATTTTTTGGTCTAGCTGTTTGATCGTAGTGGAGTGCGAGTTTACCAAATGAGTAATAAAGGACAGATTGGTCTTCATGGTAGTCACCCCTGAGTTGGTAGCCTCTACTTCCTTTAACAATTTAGCCATCATATCCTCTATGGAAATCTTTTTAGAACTTATTGTAGCAGCTTCACGATTTCCAGGAGGGACATATAGCCCGCTCCTATCATTATTTCTCCTTCAATTTCCTTGCTTCTGATTCTTATATCAAGCCTTGTCATAGTAAATCTGACCTTGATTTCCTTGGCTATTTCCTCGAAAACCCCCTCGATTGCTTATATAGTTCACCTCTTCTTCTGAGTTAGACTCCACATTTCCCTGGGATCCCACAGCCTTCACTTTCTCAATTTTACCTGATAGTAAATGCTTGGTTAGCAAGTCCATCTATGTTTTTAGGTGAGCCATGTATTGATCACGCTCCTCATCTCTTCTGTGTTGTTCCGCAGTTATATCCATAAAAATAGTGGGGCTTTCTACCACAGAGTCTCTGGTATGCCATGCTCGACTCTGTTTGGTCATTCTCTTTAGCATTTTTGAATCCTCTGGGAATGTAAGATCAACAAATGAACCACCAAAAGCATTATATACAATTAGTTGTCACATAGTTAAGATCCCTATACAAAGTCTACATCAAGTGTATGTCCATCATATTGTGGTTTGAACACTGCGTCAACTTCTTTTTGAATCTCTCCCAGGTTTCATGCAAGGCTTCAGTTGGGAGATGTCTAAACTTACTGATCTCATCCCTCAACTATTCCCTCCTAGAAAGTGGAAACAACCTTTCAAGGAAATCTCCTTTTAACTGCCTCCAGTTGGTGATAGAATCGGGTGTCAGCTCATTAAGCCACAATATTGCCTCCCCAGACAGAGACAACGGAAATAATCTAAAACGGATAGCATTTTGACCTACTCCTGGGTTATCAAAATATATACAGATGGTGAAAAAGTTCACCAGATGCAAGTTTGGATCATCCCCAGGAATGCCACCAAACAACCCCTTCAGATTAAGGAGTTGAATCGTATTACTCGTGTAATACCCCATATATTTTGAAGCTAGGAAATAAACCATTGTTCCTATGTATGAAACCTCCTATCCTGTGATTCATATTTGAGTACATGACTTACAATGAGTATCCTAGTGATGAGATATCTTATGATGTGTTAATCATGTGCATATGAGTCACATAGAGTAGGGCAATCTAAGAGCTTTTGAATCCATCAAGTTTTAGTGCTTGATTTCACAAGAGTAATCTTTGAACAAGCATAACTTGAGATATATATGGTATTTTGGTAGATTTAGACCAAAAAAATTTTAGAGAATCGAATTATATTTCCAATGAAATCAATTTTACCAAAATTTGACACCCGAGCAAGAAGTTATGGCTTTGCAAAGTGGAGTGTGTCGCCTAACAAATCACATAAGGCTACTGGAATGGGTATACCATAGGTTGTGCGACGCACACCCTAAAGTGTGCCATAAGGTGTGAGATGCATACCTTAGCTTGTGCCATAAGATGTGAGGCACACACCTTAGCTTACAACATAAGGTGTGCAACGCATACTTAGGATTCCAGTGACGAAAACATTTCATTTTTGAGTTATTTTGAGGGAAACTAAGTCTTTTGACACTCCTTACACGTCCCTAAACTTACAATTTCAAAATTTATAGCTCCTAATAACATTACAACCCTATTAACATCTTAAGTTCATTATCCAAGAGCATAATAGGAGAAAAAAAGCTAGGGTTGCACCATCAAGCTTGAAGGTCCAATCTTTCAACAATTTCATCACCATTAAGGTATGCGTAGTGTTCATCTATGGATCCCTTTCATTCATAGAGTTTAAGAACCATGTTTTAAATATTATTTTGTGATTGTCTTGTTGTGATATGAACATGTACATGTTGATGATTTGTTGTTTAAATTTCAAGATGATATCTAAAGGTGTTTTCATGAAGTATATGTGTTTGTTAGTTGAAACCCATGAATTTTAGGTGGTTTAATATGGTGAGATTCATGAACACACCTAAGCCAAAAGAATGCATAAAAAGTGTTTGATAAAATACCTAAGATGATAGGATTTATGTCCCATGATCTAATAGTGCTTAAATGACAAGTCCATGCTCTATGCTTTATGATTCCATATGAATTCCACGTTATTGATATGTGTTGTTGTTGTGACATGGATTGGGCACGGTATTGAAGCTATGAAAGTATATACATGTTGTATGCATTTCATTTCCGTGTATAAGATGTTGAGAACTCTGCTTAGTGTGAAATCCCCTACTTATGATATTATAAATCGTGGACTCTACTCTTATGATCAAGTCAGTTATGTGTGTCAGTTTCCTTCCATCGAGTCCTAGGGGTACTTGTTCTCGAAAAATATAGTTGTTTGCCAAAATCCATGTCATGTTATCACGATAATCTTAGCCAAGCCATGATCTATAGAACTCAGTTAGTCACGTCACTCAGGAAATCTCAGAAATCTCATGATTTAAGTTAATTCTCAGATAGTAGTACTATTCCGTCAGTCAACAGAAGTCAGTTACTCAGTCCATGTACAGTCAGTTAATCATGTTCAGTCTCTTCAGATGGGAGTAGAAGTTAGCACCGAGTGAACCCAAGGATGGGAACACACTGTTAGATGAGGGTGTGATTCTTAGCAGTCATCCTTGCGTTCCCGAACTATGTAGCCAGCATAGGTTGAGACATCAATACCTGTCAGTTAAGGGTATATGAGGTGGCTTAACCTGTCAGATTAGGGTCCCACCATTCTTATTAGAGTACCTACCAGATGATGGTCACTCACATCTTGTCCTTACCAGTGACTTGGTATTGACACCCTTCCAATCAGGGCACAGATTGGAGCCCAGCTCAGCTATTATAGTGCATTTGGGGCATGTTGGTTAAAAAACTACCTCCCACAGTTTCATTCTCTATCTCAGTTAAAGAACTCAGATAGTTATTCAGATTTTAGTACCAAGACTGTAAGATAAAGTCAATTCAATTACAGTACGAAACTCAGACGGTTCCATTAGATTCAGGACTGTCAGACACAGTCATCCAAGTTATCAAAATTTAAGTATAAGTCATGTTAGATACCAGTAAACCATGTATTAGCGTACAGATCTATATATCGATCATTCATGATCTCAGTTACTATGTATGCATGTTTGCACGCTTACGTTCATATTAGTTAGTCAGTTAGCATTGCTCATACATGTAAGACCATTTGTATTTTTCCTACCTCACTCGTATACTCAGTACTTTCATTTGTACTGACATATTTTTGCTATGGTGCTTTCTTTTGTGTTACACCATAGGTTCAGAGACACGAGTTTCGGATCAGCAGTAGCTATCATATTTCAGTATATAGAGTTGCAGTGAGTCCTCTTCATTCGAGGATGATATGATTTTATTTTATTTATTATTTCAGTTAGCTTTTAGTTTACAAAGTTTGTTGGAGACATGTTCCTTCAAATCCCTACTCAGATAGTACTTAGAGGCTTTCAGATTTTATATTCAACTTTCAGTTGTTTTGGGTATTCGTTATCCCATATGGATGTTATTATTTATTAGATATTCTAGTCAGTAGAACCTATGGCCTATTGTTTATGTTTTTCCAAATTTTACATGTATATTATACTGTTATCGGGTATAGATATCAGTCATGGGTTAGATTGTGGTCCGTCGGGGTCATAAGCACCATGTATCATTATGGTTCAATAAATCATGGAGTTACAAACTTGGTATCAGAGACAGGTTCAATAGAGTCCTCGGAAGTTTAAAAGCCACATCTAGTAGAGTCTTGTACATGGGTGTGTTACGCGTCATATTTATGTACAGGAGGCTATGAGATGTTTTAGGAACAATTTCCCTTCTTTCAGTATTCATGTCGTTCTAGTGAGCATAATCTCAAGTTAAACTCTCAGTCTATTCCATTCTTATCTTCTTTCACAACATGCCTCCAAAGAGAAGAAACCAGCCAGCTCCTCATCCCAAAGATCCTTTGGGCGAACATGTTTCTCATACAGAGTTTAGGTACATATTCACCATACTTGCTCAGTCTATGGATACTCAAAATAAATGGCCATCAGTTATTCCAGCCAATCCAGTGGCCAACTCAGCCGCAACTAGGATTTGGGACTTCACCCGAATGAACCCTCCATCTTTCTTCAGGTGTAAGTCTAATGAAAACCCTCAGGAATTCATTGACCAAGTCTAGAAAGTCATAGAAATCATGGGAGTTACTTCTTATCAAAGTGCTGAATTAGCTGCATACCAGTTATAGGATGTTGCTCATGCTTGGTACAAACAGTGGAAGTCCTAAAGGTTAGAGGATGCAGGTCTTATGGAGTGGGAGGAATTTGTCATGACTTTCTCAGATAGATTCTTTCCCCAAGAGCTGAGGCAGGAAAAAGTTCTAAAGTTCATCAACCTCGGCAGTGAAATATGACAGTTAAAGAGTCTTCTTTCAGATTTACTTAATTATCCAGATACGCCCTTCATATGGTTGCAGACATCAGGGCTAAGATGAAATAAGTGTAGGTCAATACTGAACAGTGATATGACTTTAGCGTAGGTCTGCAATACTGAATAAGTGTGGTAAATAAGTGTAGGTCTGCAATACTGAACAGTGATATGACTTTAGCGAGGATCATGACCCATGCTCACTAAATAGAGGAGCAAAAGATTAGGAATAGGGAGAGGCAGAACAAGAGAGCAAGTTTAGGCAGTTTTAGTTTTGCTCAACCCAAATCAGAAGGAGAAAACCGTTCGCAGTTTCATCCTAAGCCAACAGTTCTAGCTCCTTCCTCCGCCAGTGCCAAAATTCAGAGATGGCAAACGAGATTGAGCACTAGGCTCTAAGTCTCAGGGTAGTGTTAGCAGTGCCCGAACTAATCCCCTATGCCAGACTTGTTGTAAGAACCACAAGGGTACTTGTAGAGCTGGTAGTGATGTTTGTTTCGATTGTGGCAAGACAGGTCACAAAGTTAGAGAATGTCCCCAGTTTGGTTATTAGGGTCAGTAAAACCGTTCCACAGCACAATTAGGTTGCCCGAACAAGCAAGGTGCCACTTCCAGTGTTACTAGTGGGCAACGCCCAAATCATCTTTCTGCTCTCCAGACCCGACAGGATTAAGAAAATTCTCCTGATATCGTTACTGGTACGTTACAGATTTTCCATGTTCATGTTTATGCTTTGCTAGATCCAGGTGCATCCTTGTCTTTTGTTACTCCTTATATAAAAGTTGATTTCAGAGTCAATCCTAAAACTTTAGCAGAGCCCTTCTCAGTCTCTATCCCAGTGGGTAAATCTATCATAGCCAGATGGGTGTACTAGAACTATCCGATTGTGATATTTCAGAAAGCCACTTCAATAAGTTTAGTCAAATTAAAGATGACTGACTTTGATGTCATCCTTGGCATAGATTGGCTTCATTCCTTCTATGCCATAGTTAACTACAGAAATAGAATAGTCCAGTTTTAGTTCCCAAATAAACCCTTCCTTGAGTAGAAGGGTAATGTATCCGCTTTCAGAGGTCAACTTGTTTCCTACCTTCGGGCAAGGAAAATGATATCTAAGGGATGCATTTATCATCTTTTTCATGTTAAAGATTCTAGTTCTGAGACTCCTAGTCTTGAATCAGTTCCAGTTGTAAATGAATATTCAGATGTCTTTCCTGAAGATCTCCCAGGAATTCCTCCCGAAAGGGAAATAGACTCCGGCATTGATCTTCTTCCAGACACTCAGTCTGTTTCTATTTTACCATACAGAATGGAACTTTCAAAACTCAAGGAACTAAAACAACAGTTGAAGGATCACTTAGATAAGGGATTCATTAGACCCAATATTTCACCGTGGGGTGCACCAGTCTTATTCGTGCGTAAGAAAGATGGTTCTCTCAGGATGTGCATTGATTACCGTCATCTCAATAAAGTTATGGTCAAGAAAAGGTATCCACTTCCTCGGATAGATTACTTGTTTGACCAACTTCAGGGTGCCAGTTATTTCTCATATCAGGCTACCATCAGCTCAGAGTTAGAGAATATGACATCCTGAAGACAGATTTCCGTACTCGGTATGGTCACTTTGAGTTTCTAGTCATGTCCTTTGGTCTTACCAATGCCCCATCCGCTTTCATGGACTTGATGAACCTTGTGTTCAAGTAGTACTTGGATATGTTCATCATAGTCTTCATAGATGATATTATGGTCTATTCTCACACTGAGCGCGACCATGCAGACCATCTCAGAACAGTACTTCAGACCCTCAAAGATCACCAGTTATTCATCAAATTCAGTAATTTTGAATTTTGGCTAAGATCAGTAGAATTCCTTGGCCATATTGTTTTTGGTGATGGCATTAGAGTAGATCCTCAGAAGACCGAAGCGGTAAGAAACTGGCCTCGCCCTGTCTCTCCATTAGATATCAGGAGTTTTTTGGGTTTGGCTGGCTATTACAGATGGTTTGTTGAGGGATTTTCCTCTATTGCATCTCTTATGTCCAGATTGACTCAGAAGAAGGTCAAGTTTCAGTGGTCAGATTCTTGCGAGAAGAGTTTTCAAGTGTTGAAGACTTGACTCACCTCAGCTCCAGTTCTAGCTCCCAGATGGTTCAGATGGGTTCATAGTTAATTGTGATGTATCCAGAGTGGGTTTAGGTTATGTCCTCATGCAGCATGGTAATGTCATAGCCTACGCCTCCAGATAGTTAAAGCCCCATGAGAAGAATTATCCTACTCATGATCCTGAGTTAGCAGCCGTAGTATTCGCCTTGAAGATTTGGAGGCATTATCTATACGAAGTTCATGTAGATGTCTTCACAAATCATAAGAGTCTTCAGTATGTCTTTTCTCAGAAAGATCTCAATCTTCGTCAGATAAGGTGGTTAGAGCTCTTGAAAGATTATGACATAAGTGTCCTTTATCATCCGGGAAAGGCCAATGTTGTGGCCGACGCTCTCAGTACACTTTTCATGGGTAGTGTTTCTCATGTTAAGGATAGAAAAAAGAAGATAGCTCAGAAAATCCATCAGCTTACAAGACTAGGTTTTTGCTTAGTCGATTCTTCAGAGGGTGGTGTATGTGTTCAGAATAGTTTTGAATCATCTCTAGTTTCCTAGGTGAAATAAAAGCAATAAAAGGATCCTAGCCTTGTCAAGCTAAAAAAGTCTATTCAAAATCAGAAAGTAGAGGTTTTCTCCCAAGGGGGAGATGGTGTTCTTCGTTGTCAAGGTCATCTGTGTGTTCCAGGTGTAGATGGCTTAAAGCAGCAAATTCTTGTAGAAGCACTTGATGCATGATACTCTATTCATCCAGGGGCCACTAAGATGTACCGCAACTTGTGGGAGACCTATTGGTGGAGTGGGATGAAGAGAGATGTTGCAGAGTTTATGGCTAAGTTCTCTACTTGTCAGCAAGTTAAGATAGAGAATCAGAAGCCTAGTGGTTCCATGCAGGAGTTCACCATTCCTACTTGGAAGTGGGAAGAAGTGAATGTGGATTTCGTGATGGGTTTGCCTCAAAATCATGCTGAATCATTCCTACTTGGAAGTTGGAAGAAGTGAGTGTGGATGTCGTGATAGGCATACCCCATATGTTTCTAAGCTAGGAAATGAACCATTGTTCCTATGAATGAAACCTCCTATCCTGTGATTCATATTTGAGTACATGACATACAATGAGTATCCTTGTGATAAGATAGCTTATTATGTGTTAAGCATGTTCATATGAGTCACTTTGAGTAAGGCAAGCTAAGAGCTTTTGAATCCATCAAGTTTTAGTGCTTGATTTCGCAAGAGTAATCTTTGAAAAAGAATAACTTGATTTATATGTGGTATTTTGGTAGATTTAGACCAACCAAATTTTATATAATCGAATTATCTTTCCAACGATATCAATTTTACCAAATTCCAACACCCAAGCAAGAAGTTATGGCTTTGCAAAGTAGAGTGCATAGCCTAACAAATTACATAAGGCTACTGGAATGGGTATGCCATAGGTTGTGTGATGCACACCCTAAAGTGTTCCATAAGTTGTGTGAAACATACCTTAGCTTGTGCCATAAGATATGCAGCGCACACCCTAGCTTACGCGATAAGGTGTGCGACGCATACATAGGATTCCAGTGACGAAAACATTTTATTTTTGAGTTATTTTGAGGGCAACTAAGTCTTTTGACACTCCTTACACGTCCCTAAACTTAAACTTATGAAATTTATAGCTCCTAATAACATTTCAACCCTATTAACATCTTAAGTTCATTATCCAAGAGCACAATAGGAGAAAAACAACTAGGGTTGCACCATCAAGCTTGAAGGTCAAATCCTTTAACAATTTCATCACCATTAAGGTATGCGTAGTGTTCATCTATGGATCCCTTTCATTCATAGAGTTCAAGATCCATGTTTTAAATATTATTTTGTGATTGTTGTGATATGAACATGTACATGTTGATGATTTGTTGTTTAAATTTCAAGATGATATCTAAAAGTGTTTTCATGAAGTATATGTGTTTGTTAGTTGAAACCCATGAATTTTGGGTGGTTTAATATGATGAGGTTCATGAACACACCTAAGCCAAAAGAATGCATGCAAAGTGTTTGATAAAATGCCTAGGATGATAGGATTTATGTCCCATGATCTAATAGTTCTTAAATGACAAGTCCATTCTCTATGCTTTATGATTCCACATGAATTCCACGGTATTGATATGTGTTATTGTTGTGACATGGATTGGGAATGATATTGAAGTTATGCAAGTATATACATGTTGTATGCATTTCATTTCCATGTATAAGATGTTGAGAACTCTGCTTAGTGTGAAATCCCCTACTTATGATATTGTAAATTGTGGACTCTACTCTTATGATCAAGTCAGTCATGTGTGTTTGTTTCCTTTCATCGAGTCCTGGGGGTATTTGTACCCAAAAATTATAGCTCTTTTCCTAGAGCCATGTCATGTTATCATGATACTCTCAGTCGATCCATGATCTATAGAACTCAGTTAGTCACGCCACTCATGAAATCTCATAAATCTCATGATCTCAGTTAATTCTCAGATAGTAGTACTATTTTGTCAGTCAACAGAAGTCAGTTACTCAGTCCATGTATAGTTAGTTAATCATGTTCAGTCTCTTCAGATGGGAGTAGAATTTAGAACCGAGTGAACCCAAGGATGGGAACAGACTGTCATATGAGGGTGTGATTCTTAGCAGTCATCCTTACGTTCTAGAACTATGTAGCCAGCATAGGTTGAGACATCAATACCTATAAGTTGAGGGTAGATAAGGTGGCTTAACCAATCAGATTAGGGTCACACCATTCTCATTAGAGTACCTACCAGATGAGGGTCACTCACAGCTTGTCCTTACCAATGGCGCGGTATTGACACCCTTCCAATCAAGGCTCCGATTAGACCCCAACTCAGATATTATTAGGCATTTCGGGCATGTTGGTTAAACAACTACCTCCCACAGTTTCATTCTCGATCTCAGTGAAAGAACTCAGATAGTTCTTCAGATTTCAGTACCAGGACTGTCAGATACAGTCAATTCAGTTACAGTACGGAACTCAGAAGGTTCCATCAGATTTAGGACTATCAGACACAATCATCTATGTTATCAGAATTTCAGTATAAGTCATGTTAGATACTAGTAAACCATGTATTAGCATACAAATATAGATATCACACATTCATGATCTCAGTTACTATATATGCATGTTTGCACTCTCACGTTTATATTAGTCAGACTGTTAGCATTACTCATAAGTGTAAGCCCTTTTCCATTTATCCTACCTTACTCATATACTCAATACTTTCATATGTACTGATGCATTTGTACTATGGTGCTTTCTTTTATGTTACACCATAGGTTCAGAGACACGAGTTCTGGATCCGCAGTAGCAGTCGCATTTCAGTATACAGAGTTGCAGTGAGTCCTCTTCATTCGAGGATGATATGATTTGATTTTATTTATTATTTCAGTTAGCTTTCAGTTTACGGAGTTAGTTGGAGATATGTTCCTTCAACTCCCTACTCAGACAATACTTAGAGGCTTTCAGATTTTAGATTCAACTTTTAGTTGTTTTGGGTATTCGTTACCCCATATGGATATTATTATTTATAAGATATTCTAGTCAGTTGAACCTTATGGCCTATTGTTCATATTTTTCCGCAGTTTACATGTATATTATGCAGTTCACAGGTACATATATCAGTCATGGGTTAGCTTGTGGTCCTTCATGACCATAAGCACCGTGTAGTATTTTGGTTCAGCAAATTGGGGCATTATAACTCGTAATGTTGAGTTTTGCCCCAGGTGATAATAGTGGAGGAATTATTGCACCCGTTTCACCTCCTCCATCCATTCGATCATCATCATCATTGAGGTCATACTAGACCGGCTGGTGATCTTGACTTCCTCAGAACGGACAGTTTCTATTAGCATTACACTGTACTGGTGTTGCTATTTTCTCTGTACGCCTTGGGTTACCAGGGTTCAATAACTCCTTGTCTCCCAAATCTTTATCCTCAAGATTTGGATTTTGTACCTATTGACCGGCATTCTGCACATTCACCTGAGCTCTAGCTAAGGTTGTTAATCTGTCAGCCTCCTGTTGGTCTACCATTCTGCCGATTAGTTGCGGTTCCGGATTAAATGGTAATAATGGTCCTTCAAAACTTCTGGTTCTTGGTATACACCACAAAAGTCCTGTAGAAAACAAAAACAAAAAATAAACGTAAAACTAGGAAACTTGACTAACAGTCAATTAGCGCACACAAACTTCAATTTAAAATCGTATTCCCCAGCAACGGTGCCATTTTTTATAATGCTCAACTTACAAGTCAATTTAGTGCAAGCCGATCGTCTACAATATATTTATCCAACTTTGGAATCGGGGTCAAATCCACGAGGAACAATATCATTGGCGATTAAACTAATTTGAAACTATAGCTACAAGTTGAATTTAAACAAATGATAGGAAAAGATAAAATGGGGTTTTTTTAATGGTTGAACAAACATTAATAAACACTTCAATTTAAACAATGTTATGGGAAACTAGAGTTGTGTTCACTATGCGTATTGGTGCTTGATAAGAAATAGTTATTGCTCAATATTTGTGTAACACATAGGAACAACAGATCATTAATGTCCAAGTACAATCTCAATGTCTCCCGACCTGCTTAGATCTTCAATTCCCTAATTCTTCCAAACATAGGAAATCTAATACTTGACCAAATCGTTTCTCGAGTTGATTAACCTTGTCACAGTGTTAATTGTTTAACTGATAGTTTAGCGCGTCCAATCCCCACTGATAATTCACTTCCTACTAGATTGATTTCTTATTCCTAAGCAAATAAACAACTAGGCTTAGTTCATTGTTTGCAACCAATAAACAAAAATGTATAATAGAAGAATTATCAAGAAGTTCATATTGTCTTGCAAATCTTGCTCAACTAATGTTTTACAGGACCAAACTCATAGATCCCACAACTCAAGTAAAGAAAATTAGCTACTCATGATACAAAAATCAATGATATGTATTGAATTCATAGTCAAGAATAAGTAATAAATCATACCCATAATCAATGATCAAATGGAAGATGTTTACAAGAATTGTAAGAACCCTCAATGAGCGATTTCTCTTATTTTCCGCCGCTCCTAAGCTTCCCCAAAGAGTATGTACAAGATACCCTAATGGTTTCACCAATTTTTCCTTTTATATGATCTGAAAAAATGAGCTTTTTATGGATATTGCGACGCGGTGACAAGCAAATCGACAATTGTCAATTTCCAGAATCTCACCGCGATTTCACCGCATCGCGGCGCCTTCTCAAACTCTACAAATTATTACATGCACTTATGGGCCTTAAAATTGGGCCTATTATAAATCCATTGGTATTTTTCGTGATTCCATATGACTCTTTACGCTCCCAAAATGGCCCAATATATTTTAGGACCCCAAATGGAGTCAATTTCTGCATTTTGATTTCGTTGAGACATTCCGAGCCTTATTGAGTTGTTTCCACCTGATTTGAAGATTTTATATCATTCATATATCATAATAATCCATTCAAAAATCATCCTAAATCATTAAACACCACAATGTAGAGCTTAAAACAACACAACATCCAAGATGGTGATCTCAAAATACGAGCTAAGCATAGGCTAAATGCACCTTGAGCTTAGGCTCATTATTTTGACTCTTGTCTTGATCCAATTGATATATGAACATTATAAATAAGTTTTTTCACATATAAATACATAATAACAACCTTATTAACTCATTAAAGCACATTAGTACTCAACACAATAGACTAGGCAACACCTAGCTCAAGCTAGTCACACTAGTTTTCTCGGTTGAACTCTAAATGCTCAAATTGACTCAAAACTCATGTAAAAAGACCATTAAAACTTGTAAGAACATAATTGTATGCATGAATGCTCATTTATATCATTATAAGAACATATAACATAAGAATCAGCCTAAAAAAGGGCTAAAATTGGCTAGAATAGTAATGCTAGAATGCATAAATACACCCAACATCAGTACTCATTATCAACATGATTCAGTTTGGGTCATTGTATACATAATGACCAAATAAACTCTTTTTCTTCCATTCCATACCTCTTATTCAGGTGAGGATTATGCCAAACTCTACATCAGAGAGTTGGTCAGATTGTACGGTGTTTCATTATCTATTATCTCAGATAGAGGTACCCAGTTCACCTCTCATTTCTAGAATGAATTCCAAAAGGGTCTTGGTACCCAATTTCATCTTATTCCAGCCTTCCATCCTTAGATAGATGGTCAAGAAAAAAGGACCATTCAGACTCTAAAAGATATATTGCGAGCGTGTGTAATTAATTTCAAGGGTAGTTGGGATGACCACTTGCCTTTGATTGAGTTTGCATACAATAATAGCTATCATTACAGTATTAAGATGGCTCCATTCTAAGCTATCTTTATCAGGATATGTAGATCTTCAGTCGGTTGGTTCGAAGTTAGTGAGGCCTCAGTTATATAGCCTGACTTAGTATTTGATGCCTCAGAGAAAGTTCAATTGATTAGAGAAAGACTCCAGGTTGCTCAGATCCTATAGAAGTCTTGTGCAGATGTGTGTAGAAAGGATCTCAAGTTTGAGATTAGTGACTATGTCTATCTAAAGATCTCTTCCATGAAAGGAGTGAAGATATTCGGTAAGAAGGGAAAGCTAAATCCCTGATATGTCGGTCCCTTCAAAATTCTCAGTCGGTTTGGAAAGGTAGCTTATGATCTTGAATTACCTTCAGATCTAACCTCAGTTCATCCAGTTTTTCATGTCTCCTTGCTCAAGAAGTTCATAGGTGACCCATCAGTCGTAGTCCCTGTTGAGGGCATCAACTATCAGAGCAGCCTCTCTCATGAAGAGATTCCACTTAAAATTTTAGACTATCAAACTCCTAGACTGAGGAACAAAAAAGTCCCTCTAGTCAAAGTTCTTTGGCAAAATTAGTCCGTTGAGGGAGCTACTTGGGAAGAAGAAGCAGACATGCATACCAAGTATCCTCACCTCTTCTCCGCTAACTCAGATATGCATGTGCAGTATAAATCTCAGACATGTCAGTTATGCTTTAGTTGTTCATGGTTAATATATACTTCAGCTTATCATTTCTCCCATCTCAGTCAGTCTCAATTGAGGATAAATATTCTCAGGGGGGAGATATTGTAATACCCCAAAGTTTTCTAACTAATTTTATCCCAAGAATGTCTAGTATTATCTTCCAAATTGAATGATTTTCATTTTATGAGGAATTTTTAAGATTTTCAGTTTTTGTCATGTGGGAAATTTAATAAGCTTTCCATCAATATAAGATTAGCCTAAATCCGATAATCGGGTAAGAAGTTATGACGATTTCAAGATTCCGTCGTAAAACAGTGCCATATTGATCAGTGGCGTGCCACGCCATAAGATAAAATGGAAATTTTCCTTTTTATAGTGTCCCAGAACTATTTCTCCACGTCGCACCAAACTTCCAGGTCACAAACGAAGTGGCAATGTGATGGCTCCGCGTTGCGCCATCCCCCAATTTCCTAGTTGTCAAATTCCAGTGACACGACGCAATAGCGTCGCGTCGCGCCAGGGGTCCAGGTCGGGAAATTTTCACCAATTTAAAAGATGCATCCAGGATTAAAAGGGTCAATTTCTCACCTCTATTTAATCCCTTTAACATGAGATTCAGCTATTTGGAACCCAAAATAAACTAGTTTCTCTCAATTTTCTCTCAAGAACAAGCTAAGGTTTCAATTGGGGATTCAATTTCAAGAAAGTCTCTTCGTCAATCTTTGCTAAACCAAGAACTAAGGTATGCGTTGTGTTAATTTATGGATTTCTTTCATCCATAAAGCTCAAGAACCCTATTTTAAATTGCAAATCATGATATTTATATTGTGGGTTGATTGTAACCATGTTTATCTTGTTATATGATTCCCAAGTTGGAATATTTATATGTTTTTTATAAAACTAAATTAGCAAGTGAGTGAAATCCATAAATTGAGTTATTTATAATATGTCAATTTGATGATTAAGCATATGCCCTATGGGTGCATGCAAGGTGTTTGATGAAATGCCTAGGAAGATAGAAGTTATGCACTATAGCTAAATTATGATCCAAAATGACTTCTATGTTATTCTTATGTATTGAAATTTTTTTGTTGGATTGCTCATGAGTTAGCCTTATGAAATTATGCTATGTATAAATGCTATCTTATTCATGTACCAAGTTATGATAATAAAATACCCATGAAATATCTCCAATTATTGTATTATGGATTGTTGATGATTGGTCATGCATTCAAAAATGTCATGCCTTGTCAGTTTCCTTCCATCGATTCCAGGGGGTACTTGTACTCAAAAAATATAGTTGTGTGCCTAGAGTCAGTAACATGTTTCATGATATCCTCAGTCAAGCCATGATCTATAGAACTCAGTCAGTCATGTGACTCAGGAAATCTCAGTAATTTAGTAATCTCAGTACTATTTCGCCAATTAATGAAATTCAGTTAATTTAGTTTAGTAATTCATGTTCAGTGTCTATTCAGATGGGAGTAGGAATTAGCACCTAGTGAACCCAAGGATGGGAACACACACTGTCAGATGAGGGTGTGATTCTTAGAAGTCATCCTTACATTCTAAAACTATGCAGCCTGCATAGGTTGAGACATCAACACTGTCAGATGAGGGTTGATAAGGTGGATAAGCATTGTCAGATGAGGGCCGCACCATTATCTTTTGAGGACACTATCAGATGAGGGTCACTCATAGCTTGTCCATACCGATAGTACTGTATTGACACCCTTCTAATTGGGGTTACAGATTGGACCCCAACTCAGCCTTATGGAATATTAGGGGCATGTCGGTTAGATAACTACTTCCCATAATTTCAGTTATAGAATTTAGGACTGTCAGATACAGTCACTCATGTTATCAGTTATATCAGTCATCAGAACTCAGTTATCAGTCATGTTAGTTATCAATAAACTCATGTTATCATGATCTCAGATATAGTTACTATGTGTTCATGCATGTATTCTTATGTTTATATTAGTCAGTTAGCTAGTATTGTTCATGCATATGACCCCCCATGCATTTAGCCTACCTCACATGCATACCATTATATTCAAAGTACTGACGCATTTGTGCTATAGTGTTTTATACCATAGGTTCTGAAGCACGAGCTCCAGAGCATCAGTAGATTCCTGATATCAGCAGTCAGTTAGCAATGAGTCCTCATCCTCCGAGGATATGATTATTTCTTTATTATCTCATTAATTAATTTATTAGTTGGAGTTAGATGGGAACTTGTCCCATCAACTTCTTAGTCATATAGTTCAGTCAGTTATAGGCTTTTCAGACTAGTGTGTTCAGACAGTTATTTCAGTGTTTTGGGTATTTCATACCCCATCCATATGTTAAGATTTATCATTTATGTTACAGATTTGAACCTTATGGCCTTTCTGTTCATGTTTCCATATTTATATAGTATATCATGCAGTATACAGGTATAGATATCAGTCATGGATTAGCTTATGGTCCTTCGGGGTCATGAGCACCGTGTAGCATACCGGGTACCTGATTCGGGGAGTTACAATATCAAAGGGTTGGTGGAGAATTGAAATAATTACAAGTTTCAACTAGTGCTAGTGCATCACGTATGCTACCAGCCAGTTGCTTATGCGACCTGGCTTGGCCCACTGTCATCGGATAAGCAAGGCACGTATTGCTTATGTGATACCAACGTCACTTACGTGACTTGTGCTGAGACACGAGTGTCTCTTAAGCGACTCGATGTTTTCTTAAGAGACATATGTGGGCCTAGGAAGAGTATAAATACCCCCATTAGCCCAATTTTCACCATTCTTCAACCATTCTTTAGAATATTGAGCCTTAAAATATGGGAATTCTTGGAAGAATTGATTATGGTTTATTATGGAGCTTTGGTATAGTTAATTTAGACATTTTTTCTTTAAATTTGTGGTAAGCTTCCATTAATTTCATGGTTAATTCCTTCACCTTTTCTAAGATCCCTAGAATCTTAGTGTCTTGATTGTAACACCATTAGAGCTTGGAATTCACCCATTTTTTAGGGTAAATATTTCTTGAGCATGAGGGATGTTTTGTTGATTTCGCAAGTGCAATTCTATAAATGGGCCCCATATGGGATTTTTATGTAATTTTGGACCCGAAGCCTAACAGTGCAATATGGGTTTCATTGTTCTCATTTTGATGAGTAAATTATGATTTTTATATTATGGCATCTTATGGAAGCTCCTCAAAAGGGGAAATTGGTGGTTTAACGGATTCTTTGGGCTTTTCTTCGGCGTTCAGGTAGGCTAGGTTTTCCCTATTCATAAATTAATCTATTTCATAGTACTATTATGATATTATTCTAGATATGTCATGGGATTTAGGTTTTGGAGGTATGATTGAAAATAATTAGGTTAGTTGGACTATTTAGGCTATCGTGAAATTGTAATTTAGGCATAATTGACTTAGTTGCTCATGATTTAGGGTGAATTGTTATCCTAAGTATAATTAGGGATTAATTAACATCTAGAAATAAATTTAGATACCTTAGCCTAGTTTGGGGTAGAATTTTTCTTTAATGGATTTTGAGGATTAGAAGTGGGCCTCTTTCGGGCCCACCTTAGGCCAAGACTTGTGTTAGATTTCTAGACTTATTTACACATGATATTTCATTATTAAGTCTTATTTTAGGACTTGGAAGAGATTAGATTCTTATTGATTATGCTAGTTTGGTAGTTGAGAGTTAGTGCTAATTCTGGGTAAGTTCCATTGGATAACTATTGTGATTTAGTAATATGACTTATGATTATGGTTTATTTACATGGTCTACTTATATGGTGTAATGATATATGAGTTCTGGTTTGAGTTCGACATTTGATAATGATGTTGATAATATGAGTTTTAGTTCAAGTCGGGCAAATGATGGTAATGATGGTGATAATATTGAGTTTTGGTTCAAGTTTGGTATTTTGGGAATTATTTATGATATGATATGGTTCGAATTGATTCTTGGTTATGGCATAATAATTTGTAATTTATAGTTATTAGGTTATTTACTTTCCTTGGTTGTACCCTCCAGGCATATGAGGGTTTGCGTTGGGTTATTTACTTTTCCATATTTATTGGTTTATGCAGTCCAATTTAGTAGTTATAATGGTGTGATCTTTAGATTACTTTCCATATTTATTTATTTACTTATGCATAGTGGTGTTGGAGCTTATTTTTAGGTTTGCCCTTTTGCCTTGACTTAGTTATTTTATCTTGTGTCTTATTGTTTTATATCATGATTTAGCTTAGTTAGCCGATAATGTCTGCTGAGTACCTATGGTTTGGTACTTATGCTACACTTCTGTACCATTTTGGTGCAAATCCAAGTACTAGTTATCATCATTGACATGACGCTTGTGCAGGGTTAATTTCAGAAATTGTGTGAGATCTTGGAGTCAGAGTTACTCTTTTTCCTTCTACTTATCTATGTCTAGTCTTTCATTTTTGAGATAGATTGTATGTGACTATTCAGTACTTATCGTTCATTTATAGTAGCTCTTGTACCGACATCACTGAGTCTTAGGATGGTTGTTGACTCTTTATCTAACTATTAGACTGTTATGACTGCTTAATTGCTGTTTTAAATCTTTAAACATTGATTTTTGGCTATTAGTCCATTTCCCATCATGTTATCCCATTGTGTGTAGCTTCGGGCTGTGGTTTGGCATACCTTCTATCAGGATAAAGTATGTGCCCTCATGACTTGTAAATTGGGTTGTGACATGAATCCACTTGATTTTTTTAGTTAAATTTTTTGGATTTTATTAATTAATGAGCAAACAAAGACACAGTCTTTCCACAATTGGGACAACCCATCTGAAAAATAAAAAACAAATTAAGTCTACACCTAAGAGCCCGCCCAACCCAACCCACCTTTCTATTCTATTATATAAAACAAAATTTGTAGGGTTTCCAAATCAGAACTTCATTTCACTTCTCTTTTTCCACCATAAAACACTTGAGCCATGCCTCTTCCTTTTAATCACCACTTCGTCCTTATGCTTTGGGTTATTACCTTCATACGTTGGATGATTTAGTTGCATATATTTCCCAGCTTGAAAAGTGAATATAATTTTTTTATTCTCCATTTTACCTTTGTATTCCTCTTAATCTCCTTTTTATTTATTATCTTATGGTGTAAGTGTGTTCTCCAATGGATAGGACCTATCCTCGTGTTGTACTGTGTTAAGGGATCCTATCAATTAAAAAATACTACTTTATTTGAGTAAGCTTAAACTAAACTATCTTTCTTTTTTGTTTTTGAGTACTTTGCTTCTTATTAAACTTTTGATTTTGCAGATATAGTTAGTATTAATGGGATGCCCAGAATCATAAGTATTCGGAAAGTAACATGCTCGGAACCACAATTATTCAGAAAGTAACTTATCTTCCAGGTTTATCAATTTCATTCTTACCAAGTGACCCTCCTATTTTGTTGCGAGTCCTTTTTGTTGGCTACTATAGTGTAGGCTAGATAGTTATTTAACTCTTTTTGTTGCATCCATGGCTTGTAAATTGATGCATGTGCACAAAATAACCTTTAGCCTTCCTAACCCCTCACCCTTTTGTTAGTGACAATCTTAAGTATGGGCATTCTAATTTGTCACTATTAATTATTTTCCTTACTTTGGGTTCCAATGTTGAAAGCTTATGAAGGAGAAATTCCCTATGTGAATTTCCACATCGGGTAAACAGTATACTTGTTGATTCTTTCCCTTAATATGTGTTGGTACTGAACCTGCTTACTTGTCATTAGTGTCCATATCTGCTCAATTATTTCTAATACATTCCATGGACATTCCCATTTTCTGCTGAAAATTATTTGTGAAGTTAATGAATCTATCTGAAAAATAACTCTCTTGTGATGTGTTTAACTGCAATATGTAACTTCTTGTAAGATAGTTGTTGCCTCTGCTTCCATATTAGTCATGTCCTTAATGTTAGATCCTTTTCCATATAGTAGAGTCCCGTGATCATTTCTAAAATAGAATGCATAGAAACTAGCTCCAGGATTCCTTCTAGATACTCCATCAATGTTATATTAGACCCATCCTTCTTGTGAAAACTCCTAAACCACTTTGGTGACTTTAACTCTTGGCCTCATATTCTCTAATTCCTTAAGAATATTCATGTGATGGCTTCCTTACTTTCAACAACATTCTCAAATTCCTGGTTATGTTATATATCATTCTTCATCCTGTCACACTCTTCCTTTCATGCTTGATATTGTTTCTTCTCTTCCATAGTTCCAAAGTGGTGATACTAGGAAGTTCTTGGAAATAAGCCTTTTCCTTTTCCCGACATTTGCATTCCACCATATCATCATAATCTTCCTCAAGCTTAACCCTTGTATATTTATACCTTCAAAGGAGAAAAAGTAGGACCAAATCTTGTTAGCAGTATCTGATTTAAGGAACACATGAGACATAGTTTCTTGAGTTGGGTTTGTACAACACCAACATCTGGATGGTCTTGTGAAACCCCATATCCACAGATACTTTTAACTTCCACATACTCCTCATAAAAAAGGCAATTTTGAATGGTAGCCCTTTTATCTGTATCTGCATTAACATTCCATTTGGCTTCTCCTTTTGTCTGATATATTTCCACACTTATGTTACTGTGAAATTTCCTCTGGGCTCAAGCATCCACCTTGATTTGTCCTTTTCCTCTGAATGAATTGGTGGTCTAAGATTTTCCGGAATATGATTTTCTACTTCTTCAGGAAATAAATCAATAATTAGATACTCATTCCATGCACCATCTTGTACCAAGTCTCTCACATACTAATATTTGTCATCCCACACCCTGCTTACCTATATTATAGTGTATAATTCCCCAATAGCTTTCCAATTATCAAAACATAACTGAGCATTTCCACTCCTAGGTTGTCATAGAATTTGATGCTCTGTTAGATCCGTGACTTGTAACATTTTTTTCCATACCTGTGAACCTTCTATGCAGTTTCCCACATCGCTATGTTTGGGTTTTATTTTTTACAATACTTGTTATTCATGTAAGTACTCCATGCATAGGTATTTGTCATGAAATTCCACCATAATTTGCAAAAATGGCCATGGACATATCCTATATCAATCTAAAACCCATTCCCCATTCCCCCGATAAGCAGATGTTTTACCACTTTGATCGATGTATCCCTCTTCTTTTTATAAAACCGCTCGATAAAAACTGAGCAAACATCCTTTGGATAGTGTTAAGAATATTCAAAGGGGATTCATCACTAATAAATAGTGAATTGGTATAATCTGTAATACATGCTTGATAACAATGGTTCTTCCTCCATATGATAACAGCTTCACTTTCAAAACTTGCAATTTGGAACTTATTCTATTCATTATGTGTTGATAGTAATCCTTCTTATTCCTCATGTATAAAATAGGACAGCCGAGGTAAGTAAAAGGAAATTTCTTTCTCAAAATACTTGTAGCTACCTTTGTCATTACCACTGCTCCAAGGGATACTCCTTTGTGCAAGTAAATTGCACTCTTCTCTTTATTTACCTTCTAGCCTGAAACTTGTTCGTATTTTTCCAAATTTCCTGTGACCTTCTACAATGTTCCAAGTTCAAGTTTATAGAGAATAATCATGTCATCTGCAAATGAAAAATGATTATTCTAGGACTTCTTTTAGGCACACCAAACATCCTAAACTCCTTTTTGTAAATCAATGATTTTAGAGATCTAGACATAACTTATGTTGCATGAATAAAAAGTTTATGAGATAAAGGATCCCCTTGTTTTAAGCCTTTTGAGGATCTAAAAAATCCTTTTGGTTGGCCATTCAACAGGATTAAATACCAATTATTCCCCACTAGTTTATACACCATATCTATTTTTCTTTCACTAAAACCTAGTTTTCTCAAGACTTTTATCAAATATAGCCACTCCACCCTATCATAAGATTTCATCATATCTAGTTTAATAACAATGTGGGGGGGGGCTTTCCTCTTTTTCTTATTTCTGTAATAATTTCCTAAACAACCAAAATATTTTCAGCAATGCTTCTACCTTGATATACCCAACTTGTTCTTCTGAGATAATCTATGGAAAAAGTTTCTTGATTCGATCATGAATAATCCTTGAGAATATCTTATTCACAAACTTGCTTAAAGATATAGGCCTCATGTCCAAAAATGTATTCATCATTAACTTCTTTGGTAGAAGTACCAAATTAGTCTGAATGATGAATCTAAGTAGTTCAAATCCACAGAAAAATTCTAGTACCATTTGATAAATATCTTCTCCAATAATTTCCCATGCATCCTTGTAGAAAGCACATGTCATTCCATCTGGTCCTCCTGTACTATGTCTATTTAACCCCATTTCTACAACTCTTAACTTTTTCCTTGCTTGGGGTTCTATTCAACTCCTCATTCTGTTCTTTGGACACTATTCACGGTAGTTCTTCCACTATTGAAAAGTCATCCCCTTCCTATTGTTTTGTGAATTGCTTGTGAAAAAATTCTACAAATACATCAACAATCTTCGTTTGTTGTTCTAACCATACACCCTATTCATTCTAAATTATCTTCATTTTTAGTTTACTTCTTCTCCCTTTAACAATTGCATGAGCTTTATGTAATTTTTCTCTGTTAGTACATAAAGGATCTTCTTCAATCTGCATCTCTCAGACTATGATGATTTCCTCTGGAGTTGCAATTTCTTGAAATATATTACCAAACATTTCCTTACTCTATTGATTTAAGGCAAATTTAGTCCTTTTTAACTTGTTATGGAACATAATAACAGGATTACTCAGTAAATCTATTTTCCAATTTTTCCTTATTACATCTATATAGGATTCCTCCTTAAGTTAGAAATTTAAAAGTTTAAATAATTTCACAATCTGCTCATTGACTGTACTAAGATGTAACAATCATGGTAGGTGATATAACCCACTTCTGATCAATTGCTCAACCTCCATTACTGGGAATAAACTTTGCATCTTATCATTACATAGCTCCCTATCCAGTCTCTTAAAGATACATTCTGCATTAGTTCTTCCATTCCACCATGTGTATTTACTTCCCTTGAATCTACTATTTTCTAAATTCCATATATTATACAATGCATGAAGTCCTCTATTCATCATCGATTATTACATTAAAATCTCCTCCTACCAACTATAGGTCCTTAATTAAAAGAGCCATATCTCTCAAAGAGTCCCACAATGATAATCTCTCAGTCTGTGTATATTTTGCATAGACTAATGTAACAATAACTGTCACACCTAGTTCCTGATTCAGTAACTTTAGAGTAAGTTGTTTCTCTTCCTTTCTGGTTACATTAAAGTTAACAATTGAATCCATAAAGGGCAATATTTTACCAAAAGTATTATCCACTACATGCTGGATCCCTAATCTTTTTTTGTTATCTTTTATATTGTGTCTATCCTGAAAGGGTTACATCAACCCTATAAAATAAAATGATGTCTTTTTGTAATGTTATCAGTCTGGTGAATATTCTTTGAGTTTTCACCGATATTGTATACCATATTAAAGAATTTATCTTGCGTTAGCTTAGGAGGTATGAATCCTTGTCTACATTGTATTTGTATTAGAGCTTTTACCTTTGTTTTTTTGCTTACCATTTGTTGCTTTTATAGTAGTTATTTGCTTGGGTGATAGATTTCCTTCTACTACCACTTTTTCTATATTTTCATCCAAATCATCCTCATATAGATCCTCATTCCTCTTATTACTAAATTCCATTTGGTTTTCAGTTTGTATTGCAAGGGGTAACACCTCATCTAGCACCATTACTGCATATGTGCTATCGCCCTGATCAACTATCATCAATTTTTTTTATCTACCCTCCCGATCAACTGCATCTTTCTATTTATTGACCTCATCTGGCTGTTCTTCATTAGTTACACTTGTTTTTTCTTTTTTGCCAATAATTTTGTTTCTTCATTTGATCTTTGTTTGTCTAGTATGGCCTCTGCTGAATTAGTAGTTGTTATGGACTTACTAAACTTATTACTAACCCACTCCTTGGTACTTTCTTTCCTTCTTTGTTCTTCTTTTCATTTGTTCTACTCTATTTTTTCCTCCAACCATATTTTTTGTCTCTTCTTCACTTAATGATTCAAAAGCATTTAATACTACCTCTTTCTTGCTTTTCTCTTCCCCGATTTCCCCTACAATGTACCCATATTTGTCTCTTCGGTATTTATTTCTTATTGTAAGCCATTGTTTTTTGTTTGTGTTTCCTCCTCTATCTTTGTTATTGTATGTCACTTTCTTATGTCCAAGAAAACCTTCTTTTGATTGTTTATTAGTTGTTTCTTCCCTTTCCTCCAATTTCTTCTCATGTAACTCTGGGTGAATATTCCAGCGTGTTTCTTCATAGTGTCCTTGCAACAACATTCTTTGCAATATTTAGGCATATAATCATACTTAATTTGAATCCACTTAGTTTTGCCTTCTCCTGTAACATCAACTTCTCTATTGATTCTCACCCTTTGTGGTATCTTAGCAATTAAATCTTAACATTCTCATTTACATGCAATATATAAAACACACCATCTTGTGAGTAGAGTAGACAGAAGACTACCTTAAAGCCAAACTATAAATACTCAAATCATCCACAAAATGTCCGATTTCACTCCACGATATCGAAATGTCGCCACACTATCAAAATCATAATCTATAAGTCATTAGGAGTCAAATGAGGCCTATATTGTCATATAACATGTCGGGTCAAATTTAGAGTAGAGAACGGGCCCAGGGGGCCTGCAAATGGAATCCCAAATTAAACCCATCACGGGGTCCTTCAAAGGTAAAAGAAGTTGTGCTTAAAAGTTGAGCACAAATCGGGTCTCAAATCAACCCTTAAACTTTCGGAATTCAAGGCCCTAATTCCTTAGAATTTACCATGAAATTGAAGGAATCTTACCATGAATACGAAGAGAGATCACAAAAAAATTGTTATTCAAGCTCTAAAATCACCCATAAGCTTCAGTTCCAAGCTTGATCAATTTCTATGGTTTAGCTCTGTTGTAAATGAATGAGAAAATGGGCAAAATGATCTGAAAAAAGGGTATTTATACCCATTGCAGGTACTCAGGTGTCGCTATCGTGACCTGACTATCAATATTGTGATATTTTAGGACTGCACAAAGGAGTTGCGATCACAGTTCATGGCCATTGAGATCGCGATTTGGCACGTAGAGTAAATCATATATGGTGATCTGGGTTTACCATTTGTGATCACGATGATGAGTAAAACTCACTTTGAGACCGTGATTTATAGCCTGCGATCGCAGTTGCACCAAAAACCTAGTGCACCAGATTTTTTAAGTTTGGAATGGACTTTGATCGGGTGCTTAAGACTTATTTGGAACCCTATATGCACAAACAAACTATGCCATCTCACTAAATTTGAAGTTCCAGACTCAATGGAACAGTCAACTTTTATCCGAGATCATTTCGACTAAATATGGGGCCCACACCTATAGTTCTATTTTTTACATAATCCACCCAATAGTCCAAAATGAGTTCGGAAGCCTCGGGACCTGAAAAGGGGTCCCTCTAGCCTAATATTGACATACTAGAGCTGATGAAGCTGTCGAAATTCTCATTTGAGGTTATCTACTAGGAGTTTTGATCCAAGACCAAATTCAAAACAACAAAAGCTCTAAGATAGGAAAATGAATCTAAAATCCAAATAAACTATTCGATCACCAAACCAATAGTTTTGGCAAGTCATAAATGACCTGTAGCCGTTGTAGGAAGGCTTAAAATGCCAGAAATGCATACAAATCAACTAAATGACCTAAAGGGTCATTACAATATCCACTACTAAAAGGACTTTCATCTGCGAAAGTCAATGGATAGAAAGATCTCAAAAGCTAAAAGGGCTAGGTACTAGGCCTGCATGCTCTGTGCAATACTTCCCAGACAACCTCTAAGAAGTGATGAAACTTCCAAGGGATGTATCCACATGTATCCCTTTTATACAAATTCCTCACTTTACTTCTCAAATAACCAAAACTCAACCTCAACCACAAACTGGCCTCCAACTAAACCAAGGAAGGATGAAACACACAAATCCAAACCACGACATACCGATACCATACCGATACCAGCACAATCCAACAAGGTCTCATCCAAGACAAAGTCAAACCAAGACACAGGTCATGACACTAACTCCAAATCCAAATATAACCTTATTTTTACTTACCAAACCTGCTAGCACTCTAAACAAAGTAGAAAGTCATCCAAGTCTTATTCGCTCAATATCATCACCGAAAACTTGAAGAACTAAATATAATCCACGGAGAATCCATATGGAAACCATGAGAATAAGCCCATAAGGCACTATCTGGCACACAACTGGAGGTAACTAAGGAATACAATCTATGCCAATGCTACAACTGGTTCGGATGATAATCAAAATTGAAATCCAGAAGTCCAAAGTTATGCATAACTACTCACCACCAAACGATCTGCTCCAAGCTGTCCTATTAACCAAGAATTAAACCAACATGAATCCAACTCAAGCATACTACCCCTTGAGTAGATCATCCAAAATCTCTACAAAAACTAAGAAAACTAGGGTCGAAGGTGAAGGAACTACTATCATGCCTGTGGACTATTATTTGTACACCTAATAACCATAATCCATCTGATCTCAAGAAGACCAGATAGGTAACCACGGAGTAGGATCAACCAGTCTGCATAGGAAATTCTAACTGAGGTAAATCTAAAATGAAAGTTGCATTTAAGCACTACAACTTCAAACTAAAATCTAAACATCAAGGCTAAATTACTCGATCTCAGATACCAAAACCAAACCTGAGGATGGGTAAGCATTCACATTCCAAATCTATCATAACTTTAAAATTGCCATTCTGAAGCATCAACTCAAAGACTGAGCCAAAGTTGAAACATAGCTGAAGAGTAAAATCACAGTAAAGGATAAATCATTAGCTGAAAATACAAGAAATCAACTCCATATCTACTAGAGAGAATGAACCACCAAAACATACTCAAGAACTCACCAAGACTGCAACCATACTAGTAATAGAAAAACTTTAGAAACTCAAAGTAATAAAACTTTAGTCGAGAATAATCAATCTAACACTCCATCTCGACAAAGAACATCTACAATCACCTATCACTAAGGAGAAGCACTCCTTCAAGTCTGAGTAGGCCGGATAAATTCTAAAATGAGGATTTCATGAATCCACTCAAGTAGGAAAATCATAGCTCAAAAAATCCACGAATACCCTTGTTGAGGAAGAAGGTACCAAGTTGACACCAATGTCAAGGTCAAGACCACTTCCATGATAGGAACCAAGCAACTAAAGTTAAAGAATTTTCAATTTGCCAACTTAGGAAGTGGTCACAAGACATATCACCTACTTTGAAATCTCTATCTTTTATAGGGAAAAATCCACATGATGGAAAGAACAGAGTATCTAACTCCACACTAATACCAAGAGAAAACTATAAGACCCCACAAAATTCTTAGATTAACTCAGTCCTTTAAGCCTACTAAGGGGTCCCAGACTTAGAAAATTCTAGCTAAGTATTCAGACTTAGTGTTATTTTAGCCTTTGAAAGTTGGAAACCTTATTTATTGACATTTATGTCCATTAAATGTTGATATTTGAGTTAATTCATGGTCAGGAATGTCAATAGGTGTTTCTGAACAAGTTTTAAATTTTTTGGACCTCGTTTAGATCATGTTCAAATGACCAAAATAGTGAGTCGATGCGATCTTGACTCATCGCATCGTCTACCACATCGACAGATAGTTTTTCCCTCAACTCAGTATAATTTCAATTGAATCGATTCGTACTCAATGCGGGGTGCGTTGTCCTGTGTGTCGATAATTCAGTTCACAGTCATTAAAAATCCATGTCCTCAGGTTAATTCGGTCTTTTTTCCACTCCCTTCATCCCTCATAATATGAAATTTATCTCTTTTAGAAAGTTATATTCATTCTTTCGCAAATCGCTCAAGAAACAAAAAAAATAGGTGAATTAAATTCAAATTCAAGGCTCAAGATTTCACCGTTAATTTTCCAGAATTCACCAACTAAGATATGTGAAGTGTTCATCCAAGGGTCCCTTCCACCTTTGGTGTCCAAGAAACTATTTTTAAACTTCAAGTTTATGGATTTCATGAATTCTATGTTGGGTTTGATTATGTTCATGTTTATAACGATTAATTGGGATCCCAATCTATTTTTTATGATATGTTTCACATGAGGTTAATTGATATGTATGTAATATC
This sequence comes from Capsicum pubescens, assembly GCA_030864215.1. Classification (NCBI taxonomy): domain Eukaryota; kingdom Viridiplantae; phylum Streptophyta; class Magnoliopsida; order Solanales; family Solanaceae; genus Capsicum; species Capsicum pubescens. The sequence goes on along the minus strand of CM061543.1, from coordinate 191,923,411 downwards.
ATCAGGATCCATGTTAAACCCTTGAAATTGCCAATGGAGATTTGAATTGTGATGTCTACTTGTTGTTTAGTGTTATGTGCATATGTATGCTTACCAAGTGCTTGATGAATTACTCATATGAACTAGTAAGATAAAGAGATCATGTTATGTTAACTTATGTGCAAGTTGTATGATGCAAGTGTTTGATAACATATTCCTATGAATGAGTTATGAAATAGTAAGGGAAAGAGATCATGTCATGTTAACTTATGTGCAAGTTGTATCATACATGTGTTTGATAACATATTCAATTGAATGAGTTATGAACAAGTGCACATGATTATGCTTTTCAAGCTTATGCTATGATTTACCTTTCATGATATCGAGTCCTGGGGGTATCCAATACCCAAAAACTTAGCTATTTACCTAGACCTTCAGTCAGTAGTATTCATAAGTCAGTCACAATATTCAGTTCAGTACTTAGTTGCACTCATTTAGTTAACAGAACTCAGTAGTACTCCATCAGTTAGCAAAACCCAGTGAACTCAGTTTAGTTCATTTAACCAGTACGATCAGTAACAGTTCAGTCAAGACTAGTATGAAATAAGAAATTAGTTTAGTGTCCATTCAGTTGGGAGTAGGATTCAACACCGAGTGAACTCAAGGATGGGGGCTCACCTGCCAGTAGAGGGTGTGGCCCTTAGAAGCAATCCTTACATTCCAGAACTATGTAGCCAATGTAGGTTGACATATCCCTCTATGAGACTAGGGTTGATATATCTTATTTGAGTTTTCCTACCAGCGAGGGTTGATGGAAGAGCTTCCTATTAGAGAGGGCTAACTCATAGCTTATCCTTACCTATGGTACGATATTGATACCCTTCCAACTCGGGTTACAGGTTGGAACCCAAGTTAGTTAGAGAAGGGGCATGTTGGTTAGATGATTACTTCCCATAGTCTCAGTCTCAGTATAGAACTCAGTCCAGTTCTACAGATTTAGGACCGTCAGATACTGTCACTCAGTTAAGTTCAGAACTCAGTACAATTCCACAGATTTAGGACTATCAGATACATTCATTCAGCTATTAGCAATTTTGTATCAGTATACTCAAATATCAGTTAATCAGTATTCAAATTTAGTTTTCAGTGTTATCTTGATTTCAATTACAGTATACGTATTCATGCGTGTACTCTTATTCAGTTATATTTATGATATTTAGTTAGTATTGTTCATGAATTATGATTTCTCACTGAGCATAACAGTACATTCGAAGTACTAATGCATGACTTTCTTTTGTGCTATGATGTCTTATATCATAGTTTCAAATGCACGGGCTCCCAAGCACCCTTAGCAGTTCCGACTCTCAGCATACAGATTTAGTGGTGAGTCCTTATAGTTTGAGGATGTGATTATTTATTTTAGCATTTCAGTTCATTTTTAGTAGTTGGAGTTAGTTGGGAACTTGTCCCATCAACTTCACAGTTCAAACAGTTTAGAGGCTTTTCAAACTAGAGTATTTTCAGACAGTTGCTCAGTTTTCAGTATTGTTGTTTAGTTTTGGTATTGTGATACCATATTCAGTATTATTTAAAGTATTGAACCTTATGTCCAGTTTTCCGCCTATTTTATGCATATTTATCATATTATTATTTAGTTATAGCCGAAGGTACCAGTCACAACTTATCTTGTGGTCCTTTGAGATTATAAGCATCGTGTAGCATTTGGGGTACCGACTCAGGGTGTTACAAACTTGGTATCAGAGCCTAAGGTTCAACAGATTCCTAGGAAGTCTGAAAGCCACATCTAGTAGAGTCATGTACATGGGTGTGGTGTGTGCCACACTTATGGACAGGAGGCTGCTAGATGTTTTAGGAAAAGTTTCCCTTCTTTCAGCATTCATGTCGTGTAAGTGAGCATGAGCTCTAGTTAAATTTTCAGTCTAATCCTTTCCCTTCCATTTACAGAATATGCCTCCAAAGAGAACTAAGAGAAGATGAATGAGAGACCAATCAGAACCTCAGCCCGTTCAGGAAGATCCCCTGAATGAGCATGTCTCTCATGCAGAATTTAGGGTTGCATTCACTACTCTAGCTAATTTAGTTGCAACTCAAAATGAATGTCCAACTGCTATTCTAGCCAACCCATTGGACAATACTGCTGCATCCAGGATTCGGGACTTTACCCAAATGAATCCTCCCTTATTCTCAGGCTCAAAGTTTGAAGATAATCCACTGGAGTTCCTCGATTAGGTTCGAAAAGTCCCAAATATCATGGGAGTGACTTCCAGTGAGAGTGATAAGTTAGCCACCTATTATCTACAAGATGTATCCCATAAGTGGTTTAAGCAGTGGAAGGTAGATATGGGTGCAAATACAGAGCCTATAGAATAGGAAGAGTTTGCTATAACCTTCTTAGATAGATTCTTTCCCTTCGAGCTAAAAGAAGCCAAAGTGTTAGAGTTCATCAATATCAGGCAAGGAAGTATGAGTGTGAAAGAGTATTCCCTTAAGTTTACTTAGTTAGCCAGGTATGCTCTCTATGTAGTAGTAGATGATAGATCCAGAATGAGCAAGTTCATGTCTGGGGCATCGGGTAGAGTAATTAAGGATCCCAAGATTGCGATGTTGATTAGGAAGATAGACATATCTAGGATTATGGCCCATTCTTAATAGATTAAGGAACATAAACTTAAAAAGAAGGAGAGAGAAAATAAGAGAGCCAAAATGGGTACCTTTAGTTTTTACCATCTAAGGTTAGAGGGTGGTAACCGTTCTCAGTTTAGTTAGAAGTTTTCAACCCTAGTTGCATTTCAACTAGTACACCAGTACCAAGGTTCAGGAATGACAGTCATGATGGGGCACCAGTCTCCAAAACCCAGAGTAGTGCAAGCGGTGTTTATACTAATCTACTTTGCGAAGAATAGAGTAAGAATCATAAGGGTATGTGTAGAGCTGGCAGTGATGTGTATTTTGGATGAGGTGAGTCAGGTCACAGAGTTTGAGACTGTCCTAAGGATGGTCTACGAAGTCAGCACAATCGTTCTTCAGCTCAGTTCGATCGCCCGAATCAGCAGGGTGCCACTTCTAGTGTCACCAGTGGGCAGCACCCAAATAGGCTTTATGCACTTCAGTCCAGGCAAGATCAAGAAAGTTCCCCTAATGTGGTCATTGGTACATTATAGACCTCCCATTTACATGTTTATGTCTCATTAGATCCAGGAGTTTCTCTGTCATTTGTAACTCTTTGCATAGCAGTTAACTTTAAAGTCAGACCAAATATTAACAAAACCTTTCTTAGCCTCCACCCCAGTGGGTCAGTCTATTATAGCCCAGTAGGTATACAGGAACTGTCTGGTTATGATATCTCAGGAAGTCAGGCTTTCAAATTTTAGTATTAATATTTTATGTGTAGAAAAGTAATGGGTGGGAATGATGCCCAACCCATCTTTACCTCAGTTCAAAGTTTTGTACTCTGGTCATCATGATACCTGCGCATTCTTTACGTCTTATCTCTATGAACAAAGCTTATATTCACACACTTTCTATAGAATCGTGTGCATTTCCAATTCTTAGTATGAGGAATTCTAGTTCACTCAGTAGTACGAATTATGTTCCATGAACACGAAAACTCTAAAATCAAGTCATGTAGCTTATGACTTCTGCACTCATTCCTTATAGTATATTCAGTCCCAGTTACCATCTGAATCATAGTCTCAGTCACAATCTTAGTTATAGTGTCAGTCTTATCCAGTAATCGAATCAGAAACTCAGTTCAGTTTTAGGTTTTCTTGATCATAGCATACAGTTATCAGTTTCTCAGTTATTATTATTTCAGTACCTCAGTTTATAGAATATTTCAGAACCATGTTATATGCTTGGTCTTGCATTCTCAAATAATACAGCTTTTATGAATTCATGCTCAGTTATCTTATATTACCCAATCAGTCCTTACCTCGTTACATGATACTCTACAGTTTTAGTCCAGTTATTAAAATTAAGTATAGTTTATTCTTGTAGATCCAGTATTTAGATATCAGTCATTTCATTAATTAGATAAGTCTGTATATTTATGCATTCGTTCTCAATGCCCATGGGAATACTTTCAATAGTCTCAGGTGAAGTGTCGTAATGAGCTAGAGAGTGTAGTTGAAAGAGTGTCAGAGAAAAGTTCTAGTTGAGAATAAGTTTTTAGTATGAGTTAGTTCGTAAAACTAGTAATTCATTTTAGCAGTTAGACAGACAAATTCATAAGGTTTGGTTTTCCATCATTCCATCTAGTTGTATTATCTGAAGTCTCATGAATGTAACCATTCCAAGATGAACCACACAGGTAGTTGCGTATTCAGCTCAGATCATGTATCATGTCATAGTTTTAGGCCCCAAATATTCAGTCATAACTCAGTTCGGAGGTGCCCAGTGCATCACCTCAGCTTTTTCTCAGTATCTCGGCCAAGTCAGCATTCTTCGAGGGACATAGTGTCCCAAGAGGGAGTTGGACTATAACCCCGAGATTTCATGTCCTAAACCTCCCAGTTATCTTCACATAATAAATCTAGTTTGGAGTATAAGGTACTCATAAGTTGACCCTCAAGTTCCAATCTCAGTCGTAAGCAACGTATTCAAAGGTCTCGATTTATTTTATGATATTCAGTTTATGTATCATGTTCCAGTCTCAGACCCGTTCTTATGTTCCTGTTCATGCGTACTCTGAAAATAATCTTGGGGTCATCAGTATATTTTTTAGTTTAAGTAATAGTTTTTCTTAAACTTACTCAGTTCCATGTTCAGATTACCTTTACGAACTTGGTATCGGTTATCATTGCATATTTAGTCATGCATTCATGCACCAGTTCAATCATGTATTCATACATCAGATATGCATGTTTAGTCTGGGAAAATTCAGCTTATCCATTCATGCATTCACAAATCATCTCAGTCATGTACTCATGTATTAGATATGCATGCTCAGTATGAAATTCAGTATGTCAGTAATATCAGTTCGATAATCATGTTTTAGATGTTCATGTGCAGTAAGCAAGTTCAGTATACTAGTATTCTTATATTAGTCAGTCTCATTCGAGGACGAATGTTCCCAAGGGGGAGATAATGTAAGACCCCGCAAAATTCTTAGCTTAACTCAGTCCTTTAAGCCTATTAAGGGTCTCAGACCTAGAAAAATCTAGCTAAGTATTCAGACTTAGTGTTATTTTAGCCTTTGACCCTTTGAGTTCAAGAAACTATTTATAAACTTTAAGTTTAAGGATTTCATGAATTCCATGTTGGGTTTGATTATGTTCATGTTTATAACGATTAATTGGGATCCCAATCTATTTTTTATGATATGTTTTATGTGAGGTTAATTGATATGTTTGTAATATCATGAGGATCCATGTAAAACCCTTAAAATTATCAATGGGGATTTGAATTATGATGTCTACTTGTTGTTTAGTGTTATGTGCATATGTATGCTTACCAAGTGTTTGATGAATTACTCATGTGACTTAGTAAGGGAAAGAGATCATGTCACGGTAACTTATGTGCAAGTTGTATCATGCAAGTGTTTGATAACATGTTCCCATGAATGAGTTGTGAACTAGTAAGGGAAGGAGATCATGTCATGTTAACTTATGTGCAAGTTGTATCATGGAAGTTTTTGTTAACATGTTCCCATGAATGAGTTGTGAGCAAGTGCACATGATTATGCTTTTCAATCTTATGCTATGATTTACCTTTCATGCTATAGAGTCCTGGGGTATCCAATACCCGAAAACTTTGTTGTTTACTTAGAGCTTTAGTAAGTTATAGAACTTAGGAAAATCTCAATAGTATTGATAAGTCAATCACAATATTCAGTTCAAAACTCAGTTACACTAAGTCAGTTAATAGAATTCAGTAGTACTCTGTCAGTTAGCAGAACCCAGTGAACTCAGTTCAATTCATTTAAATAGTATGATCAGTAACAGTTCAGTCAAGCCTAGTATGAACTACAAAATCAATTCAGTGTCCATTCAGTTGGGAGTAGAATTCAGCACCGAGTGAACCCAAGGATGGGAGCTCACCTTCCAGTAGAGGGTATGGACCTTAGAAGTAATCCTTGCATTCCAAAACTACGTAGCCAGTGTAAGTTGAGATATCTCCCTACGAGACTGTAATACCCCATACTTCTACCTAGCTTAAAAATCATCTCAAAAATATTGAAGAATTGCTTTAAAGCATGAATCCACTTTTATACGCATGGAATTTTTAAGATTTTAAATTTTTTATGCATGGGAAATTGAATAAGCTTTCCATCGATACCAAATTTGCCTAAATCCGGTATCGGGGTAGAAAGTTATGGCCAAAATACAAAAAACAGTCTTAACCGCCCAGGTGCGACGGAAAGGGCCGACTGACCGTCGATCTAGTGACGAGCCGTCGTCCAAACTGTCGCAGTAGAGGTAGTGAGTCGAACTTTTGGCTAGGCTCAATGGAATCACCGATGGACCATCGAGCTAGCGACGGACCATCTCCCAAACCATCGCAACCAAGGCAGAAAGGTCTTATTCTGGCCTAGTACGATGGGAAGGTTGATGGGCCATCGAGCTAGCGATGGACCATAGCCCAAGCCTTAGCAGACCCCGTTGAGAAATTTGAATCCATTTTTAAAAGGAGATTTTTGTTCTTTTACCACCCTTTTTAATACCTAATTATACCAGACCAGAGATCATAACATCATTATTCATCTACATCACCAAATTAGGGTTTCTCTCAAAGATCAATTCCCAAGAACAAGATCCCAACCCTTCTTCAAGAAACTAAGAAATTCAAGTTCTTCAAGTCCATGAACTTCAATAAAATCATAATCAAGGTATGTCAAGTGTTGATTCATGGGTCCCTTTCACCCATAAGGCTCAAGAATCTCTTTTCAAATTCCAAAGATTGTATATTTATGAATGTTCATGATTTAGTTGAATTGAAATTCATGTCCATGTTGTTGTTGGGTTTTGAATCATGTTTTAAATTACATGTTCCAATGATTGATCTTAGTATGTGATGATTTGTATAATATTAAAGATAAACCCTTCAAATTGCAAATTTACTTATGCAACCATGATAATTAGATACATTGATGATGGTATAACCAAAGTATGCTCCCCATATATTTGATTAAATGCCTATGTGAAGAAAAAGTGTCATTATAGTATGATAGTATGAAATCCCCATTCCTGTACAAGTTAATGCATATCAAGTGTTTAATGAAATGTCTTAGTCAATAAATTATGGATATATGTATAGCCATTATTGTGCTTTCGAACTTGTGCCATGAATTACTTTTATGCTATCGAGTGCTGGGGGTATTTATACCTAATAATTTAGTTGTTTGCCTAGAGCCAGTCTCAATTTCATGATAATATCAGTCACGCCATGATCAGTATAATTCAGTCAGTTACATGACTTAGGAAAACTCAAAAATCTCATGAACTCAGTCAGTTAACAGAATTCGGTAATATTCCATCAGTCCACGGAACTTAGTGAACTCAGTCCAGTTTATCTTAGTATAATTAGTTCAGTGTCTATTTAGTTGGGAGTAGGATTCAGCACCGAGCGAACCTTAGGATAAGGGCACACACTGACCGTTGAGAGTGTGACCCTTAGAAGCAATCCTTGTGTTCTAGAACTATGTAGCCAGAATAGGTTGATACATCAACACTAACAGTTGAGGGTTGATGAAGTTGATTAACAATACCAGTTAAGGGTCCCACCATTCTCCTTTATGGATACTGCCAGATAAGGGTCACTCATATCTTGTCCTTACCAGTGGCACGGTATTAACACCTTTCCATTTGGGGTTACAGATAGGACCCCAACTCTATACAAAAAGGGGGAATGTCGATTAGATGACTACTACCCACAGTATCAGTCTTAGTCTCAGTAAAATAACTCAGATAGTTCTTTAGAATTAGGACTATCAGACACAGTCACTCAGTTAATAGTATATCAGTTATACGAAACTCATGTTATCAATATTCAGACTCAGTAGTCAGTATTATCACGATCTAATTTATAGTTACGTATTCATGCATGTATTCTCACGTTCATGTTATTCAGTTAGTTAGTATTGTTTATGCTTATGAACCCCATGCATTCATCCTACCTCACTTTGCATACCAGTACATTCAGACGTACTGACGCATACTTTTCTTGTGCGCTATGGTGTTTTATACTATAGGTTTGGATGCTTAATTTCCCAATCGCACTTAGCTTCAGATTTAGTGAGCAGCATTAGATTTGCACTGATTCCTCATTATTTGAGGATCACATAATTATTTCATTACTTCATTAGTTTAGTTTTAGTAGACGGAGTTAGTTGGGGACATGTCCCATCAACTCCACAGTTTTCAGACAATTTAAAGGCTTTCAGACTAGCATGTTCAGACAATTTATTTTAGTTTTGGTATTATTATATCGTGTTTCCAGATGCTATATTTTATCAATTATTTGAACCTTATGTCCTTTCAGTCCTTTTAGTCTGCATATATATAGTATATTATGCAGTGCTCAAACACAGATATCAGTCATGGGTTAGCTTATGGTCCTTCGGGATTGCTAGCACTGTGTAGCATTCTAGGTATCATATTCGGGGAATTACATACTTGGAATCAGATCATAAGGTTCAATAAAGTCCTAGGAAGTCTAAAAGCCGCATCTAGTAGAGTTTTATGCATGGGTGTGTTGCAGGCCACATTTATGTACAGGAGGTTATGAGATGTTTTAGGAACAGTTTCTCTTCTTTCAGTATTCATATCATGCCATTGAGCTTAGGCTCAAACTTAAACTCTCAGTCTAATCTTCCTTTTTCTTTCATTTATAGAACACGCCTCCCTAAAGGACTAATGAAACAAGAATCAAGAATCAGTCAGCACCTCCACCTATTCAGGCAGATTCCCTGGGCGAGCATGTCTTTCATGGAAAATTCAAAATTGAGTCCCTTACTTTATCGTACTCAGTAGTAGCTTAGAGCAATCAGCAGGCTGTTATTCCCCCTAGGCATATGATTTATACCCAGTAGATTAAGGTAGGGAAGCATAGGATGAGAGAAAATAACAAAGCGAGACTAGATAATTTCAACTCCGCTCAGTCTAAGTCAGAAGGTGGTAATTGTTTTAAGTTCTGTACAAAATCCTCATTTCCAGATCCATCTCCAGCTAGTATACCAGTATCTAAGTTCAAGATTGACAGTCATAAGGGGGCGGAAGGCTCCAAAACCCAGGGTAGTGCCAGCAGGGGTCTTACGTATCCGCTTTGCAAAGAGTGTGGTAAGAATTATAAGAGTGTGTGTAGAGCTGATAGTGATATATGTTTTAGATGTGGTGAGGTAGGCCACAAAGTTTGAGACTGTCCTAAGACCGATCCACGAAGTCAACACAGTCATCCTTCAGCTCAGTTCGGTCGCCCAAATCAGCAGGGTACCACTTCCAGTGTTGCCAGTGGGCAACGCCCAAGCAGACTCTATACACTTCAGTCCCGATAAGATTAGGAAAGTTCTCTTGATACAGTCAATGGTATGTTACGGATCTCTCATTTACATATTTATGCACCTTCAGATCCATGGGCTTCTTTTCTTTAGTAACTCTAGGCATAACAGTCAATCTTAAGGTCATATCAAATATTAACAGGACCCTCCTTAGTCTCCACCTTAATGGGTCAGTCTATTATAGCCCGATAGGTATACAGGAACTGTCTGATTATGCTATGTCTGAAACGTCAGGACTTCCGATTCTAGTAGTAATACCAATTCTATAGGAAATCAATAGGGGATGGTAATTCCCGACCCATTCCTATATCAGTGAAAAGTTTTAAGCTACAGTCAACATGATACTTACGCATGCTTCACATCTCAATTCCATGAACACAGCTCACATTCACGCACTTTCCATAGAATCGGGTACATTTCAAGTTCCTAGTATGAGGAATCCCAGTTTACTTAGTGTTACGAATCATGTTCCATGAACGCAGAAAACCCTAGACTCAGGTCATGCAGCTCATGAATCATGCACTCAAGTCAAGCTTTACAGTATGCTCAGCTCTCATGACCTATGCTCCACTCCTAATGATCAACCAAACTCAAATTATATCATGTATACCCTCAAATTAAATCCCTCAATGAATCTGTGGTGTTGATGATCTATTTCTCATGCCTCAGTTATGGCGTCAGTTCAGTAATCAATATTCAGTCAAGGACTCAGATAGTCCTACAAAACCATGGCTTTCATCTATCAATTACTTAGCCATCCAAATTTAGTACTTCAGTCCCAGTCTAACCCTCAGCTATCCGAAACCAGCCTCTAGTCCCAGTTACAGTCTTAGCTATAGTCTTCAGTACAGTCTTAATTATAGTGTCAGTCTCATCTTCAGTTCAATAATCAGATCAGTAGCTCAGTTTAATTTTAGATTCGCTCTACCATAGCATACAGTTATTATTTACTCAGTTATCAATATCTCAGTACCTTAGTTTACAGACTGTTTCAGAATTATGTTATGCACTTGGTCTTGCATTCTCAGATAATACAGTTTTCATGAATACATGCTCAATTATTTTACTTTTCCCAGTCAGTCCTTACCTCATATGTATAATGATCCACAATTTTAGTCCAGCCATTCAAATTAAGCATAGTTCAGTCTTACATACCTAGTATTCAACTATCAGTCATGCAATTAATCAAATAAGTTAGAATGTTCATGCATTCGTGCTCAGCTCCCATGCGGATATCTTCGGTAGCCTCAACTGAAGTGTCTCACTAAGGTGGAGAGTATAGTTTGGTATAAGTTTCAGTATAAGTCCATTTGGGAAACCAGTAATTCATTTTGGCAGTCAAATGGATAAATTCATATATTGTGAGTTCCCATTTTTTTATTCAGTCGCCCTATCTGAAGTCTTATAAATTTAATCATTCTGAGATGGACCAACCAGGTAGAGGCGTGTCTAGATCAATTCATGTATCATGCCTTAGTTTTAGATCCCAGATATTTAGTCATGATTCAGTTCATAGATGCCCTATGCATCGCCTCAGATTTTCCCTAGTATCTCAGTAAGGTAAGCATTCTTAGAGGGACATAGTATCCTAAGGGGGAGATACACTATAATCCCTAAACTTACATGAGCTAGACCTTCTATTTTCTTCTTTACACAACGAACCCATCTTGGAGTAGGGGGTATTTGTAAGTTGACCCTCAAATTCTAATCTCAGCCATAAGAAATGCATTCATGGGCTTAGCTCAGTTCACGATATTTAGTTCATATATCACGTTCCAGTCTCACTTATGTTCTTATGTTCCCGTTCATGCATACTCCTAGAATGATTATGGGTTCAGACTAGTTCGCAATCATCTCTAGTTTCCAAATTAAAGGAAAAGCAAGAGAGAGATCCCAGTCTATTAAAGTTGAAAGAGTCAGTCAGAGATCAAAAAGTAGAGGTTTGCTCCCGAGGGGGAGATTGGGTTTTGCATTGTCAGGGTCATCCGGGTGTGCCAGGTGTAGATAAATTGAAGCAACAAATTCTTGTAGAAGTGCATGGTGCATGTTACTTGATTCATCTAGGGGCCACTAAGCTGTACCATGATTTACAGGAAATCTACTGGTGAAGTGGTATAAAAAGAGATATTGCAGAGTTTGTTTCTAAGTGCTCTACATATCAGCAGGTTAAAGTTGAGTATCAGAAGACTAGTGGGTCCACGCAGGAGTTCAATACTCCCACTTGGGAGTGAGAAGAAGTGAACATGGACTTTGTGATAAGTTTTCCTCGTACTCGTCATCAGTATAATTCAGTTTGGGTCATTGTAGATAAGATGACCAAATCAGCTCATTTCCTTCCAGTCCATACCACTTATTCAGCCGAGGATTATGCTAAACTCTATATCAGGAAGTTGGTCAGATTACATGGTGTTTCGTTATCCATTGTCTCAGATAGAGGTACCCAGTTCACCTCTTATTTCTAGAAAGCATTCCAAAAGGGTATAGGTACCCGAGTTCACCTCAGTACAGCCTTTCATCCCTAGATAGATGGTCAAGCAGAAAGGACCATCCAGACTTTAGAAGATATGCTGCGAGAGTGTGCAATTGATTTCAAGGGTAGTTGGGATGACCACTTGTCTTTTATTGAGTTTGCATACAACAACAGCTATCATTCTAATATTAAGATGGCTCCATTCGAAGCTCTCCACGGTAGGAGATGCAGATCTCCAATCGGTTGGTTTAAAGTGGGTAAGGCCGCAGTAGCAGGGCCTGATTCGGTATTTGATACCTTAGAGAAAGTCAGTTGATCATAGAGAGGCTTAAGACAGCTCAGAGCCAACAGAAATTATACACAGATGTGTGCAGAAAGGATCTCGACTTTGAAATTAGTGATTATGTATACCTGAAAATCTCTCCCATGAAGGGAGTGAAGAGGTTCGGGAAGAAGGGAAAGATCAGTCCCCGATATGTTGGTCCCTTCAATATTCTCAGTTGCTTTGGCAAAGTAGCTTATGAGCTCGAATTGCCTTTAGATCTTGCTTCAGTGCATCCAGTATTTCATGTATCCTTGCTTAAGAAGGGCATAGGTCATCCAACAGTCGTAGTCCCTGTTGAAGGCGTAGACATTCAGAACAGTCTCTCTTATGAAGAAATCCCAGTCAAAATCCTTGACTATAAGATTCGCAGACTGAGGAACAAAGAAGTCCCTTTAGTCAAAGTTCTTTAGCGGAATAAGTCCGTTGAGACAGCTATTTGGTAAGAAGAAGTAGATATGTGGACCAAGTATCCTCACCTCTTCTCTGCTAATTCAGACCCAGCCCAAGGTAATAGCTTTCCTTAAGTTCATTCAGCTTATGGTTCAAATTTCAGTTACAAACTATGCTTAGTTTTTATTTCAAACTTGGTACCCTTACCCTTACATGTTCAGTCGCATATTCATGAGTCAGTTCAGTCATGTATTCATGCATCAGATATGCCTAATCAGCTTATTAGTACTCTCAGTCATGCATTCATGTATCAGCTCAGTCATAAAACCATGCATCAGATATGCATAATCAACATGAATCTCAGTAATGTCAGTTATGTAGTCATGTTTCAGTTGTTCATGTTCAGTATGTACTTCGGCTTATCATTTCTCCCATCTCAATCAGTCTCATTCGAGGATGAATGTTCCTAAGGGGGAGATATTGTAATACCCCATACTTCTACCTATCTTAAAAATTATCCCAAAAATGTTAAAAACTATCTTTAAAGGATGAATCCACTTTTATACACATGGAATTTTCAAGATTTAGATATTTTGTTGTGTGGTAAATTGAATAAGCTTTCCATCGATACCAAATTTTCCTAAATCCAGTATTGGGGTAGAAAGTTATGGCCGAAATACAGAAAGCAGTTTAAACCGCCCAGGTGCGATGGAAAGGGCCGACGGACCGTCGATCTAGCAACCGGCCATCGCCCAAAATGTTGCAGCGGAGGCAAAGAGTCGACCTTCAGGCCAGGTGCAATAGAATGGCAGATGGACCATCGAGCTAGCAATGGACCATCTCCCAAACCATCGCAACCAAGGCAGAAAGGTCACATTCTGGCCTAGTATGACGTGAAGATCGACGGGCCATCAAGCTATCGACGGGCCATCCCCAAGCCATCGCAGACCCCGTTCAAAAATTCAAAGCCATTTTTAAAAGGGGTTTTTTGGTCTTTTACCACCCTTTTTAATACCTAATTATACCATACCAGATCTTATAACTTTATTATTCATCTACAACACCAAATTAGGGTTTCTCTCACAGATCAATTCCCAAGAACAAGATCCCAACCCTTCTTCAAGAAACTAAGAAATTCAAGTTCTTCAAGTCCAATAACTTCAAGAAAATCACAATCAAGGTATGTCAAGTTTTGATTCATGAGTCCCTTTCACCCATAAAGCTCAAGAATCTCTTTCCAAATTCCAAAGATTGTGTATTTACGAATGTTCAAGATTTAGTTGAATTGAAATTCATGTCCATGTTGTTTTTGGGTTTTGATTCATGTTTTAAATTACATGTTCCAATGATTGATCCTAGTATGTGATGATTTGCATAATATTAACGATAAACCCTTCAAATTGCAAATTTATTTATGCAACCATGATAATTAGATGCATTGATGGTGGTATAACAAAAGTATGCTCCCCATAAGTTTGATTAAATGCCTATGAGAAGGAAAAAGTGCCATTATAGTATGATAGTATGAAATCCCCATTCCTGTAAAAGTTAATGCATGTCAAGTGTATGATGAAATGTCTTAGTCAGTGAATTATGGATATATATTTAGCCATTATTGTGCTTTCGAACTTGTGCCATGAATTACTTTTATATTATTGAGTATTAGGGGTATTTATACCCAACAATTTAGCTGTGTGCCTAGAGCCAGTGTTAGTTTCGTGATAATCTCAGTCACACCATGATCAGCAGAATTTAGTCAGTTACATGACTCAGGAAAACTCAGAAATCTCATGAACACAGTCAGTTAACAGAATTCGGTAATATTTCGTGAGTCCACGGAACTTAGTGAACTAAGTCCAGCTCATCAAAGTATAATTAGTTTAGTGTCTATTCAGTTGGGAGTAGGATACAGCTCCAAGCGAACGTAAGGATGAGGGCACACACTGAACGTTGAGGGTGTGACCCTTAGAAGTAATCCTTGCATTCAAAAACCATGTAGCCAGCATAGGTTGAGACATCAACACTGACAGTTGAGGGTTGATGAGGTGGATTAACACTGCCAGTTGAGGGTCCCACCATTCTCTTTTGGGGATACTGCCAGATAAGGGTCACTCATAGCTTGTCCTTACCAGTGGTGTGGTATTGACACCCTTCCAATTAGGGTTATAGATTGGACCCCAAATCTATACAGAAAAGGGGCATGTCGGTTAGCTGACTACTTCCCACAGTCTCAGTCTTAGTCTCAATAAAAGAACTCAGATAGTTTTTCAGAATCAGTACTGTTAGACACAGTTACTCAATTAACAGTATATCAGTTATACAAAACTCATGTTATCAGTATTCAGACTCAGTAGTCAGTATTATCATGATCTCATTTACAATTACCTATTCATGCATGTATTCTCACATTCATGTTATTCAGTCAGTTAGTATTGTTCATGCATATGAACCCCATGCATTCAGCCTACCTCACTTTGCATACTAGTACATTCAGATGTATTGACGCATACTTTTCTTATGCACTATGGTGTTTTATACCATAGGTTCGGACGCTCAAGTTCCGATCACACTTAGCTTCAGATTCAGCCAGCAACAGTTGATTTGCAGTGAGTCCTCAGCATTTGAGGATCGCATGATTATTTCATTACTTCATTATTTCTGTTTTAGTAGATGGAGTTAGTTGGGGACATGTCCCACCAACTCCACAATTTTCAGACAATTTAGAGGCTTTCAGACTAGCATGTTTAGACAATTTATTTCAGTTTTGGTAGTGTTATATCGTGTTTCCAGATGTTATGTTTTATCATATATTTGAACCTTATGGTCTTTCAGCCCTTTTATTCCGTATTTATATAGTATATTATGCAGTTCTCAGTTTCAAATATTAGTCATGGGTTAGCTTGTGGTCCTTCGGGATTGCTAGCACCATGTAGCATTTTGGGTCTCAGATTCGGGGCGTTACAGAGACTAGGGTTGATATATCTCATTTGAGTTTTCTTACTAGCTAGGGTTGACAGAAGAGCTTCCTATCAGAGAGGTCTAACTTACAGCTTGTCCATAACCGTGGCATGGTATTGACACCCTTCCAACTGTGGTTACAGGTTAGACCCCAAGTCAGTTAGAGCAGGGGTATGTCGGTTAGATGATTACTTCCCACAGTCTCAGTCTCAGAATCTGTCTTAGTATAAAACTCAGTCCAGTTCTACAGATTTAGGACTGCCATGTACAGTCACACAGCTCAGTTTGGAACTCAGTACAGTTCAAATTCAGGACTGTTAGATACTATTATTCAGTTATCAGTAATTCAGTATCAGTATACTCAAATATCAATTAATCAGTATTCAGATTTAGTATCCAGTGTTATCATGATTTCAGTTACAGTATACATATTCATGGATGTACTCTCATTCAGTCATATTCATGATATTCAGTTAGTATTGTTCATACATATGAACCCATGAATTTCATCCTACCTCACTTACCATACCAGTACATTTGAAGTACTGACTCAAGGATTTCTTTTGTGCTATGATGTATTATATCATAGGTTCAGACGGACGGGCTCCCGGTCACCCTTAGAAGTTCAGACTCTCAGCATACAGAGTTAGTGGTGAGTCCTCATAGTTCGAGGACATGATTATTTATTTTAGTATTTTAGTTCATTTTCAGTAGTCGGAGTTAGTTGGGGACTTGTCCCATCAACTCCATAGTTCAGATAGCTTAGAGGCTTTTCAGACTAGAATATTTGTAGAAAGTTGCTCAGTTTTCAGTATTGATGTTTAGTTTTGGTATTGTGATACCATATTCATAATTATTTACAGTATTTAACCTTATGGCTAGCTTTCCACCTATTTTCCACATATTTATCGTGTTGTTATTCAGTTATTACAGCAGGTACTAGTCATAGGTTAGCTTGTGGTCGTTCAGGATTATGAGCACCATGTAGCGTCCGGGGTACAGACTTGGGGCATTACACAAACCCATCACCGAGAGACGAACCCAAGAAACTAGTAGACAAATCCAAGACCTTTTGATGTCAACACCAAAACCATTATCTGGTGATGGACTAGTTAAATTGGAAAAACAAACCCCACACTGGTCAACCTTTGAAACTGGATACAGAGAAAGGGATAGCCAAAATAAAAGCCTTTGCAACCCAAAAGGTATGTCCAAGAATACCAAACTCGAGAATGGGAGATATAACCAACTTAAAAACTCTAGAACCATAACATAGCCATAAAAGTTCAACCTAGCCTCTTTACCAAAGTTCATTCAACAACCGATCTAGCACAACCAACAAAAAAGGAAAATAACTAACCTCACCTTGTGATAAGAGAGAAATAATCTAACCTAGCTTGCTTACCCAAGTCAACCAATAATACCGCAAAGAAGGGGAAGATTCTAACTAGATGCTAGCAGTCTAGCCATCTACCAAGCGAAGATCAATTACATCAAATAATAATAATAACAACAATAGCAATATAAACATCAATATAATGAATAGGTGGTACCAAAATAAAAATCAATAATAAGTATCACTCAAGGCCACAATAAGGCTAATACGCCAAAGTAAATAGGACTCGAACTCAAATGCTACACCTTCAAGGAAATATCAACATAGATCTACTCCATCCACTACTAAAAGAAATAATCCACGGGGTAGTCATATAATCATGAACTAAATAACAAGGCACACAACAACCAATATGAGCTTATCAAGGCATATAATCATTGATGGTTACGAAAACCATACATACAAATATAAGGTAAATGCAGGAAATAAAAGCACACCTATCATGGTGAAATATGAAATCACATGCCTGACGGGTCTAATGGAGAAATAATTTAAATGGATCCAAACTTTGGCCAATCAACTAAATCATCAACTGAGGCGCCAAGTGCGCTATCTCAAACTTAAGGTGCCACAATATCACGGGGCTTTTCTGAATGAGTGGAATTACTAGTAATACCATACTGTGGACACTCTATGGACCAGTGACCAATCTCTCTACATTCATAAAAACCTCTTAAGTTCTAACCTGACATGAAACACAAGATGACCCTAATTGGTTGACCAACCAATACCAAGGGAACTCTCTTTCAAAATGACCATCTTTTCCACAATCATACCACATCTTGAGAACTCTAGAATGGTGAGGAACGTGTCTTAGCTCTGACTGAAGAACCAATTTACATCTGGGGCACTCTCTAATCCAATGTCCCATCTCACCAAAACCAAAACAAACTCCTGGAATACTGTAAAGTGTTACACTCTCTGCTCCAGAATGACCATCATGACCTGAAGACCCACACTGAATACTCTGCAGGGCCTGATGAGAACTCTAACCTCTATAACTATTATAAATAAAATAATAGTCACACATAATCTAAAATGCTACCTACATGGAACTGATAGACTGCAAGTGAAGAAGACCTCCACCGGAAGGATCCTCTCTCCCGAATACAATTTCAATATCACTATACTGAAGGCAAGGTCTCTTATCTCCAACTCCATAAGTCTCAATACATGCTCTTTCTTTGGCTCTCACATAATTATCAACCTAAGAGAAAGAAGACCTAGCTTCTATCAAGTGTTCTACTGCCAAATAGAATGGCAATGCCAATCCCCTAATAAATCGATGCCATATGTCCTACTTAAAAGGATATAGCATACGAATATGCTTAACTCTCTTAAGAAACCCAATTTCATATTTTGAAATTGACAAAGAACCCTACTGAACATCAATTAAACCAACTCTAACTTGAGAGTTTCCCGATAATCCAGATGTTATCCCTAGTTGTGAGGTATCCATAAAGAGACTTGGGATCCCCAATTCTATTTCTTGAAAAGCTGGATAAGTCTTAAACTTTATCAGAACTTGGGTTAGCCCCAAATACTCTAACTAATGCAAAAGATCTTTGACATCCATCACTGACTCCCTAGTCTGACGCCATACTGAAGCTCTAAAAAATGTTTTTCAAAGTCTTTTCCTCATATATCGACTAACTCGTATCTCTCATTAGGGACATAATAGAGTCAATGAATATACTTTAGGCTCATAGGAATACGGACACACAATAATAAGTGAAGTACAAATTTTCCTAAGAATGTCTTATAGCCTCCCAAAGATAGGTTATGGACGTCTCTGCACCAATTCACAGGACTCTACTAAACACTTAGCTCTTGTACCAATACACCGGTGAACCTGGATCTGATACTAATTTGGCATGACTTAATTTCTCAGGTCATGATGGTGTGTACTATAACCCAACAGTAGGAAAGCCAACCCCGCAGTCTGAAACTACTAGTAACAAACTACTAAGAGGATGAAGGAAAGAATGCAGAATAAATGTAATAAAAGACTAACATACATAAGATAATTCCAAAATATGGTGGAATTAGTATAAGAGATTCTAATATAACAAGATTACAAAGTTAAGTACACATTAATATATTGATACAACTCATCTCAAAATACAACATAGAGACTAGTCTAGTATACAAGAGGAAAGAAAGTAATAATCTGAACGCCAGGAGCTCACCCTATATCTCTAAACCATAGCTTCTCCTCATAACACACACAATAATGAAGATAACACATACTATGATCTACAAACTGCAGAAGTGTAGTATGAGTACCAAACATATGGTACTAGGTAAGTAACTGTCGACTGAGCTCCAAAGATAAAGAGATTGTAAAGAACATATAAATAAAAATAGAAACTACACCCAAATGTCCATCAACCACATTGTAAACTAGTGAGAATATAAGGATTAACTATCCTAATTATATCCAAGAAGCTAACATAATAAGGCTAAGGAAGTATAAAGGATGAACTAGCCTATTCCAGCCATACTATGGAATCTCAATAATATGCCCTATATCACTGACCAAAATATGAATAAAAGGGGTAAAAAGAGAATATACCATAGTAAACAAGGCCAATAAATGAATATACAGTCTCAGTATTAAAGAAAGGAAGGGATATACGGTAATACCATAGCTATATATGGATAGATATATATATGTACATAATCTAGGTCAACTCAAGGTATAACCTAAGTACTCAGACTAACATCATAAGGCCTCGTAAACACAGCAGGAAATAGTGCTAGTATACTCAAGGTTTCTAATCCATACGTCTAAACATGAGATAATTTCCATAATAAAGCAAGCTTGAAAGAAGGAATCCAAAACAAACCTCGAAGCTCAATACCAAATCATCAACCAATCTATCATGGACTAACCATAATAGTGATAACAATCATATCAATAACAATATCAATGAGAATAACCGGCTAGTCTGGATAACCAATACCTATATTGGCAAGTTATAAATCCACACCACCATAGGCCTGAAAAGGTTCAATCAACATAAAACACACCACATGCCATACTCATTGCCTATAATTATGTAAACCCTCATAAAGCTGATAGATATGGGCATATACCAGTGATAAGTGATGCCCATTCAAGGATGAATACAAATAGAATCCACAATACCATAACCGAACCAAATACCATAATGTAACCTAGTGTATCACCTCACAAAATGAACATCATCATTAATGGATGGACTGGAACTGGAGATCATATCGTGAACATCATAAACATTATCATATTTATAATCATCATCATCATAATCATTATCATCATAATAATCATTATCCTATTCGATTCAGTACCTGAGGGATATACATATATACATATATGTAGATATATATTAAATGCATGGTTAATACCATGGCTAAAAAAGTATTAGTCCATAAATTTATTGCTCGGGATAAACTTTGGGAGTAAATCATCACAGGAGTATAAAAAGGTTTAGAATCTCTCTCGGTCAGAGTAAATAGTAGCAATCAAACTGTGAACTGGAATCTACCTTGGCCAAATCTTTAAAACACTATTTTGAATCTCAATTCACATAAGTCATCCATTAAGATGGTACGACTCCCATTATGAAGTAATCCAATTTTAAAGTAAAAAGTGGGATTTAATCCTTTTTTAGGAAAAACAATAGAAAAATCATATTCTAGTTGGAATCGTACCATTTACCGTAATTAGTGATCATGAATGAACTGGATCTATGCATGCCATCACCAGTATTCAAGCAATAAAATCATAAGCATCAATATGTTGATAAATTATGACTATTTTGCTTTACAAAGATGGAATACTTCCTAAAGCCCAACCAATTAATATTATAAACATGGCTTGGTCCCAATAATATGTCCAGAATAACTACAACATCAAAATCATGACCTTAGTCCCCCATACATATTCTGAATCTATATGAATAATCATATTTATAAGCCACCTCGTTTCGATAAGCCATCTCATATTCATAAGACATATATTATCTATAGGCCACATCATATCTATGAGGCATATCATACTATAGGCCAAATCATATCTATATCTATGTTATTGAACATGTTGACAAGCTATATCATTAATCACATTCGAAAGCCATACCATGGCTACGAGCCATTAATCACAATCCAAGCAACACCATCACCATTCACTAAGACACAAAGTAACCTTATACTAAAGGCCCAATAGTCTCAACCATGTCTAGCATGCATAAATAAACCCACATGGATAACACAAGTCTTGGTCTAAGATGAGCCGGAGGAACCCACTTCTAATCTTCGAAATTAATACTTAGTCAATTTCTACGCCAGATTAGGCTAAGATGTTTAAATTGACTATTGGAGGTTAAACAAGCCATAATTAGCACTAAGATAGGAATTCCACCTAGCACATTAGCAATTAAGTCTACTCTACCTAAATTACGGTTTCAAGATAGCTAAATAGTCCAAATAGGCTAAACATACTAATCAAACTTCCAACACCTAAACCAAATACCAAATATAGCATAACACCATAATCATACTAGGAATTTGCTCAATCTAAGAAGAATGCAATATGATTCTTGAAGTATAATAAGTATTTCATCTTATGGGCAAAATCACTAATCTAATCACCTAACATCAATAATCAAGACCAAGTTATGTTGTTCTACCCATAATATATCTTAAAGTTCTCATTTACATGCAATATATAAAACACACCATCTTGTGAGAAGAGTAAATAGAAGCCTACCTCGATGCCGAATCACAAATCATCAAATCATCCATGAAACAACCATCTTTACTTCACTATTACAAAATTCCGCCACGCTATCAAAATCATAATTTACACATCATTAGGAGTCAAATGAGGCCCATATTGACATATAATGAGTCTGGTCAAATTTTGATTCAAGAACAGGCCCACGGGGCTTGCAAATGAAATACAAAATTAACCTTTCATGAGGTCCCTTGAAGGACAAGAATGTTGTGCTCAAAAGTTGAGCACAAATGGAGCACTAATCGGGTCTCAAATCAGCCCTTAAAATTTAGAAATTCAAGGCTCTACTTTCTAAGAATTTACCATGAAATCAAAGGAATCTTACCATGAATTTGAAGGGAAGTAATGAAAGAAAATGTTATTCAAGCTCTAAAATCATCCACAAGCTTCAACACCAAACTTTCTCAATTTCTAGGGTTTAGCTCTCTTGGAAATGGATGAGAAAATGGCAAAATGAGATAAAAAGGAGTATTTATACCCATTCCAAGTACTCAGGTGTCGCTATCGCAACTCGACTATCAGTATCACAATATTTTGAGACTGACAAAGGAGTCGCAATCTCGATTTAGGACATCCCGATTGCAATTTGGCACGCAAGGTAAATCACAAATGGTAATCATGATTTATCCTTCGAAATCGCGATTCTAAGTAAAACTAACTTTGCGATCGCAATTTATATCCTGCGATCGCAGTTGCACCAGAAACCTGGTGCATATGATTTTCTAAGTCTGGAATCAACTTCGATCAGGTGCACAAGATTCGTTCGAAACCCCGTACGTGAAAATAAACAATGTTATCACACTAAATTCAATGTTTCAGACTCCATGAAACCATCAAACTTTCATTCAAGATTGTATTGAATAAATGTGGGGCCCACACCTATAGCTCCATTTTTCACATAATCCTCCCAATAGCCCAAAACGAGCTTGAAAGCCTCGGGACCTAAACCAAGGATCCCCTAGCCTAAATTTATGTTTCGAAGCTTATGGCACTATTAGAATTCTCATCCAAGGTCATCTACTAGGTATTTTGGTTAGAGACATAAACCTAAACAACAAAAGCTCCCAGACAAGGAAATATGCCTAAAATCTAAATGAACTATCTAATTACTTAACCAATAATTTTGGTGAGTCATAAATGACCTGTAACCATTGCGGGAAGGCCCGAAATGCTGGAAATGCATGCAAATCTTGGAAATAAAATGGAGGGTCATTACAATATCCACGACTA
Source organism: Capsicum pubescens (assembly GCA_030864215.1). Lineage (NCBI taxonomy): Eukaryota > Viridiplantae > Streptophyta > Magnoliopsida > Solanales > Solanaceae > Capsicum > Capsicum pubescens. Next base: position 191,900,369 of record CM061543.1, on the reverse strand, counting down.
AAAGGACTTATGTCCATGAAAGTCAATGGACAAAAAAATCTCAAAAGCCCGAAAGGTCGAGGTACCGAGCCTGCATGCTCCAAGCACGACTTCCCAGAAAACCTCCACGAAGAGACGACACTTCCAAGGGAATCACCATAGGTATCTATTTTTAGCCAACTTTCTCTCTTTATTTCTCAAATAACCAAACCTCAACCTCAACCACCAACTTGCCTCCAGTTGAATGGAGAAAGGTTGATATATGCCAATTTAAAACACAATATACCATTACCACACGGATACTAGCATAATCTAATAAAGGCTTATCCAAGCCGAAAGCAAACCAAGGCACAGGTCATGCAACTAACTCCAAATCAATATATAACCTTTTTTTGCCTTTCCAAACTTGCTAGCGCTCTAAACCAAGAAGAAAGTAACCTAAGTCATGTCCGCATAATCTCATCAAAGAAAACTCGAGGAACAGAAGTTGATCCAATGAGAATCCATATAGAAACCATGAGAATAAGCCTATAAGATTCTATCTGTACATACAACTAGGTAACCAAGGAATGTAATCTATGTCAATACTACAACTGGTCAGGATGATAATCAAATTTGAAATCCAGAAGTCCAAAGCATAATTATTCATCACCAAATAATCTGCTCCAGTATATCCCATCAACCGAGAATAAAACCAAGTTGAATCCAACTCAAGCATACTACTTCTACTGAGTAGATAATCCAAAATCTCTAGAAAAATTGAAAACGCAGGGTCAAAGATGAAGGAACCAATACTATGTCCACGGACTATTATCTGTACACTTAACCACCATAATATATCTGATCTCAGGAAGACCAGATCGATAACCATGGAGTAGGCTCAGCCAGACTATATATGAAATTCTAGTTGATCTACAACTCTAAGATGAAATCTCTACATCAATGTTGAACCACTCGATCTCAGATACATAAACCAAAACAAAGGACGGGTAAGAATTCACATTCCAAAGCTATCAAAACTTCAGAATCGCCATTCCAAGGCATCAAATCAAAGACTGACCCAAAGTCGAAACATAGGTGAAGAGTAAAATCACAATAAAAGATAAATCATCAACTGAAAACACAAGAAATCAATTCCATATCTACTAGAAGGCATGAACGACCAAAACATAATCAAGAACTCACCAAGGCTGCAAACTATACTAGTAATAGCAAAACTTTAACAACTCAGAGAAATGCAACTTTAGCCGGGACTAATGAATCTAATACTCCATCTTAGCAAAGAACAACTACAAGCACATATCAGTATGGAGAAGCACTCCATCAAGTCTGAGTAAGGAAAATAAATTCTGAAATAAGGATTTTTTGAAAACACTCAAGTAGGATAATCATAGCTCAAATAATCCATGAATACCCTTGCCGAGGAAGAAAGTACCAAGATCGACACCAATGTCAAGGTTAAGACCACTAGCATAACATGAACCAAGAAACTCAAGATAAAGAATTTCCAATTTGCAAATTTAGGAAGAGGTCATAGAAAATATCACTCGCCTTCAACTCATTAACTCCAATAGGGAAAATACCACATCATGGAAAGAACATAGTATCCAACTCCAAACCAATACCAAGAGAAAACCCATCACCGAGATAAAAACTCAAAAACCCAGAAAAACAAATCTAAGACCTCTTAAGGTCAACACCAAAACCACTATCGAGCGATGTACTAGTGAAATGGGAAGAACAAACCCCACACTAGTCAACCTCGAAAATAGACTACATAGAGAGGGATTGCCAAAATAAAAGCCTTTACAATCCAAAAGGTAATTCGAAGAATACCAAACTCGAGAATGGGAGATATAACTTAATTGCCAACACTAAAACCATAACAAAACCATGGAAGGTCACCTACCATTAATACCACAGTTCAATAATCGGTCTAGTACAACCAGCAAAAAAAAGAAAATAACTAACCTTACCTTGCGACAAGAGAGAAATCATCCAACCTAGATAGCTTAACCAAGTCAACCAATAAGACTTTAAAGAAGGGAAAAATTCTAACTAAACGTTAACAGTCAAGACGTCTACCAAGTAAGGATCAATTATATCAAATAATAACAACAACAATATTATAAACATCAATATAATGAATAGGTAGTCCCAAAATGAAAATCAATAGCAAGTACCACTCAAGGGCCATAATAAGGTCAATATTCCAAAGTAAATGGGACTCAAACCCAAATGCTACACCCCTAAGAAAATATCAACATGGATCAGCTCCATCCATTACTAAAATAAATAATCCATGGGGTAGTCATATAATCAAGAATTAACTAACAAGGCATACAACAACCAATATGAGCTTATCAAGGAATATAATTATTGATAGGTATGAAAACCCTAATATACATAAAAAAGGTGAATATAGGCAATAAAAGCACACCTATCATGGGGAAATCCATAATCACAAGACTAATACGTCTAAGAGAGAATAAATTTGAATGGGCCCAAACTCAAACCGACCAACTGAATCATCAACTTAGACAGCAAGCATACTATCTCAAACTGAAGGTGACACAACATCATGGGGCTGATCTTAATGAGCAAAATAACTAGTAATCCTATGTTGGTTAAACTCTCTGGACCAGTGACCAATCTTTTTGCATCCATAACAAACTCCTGAAGCTCTAACCTAACGAGAAACATGAGTTGACCCTAACTAGCTGACCAACCAACATTGAGGTCACTCTCTACAAGAATGACCATTCTTTCTACAATTATAACATATCTCAGGAACTCTAGACTGGAGAGGAACATATGATAGCTCTAATTGAACAACCAACTCGCGTCTGGGGCACTCTCTTGACCAATATTGTATTTCACCACAACCAAAACAAGCTCTTAGAATACTCTGAGGTGCTAAACACTCTGATCTAGAATAACCACCTTGACTTGAAGACCCATACTAAAAACTCCACAAGGTCTGATGAGAACTCTACCCATTATAACCATCATGACTAACCTAAGAGTCACCAATAATTTGAAATGCAACCTATTGGTAAATGATAGATTATAAGTGAAGTAGACCTCCATAGGAAGGATCCTCTATCCCAAATGAAATACCAATAGCACTATACTGAAGGCATGGCCTCTTGCCGCTACCTCCATAAGTCTCAATACATTATCTTTCTGTGGCTCTCGCATAATCATCAACCTAAGAGAAGAAATACCCAACTTCTATCAAGTACTTTAATGCCAAAAAGAGTAAAAATTCTAATCCTCCTATAAATCCACGACCCAAGCCTTGCCCAGACGGATGTACCGTAGGAATATTCTAGGCCTACTCAAGAAACTCAATCTCATACTCTAAAATTGATAAGGAACCCTACTAAACACCAACAAATCCAACTTTGGAATTGAGAGCTACTTGATAACCCGAATATGATCCCTGGCTATGAGGTACCCGTAAAGAGACTCGGTATACCCAATGTTGATTCTTAAAAAGCCGAAGTAGTTGCAAACTTTACCGATACTTAGGTTAGCTCCAAATTCTCTGACTGATGCTAAATATCCTCAGCATCCATCACTGACTCCCTAGTCTAATGTTGTACTGAAGATTAAGAAACGCGTGCTAAAGTTTTGTCCTCATCTATCAACAACCTTGCATTGCCTATCAGAGATGAAATAGAGTCAATGAATGCACTTAAGGTTCATAGGAATATGGAAACACAATAAGGATTCAAGAATAGAATTTCTTAAGAATGTCTTATAGCATTTTGAAGATAGGTTACAGACGTCTCTGCACCAATCTATAGGACTCTACTAAAAACTTAGCTCCTGTACCAATACACCGATGAACCTAGCTCTGATACATATTAGTCCTGACCCAATTTCTCAGGCCTTGATGAGGCCTACTATAACCCACCAGTAGGTAAGCCAACCTAATAACGCTAACCTATACCTTATAAATTGGCAGAGGACGATCATTATTAATAGCTCAACTTATGTTAAGGTCAAATCCACATGGAGTGAGAATAGTATTCAATAATTGAGGGTGTAAATGGTATCTAAAGATATACTTGAAGAGAAAGCAAAATAAAATATGTAATTTAAATGGGGGGGTTGTTAGTTTGGACCAATATTTTGTCAATGTTAACTCAAGTCAACACACTAAAGCAACACTTAAGATTTCAAATTCAAGGTTAGAAGGATCTTGTGATTATGTCTACCTTAGGTTAGTCACTAACGATAAGGTAGGTTAGGTTGAAAATCCTTGAGGTTAGTTTGTAAACAAAGCCTTAAGGCTATCACGATTTAACCCTTTTAAGTACCTAATGAGTGTGTTAATTAAAGCCACCCAACACCTCAATTAGGCACACCTATTTCTAGAAAGATGCCTAAAAACATAGCCAATTCTCTAATTACCCTTATTTATAAGATGGAAAAAAGATAGCAAACTACATCTATTATTGTCCACTATTGTTTTCCCCCCATAGCCCTCTTTCAAGGATGTCATGGGTTCCAAACGTTCACCCACATCCCATTTTTAAGGATGATGTGAACTTTCAAGAGTTTGGGATTTTCACTCACAAAACCATTTTGGGTATTTGGGGTTTTCACCCACAAACCTATTTTGGGCATTTGGGGTTTTCACTCACAAATCTCAACTAATTAAACCAAGAAATAGTGAAACCCATCATCAAAAAACTAGAATCTACACAAATACATCACAACCCACACACAATTACACCTTAGTTCAACATAATCCTACGACAGAGATTAAGCTACACATAAAGTTAAAGAGAAAATATATACCAAAAGGTTCATTCATAGCATCCATGGTAATGGGAGACAAGAAAAATCTTCACTTTACACTTTAATTTCACCATATTCAAAATGGAATTTAAATACAAAAGTTTCCCACAATTTCTAGGGTTCACCAAGTCTCTAATTTTCAATTTCAAAATTCAATGATAATCCCAAAAGGAAAAAATTGAGCCTTATAAGGGAATTAGGTTCAACTATGCCAATTTATAGAATTTCCCCTGGGTAAAAATCCCGGAAAGCTGGGATCGCGGCTACCTCAATTGTAGTTAGTTATCGCGGTCTCGATTCTCTGACCACGATCACAGATTTCTAATTTTTGTTAGAGCAATGTTCAGGTAACTGAGACATAATTCTGCTCCAGGTCCTCCATCTGCACTTCTCTTCTCTTTTTTTATATATTTTTAGCTCAAATCCATATCTTTCACTCTTATCACTTGTATGCCTGCAAAAGGTGGGAATTAGTGCATTCAATTACAAAAATATCTCATTTAACCCTTTAAATTGTAATAGTGTGCACAAATTTAGGATGCAAATAAGTGGTAAATTCACCACTCATCAACACCCCCAACTTAAACCTTTGTTTGTCCTGAAGTAATACTACCTCTTACTCAATGAGACAATGCAAACTTTAAGCCCATTTATTTGATCCAATGATCACAATGACCTCAAACTTGGTTTCTACCACAAGTGGATCTTCAAATATGGGCAAAGTTATTCTCACAACACCCCTCAACATGAAATACAATCTCAAAGATGTAAAGGACTTTAAAGAGAAACAATGCAACAATCACTAACACTCTAAAAATGACTCCCTATTGACCTCAACTCCACTATACTCTTTTTGCCTGATTATTCAGAAGATGACAATATCACCTACCTCAAGTTATTCATATGCCTCCTCACAAGAAGGATATCCCATACACACCGAATTATCTAATATGCAACAATGGGGATTTAAGTCTAAGACTCTCTTTTTCACAAAGACTCTCGATGCTAATAAGTACCATGCCATAAGATTACCCTAATTTTCAATTGCCACTACAATTAATACACTTGATTAGAGATCTGAAAAGGCTTTTTGAGCTTGTACTATAGGTTCAGGGAAGGGTAGGATAACATTTTGGAACAAAATGGCTTAACCTTCCTTGAACATCTATATCACCTTATTTCAACCCACTTGTGACCATGGACCACTTCTTTTGTTTTCACACTTTACACATGCCTAATTTAGGATTCTTGATTTCCCCAACTTTTTGAGAGCATCATTATTTCACTTATTTCTTTTGCAATCCATGCCTCGTGCTTAGTTTTATCATCCCTTTCTTTTTCACTTTTTCATTGCTTGGCTCAAAAGTATCGACTTACACTACCATGGCTCAAAGTCAACTCTTTCAAACTTACCACCCCCAACATAGGCATTTAGCCTCAATTTTCATTTTTCATGTTCAAGAAGGGTTGGGTTCAAGAGAGGGACAAATTTTTCAATGGTATAAAGTTTGTAACGTGATTGCTAAAGAAAGGCTTGAAGGCTCGAATTGGGGAACTAAGGGTCCTATTCTATGCATGGGTAGTCTATTTAGGCTTAGAGTGGGTTCCTATTTCACAAAGATAGCCTAGGATCATTTAACCAACCAAGTGTAATTCAATATTATTCTTGATAGACCAACGTGGCAAGTTCTAGATGGTACGAGTATGCATGAGATTTTTGTAAATAATCTCACTGCATATGGAATGCCAACTCCTCAAAGGGGTTCAATTGCCTTTCCTACTAGAGATAAAATAGAGTATCTACCAACTTATACAAGCCTCATCTTTGGAGTCACAAGGAGAGGGAAAGTATTGTTATAAGGTTTCTCACATATATACCTTTGATTTTTGAAAAAAATTTAGACATAGGGGGATGTTTGCTTCTCATTTACACCATACATAATTTGTTATTTATGGCATCAAACCAATCCTACGTCTCACATTAAGACTTTCATACGGGCAAACCATATGGCTTTCATACTTTACCATAGGTATAAATACGATCCCAAATCCAAAATTCTATGGGTACTCAGACTTCCTCTGTATTTATAGCACCAATGCTATGGGTATTCAGACTTTCCCTGCATCAATGGATTAAGACCCAATCATGATGGTTTTCCCTTAAGAATATTGTTACTCAATCTTTCATAGGGAAATGCTCAGCGGATATCATCACAAGCAAAATAAAAATAATTAAAAATCTAAAAATAAAACAAAATGAATAATCTATGCAAATGTGGGCACAATTAGAGTACCCAATTATTAAAACCCAAGATAAAAATAAAGTCATCAAGAATATCATCAAAACATCACCGCATACCCAAAAAAATCAAAATAATGCAGGTCCAAATAGAATAAATATGAAGATAGGCACCCCAACTAAATAGCTAAAAGTTTCCTCACTGAAATAATCAAGCATAAGAAGAGATAAGGGTTCTCCCTCAAATTATATCATGAGTTATTCCCACCTGTAGAAACTACATCATCATCAACATCCTCAGGATTGAATCACTCTACTGAGGCCTCATCATTGCTCTTCACTCAGGAGATAGGTAGTATATCTCAGGGTTTTAGGACCTTTCAAAGGACTTTCACCCCCTTCTATATATTGCTAAAGAATTGATCTCTTTTCTTCTCCCTTTTTACCATCTTCTCATGTGAAACCTAAAAATCTCAGCACGATTCCACCAAGGATGAGTAGGCTCTTTCATGCCTAAAAATGGTAGGGCCCTATTTCTGATGGTCCTCAATATACCTATCATAATAAGATTAGGGAAAATAAGAATAGAGGGTGGTGAAGAGATCCTGACCCCTGGGGCAATCCCGATACTAACTCTCTAATGGCCCTAATATCAACACCAAAACCCTCAAGATGCCTGACTGTGGATGGCCTACAAAACTCAGTCTCCTCACATATCAACTTACCCAAGTCGATCTTTATTTTTTTTCTCTTCCCTAGTGAGCCCTCACCTTAAATTTTGAGAGGGTAACTAAGGGAGCCAGGGCACACCCAAGTATCTCTCTGGTACTTTTCAACTCCTGCTCATTTACATAATTCTATAATCAAAGAGGGGAAAGAGAGGTGTGTACCATGTTGGTTCTTAAAAAAATCCATCGTTGATATCACAAGTCAACGGGCATTAAAAGGATGCCATCTAAAATGCAAGAAACCATCCTAGCCTGCATATTAGGAATAATTGTCATGTGGGTGCGAGGGGAGACCCAACTACAAATAATAATAAGAAAAATTAGAGCCTCGACAGTGAATTCATTCATGGATATATTTCTTCTGGTCACCGCCCAAGAGACTTCCCTTTTAGTACATAACCTATCTGCTAACCAGTTTCTTGGCATACACCCCTTGGCCTCAAATTCAACCATGTGTGCATTCGGGAGCCCATATAAATCTTTGATTTGCTCTGCCCCAAAATCCTCTACCTTTCCTGGGATTTTGTTAATCATGGTGGATGGGTTTAATAAGGCTACTACACTAAGGTTAGGTAGAATTCATGGACCTAATTATTTGCCTTACAAAGATTCGGAGTGAAGCATCACCACCAGTGGCCTCAAGCCTATCACGAAATACTGGAAACTTTTTTGGCACTTTCTCCAAGCATATTCCTCTCTCTGGAAACAGCTTTGTTCTCAAGAGATCACCATAGTATTCAGTGTGGCACATAGGGGCCATGAAGCGGACTTGGTCATAATCTTCCATGAGATAATCCTAAATAACATGAGAATAACAAATCCACATTAATCATCAAAAATTTTATGCACAAAATATTCTATGTTTTCCACTAAAGTTCATGGGAAAGGTACTACGTGGTGTTTGGACAAGAATTTGAAGTGTAGAATTTTTGACCGAAGATGGAATTCAGCCTCAGATATAGCAATCACGGTCTCAATCTCGATGACCAGGATTACGGTATCTGAGACCAGTCAATGCCCAAATTTCATCAGTCTAAAAATCCAAATCCTAAGCCAAAATATGCTCCAGAAGTAGAGTTAACATAAAAATCATTGAAAATGCTTACTAGATACTCAATTATGCCCTTATAATGTGAAAACAACTAGCTATGACTTGTTCGGACATTTGATTGAGCACTTGGGGTGCACCTTTTATTTTAGTCAATGTCTCACACAATTTTGGTACTCAAGACATCCCCACGCATGTGCACATTATATTCTAGAAGCTAACCACTACACAAGTTTATTTGAAAATAGAATAATCAATGAAAATCATAGATTTGGTCCTTTCTTATAACATGTATTCTATAACCTATTTTCAACAATTTAAACACAAACTCAAGACACTTACCGGAGGGAATGATGCAAGAGGAATGCTCTAATGCTTTGGAATTCCTAAAATATGCCCAAGAGTGGGTACAATTTGAGAGAAAATTTGAGAAAGGAGTATGGGGAAATAGGAGTCCGATAGTCTTTTTAAACTGATCTGACCGCAATCATGGTCCAAGTCTGCAATCGCGGCAATAAAGAGCATTTCTGCTCCTCTATTTTCCCTTGTTTAGCTTATTGCTCGATTTTAGCACACTTTTCCTTATTCAGTTCATCATGCAAATTTTACACTTTCCCTTTCTCAAACTCATTTAAATTACTCTATAGTACCTCAAATTCATGGATTAATCAATGAAAAAAAAATAAAATCTATTCTACCAAATTAAAAAAAAATAAAGGATATGAGCCACTTTCGTGGAATTTATGGGTTGCCTTCCAAATAGCGCCTTGGTTATCGTGGTGGCACGACATCTTCTATATTTTTCAAGTTGGATCCTCAAGGGACCCATTCTTCACTTCCTTATCCTCAACACCTATCACCAATACCATATTAAGCTCTGTGGGTTTCTTCTTTATTTTCCCCACCTGAAATTACACTTCACCATTATGAACTCTAAACCTCATTTCCCCAAGTTCCAAATCTATAATAGCCCATCCGATATCAAGAAAAGGTCAAACAAGGATAATAGGAACCTCTTGGTCCATCTCACAATCTAACACCACAAAATCCACCAAAAGTATGATTTTATCCACTTTTACCAACATGTTAAACAAAACACCAACCAGTTTCTTTATGGATCGATATGCCATCAAAAGCTTCATTGACATTGGAGTGGGGATACTCAAACCAAACCTATGATATATTGCAAAGGGAATGAGATTAATACTTGCACTAAGGTCACATAAAGCTTTTTCAAACTTATGTATCTCGATGGTGCATGGAATGGTAAAGGCCACAGGGTCCTCTTTATTTTCCGCTATTTCGCTACTCATGATACCACTAAACCCATGGGTGACTTCAATGGTGTCACCTTTATCAATCTTATTCTCTATTATCAATTTTTTCATAAGCTTAGCATACCCCAAAATCTCTTGGATAGGCTTAAGTAGTAGGATATTCATAGAGGGTTGCTAAGATTAGTCATGAATTTCTTGATCTTGTCATTCTCCTCTTTCCTCTTAAGACTTTGTGGAAATAGTGGAGGTAATTGAATGGTGGGAAATATATCATCTTATGGTTTATTATTTTCAATATCTCTTCATCTATGTCCACCGGTTCTTTTTCATCTTCTTCAATTTGAGATGTCAGAGGACTTTCTTTTGACTCAACCACAACCTTTGTCTTTATATTATTAGCTCAACCTTGGAATATTTTTCACCCATATTTTATCCCTCAACTTTCTTCAAATGATCACCAAGAGTCTTATCACTCCTAGTGACTATTGAAAATACTTGAGCTTCATTTTTTGAGTTCACAATAGTGTCACTAGGAAGACCCCCCTTTGGTCTAGCATTCAATTGAGTGGAGATTTTCCAAATTCAAATTTCTAATTGTTTGATAGAGGTAGAGTGGGACAAAACTGTTAGGTTGAGTTATGAAAAATTGCCTTCAATTCATGGACCATTTTGTCCATTCCCTCTACTTTCATCAAAATTTTTGCCAAGACATCTTCGGTTTTGTATTTATCAGGGTCTACAGAGCTACCTTCTTTGTTCTATGCTCGGTCATGAGGAGGCACATAACATTTATAGTAATGGTCTCTATCTCTCCAATCACGATCACAATCTCTATCCCTTTCATCCTAACCTTGGTTCCTACCTTTCCTTTGATATGTGGTGCAGGAACCCTCTGAGTAATTGGCCAAATACCGAATCTCCTAATCAAGATTCTTGTTATATTCCTCATCATAGGCTTTGGATTCCATGGTATTCACCTCTTTTATGGGTGCCCCTATTACATATTTCGTCAAAAGCTCCAATTGAGTCATTATTTTTGCCATATTCTCCTCTCTCTCCTTATCTGTCATTCTTTGTTTCTTATAAAAAATAGAGGTAGTAGGAGATCCTTTTGGTACCTTGGCATCCTGGGTATGACACCCCCAATTTTTCTTGGTAACTTCCTCAAGCAAATTTGAAGCCCCATGATTAGTCAACTTCACAAGAAATGCCCCCGCCGCATTATCTACCATGGTTTTATTGAGCGAATTAAGATTCCGATAGAAGATTTGGAGAAGCATCTTCTCTGGGACCTTGTGGTTGGGATAATGCAAGATTTTTCAAATGAATCTTTCTCATTCCTCGTACTAGGCTTCTCCATAAAATTTCCTAAAGTTCATGATCTTATCATACAATTGGAGTATTTTAGATGGTAGGAAACACTTGTCAAGAAAAGACACAGTGAGCTTATCCCATTAGGGATTGATCTGGATAGAAGAGAGAAAAGCCACAATACCACCTCTCCTACTAGAGAAAATGAGAAGAGATGAAGTCGGATGGACTCTTGAGTTATGTGTGTAATATCAAAGGGTGCACATACTTCTATGAAGTTCTTCAAATGCAAGTTGGGGTCCTCATAGGCTTGTCCCCCAAAAATTACCTTCATTTGTAGCATATGCAATATGACGCTAGTGACATAAAAGACACCGGTCCCATGAGTAGGTGGGACACGGATGGCACTTGAACATCCAACATCATTGAGTTGCTTCTCATCATCAAGAGGGCCATTGAAAGACCCAGCAATTCTTGCATTGTCACTCATAGTTCTGTGAACACTATGAGAATCATCTAAAAATAAAAAAAATAGCAACTAAAATAAATAAACACCACTATGGGTATACCATAAGTAAGAATCAACAGCGCTAAGTGAAAACTAGATTTCACTCCCCGACAACAGCGTCATTTTGATAATGCTCACCTATACCCTATAAATCGGTAGAGGACTATCATTGTCAATAGCTCAACTTATGTCGTGTTTGAATCCACAAGGAGTGAGAATAGTCTTCAATACTTAAGGGTGTTAATGGTATCTAAAGATATACTCAAAATGAAAGCAAAATAAAATACATGATTTAAATAGGAGGAGGGATTGTTTGTCTGAACCAAGATTTTGTCAATGTTTACTCAAGTCAACACACTAAATCAACACTTGCAATTTGAAATTCAAGGTTAGAAGGATCTTGGGATTATGTCTACCTAAGGGCAAAATATGCATAGGAACATAATACTTTAGTGCAAATTTTAGTCATTGATGATAAGGTAGGATAGGTTATAAATACTTGAGGTTAGTTTGTCAATAAAGCCTCAAGGCTATCACTAATTAAACCTTTTGAGTACCTAAAGAGTGTGTCAATTAAATCCATCCAACACCTCAATTGAACATACCTATTTCCAGGAAGATGCCCAAAACATAGCCAACTCTCTAATTACCCTTCTTTCTAAGATGGCAAAAAGGATATCAAACTACATCCATTATTGTCCACTCTTGCTTTGTCCCTCATAGCTCTCTTTCAAGGATGTCATGGGTTCTAAAAGGTCGCCTGCATCCCTTTTTCATGGATGATATAAGCTTTCAAGAGTTTGGGGTTTTCACCTACAAACACATTTTGGGCATTTAGGGTTTTCAACCATAAATACCAAGTAATTCAACCTAGAAATAGTGAAACCCATCATAACCAAACTAGAATCTACACAAATACATCACAAACCATACACAATTACACCTTAGTTCAACATAATTCCAAGACAAAGATATTTAGCTACTCATGAAGTTAAAGAGAAGAGATATACCAAAAGGTTCATTCATAGCATCCATGGTAATGGGAGACATGAAGAATCTTCACTTTATACTTCAATCTTACCAAATTCAAATTGGGATTCAAATACAAAAGTTTTCCCCAATTTCTAGGGTTCACCGAGTCTCTAATTTTCAATTTTAAGATTCAATGATAATCCCAAAGGGAAAAAAATAGAGCCTTATAAGGGAATTGGGTTCATCTATGCCAATTTATAGAATTTCCCCTAAGTAAAAATCCTGCTAAGATGCATTTGTTGCATCTTTTCCGTGATCATAGCTACTGCAACCTCAGTCAGTTATCACGGTTGTGGTTCTATGACCAAGTTTGACTAACCGCGATCGTGGTAACTGAGACTAAATTTTGCACCAGGTCTTCAAGTTGCACTTCACTTCTCTTTTTGATCCATTTCTTCTTAAATCCACATCTTTCTTTCTTATTACCTATAAGCCTAAAAAATGTGGAAATGTTATATCTAGGGTTTTGGCCTTAGAAATTTTTCTTGAAATCCATTATCTGGACCCAATACGACTCCAGGGTGTGAGTCGTATGTTGGGGTACGATTGGTATGGTCCTGTCGTAAGCTGACCAATGTTAGTTGGTGGGATGGTTTTGATTACTGTAATGGTCATGACTTAGGGATATGAGTCATAAGAATTGATACAAGTTGTATCGGTGACTCATATGGTGGGCAGTGTTTGATCCTACTGGTAATTCATTCTACCAGGGATACAGATCATAGGTATGAATCATATGCTGAGGTTACAACTTGGTTGGATGAATCATATGCTGGACAGTGTCTGATCCAAAGGTTAAGGACTGGGTACGAGTGGTGAAAACCAATCGTAAGGAAGGGAACGACTCGTAAGAGGGTCAGTCGTATCCCTGTGATGGGTTTTTAAGGGACTTAAGTGGGAGTTTTCTGGACATTTCCCTACTTACCCTAATTATGACCCATGAATTATAATATACTTAGGAGCATATTTACCCTATTATTCTATTCATTAAAACTTAGAAAAATATTTCAAAATACATCATAATTCTCTTAAGAGTTTTTGGGGAAAGAGAGATAGGGTTTTAACTTAGTGATTGCTATGGGGCATGCTTTAGTGATTTTATTCCATTATCTTTTTCCATTTAAGGCATGTTTCTCTTCCATACTTATTATTTCTAAAAATGTCATGGATTTTATGGATGTTTTCATGGTTTTAGTGTTGCATGGTTTATGGTTTTCAACTATTAATTAGGGGTTTTGTTTATAATGGCTTGGTTATGGTTTCCTATGGTTTAATTATGCTTTTATATGCATCAATGATGGTTTTAGGCAATTGTATTGCATGGTAATGGTCTAATAGTCTTTGGAATTAGTTTTGTTTATATTATGCCCCCAAGGTGTTTGATAAAATGCTTATAAAGATATGTTCATTGCATTGACTTCTTTAAATGGAACTCTTGTTTGTTTTCAACATATATATAAAATTATAAATGGTTTACAAAGGTTAAAGGCTAATTGGTTATGCTTGTGGAGAACATGAAAGTCTCCCAAGATGTTAATATAGTAAACGGAAAGGGCACTTGAGAGTCCCCTTAACCTAAATTGTTTGGCTATGGATAAATCTTGTAAGTATGATTGGTATAACGATACCATTAATAATTGGCCTTGGTTAATAAATGGTAATTGGATCATTTAGACATGGTTTTAATTTGGGCATTAATGGCGAGATGTGTAATAAGCAATGGAAGGTGAAGGTTCGCGGGGGACCGAAATGAAAACTCATATTTGCCGGTATGAGGGCTCTTTGATGACCACGTGCGAGTGACATATTTTATATTAGAGGGATGTATGAGTCATCCCATGGGATATTTTCTGGCCATGCAGCTACACGTACTTGGACTCTTTCAGTAGGGGGAGCTCTATGTAGGAACCGGTCGTTCGACACCTCCTACATAGTGATTGACTCAAGGAAAACCTTTGGATTGAAGTGGTGAGCTTCCATATTTATGGAAGTCTCCATTTCATGCTATGGACATTCTTAGACATTTTGCTTTTGTTTTGGGCATTGGTTTTGGCTATGGTTGGTGCATATCTTAACCGAATATTTGTATTCTTTTTTATAGAGTATTTATGGTACTTATGGGGGGTTGGTATAGGTGGTATTGTTATTGGTGTCAACCTTAGCATTGGCATTGGTATTGGGGATGATATTATTTGACGATATTATTGGTTGTTCCATCATATTATATTTTGGGTTTGATTATCATATTATTTTTTATATTCTTTGTGGGTTGGTATGGTATGGATGGTTGGTTGGTTTGTTACGGGTAGACTCAGTTGGGTCAGTCACTATTGTCACCCTATCCCAGAGTCTTCATGAGAGAAATTACATAATCTTGTTATATGCTCAAAATTTAGCTCATCTAAGGCTGTGAAAGGTGGTTGGGTTGGGTTATGGTGGAGGTCCTCAATACTAGTTGTACTTGGGATGCCTATTATATCTAGGCCCTAGTTTGGGTCATGACAAGATTGTATTAGAGCTTAAGGTTCATGGTTAACTAGGAGTCTGCAAAGCCGTGTCGAGTAGAGTCTCTTTAAGGGGTGTGAAGTGTGCTACACTCATATGAGAGAGATTGGGAGACATTTAGGAATGTTTCACTTTCTTGAAATTCTCAGTCCTACAATCTCCTTTAATCCTTGGTTGTTTGTCTTTCAAATCATACCTCTTAGTTGTAGAACACAAGAAAATTCTTCCATTCTGTCTGGAGATATTGCTGAAGGGGTACCTCCTACATCTGGAGTACATCTTTGATCTCATGGTCCTATTCTTAATTATGCTTGAGTTCCTCCTATTCCTCCTACTGCTCCTTAGGTACATCGGGGTAATATGTTGAACGTAGAGTTTCTTCAGTCTATTCATGTTATTGCTCAGATGGTTGTTGTTCAAGATGAGCAGGGTACGGCTAGTGCTTTGCCTGTTGAGGAAAAGGGTTGGTCAGTTTATGAAGATGAGTCCTCTTACTTTTATGGGAGTGAAGGTAAAGGAAGACCCACAGGGCTTCTTGGATAAATTAGAGAAGATATTTTGGGTTATACAGGTTTCTGATGTGGAGGGAGTTAGCTTTGCGGCTTATCAGCTCAAAGATATTACTTATCAGTAGCATGAGGAGTGGGATAGAGATAAGGGTGATATAGAAGAGGAAGGGTTATATTAGTCCTTTTCTAATGCCTTCATGGATTATTTCTTTTCTCAGGAGTTGAGAGAAGCTAAGATGGAGGAGTTTGTGAACCTCAGGCAAGGAAGGATGTTTGTGAGGGAATATGCATTTAAGTTTCATCAGTTCTCAAGGTATGCTCCTGATTTGGTGGCTGACATAAGGTCGATAAAGAGGAAGTTTACTTACGATTTGAATAAAGATTTGATTTTGGAGAGAAACACTATTTTTCTCATTAGAGATATAGACATCTCTAGGTTAATAGTTCATATGCAGCAGGTTGAGAATGAGAAGAGAAAAAAGGTAGAATTTGGGGATAGGCAAGGAAAGTGGGGCAAATTTTCTAATTAGGGAGATGCGCAGTCTTAGGGAGGTAGAGATGGTGGCAAGTGGTAGAAAAAAAGTAGGGGAGTTCTGGTTCCTTCTCTGCTGCCAGCGCTTCTTACCCACAATAGTCAGGCAACAGGTGTCACCATAGTAGTGACAATTCTCGGGCTCAGGTTGCCCAATCTCAGGTGAGTAGAGGTCAGTTTATTTCTTCACGCTCTCTTTGAAGGTTCTGCGATCGTCCTCATCGGGGATAATGTGAGTAAGGTAGAGTTAAGTTCTTTAATTATGGACAAATAGTCCATAGTATTAAAGGATTATCCTATCAACAAGGTTGATATGGGGACGAATAAGATTTAGGTAGTTTTATCTTCTGCTCCTACACCTAGTAGTATGGCATTTGCTTCTGTTACTGCTCCTGGTTATAGTACTGGCTGAAAGTAGTATGGCATTTGCTTCTGTTACTGCTCCTGGTTATAGTACTGGCTGAAATAGGTTGTATGCTTTGGCGTCCTGGTAGGAATTTGAGGCATCACTTGATGTTGTTACTAGTAAGTTACATCTCTTTTTCTGTGAGTTGTATTATTTGCTTGATCCAGGCTCCATTCTTAATCATGTGACTCCTTATATAGCTGTGTCTTTTGGTTTTGATTCAAAAATTATTTTGGATCCTTTTTTTATTTTTACCCTGATAGGAGACTAGATTGTTATTAAATGGGTCTATAGGGGGTGTGTGGTATCTGTTGGTGATAGGCAAACCTTGGTAGATCTATTTGATTTGGGGGTGGTGGATTTTGATGTGATTTTGGGAATGGGCTAGTTGCTTTCTTGATATGCGTATTTAGACTTTCGGACTTGTAAGATCATCTTTAAGTTCCCTGGTAAGCTGGAAATAGAATGGAAGGGTTGTTCTTAGCTCCTAGGAGGAGATTTATTTCTTATCTTAGAGGTCAAAAGTTAATCTCTAAAGGGTTTCTTTATCACTTGGTCCAAATTAAATATTCTAACTCAAAAGGTCCTTCTTTGCCATCAGTTCTAGTAGTTAATGAGTTTCCAGAGGTTTTTTGGATGATCTTCCTGTTGTTCCTCCGAATAGGGAAATAGAACTTGGTATTGATTTGCTATCGGACACTAGTCCAATATCTATTCCTTCATATAGAATAGCTCCGGCCGAGTTAAGGGAACTTAAGGATCACATTAAGGATTTTCTGGATAAGGTGTTTATCTATTCTAGTGTTTCTCCATAGGGTGCACCGGTGTTGTTCATGTGCAAGAAGGATAGTTCCCTTTATATATGCATTGACTACAGGCAGTTGAACAAGGTAACGATCAAGAACAAGTATCCTCTCCCAAGAATAGATGATCTGTTTGATCAGTTATAGGGTGACAAGTTCTTTTATAAGATAGATCTTTGGTCTGGGTACCATCATCTTAAGATTAAGGTGGTGGATATCTCTAAAACAACTTTTTGTACTCGGTATAGGAATTTTGATTTTTTGGTGGTGTCATTTAGATTGACCAATTCTCTGGCAGCATCTATGGATTTGATGAATAGGGTGTTCAGGCAGTATTTGCATCTCTTTGTCATTGTGTTTAATGATGACATTCTGGTGTATTTAAGGAGTGAGGTGCATCATGCTAGTCACCTCCGTATGGTGTTACAGACCTGGAACAACGACTGTTTGTCAAGTTCTCTAAGTATGAGTTCTGGTTGAATTCCATGACTTTCTTAGGTCACATTATTTCTAGGTGTATCCATAGAAGGTTGTTATGGTGAAGAGGTAGCCTAGGCCCCATGACTCTATCTGATGTTCGAAGATTCTTGGATTTAGCTGGGTATTATAGGCAGTTTATGGAAGGCTTCTCATCGATAGATACTTTTTTGACTAAGTTAACTTAGAAAAGGTTAAGTTTTCTAGGTCGGATGCTTGTGAGCAGAGTTTTGAGAAGTTAAAGGATAGGTTCACTTCATCTTCGATTTTGACCTTACTGAAAGGCAATGATGGGTTTGTTATTTCTTTTGATGCATCTCGGGTAGGGCTTAGTTGTGTTTTGATATAGCATGGGAAGGTGATTACCTATGCTTCCAGACAGTTAAAGTTACATGAGAGAAATTATCCTACTCATGATTTGGAGTTGTTGGTGGTTGTGTTTGCTTTGAAAATATGGCGACTTTATTTTATAGTGTTCACGTTGATATCTTTTATGATCACAAGAGTCTTCAATACTTGTTCACTCAGAAAGAGCTTAATCTTAGGCAAAGAAGATGGCTTGATATTCTCAAGGATTATGATGAGTCTTCACTACCACCTAGGTAAGGCTAACGTGGTTGTTGATGCATTTAGCAGGTTGTCTATGGGAAGTTAAGCTTATATGGAGAAAGGAAAGTGAGAATTGGTGAAGGATATTAGACGTTTGTCCAATCTTAGAGTTCATCTCTTGGATTCCAATGATGATGGTATGATGGTGCAAGAAGTGGTTTGATCGTCTCTTGGTGTAGAGATTAAGAAGAAGCAAGTGTTGGGTCTGGTCTTGTTAAAAATCAAGAGTGATATTGGTGGTTCAAAGGTAGCGGTGTTTGATATTAGTAGTGATGGTACTTTGTGGTACCAAGGAAGGTTGTGCATTTCGAATGTCGATGGGTTGCAACAAAGGGTTTTGGCTGAGGCGCATGAGTTGCGCTATGTCGCCCATCCTGGTTCGACAAAGATTCATGATCTTAAAGAGATCTATTAAAGTAATGGTATGAAGAGAGATATGGTTGATTTCATGACCAAGTGCATGGTGTGTCAACAGGTTAAGGTTGAGCACATGAGGCCTGGTGGGTTACATCAAGAAATAGAGTTGCATGAATGGAAGTGGGAGATGATAAATATGGATTTTTTTACCGATCTTCCTTGGTCTCAGGACCAATTTAATTCAATTTGGGTCATCGTGGATAGGATGACTAAGTCTGCTCACTTTTTTCCAGTAAGGACTACCTTTTCGACGGAAGATTATGTAAAGTTGTATCTTCAAGAGATTGTGAATCCATATGGGGTGCCTGTTACGATTATTTTTTATTGTGGTATGCATTTTACGTCTTATTTTTGGCGTTCTTTCCATAAAGGATAGAGGACTATGTTTAGTTTGAGTACGGCTTTTCAACCGCAGTCGGATGGTCAAGCGGAGAGAATAATTCAAACATTAGAGGATATGATTTGGGCATGCGTGATTGATTATGGTGGCAGTTGGGTTGAGCATCTACCTTTGGTAGAGTTTGCTTACAATAATAGTTATCATTCTAGTATTGGTATGGGTCCTTTTGAGGCGTTGTATGGTAGGAGGTGTATATTTCATATTGGATGGTTTGAGCTTGGTGAGGCGGATATGTTTGGTACCTATTTGGTTTATCAAGCTATATAAAAGGTGAAAGTGATTTGGGATAGGCTTAAGGCAGCCTAGAGTCGCCAAAAGTCTTACGCGTATGTTAGGCGTAGAGATTTGGAGTTTGAGGTTGGGGAAAGGGTGTTCCTAAAGGTGTATCCAATGAAGGGAGTAGTGTGGTTTGGCAAGAAGGGGAATCTTAGTCCTGAGTTTATTGGTTCTTATGTGATTTCGCGGAGAGTTGGTAATATTGCTTATGAGTTGGAGTTGCAATCTAGTTTGGGTTTGGTTCATCCGGTCTTTCATGTTTCCATGTTTAGGAAGTGTATTGGCGATCCTTCTTTAATTTTTCCTTTTGAAGGGTTGGATATCTCGGATTCTCTGTCTTATGAAGAGGTCCCGATTGAGATATTGGATAGGCAAGTTCGTCGGTTGCGGACCAAGAAAATGGCTTCAATTAAGGTTCTGTGACGGAACCATAAGGTGGAAGAATCTACGTGGGAAGCGGAAGAGGACATGAAGTCCAAGTATCCGTTCTTGTTTTATACTCCTAGTATTCATGCGGAAGGTATGTGTTCTTGAACACAACTTTATTTTCTAAGTTTGTTAAAGAAAAGATTAATATTTTTTCCTCTTTGTTTTCAAACTTTGTTAAGGGGATCTTAGATAATGCAAATGACTTTGTGTGTGATTACCTCTTGCTTGTTTTCAGCTTATATATGAAACTATAAATGGCTTAAATGGCTTACAAAGGTTAAAGGCTAATTGCTTATGCTTGTGGAGAACATGGAAGTCTCCCAAGTGGTTAATATGGTAAACGGAAAGGGCACTTGGAGTCCCATTAATCTAAATGGTTTGGCTATGGATAAATCTTGCAAGTACGGTTGGTATGAAGATATCACTAATAATTTGCCTTGGTTAATAAATGGTAATCAGATCATTTGGACATGGTTTTAATTTGATCATTAATGGCGGGATGTGTAACTACGCCGTGGAAGGTGGTGGTTCTGAGGAGACTAAAACTAGAAACTCACATTTACCGATATGAGGGGTCTTCGATGACCACGTGTGAGTGTGACATTTTATATTAGAGCGATGTACTAGTCATCCCATGGGATATTTCCTAGTTGTGTGGCTACACGCACTGAGACTCTTTCAGCAGTGGGAGTTGAACCCATACGGCCCATGGGTATGGTTAAAAGGCAAGGTTACACTGCCCAGGTTAAAGGTTTTTAAATGCATGTTAAACATGGATTCCCTTTCCCGGCACTTATATGTATATGTATGGTTGTATGCATCATAGATGGTTTTACTTAGTTGTTTAAATGGCATTAATTTATCCTTATCCTAAGATATATGCTAGCGATCATTTGTTAACCCGTCAACTGGAGGCTGTATACCCACGCTATGCAGGAATCGTCCGTTCGACTCCTCCTACATAGTGATTGACTCGGGGATAGGATTTTGATTAAAGTGGTGAGCTTTCATCTTTCCAGAAGGCTCTATTTCATGATATGGACATTCTTAGAAATTTTGCTTTTGTTTTAGATATTGGTTTTGTCCATGGTTAGGGGCATGTCCCAACCGGATATTTGCATTCTTTTGGATAAAGGCTTTGTGGTACTTCTGGGGGGTTGGTATTGGCGAGATCGATATAGGTGTAGGCCTTAGCATTGGCATTGGTGTAGGGGCTGACATTGTTGGATGATATTATTGGTTGTTCCATCGTATTACATTTGTGTTTGATTATCATATTATGTTTTGATATTCTTTTAGGGTTGGTATGGTATGGATGGTTGGTTTGGTGTGGCTAGATTCGGTTGGGTCGGTCACTATTGTGACCCTATCCCAGAGTCTTCATGAGAGAATTTACACAATTTTGTTATATGCTCAAAATTCAACTAATCTAATGTTGTAAAAAGTGGTTAGGTTGGGTTAAGAAGGCGGTCCCCGGTCCTGGTTGGACTTGGGATGCCCATTACATCTAGGCCCTGATTCAGGTCATGACAAGAAATTAGTGCATTCAATCACAAATTTGTCTAATTCAACCCTTTAAATTGTATTAGTGTGCACGAATTTAGGATGCATATGAGTGGTAAAATCACCACTCATCACAACCCCATTGTCCAAAACTACTAGTAACGAACTACCATGAGAATGAAGGAAAGAATGTGGAATAAATGTATTAAAAAACTAACTTACATAGGATAATCCTAAAACCTAGTGGAATCAGTACAAGAGCTTCTTATATAACAAGATTACAAAGTGAAGTACACATGAATATACTGATACAACTCATTTCTGAATACAACATAGAGACTACTCTAGTACATAAGAGGGAGGAAAGTAATACTCCGAATGCCAGGAGCTCACCCTGCATCTCTAAACCATAGTTGCTCCGTACGGTACTCACAATAACGAAGATAACCAATACTATGATCTGCAAGCTGCAGAAGTGTAGTATGAGTACAAAACACGTGGTACTCAGTAGGCAAACATTGACTGAGCTCCAAAGATAAAGTGATTGTATAGAACAGATAAACGGAAATGGAAAAAACACCCAAATGTCCAGCAACAACATAGTAAAGCTAGTGAGAATATAAGGATAAACTATCCTACACAAATCCAAGAAGCTAACATAGTTAGGTTAAGGAAGTATTAAGGATGAACTATCCTATTCCATCCATACTCAGAATCTCAATAATATACCATATATCACTGGACAAAATACAAATAAAAAGGATTAAAGGAAAATATACCATAGTATACAAGCCAAGAAATGAATATACAATCTCAATATGACGGAAGGAAGGGATATACGATATTATCATAGCTACATATGGATATATATATATGTACATAATCAAGGTCAACTCAAGGTACAACCTAAGTCCTCAAACTAACATCATAAGGCCTCATAACCATAGAAGGAAATAGTGCTAGTATACTCAATTTTTCTAATTCATACATCTAAGCATGAGATAATTACCTAATAAATCAAGCTTGAAAGAACGAATCCAAAACATAACTCAAATCTCAATACAAAATCGTCAAACATTCTATCACGTACTAACCATAATAGTGATAACAACCATACCAATAACAATATCAATGCGAATAACTGGCTAATTTAGAAAATCAATACCTAACCAGGCCTATTATAAATCCCCACCACCATAGGCTCGAAAAGATTCAACCATCGTACAATACACCACAAGCCATACTTATCACCTATACCTAAGAAACACCTCACATGGCTAATAGATATAGGCCCATACTGGTGATATGCGATGTGCATGCAAGAATGAATGCAAATAGTATCCATAATATCATAACTAATACAAGTGTCATAATGTAACCAAGTGTATAACCTCACAACACCAACACGATCATCAATTTCTGGACTCAAATCAGAGCTCATATCATGAACATCATAAACATCATCATATTCATAATCATCATCATCATCCTGCTTCATTCAGTATTATAGGTATATATATATATACATATATGTTGACATAACACAGTTAGTACCGTGGCTAAAAGAGCATAAGTTCATAAATCAATTGCCTGGGGTAAACTTTAGGACTAAATAATCATAGGAGTGTAGAAAGGGTTGGAATCTCTCTTTATCAGAGTAAATAGTAGTAGTAAAAATGTTGACTGGTGTCTACCTTGGTCAAATCTGTAAAGCATTATTTTCAATCTCAATTCACATAAGTCATCTATTAAGATAGTACGACTCCTGTTATGAAGTAATCCGTTTTTAAAGTGAAAAGTTGGATTTAATCCCTTTTTAGAAAAATGGTTGTAAAATCATATTCTAGTTGGAATTGTACCATTTACCATAATTAGTGATCTTGAATGTACCAGATCTATTCATGCCATCACCAGTATTAAAGCAATGAAATGATAAGCATCTATATGTCGATAAACTACGACCATTTTCTTTACGAGGATGGAATACTTCCTGAAACCCAATGAATTAATATCATAAACATAGCCTTGGGCCCAATAATATTTATGGAATAACTACAACATCATAATCCCAACCTTAGGGCCACATACATATTCAAAATCCATATCAATAATCATATCTATAAGCCACCTCATATCTATAAGCCATCTCATATTTACAAGGCATCTCATATTCTTAAGGCATGTCACATCTATAGGACACATCATATCTATGAGGCATATCATACTATGGGACAAATCATATCTATATCTATATCATTTTTCATGTCAATGGGCCATATTATTAATCAAATCTGAAATTCCTATCATGGCTACGAGCCATTAATCATAATCCAAGAAAAACCATCACCATTCACCAAGTCACAAAGTAACCTTATACTAAAGTCTAAATAGTCTCAACTATGTCTAACATTCATAAATAGGCCCACAAAGCTAACACAAGTCTTGGCCTAAGGTGAGCCGGAGGAACCCACTTCTAATCCTCAAAATTCATATTTAGGTAATTTCTACCATGAACTATGGTAGGATATCTAAATTGACTTCTAGAGAGTACATAATCCCTAATTAGTCCTAATATTGGAATTCCACCAAGGACATGAGCAATTAAGTCAACTCCACCTAGATTATGCTTTTAAGATAGCTAAATATTCCAAACAAGGATAGGCATACTAATCAGGATTCGAACACCTAAACCACATCCCAAACCTATCATAATACCATAATCATACTACAAATTTTCTCAATCTAAGAAGAAAGCAATAGGATTCTAGAAGTACAATAAATATTTCACCTTACGAGTCAAATCACTCATCTAATCCCCAAATTTTAAAAATCAAGACTAAGTCATGTTCTACCCACAATCAATATTAATAATATCTTTTACATACAATATATAAAACATACAATCTCGTGAGTAGAGTAGATAGAAACCTACCTCAAATTCAAATCGTAAATCCTTGAATCATACACAAAATGTTTGTCTTCACTCCATGATCTTAAAAAATTACCACACTATCAAAATTATAATATACACAACATTAGGAGTCAAAAGAGACCCATATTACCATATAATTGCTCGGGTCAAATTTTGAGTCAAGAACGAGCCCACAGGGCCCACAAACAGAATCCAAAATTGAACTCGTCATGAGGTCCCTCGAAGGCCAAAGAAGTTATGCTCAAAAGTTAAGACAAACAAAGCACAAATTGGGTCTCAAATCAACCCTTAAAATTTAGGAATTCAAGGCCCTAATTTCTAAGAATTTACCATAAAATCAAAGCAATCTTACCTTGAATTCAAAGGCAAATCACAAAAAAATTGTTATTCAAGCTTTAAGATCACCCACAAGCTTCAATCCCAAGCTTTCTCAATTTCTAGGGTTTTGCTTTCTTTGAAATGGATGATAAGATGGTAAAAATAAGTTGAAAAGGGTTTATTTATACCCATTTTAGGTACTCAAGTATCGCTATTACGACTCGACTATTGTTGTCATGATATTTTAGAATTGCACAAAGAAGTCACGATCATAATTTATGGCCATCATAATCATGATTTATCATATAGGGTAAATTACATATGGCGATCATGATTTACCCTTTGTGGTAGCATTTCAGAATAAAACATACTTCACAATCGCTATTTATAGCCTACAATCACTATTTCACAAGTAACCTAGTGCACCAAATTTTTTATGTCCAAAAAGGACTTCGATTGAGTGCTCGAGATTTGTTCGAAACACCGTACACGCAAACAAACTATGCTATCACAGTAAATTTGATGCTCCAAACTCAATGGAATCATCCAAACTTTCATTTGAGATTATTTTGACTAAATATGAGGCCCACACCTATAGTTCCATTTTTTACATAGTCTGTCCAATAGCCCAAAATGAGTTTGGAAGCCTCAAAACCTGAACCAAGGGTCACTCTAGCCTAAAATTGATAGTCCAAAGCTGATGGAACTATCAGAATTCTCATCCGAGTTCATATACGAAGATTTTTGGTTCGAGACCATATCTTAATCAATGAAAGCTCTAAGACTGTGAAACGAGCCTTAAATCCAAATAAATTATGTGATCACCAAACTAACAGTTTCGGTAAGTCATAAATGACTTGTAGCCACTGTGGAAAGGATCAAAATATCAAAAATACATTAAAATCAAGGAAATAATCTTAAGGGTCATTACATTTCTAGTTTTCATGTCCAGCGTTAAGGGTTTTCCAACTGCTGAAATAATGAAAAAATAGTTTCTTTAGCAAAGAAATTTGAGGAAATATCTGGCTTTGATATCCACGCTACTCCAATAGTCCTTTCCACATATGGTTCAAACCATGGATCCCACTTCAATGTTCTCATCTGCCAATACATCTCATTTGTATTAATGTAATATACTGCAGTTGAAAGTAGATACACATAGTCCTTAAGTCCTTCAATACTAATAAGAATGTATCATGTATCTAATATACCAATTGTGCATTCTCCTTTAATACTACACTATCTAGGGATTGACTTCTTCAACTCTTTAATGTTAGGTTTTCCATAGGAAAATTTCCCTATTATAGCATATTATAGATTTTCTTGAATGATCAAGCTTCTCATTTCTGATGATTTCCATGTAACGTTAGGTTTTCCTTATAGCATACTATAAGTTTTGGTGGAACCTTGGGTATGTTAGTGTTGATTGTTTTAGGTTTTAATATATTTGCATAGTTGAGTGTATTAGCTACTTCTTGTGGACCATTGTTGGGTTCACTGGTATTATTCTTATTTGGTTTTTCCAGAGGGTTATTCCCATTGGAGGGAGTGTCCATGGTGTTTGGCATTTTAGGAAAATTAGATTTTAGGTTTAGAGTTATAGAGAGCATTTTTTTCATGAATTCACCTAAGTTACTTGGATCTAAGGTGAATGAGGATCCTTAGTTCTTCATTAATGAGGTGAAGAAAATTAATTAAATTGTGTATGTTACAATAGAAAAAAGTGTGAAATTAGTGTCTTATCAATTGAAATATATTGATTATAACCGGGTTACTATATGAAAGGAAGTTAAGGGTGAGAATACAGTTCCTATGAGTTGGGATATGTTTCAGATGGTTTTTTGGATAGGATTTTTCCTTATTAGATTAGGTAGGCTAAGGTGAGGAGTTCATACACCTTAAACAAGGCTCTATATTGGTGAAAGAGTATTGCCTCAAGTTCACTCAGCTTTCCAAGTATGCACTAGAGTTGTTACTAGATTCTTGGGATCATATGAGTAAGCTTATCACTAGAGTATCTGACTCAGTAGTCAAGGAGTGTAGGACTTCCATTTTGATTGGGGATAAGGATATTGCTCGATTGATGACTTATGTTCAGCAGATTGAGGCTGAAAACTTAAAGAAATGAGAAAGAGAGAATAATAGGGCTAGGACCGGGAAGTTTGAGTATAGTTAACCATGGTCATGAGGGAAACCATTCTAAGTTTTAGAGTATTTGTATTACCTATATCGTCTTCATCCAGTTCCCCTGCCCCTAGGACTAAGAAAAAATAGTAGGCCAGGGCACCGATTTCTAGATCTCAGTGTAGCATTATTGGGGGATTTAGTTATTTCGCTTGTAAGAGATGTGGTAGAAATCATTAGGGTTATTGTTTGGATGGAAGAACAATATGTTATGGATATGGGAATATAGACCACAGGTTGAGGGATTGCTCCTCTCCAAGAAGGGGAAATAGGGATGCTCGCCCACAGGCTCAGCCCACTACTTCAGCAGTTCAAGCAGGCTACTTGATTTAGCAATAGGGCATATTTTCTAGCATTAGTAACAGTCAATGTTAGAATCGGTTTTATGCTATATTCATTATCCAAGAGCAGGAGATCTCTCTAGATGTAGACATTGGTATGCTTTGTGTCTTTCGTTTTGATATTTATGTGTTTTTAGATTTGAGGTCAACCTTTTATTTTGTAACCCCACTTATTGTTGTGAAGTTTGGTGTATTTCTAAGAGTATTTCTGAACTTTATTCAGTTTTTACTCCTACATGAGTCAGTCGTTGCTAAAAGATTATATAGAAAGTTCCCTATTATAGTCCTCCATAGGGTTACTTTAGCAGATTTAATAAAACTAGAGATGGTAGATTTTGATGTCATCCTTGGTATGGATTGGCTCTATTCATGCTATGCTTTAGTAGATTGTCGCACCCAAGTAGCGAAGTTTCAGTTTTCTAATGAGTGTATCCTCAAGTGGGAGTGTAGTTCAGTTACTCCTAAGGGTCATTTCATCTCTAATTTTTAAGGCTAGAAAGTTATTTTCAAAGGGGTGCATCTATCACCTAGTTTGAGTTAAAGATACTAGGCCTGAAACCCCAACCATTTAGTTAGTTTGTGTATTCAATGAATTTCTTGGAGTCTTTCTAGATGATCTGTCAAGGTTCCTCTCGATAGAAAAATCAAATTCAATAGTGATCTCTTTCCAGATACTTAGCCCATCTCTATTCCTCCCTACCAAATGGCTCTATCAAAACTTGAGGAGTTGAAGGAGCAGCTTAAGGACCTCATAAATAAAGGGTTCATCAGACCTAATGTTTCTCTATGGGGTACTCTAGCCTTATTCGTGATCAAAATGGATGATACTCTCAGAATGTGTATGGATTACAGACAATTAAAAAAGGTCACTATAAAGAAAAGTACCCCATCCCTAGAATTGATGACTTTTGACCAGCTTAAAGGTGCCCATTGGTTTTAAAGATTGATCTTAGATCGGTATGCCATCAGTTGAAGGTTAGAGAATGTGACATTCCAAAGACTACTTTCATAACACTATATGGTCACTTTGAGTTTTTGGTTATGTCTTTTGGTCTAAAAAATAATCCTACAACCTTTATGGATTTAATGAACATGGTCTTCAAATAGTATATGGATGTGTTTGTCATTGTTTTCAAAAATGACATACTCGTCTACTCTTAAAGTGGGGAGGAAGATATAGACTATTTGAGAATAGTATTACAGACCCTTAAAGATCATAAGTTGTATGCAAAGTTTAGTAAGTGTAAATTTTGGTTGGAGGTATTTACCTTTTTGGGGCAGGTGATTTTTGGTGCAGGTATTCATGTAGACCCTCAAAAAATAGATGTAGTGAGCGCTGGCCTAGGCTTATTACACTCTCTAATATTAGGATTTTTTTTAGGTTTAGCTAGAATTATAGAAGATTTGTTGAGGGTTTTTCATCAATAGTTACACCACTGACAAAGTTGGCACAAAAGAAGGTAAGGTTCCAATGGTTAAATAAATGCAATAAAAGCTTCCAAGAGTTAAAGGATGAGTTGACTTTAGCACCAGTGCTAGCTTTTCCAGATTGGTTAGAAGGATTCGTGGTATATTATGATGCCTCTGATTGGATTGGGTTGTGTTTTGATGCAGAACAGAAAGTTTATAGCTTATCCCTCTAGCAATTTAAGGATCATGAGAATAATTATTCAACACACGATTTGGAGTTTGCATTCGTGTTATTTTCTTTGAAAATTTGGAGACATTACTTATATGGTGTGCATGTTGATATTATCACCGATCATAAAAGTCCTCAATACGTATTTATGTAGAAGGAGTTAAATCTTCCTCTGAGAAGATGGCTGAAGTTGATAAAAGATTATGACATGAATATGCTCTACCATCCTGGTAAGGCAAATATCAAATGCTTTGAGTAGGTTGTCTATGGGTAGTGTAGCCCATGTGCAAGGGGACAAGAAGGAGATGGCCAAAGAGGTACATAGATTAGATCGATTGAGAGTACATTTGCTTAGCATGGATGATGCTGATTTAGTGGTTCAGAATGGTTCAGAGTCATCCATAGTGACTGAAGTGAAAGAGAAACAATGTAATGACACTATTCTTGGCCAGTGAATAGATAAAATTCATCAGCAAAAGGTTGAGGTTCTCTCCCAAGGGGGAGTTGGTGTTTTATGCTATCAAGATGGGTTATGCTATCAAGATGGGTTATGTGTTCTCAATATTAATAGGTTGAGAGAAAGGATATTATTAGAGGCCCACAGTTCTAAGTAATCGATTCATCTTAAGGATAAGAAGATGTACCACGATCTACGAGAAGTTTATGGGTTCAATGGTATGAAGAGGGACATAGAAGAGTTTGGGCTAAGTGTCCCAACTGTCATCAAGTGAAGGTTGAACATCTATGACTAGGAGGTATGCTTCCAATTGTCCAAATACACCATTGATGCATATAAAAGCATAAGTAAAACCATAGGAAACCATAACCAAGAATTCAATATGAAAACCCCAAAATAATAGTTGTAAACCATAATCATGAAATAGTAAAACCATGAAATAAATCATATAAACCATGCCTTTAGCTGAAATTACCGACCTCAAACTCCAAGTCTCTACGCCTCAAACTCTAAGTCTCTATCCCCGACCTCAAACTCCAAGTCTTTTCCCCTAACATCTGCATATGACTTTTGGGAACTTTAGGCAGCTTTAAGCCTATCCCGAATCATCTCCATCGCCTGATAGACCAAATTCGCATCAAACATGTCTGCCTCCCCAAGCTCAAACCACCCAATAGGATATCTATACCTACTACCATATAATGCCTCAAAAAGAGCCATACAAATGCTCGAATGATAGCTATTGTTGTAAGCAAACTCTACCAAAGGTAAATGCTCAACCCAATTGCCACCATAGTTAATCACATAGGCCCGAAGCATATCCTTCAATATCTGAATATTCTCTCCACTTGTCCATCCGACTATGGATGAAAAGTAGTACTCAGACTAAACTTAGTCCCCAACCCTTTTTGGAAAGACCGCCAGAAGTAAGATGTAAACTGCGTACCACGATTAGAAATAATCAAAACAAGCACCCAATACAGCTTCACAATCTCCTGAAGATACTACCTCGCATAATCCTATGCCAAAAAGGTAGTCCGCACTGGCAGGAAACATAAAGATTTGGTCATCATATCCACGATGACCCAAATCAAATCATATTGATTCTAAGATTGAGGAAAACTGGTAACAAAGTCCATAATAATTACTTCCCACTTTCATTCGGGCAAATCAATTTCTTGATATAACCCTCTTGGCCTTATGTGCTCAACCTTAACCTGTTGACACACCATACACTTTGACACAAAATTATCCACATCCCCCTTCATGCCATTCCACTAGTAGATCTCCTTGAGAGAATGATACATCATAGTCGAGCTGGGATGAACAAAATAGCATGACTCATACACCTCAGCCAAAACTCTTTGTCACAGTCTGTCGACATCAGGAACACACAACCTCTCTTGGTACCATAAAATACCATCACCGCTGATCTCAAACACCACTACCTTTTTCCCACCAACATCACCCTTGATTATCATCAAGACAAGATCCGACACTTTTTTTTCTTTAATATCCTTACCAAGAGATGATCGAACCACTTCTTTCACCATCACACCACTATATTTAAAGTTCAAGAGACAAACTCCAAGATTAGCTAAGTGGTGAATATTCTTCACCAATTCCCACTAGCCTTCCTCCACATATGCCAAACTCCCTATGGATAACCTGTTACGAGCATCAACAACCATATTAGCCCTACCTGGGTGGTAGTAAAGACTCATATTATAATCCTTGATAGTCTCAAGCCATCTCTTCTATCTGAGATTAAACTCTTTCTGAGTGAACTCGTGCTAAAGTTTCTTATGATCATAAAAGATATCCACATGAACACCATACAAATAATGTCGCCATATTTAAAAAAAAAAACACAACCGCTAACAACTCCAAATCATGAGTAGGATAATTCCTCTCATATACCTTCAAATGCATAGAAGCATAGGAAATCACCTTCCCATGCTACATCAAAACACAATCAAGACCTACCCGAGATGCATCGCAATAAACCAAAAACCCATCATTGCCTTCTGGCAAAGTCAGGATTGAAGCAAAAGTCAACTTATCCTTCAAGTTCTCAAAGCTCCCTTCACAAGCATCCGACTAAGAAAACTTAAGCTTCTTCTGAGTCAACTTAGTTAGAGGAGCAGCTATCGAAGAAAAGCTTTCCACAAATCGCATATAATACCCAGTTAAACCCCAGAAGCTTCAAATATCAGATGGAGTCATGGGTCTAGGCCTCCTCTTCACCACTTCAACCTTCTATGGATCCACCATGATTCTTTCACTAGAAATAATATGACCCAATAAAGAAACATCATTCAGGCAAAACTCACACTTAAAGAATTTATCATACAACTGTTGTTTCTTTAAGGTCTGCAACACCACATAGATGTGATTAGCATGATCCCCCTCACTCTTTAAATAAACCAGAATTTCATCAATAAACATAATGATGCAGATATCCAAATACTTCCTGAACACCCTGTTCATCAAGTCCATAAATGTTGTCAGAGCATTAGTCAATCCAAATGACATCACCAAGAACTCAAAATGCCCATACCGAGTACAAAAAGATGACTTAGGGATATCTACCTCCCTAATCTTAAGTTGATGGTACCTAGACCGAAGATCGATCTTAGAGAAGAACTTGGCACCTTATAACTGATTAAATAAATCATATATCCTTGGGAGAGGATACTTGTTCTTGATTGTTACCTTGTTCAACTGCCTGTAGTCAATGTACATTCGAAGGAAACCATATTTTTTGTGCACAAACAACACAGGTGCACCCCATGGAGAAACATTAGGATGAATAAACCCATTATCCAGAAGATCCTTAAGTTGCTCCTTGAGTTCCCTCAACTCAGTCAGAGCCATTCTATATGGAGAAATAGATATTGGATGAGTTTTCGAAAGCAAATCAATACCAAACTCTATTTCCCTATCCGTAGGAACACCAGGAAGATCATTTGGAAAAGACCTCTGGAAACTCATTAATCACAGGGACCAAAGATAAAGAAGGACCTTCCGATCTAGAATCTTTAACCTAGACTAAGTGATAAAGACAACCTTTGGAGATTAGCCTCTGAGTTCTAAGATAAGAAATAAACTTTCCCCTAGGAGCTAAGAAACTACCTTCCTATTCTATAACTGGTTTACCAAGGAACATAAAGATAACCTTATGGGTCCGACAATCTTCAGACATATAACAAGAATGCAACCAATCCATACCCAGAATTACATAAAAATCTACCATATCCAACTTAAATAGATTCCCCATGGTTGTTTGCTACCAACAGATACCACATACCCCCTATAGACTCTCTTAGCAATAACTAAGTCACCTACTCGGGTAGAAATAAAAAAGGATTTGCGATAACTTATGTATCAAAACCAAAAGACATGGCCATATATTGAGTCACATAAGTAAGAGTGGACCATGACCAAGACTTTATAGTACCATATTATGTCCTATATAAGTATGTGTGGGGTGTGTGGGTGTGGGTATAGGTGTGTGTGGGTGTGTATGTGTGTATGTGTATATATCCAAAATTTAAAATTATAGAGAAAGAACATAATTTTCCATTTATAACATCCTAGAATGACAATTAACAAAAGAAATATATTTGGGCATAGCTAGTCTTAAAAGTTCTTATAACAGGCATAAGTTGTTAACTCATAAAAGAGAGTATATCATGATCTTGGTGTATCATGACTTGAAGAAAATAAACTTATAAGTGAAGAATCAAGATCGCAAATTTGATATCAAAATATCGAAGGAGTAAGTATTAAACTAATAAAAAAATAAAAACAAACAGAAAGAATGTAACAATTTAAAAAGAAAAAAAATGTGGCAAACTATTTTGCAGTAAGCACTATTTAGTTTAACTTCATCCATCTTTAAACCTTATAAAGAAACAAATATAAATTCTCTTATGACTTTTCAACTCTTCAGCAGTGCAAAATTCGTCAATTCATAAAATGTGATCAAAAATATCGGGTGGTGTTGGAGATAACATAGAAAAGCTAGTACCATCATATACACCCAATACTTCACACCTATTTCTTTTCCTAGCAAGAAAATCATCGATCTTCTCAAAAAAATTTGATTGATTTATGTGCTCTTCTACATCTTCTAAAGGTTGAAAATCTTTACACTCACTATCCATAACCTACAAAAATAAAATTCATTTCAATACTAAATAATGTAATAAATCATTAAAGTAAAAAAGCATGTAAGAACATACTTGCGTGTTATATAAAATTTCTGCAAGTGACGAAGGTTCTGAAAAAAAATCTCCCCTTTATTAAATTTAGCACAAATTTGCGAACTTGTTTCAAATATGACTTTCTTAGTATGCCTTTGGTCACCTTATGCATCATCTCCATCTCCATGCCCATATTTCATTCTCCCATTTCATCAACTCCCTTATCTCTTTCAGAATCTACAATACCAACTTCTTGCCTATCAAAGGCTTTATTTAACACACAGAGAAGCTCCACAACAGAATCGAACTTGAACTCTAGAGACTACAACACAAAATTTAATAATGTCACAACAATACAATTAAGTCAACAAATGATTAAATAATTTTATTTCTATTGAATATTAAATATCATATAAAATTTATCATAATATGGCTCATATTCCCATCTAAAGCATTATCTAGTCGAGTCTTAAGAGTAGATGTCATCCTCTACATCAAACCTACAAAAGAAAAGGAAAACATTAAAAAAAAAAAAACTAGATACTCTTTATTCTACTGCAATTTGAACAATAAAATAATAAACATATATCCTATCATTTAAAGAAAGAGGGGGTAAAAGAGATTCCACTCCAGTTGCATATCAAAAATAAGTTGCAGTAGTTTTTTTTATACACACAATATAATCTCATAGTTTGTAGCTATTGTCTTTGTTTCTGTTTTAGTATAGTGATAGAAATTCATATAAAAAAATGATAATAAAATTTATGTTACTAGAAACTTACATCAATAATGATGTTAATCAGGCTAGAAGAAAAAAGACCTCAAAGAAGTAAAGAGAAACACTCTCTTTCTTCATCAGTAGCAGAAAATGGCTACACAAGAAGAAGCAAAGAATAATTTTAATTTTTTAAACATAAATATATACTCACAAGTAAAAGAACACTCTGGACATTTACAAATCATTGAATTATGGAAAAAATAGAAATTCAAAATTCAACACAATGCAAGACAATTTAAGTATAAATTTAGATTTTCTATTACATTTTTTCCTAGGAAGGCAGTATAGAGAATAAATATAATTATTATTAAAAAAGATTGAGTTAATAGATGCATTTGGGCATGCACTCTAGTAGGTCCAATATATGATATCTAAAACTACTAGCAAATATTATTTGGAAGGAACAATGTCAGCTATACGCAGAGGAAGTGAAGCCACCATTCATGCGATCAACAGGTAACTCTAGGGAGATGAACATCGAATGATATGGGCAGATGAAAATGCAATGAAATTTAAAAATATGATATGCGTATTTTGAACAAGTGTACTAGTTGCTATGTACATTTTGAGCAACTATTTTGAACATGATATGTACTTTAAAGTAGACTTGATGAAGTACTAGTTATTTTTCAATATCCAATGTTTTCTATCTTAGGTCATACTTAACAAGATTAGGAGGTCAAAATAATTAGCTACGAGTTTAAATTCATCGTCTTATAATAGAGGCAAGACTTAGCCTCGGGAATTTTAAAGAACAAAGTACACTCCCAGAGGCAAGAGCTGTCACTATTTCATTGTATTTAAGTTATGAAATAATCTATGAGTCTTGCGTCTTTAGCCTAAGAGTGTCAAAGAACAAGATAACCCCCATAGGCAAGAGCTGTTACTAACTCATTGTGTATTAAAAATTATAAGATACTCTATAATTCTTGCCAAAGAAACTTTAACTCAGAAATTTCAAAGAACAAAATACACCCCAGAGGCAACAATTGTCACCATCTCATACATGTTAGTTGATGAAATCCTCCATGACTCGTGTCTTAGAGGCAGGACTTAGCCCAAAAAATTAAAAAGAATAATTAATAGTTAAATACAAACCCTAAAAGTTGATATAGTTCATTTAAAAACAACAACAATATATCTAGTATATACTCACAATATAGACTTAAGTATATATCCATAAAGTACAATACCTTAAGAAAAATTTATCCAAAGAAACTGTAAATTTATTCAAAAAACTTAAAATGTACCCATCTTTTTATGCAAGTTTATCCAAAAGAAACTATAAATTTATCCAAACGTAACTTTCAAACAATTTTTAAAACATCAGGAACAATGAAAATGAAAAACTTATTGGAAGAGAATTCATTTTGTCCTTCATATTGCGAGAAACACAGAGCTCTTGAAAGAGAAAGATCTATGAAACATAGAAGGGCTAACATGTACTTTTATTATGTATATAACGGAAGGAAAATTATTTAGCAAAAATAAATTATGGAGGATAAACAGTAAAGACCACCCACTATGAGGATCATTTCATATAATTTTCTAGTACCTGCAAGCTTTAGCAGGACACACACTCTCTCTCTTTCTATACACAAAAAAAAAAAAATTGTTCTATGATGTTAGTGACAAAGTTTCATATGTTTACCCTGAAGGGTTGTAGGTTTGAACCTCACTGACGATTTCTTTGTTTTAGTAGTTCAATCAATTGCATTCAACAAAGTCATAGACAATTACACATGAGACAATGTATAAGTTTATAATTTCTTTAATTTATCTCTAATTATTGTTGACTTAGTGTTATTAACAAGTATTTTTGACTAAATTAATTAATTATTCTTTGACTTTTTCTTTAAATTTCTTACTTAGTTAGCAATTATTTGTTATTTCTCTTTCTTTCTCTCATCAAAGTAGAAAAAAAATACTCCGTCCCTTCTTCTTCCAAAGGCCAAAATCGACTGCCAACTCTATCGGCTTTCTTGGCGGCTTCTCCAATTCTTCACTGAATTTGTTCGTCGTTATCCATCATAGTCGCGTTGCTTCGTCTATATGAATGACTTTTCATAT
This sequence comes from Capsicum pubescens, assembly GCA_030864215.1. Lineage (NCBI taxonomy): Eukaryota > Viridiplantae > Streptophyta > Magnoliopsida > Solanales > Solanaceae > Capsicum > Capsicum pubescens. Next base: position 191,863,642 of record CM061543.1, on the reverse strand, counting down.
TCATATAGATGGAAAAGACAAATAAGGATTGATTTAACCGATGAGTTTACTTGACACAAAACTCCAAATGCTAAATCAACTTTTGAATTTAACATTACAGTAATACGAGTACTTTTTTTTTGTGAACAATATGAAAATACATCCTATTTTCATATTTCTTAAATATTGAAATATTCTCACAAAAATTAAGTTAATCAATGTGTTGGGCCGGGATTTATCCCATCTAGTATATACCTATAGGAAAAATCATAAAAATATACAATTTTAGAGTCTATATTAAAAAATATATCAATATTATTTTTTATTTATAAAATATAATTTTTAATTACAAAATCTACCAACTAATCAAATTATAATTTATAGTAAAAATTCTAACCATTTTTTCACATTCTTCTTCTTTCTTATAAAAAAAATATGAAAAAATAAAATAAAATAACTATACTCACATCATTCACTAAGATCCAACCCAATTATATTAACATATGATTAAACAAATATAATCATATATGTGTTGGGAATGTTTTGGGAGAAAAGGATATTGAACAAGAGTATTAGAGTTGGTTACTGTTGTGAACCTTTTTCATTTGGGATTTTATAGTTTCTCTGTACTTTTTGTGGATATAGTGGTGACGGTGGGTATGTTGGTTGGTACGGTGGAGGAAGTAGGTATGATAGTGGCGGCGGCAGCTATGATTTTCAATGGTGGAGGTTTTGAATTTTTTTCAATGTTGGTTGCTATTGATTGTTCCTGATAACCCCTTTTCTTGTGTGGATATGATGGTGACAGTGGGTGTGGTGGGGAATATGGTGGAGGAAGTGGGTATGGTGGCAGCGACGAAAATGATTTTCGATTGAGTTTTTGAAATTTTTTTCCCAATGATGGTTGTTATTGATTATTCTTGATAACCATTTTTCTTCTTATGTGGATATAGTGGTGACAGTGGATATGATGGTTGATATGGTGGAAGAAGCAGGTCTGGTGGTGGTGGCGGCGGCGACAACGAATATGATTTTCGATAAAGGTTTTGACAATTCGAGAATTTTTTGATGACACCGGCAGAGAAAGGATATCAATGATTTTATGGTGCATAAATTGTATAGAAATTGATGTATCTAGAGTGTATGAATTGTATAGAAATTTGTGTATGTATGGTGCATGAATTGTATAGAAATTGGTGTATCAATAGTTTTATGGTGTCTGAATTGTATAGAAGTTGGTGTATCAATAATTTTATAATTTTTAAAATATTTAGAAATTGATGTATTGATAAATTTATGGTGTCTGAATTATATAGAGATTGGTGTATCAATAATTTTATTTTATGGTGTCTAAGATAGTTAGAAATTGGTGTATCAATAATTTTATGGTGTTTGAACTATTTAAAAATAGGTGTATCAATAATAATAATTTTATAATGTCTAAAATATATAAAAATTAGTGTATCAATAATTTTATGGTGTCTAAAATGTATAGAAATTGGTGTATTTTTATGGTGTATGATCGATATAGAAATAGGTGTATTAATAATTTTATGGTGTATTAATAAATTTATGATGTCTGAAATTTGTATAAGATGTGGTTTGAATCAATCGGAGAATTTACTATCATTAATGATGTTTTTTCTTAAAAAAATATTAAAAATTAATGTTTAATGAATTAAATAAATTAAATTTAAAAACATAAAAAAATATCAAATAACTTTATTGTTTTTTCGGTTATCTTATTTACTATTTTAAAAAAAACTTAGTTGAAAAATAAAATAGGAGAATTTATAAAATAAAATATCAATCATTAAATTTTCTCCTTAAATTATGCTATGATAACTGCTTTTTTTTTCTTTTAGCTTTGATAGATTTTGAAAAGTTAAAAATAGTAATATTTTTTGTAACATTGACTCTTAAATTGTTTACTCATTTGATTTTTCCCTGTACTATATCACAAGTAGCAGTGAATGCATCTGCATTTTCAATCTTCCCTTAAATCTCGAATCTGTCTCCAACTCTATCAGAAACAGAAACAGTACTACACCCCTATTAACAAACTAGAATAATCATTGTCCCCTACCATTTGAGAAAAGAATATGTCCTTTCTTATATCCTAAATCATTAATTGTCAATGTCAAAGTAAACTACCTCAATGGTACACCCAATTTGCTAAAATATTAGTATCATTATTATTAGTTGAGGGTACAAACCTACTTGCCAAATTACTACAATTGTGACAGCCATGACCAACGCGAAATTCACACGCTTTAGAACTCTGTTTCAGTTCAACTACAAAGAGTTTTCCTCCCAATTGTGCTTCTCTAATACAGCTTATTTTCACCTTCCATCTAGTCTCCTCTGTTAGTCTCCTTCTCTTAAATCTAAATTACTCCCACCTTTGATTTTCTTTTAGTTTAAGAATTAGAAGAAGAAAGATGAGGTTCATATCTCAAGGTAATCCCAATTTATGTGTCATCTTTGTCATTCAAACAAGTCTATTTTTTGTCGTAATTTTTTTATATTTCTTTTATATATTTTTAACTGTCAATTATTGTGGTAGTATTTTTTACATAGTTTTTAAATATATAAATGTTATTTAAAAAATTTAAAGATCGCATGGTCAAACTCATAGCAAACTTAAATTGTTACTCTTGAATTTGAACCGTAGCACATAAATTGGTACAGGTATTATTTTTCATCAAAGATCTGTTCTCTTTTCTCAATGGCCAGAGTTTTAGCAAAGGCAATTTCTTTTTTTCTTTTTTTTTGCTAATTGAATAATGGGTAGTTATTATTTTCTTTTTATATATTCAGGGCAACGAAGAAGATGAGTCATCACCACCACCACATCCACCATGAAGGAAATAGAAATAGGTCAAAAGTTTTGGCATGTTGTTGTTGCCCTTGTTTAGTAGTGTCGTCTACGTTCTCTTTGTTAAAGAGGTGTCTCTTTGTGGTCTGTTTCCCTGTTTTGCAGTGCTTTGGATGGGATGAACATAGGCATCAACATCACCACCACAGACATTTCTGACAATTTTGATTATTCGTTGTCGAAATTCGCAGGTTCATTAATGTTATTCAAAAGTTTCAACTTGGTTAACACCAATAGATAGAAAAAGAAATAGTTTGAACTTGGTTGTTGCGTAGTAAATTTTTTAGCCGTGTATTCTGCTAGTATACTTCTGAGCTATTGTTTATTTACCTTGAAACAAAACTAAATTTGTTGCCACTAAGGTCATCTCCAACCCATAACACCAAATATTACTATTCTGCTTTTGTTGGTACTTGGTAAGTGAAGAGAATATCAGTTTGACAGGGTGTGTATGGTGTCTGGGCATGTGCCATTTTATTTTCCAGCTACAAGTTTGTCCCTGGAGATAAGAACTTGTGGTTTTAAAATCATCCCTAACAATTTCACGTTTGTCTTATTTTTGCAATCAATTAATATGTCCTTACTAAAGAGCTTTGACTAAATTACAAAAATGATTATTATTTCCAAGAGAAACAAAAAAAAGTTAACGCTCTGCTATGTTGAATTTAACTAAGAAATTTTCATATATAGTGTTGTTGAAATACTAGAATTTATGTCCTGATAATACCATCTTACAGACAAAAGTGAGAAAAAGAAAGAAATTCATAAGCAGAAGATTGCAATAATTTCATTTTGTGTTGATGGAATCAGGTCTATTTTATCTAGAGAGAAATATTGACAAAAGAATTATCAAGAAAGTAAAACATCAGATTAAATCTATGTCTGTTTGGTTCCAGTTATGTTACGTACGTAGTAAGGTAGCCAAAGGGGAAACATGCCTCCCTTGATGCTTTAGTCTTTAATTTAACCACCTTACAAATGATTTGTGCCTTATTATGAAAGCAGAAATTTTCAAATTCCAACAGGTTAATATATTACAGTGAAACATCATCAATCTGAGAATTCTCATAGTCATTCCTCTTATGCCAAATACTTCACAACTTTTTCTTCAATTTGTCATTGGCATTGCATGAGTTGACATCGTAATCTCTTGACATCAGAGTGTTTGAGAGGCTTCAGCATGAACATCTCAGCCCCTTCTTCCATGCATCTGTTCATTTCACAAATTGTATTTATTTGATTAGTTGCATATCAGGACAGAGTACAGAACTCACAGCGTTTTTGGTAATTAAAGATATATAGCCATTGATAAACTTACTGATCAATTCGAGTTGGGATGTTCTCAGATGACATAATAACAACTGGTATATCCTTCAAGATCGATGATTCCTGCTTGCATTTCAACTAATTAAATTTATATTTAAAAATCTCAACGAAAAACTTAATCAAAGAATATTTTTCTTCATAGAATGTTGGACTGTCAACTAAAGTCTACCTTGATTTTCTTAAGCAGTTCATAACCAGTCATTCCTGGCATACAATAATCTGTTATTATCATATTTACCTTTGAACCCTGTTGAAATATACACACAAAAAAGGAGAATTAAAATGATCATATATTAGTACTAGTTACATCCCAAAAGCGAACCGAAAGATCCATAATTATTCAATTCAAGAAACAATTACATTGCCATTTGTAGAGTGTTCCTGATCAGCTCCCAAGCCCAAGTAATCCAAGGCCCTAAGACCATTTTCAGCAGTAGTCACTGAAGCAAACTCACATATTTTTGAAACTAAAGATCCAATTTTCATCTAGAAATCACATAAATAGAACTACTAAGGAAGTAACAACTCAAAGATTCTTTTTTTGAATTTAACCATATCTGTATTTTGACGTGACTAGCCCCATAAATCAAGATTTATGTAGAATAGAATTACTAAGGAAGTAAAACGTTCCCACGTTGAAAAAGACATTTCAAAAGATAATTGCATATTTTAGTTTAGTTAGTACATGTGATCTAAAATAGATAAAATAATCTCCACTAGGTACAGATGAATCAAGTCCAAGCATGGTAATAATTTTTAGCCATACCGAGCTAGCTAGGACGTTCAATTCTTTTCCTACATACAGTACGATCATTAGAGCCGTCAATATGGCCAAGATCTGTTGGGTTGGGCTGGCCCAGCCTAGGGTTGGGCTACGACTCCATTTAAGAATAGGGCTTTTTAGTTCAATCCAAATAAACTTGTTGGTTTATGAGGCTTGAGTAATATGAGTTGAACTGGTACATGGGCTAAATAAAAAATATTTGAAAAATAAAATAGAGTACTAAGAATAAAAAAAAATTCAAACTCAAAATCTATTTGAACCATCATAGATATTTAAATATTAATTATGTTTATAAAATATATAAATAGCTAAAATATAATTTATTTATTTTTAAGAAATCAAATATGTTTGATAAAGAAGGCTGGAGATGTTGGACAAACTATAAGTGCCATTAGAGTTTTTTTTAAGTGTTTTGATGAAGAAGACATGGCGATGTTGGACACACTATAAGTGTCATGAGAGTTTTTTTTTAAAGAGTTCATTTTCACTTTTAATGAACTAAATATAGATATTTTTTTTGTTTTATTGTGATCAATTAAAATAAAATTAGGTTAATATTGCTATTTAGTTAGTTATATTAATATTCATTAACTGTTTCGTTTGTTTTTCAACATCTCTATTTTGTTTGAATTTGGTATCAAAAGTTATTCAATTTCGCAGATTATTAGGATCTTTTTATAAATTTGAGACTTGATTAACAAATAGTAACTTCATGTGATACTAAATTATAAATATTTATGTAATTAATATTTTAAAATTAAAATTAAGATTATAAAAATAATATATTTTAAAAAGTGGACTGGTCTGTGGAGGTCCGCAACCCACAGTATGATGGATTGAGCTTGCTATTTTTCGATCTGTCATATTGATGGGTCAGCCTATCTTAACCAATCAAACTCCAAAGCCTATGTGAATTAATTCAAATGAACTGAATCGATCAATAGTGACAACTCTAATAATAATAAATAATACTATTCAGAACTATTTTCGTATTTTTAGAAAGAAAAAGAGAATGACATAAACTGAGTCTAAAAGTCTACATCAAAGGATTCCGAAAGATATGAGGCCAAACACAAAGGAACCAATGTGATCACGTATTCATAAAAGGTTTGCATATCTAAAAGGTTGATCAAAAGTCGTATAAATTGGTACGTTTTACTTCTCCTACTCGTTTATCCTTTTCCCTGTAAGCTCTTTCTTTCTTTTTCCTTTAATTATCATTTCTTTTAGAAAACGGAAAAGGGCCTAGAAGTGTAAAAATATGGTTCAATTTATTTTTTGGTTCTATAATATTCTTCACATTTATTTTTGGGTTTCAAAATATCCTTCACATCTATCTTTGAGTTTTAAAATATCCTTTATTTAATATTTTTAATATTAAATAAATTAAAAATGTTTTATTATTTGAAGTGACATATTTTAATTGATTCGTATTTTATTAACTAAAAAAAGTTTAAAAATCCTAACCTACTGTGCCTTTTTTTGAAATTTCACTTAGTGGGTTGAAATTTATGTGATGAACAACTAAAAACTTGTTGTACGCCCATTGAACATGCCATGGTTGTTAGAACAAAACAATGTCCACCAAATGATTTTTACAGGCTGCGATCCTAGTTATGGGAGCTTCAGTTTTAGAAATCTTTTGAAGCATACAAAAGAAATGATGTTTTGCCTAGTGAACTACAATGCTATAGTGTATGTAAATAAGAAAAAAGTTTAGAAATTAGTTGTAGTAAATCACTAGATGATTTTGTCTGTCTTTGATAATTCTAGGATTCTAGATAATTTTCTCTAAAGTGATATTAATGACACCAAATACAATGTATTGCAAACGATATTATAAGTAATCGTGGTATTATTATTTTATATCAAAATTATTTATCATGATATTTGATCATAAGAATCCGTAAATCTCATTTCACCTTTCACGCATAAAACAGGGCATTGTAATTTATCTCTAAAGCATAAATCAATAAACAAATTTTGACTTATGGTGCAATCCTTAGAAAGGATACCAGACACATATATTTATTCGTGAAAGAAAGATACACACTTTGACAGGATTTCACAACAAAATGCACTAATATATTAATATATTAGTATTGATCATCGGATATAGATGAGGTAGGTGTTGTGGATTAGAATAATTTTAATTTTTTTAAATAATAAAACGACGATCAATGAAATTGTGTCACTTCATTAATGAAATATTTTTTACTTATTTAAGATTGAAAATATTAAACAAAGGACATTTTGGAGCCCAATGATAGATGTGAAGGACATTTTGGAGCCCAATGATAGACGTGAAGGACATTTTGGAGCTCAAAAATAACTGTGAAAGGCATTTTAAAGCTCAAAGATGGATGTGAATGGCAATATAGAGTCAAAAGGTGAATGTAGGACTTTTTTATTATTTTTAATAGGTGAAGAGCATTTTAGGCCTATTTTAGTCCCATCTCCGTTTAGGAAATAAGAGGGAGAGAGTAATGTCATAGAAGATCCAAAATTTGAATTTGTAAATCTTGAATTTCATGAAACCTATCATTGTCTCAATTTATTTGTCTGATTTTGAATTGACACAAAATTTTAAAAAAATAAATTAGGTCTTAAACATATAATGTGACAAATTAGAATTAGTTTTTGTGTATATCTTTACTTGTCCACTATTGACTTGTCACACTCCTTCGAAATAATAAACAATATGAGTAATTTTACTATATCGGTCTTTGAATATAATAAATTCAATGTTTTAAAAAAATATATCAAATAATTACTATATTTAATAACTAAGGATAAAATAAACACAAATAGATAAATTATTCATTATTTTTTTAAAATTGAATAAATATTATTGAATCTATTCTTAGTAAGATAGACAAATAAAATTGGATGTCAAAAAGGAAAGATACACTCTTTTTGAATTGGCGAAATATTATTACTCTTATATGAAGAGACTCAACTTAACATGAGTACCTATGTTTAATAACTTTAATCTTTATCATGTTTTTAGGTTGGGGTCCATTGGGAATAATTTTTTCTATCTTTACAAAATAGGTATAAGGCTATATAAACACTATTCTTTTCAAATAGAACTACACTGAGTATATTGTTGTGATCTTTATCGTGTCCTTCGTATGTGTTCTGTTTTATCGGAATGGCTTTTCTTGCATGTATAATGCCATGCTTGAGAAACATTCAAGATTTTTTATATAGGTACAGAATAAGATAAAGAGAAAATTGAAATATATACACATTGTCCCATTTATTGTCAAATATTTAGTATAGAAAATGAGAAGATTAAAGTATTTACTATTTACCTTTGCAAGAGGATTTCTTGAGTAATTTCTCAATAAGTTTTCGATCAACAAGGTTGTCATCCACAGCTAGAACATGGGGTTCACCAGCAGGACAAGCAGGATCCCCCATTCCCCTTGTAGAAGAAGAATAAAAATCCATTCTTGTTCAATAAGGATAAGAGATGTTAGAAGAACATAAAAGAAAGAAGAATAAGAAGAATCAAAGTGCAACGAAAAAGCACTATAATTGGTGGGTATTTAATAAGGGGGGGGGGGTGTTAAAGGAAAAGAAAGATTCTTAGAATTTCTTGGGAAGATGAAGAAAAGATTTTGAAGGAGTTGTGGTGTTACTGTTTTTAAGGGAAGGAATCACCAAAATTAAAATCAAAAGCTTTTGTCACACATGTTTGTGATCTCAAATTTGGCCTTTCTTTATTCACCATCAATAATATTAGTATCTGCTGCTCTTTTCTCTGATCCTATACTTATGCGGAGTATATTTTTTCTAATTAAATATGGGAATGACTAATTAAATAATCCACTGTTTGTTAAAAAAGGCAAGTAGGTCTGTGAAATTTTATAGTATTTGATATCGTCAGAATAAGATACATGGGGACAGAATCCGACTGCTTGCATTCTTACGATATATTTTACAATACATTTATCCTTAAATACAACTTCAAATAGGTGTGTTACGTATGAATAAAAGTATTTCTTCAATTTTCAGCATAAATTATTAACACTCATTCAAATGTACTAATGGAGAAAAATTTAAGTGACAAAAATCTATTTTTCCTTTTAATGAAAATATATTTTAATATTTAGTTGCCATAAAATGATTTGTTTATATAAGGGCCAAACATTCCCAAAGCCTAATCTATGCAAGCAATGCATGAAATTTGATTTTCTAACCCATTTCTGTACTTCACCAATTAATTGAGATGCATTTAGTGCCTCTTTTCACTGCATTAATACGTATACGTTCTTCCACATTTTGTTCTCATTCAAATTTTGAATGTCTTATCAAAGTAAATTTCATATAGAAATTAATGTAGTGACTACACCTTCCATTCCATATTATTTAATCTCCATACAAATTTACTTGTTTAGAATTTACTTGTTCAATTTACAAAAATCAAAAAAATTATTATATTTTTTTTACTCTTAATATTAAATAACTATGTAAAATACTTAAGTTTCAAAATATCATTAACAAAATTAACTTAGTAAAATAAATCTCAAATTAAAGTTCTTATTTTAAGGAATGTCAACAGTGGTCAAATGTTATAGAATGGAGGAAATACTAGAATTTATAGGTTTTACGCAGCAAACTCCTTGGTTCACAACTTCACATATAGGATTTTTACTTCCATATTATCTCTCTTTCAATTTTCTTGCACACTATCAAGAAAGATATTAGTAGCTTTAATTATAATTTATATAAATATTCTTAATGATTTCTGAAACATTTTTAATTAAGATCCACTAATTGTAGCAATAAGAGTGAATTTTGAAAAAAAAAAATGCCCTTTGTTTTTCTAAATCAATTATTTCAAACAAATCAATTCGTTTAAAATGAAGAAATAGATAGAAAAAAGGAAATAGAAAAAATAAAACAACAAACTACAGAAGAAATACGAAAAATAGAAGAAACTAAAAATAGTAGGATTGTTGAATTAGAAAAAAAATTACAAATGTTAAAAGATCTGTATGAAAAAAAGACAGAAAGAAAAAAAAGAAAAAGATAAAGAACAAAATTATTAAACGAGATAAATCAATTTAAAGAAAAATTAGAAATAGACAATAAAGAAATAAAAGACAAGGAATTGGAAATAAATAATATAGATAAATAGAAATATTAAGCCAATTTTGTTCCAATATATCGCAATAAGATATCAAAAACTAACAGTATTGCAGGGTGAAAATCATTTCCCCCCATAACTTTACTTTAAAAATCAATCCCCTCCCCCCCCCCCCCCTCCCGAACTTTAAACAATAAGTATTCTCTCCCCTTTTTCTACTTGTCTTTTTTAAATACCTATTTTACCCCTACACTATTAATTTTTATTTTTCTTTACCTCTTTAAAATTATTATATTTTTTATTTTTAATATATATAGTAAATTTTTTGTAGATAAAATAAAAATTATTTTCTAGACAAAAAAGGTGAAACATATATTAAGTATATAAGTTAGTGACGTTCTAAATGAAATAAATGACCATGATATGAAAATTTATTTATTAATCATAATTAAAATTGTAATATCTATTTATACTAGTGAAAATAAAAAATAAAAATAATTTTATAAAAATATTCCCATGCATGTAATATAATAAAATATAACAAAAATGGAGATATATTTTATACTAAATTAATTCAAAAGTTTACTTATATTATAAATATTTACTCCCTTTGTTCACTTTTACTTGTCACTATTTTGCTTTTTGAGGTTAACATGCATGAACTTTGACCAACATTTTAAGATGCATAATTTAATATTTAAATTTAAAATTTAGATGATCAAAAAATATATGAAAAATGCTATAAGTTGCAATCCTTCTTCATATTAATAAAATGAAAAAATATATCTTAAAATATTTGTCAAAATTTATGCAGGTTGATCTGAAAAAATGAAAATTGACAAGTAAAAAAGAACAGAGGGAGTACATCGAAACTCATGTGCACACACACACACACACACACACACACATATATATATATATTACACACACACACTTAATGCATGTAAAATAAGAGATAAGGTACAAGGTGCCCCTAAATTATATCTGAAGTTGCTATGACACACTTAAACTTTAAGGGGGAACTATTACCCCCCAAACTCATTTTTGTTGATCTGACTGTCAAGTATCAGAATATTTTTGCACTCCTTTTGGGGAAGATGAAAAATACTTGTGTGTTATCTCAATAAAATAATAATTATAAAAAATAACATTAGCTTTTGTGACAAGTTCATTAAAAAGGTTAAACTAAAAAATTTAAATAAAATATATAAATACTTGACTAAAATAAATAATGTATACTATAAGAAGATATTGCTAATGCCAAGGTTAAAATAGACATTGTCAAGGTAAAAGAGAGGAGAATGCTTATTATTCAAAATAGAGGGAGGAGTTTGATTTTTGAAGTAAACTTGAGGGGGAGAAATGATTTTCACCTAGTATTATATCCAATAAAAGTGCAAATAAACTTCAAAAATAACTTACGTGACCTAGGGACGGTTCAACCCACATAGTTCCCACCAAATTTGATAGATAAAGTTTGGTGAATATTTTGTCAGAGACTAAAAATATTAACTTTTAGACAAATTTGAAGGACCAAAACTATTTATTGCACATCAAAGGGACCATTCTTGTTAACTTGTGATAAAATTAAAGAACCAAAAATGGCAAGTGCATATTTAAGAGACTATTTTGAACCCGCCTTCAAATATAAGGGATCATTTTTGTTATTTTCTCCTTTATTTTGCATAGTGCACACTCCTTCTTAAGAAACAATAAATAGAAGGGTAATTTTATTATATCAACCCTATTAATTATAAGATATTTAAATATTAAAAATAAAAAATATTTAATAACAAAAATAAAATAGACACAAAATGATAATTATTTCTTGATTTTTGAAACTAGACAAATAAAATTAAACAATTATTTTTAAAGTAATGAACAAGTAAAAATAAACGAAGAAAATAGCTTTATAGTTTATTTAAGCGACAAACTATTTTAGAATTTTAGTGTATGCAGGTTGATTAATGAACTAATTAAAAATCTCGCACACTATAATTAGACTAGGAATATATTAAGCTATACTAACATATTGTTGTTAATCATTAGTTGATGTAGAATTTATAGCCAAAATAGAGAATTCTTTGATTGATAAAGAGAAGAAGAGTAAGCAGATTTAAAAGAAGGAGAAGAAGAAGAAGAGATTAATGATCAATTGTATTCAATGTGTTGATCTGTATCAGTACATAGAAGAGGTTTATATAATGATCATAACTAACTTCTATCTTAGTTAACTAACCAACTGAGCTAATCCACTAACTTAACTAACTTCTTAAACTGACTTATCTACTCTTTATACATAGTATATACTTTATGTAATCTCAACACTCCCCCACAAGATAGGCGTGGCGAAAATGTTGATAACACCGAGTTGCTTTTGAGATGCTTATGTTGTACCTTAATCAGTTTCTTAGTTAATAGATATGTTGGTTGTTCCTTAGTGTGAATATACTATGTAGTGATCAAACCTTGTTTCTCTTACAAAATGACAATCTATTTCAATGTGTTTGGTTCTCTCGTGGAATATAGGGTTAGCTGCTATTTGCAGGACAATTTACTGTCACTAAATACTGTGGTAGGTTCAGTGATAATTATACCAAGATCTTTCAATAATCCCAACAACCATGTTAGTTTAACAATAGTAATTGTTAAACTTCTGTACTTGGCCTCTATTAAGCTTTTTGATACAGTTGTTTGCTTCTTGGATTTCTAGGATATCAAAGAATCACCAATCTTAATAAGAAAACCTATAACATACCTCCTGGTTAGAGGACATGCAGCCTAATTTGCATCACAATATGCAATTACTTTTCAATTTTTCTATTTGACAACAATAAACCTTGTCCTGGTTGTGACTTAATATATCTCACTACTTTGAGAGTTGTATCCATGTGAGAATGCTTAGAAGCTTATAGAAATTGACTTAGAGTTTACACTGAATATTTAATATATGGTCTTGTGACTGTTAAGTAGATCAATTTTCCTAACAATTTTTGATAACTTTCTTGGTCAATCAGTGGATCATCATCACACCTATCACCAACATATTAATCATATTATCTTGAAGTAAGCTTGATATTGTAGTCAATGGATGTAGTGAAGGGTTTTGCTGCGGATAATCCTGTTTTAGAGATGACCTCAAGTGCATACTTCCTTTATTGCATTGTAATACCTTGTCTTGATCTAGCAAATTCAATTCTTAAAAAATATCTTAACTAGTCAAGGTCTTTCATTTTGAAGGCTTGTTGAAGTGAAGATTTAGTTTCCTTGATCAATTCTAGGTTGCTATTAGTTATAATCATGTCATCCACATATATAAACACCACAACCATACCTTGATCAGACCTTTTGATAAAGAGAGAATGATCAAATTGACTTTGTCTCAAATTAAATTTTAATAATGACTCGGATAGTTTGAGATTCCATTGTCTTGGTTCTTGTTTCAATCAATACAAAATTTCATAAGTCTGCATTCTTGTTTTTCCCATGACTTTGGAATATTTGTGGCATATTCATGTAGGTTTCATACTATAAGTCCCCTTGTTGAAATGCATTGTACACATTCATTTGATGGATGTGCCAATTCATTGATGCAACCAAGGTCAAAACTAATCTTACAGTTATCATTTTCACAAATGGAGAGAATGTTTCCTTATAATCTATTCCCTCCTTTTGACTGAAACCTTTTGTTACAAGTATTTCCTTGAACCTATCAATTTCACCACTTGCTTCGTACTTGATTCTATAAATCCATTTGCATAAAATGGTAGACTTTCCTTGAGGTAATGAGACAACATTTCAAATATTATTGGTTTCCAGTGCTTGTATTTCTTCCTTCATGGCTTGTACCTATCTTGAATCCTTAATAGCCTCATTATATGATTTGGGCTCAGTGATGTTAGAAATAGCAGCTACTATGCTCCATATTTCTGAGATAAATAATCATAACTCACATACTTGTCAAGGATATAAGGAATATCATGATGAATGTTCAGAGAAAAAATCTTTCATCCAGCTTAGTAGTTGTATGCCTCTGATTGATATTTTTGGAGGAAGGGCCACATTAACCTGCTAAGAATCTTGCTGATATTGTACTTGAGTAGGTATAAATACTGAAATGATCCAACCCGAGGCCTTGTCGTAATGGGCGTCCCAAGTCCGACCGGGACCGAAGACCACCCCTGTTACCCAACCCATCCTCCAGTCGTCTGCTCTGAGTTGGCTGAATTTCGAGGATATAACTAGATACTGTAACTGTCATGCCCCATTTTTCTCGCAAAAAAATGAGATTCAACGTGATCACTATTTTTGGGATTGTTTAAGGAGTGTGAAGAATCGCCACCTAACGTATTAAGGTGCGTTAGGGCACCAATCTAGGTTAACTATGAACCTATTTTGTTGTTTTGTCTTAGTTAACTAGAAATTTGGGTAACGGTTCAAATTACCTCGAAAGAAAGGTGTTAGGCACCTTTTGAGGTCCACAAAGGTGATTTCTGGTTGAATTCGTATTTTACGTGGGGATTCTATGAGATAAGCAAAGGTTAATTATTTTATTAACTTAATGTTAATTAAGTGATAAAGTAATTAATAAATAAATACGTTATTTGGTTATTCCTATTTGATAATTACCTAAGTGGTAAATAATACAAGAATTAATAAAAGAACAATAAAAGTGAGAAAATAAGAATGACACAAATTATAGCAAAGGGGACTGCTTAAATAAACTAACTACCCCAAATAGATAAGCAGATAAAATAAAAGAATAAAATCAAAAAATTGGACCAAGGAAATATTTTTGGTTTCATTCGGATCAGAACCCCAACTTGTTAATCATTATCCAACCCACTAGCCGAATTCTTAGACAAGTGACAATGTCATACATCGTGTAATATATGTTGGATATCATTACTTCTTAATAACTACCTGCCCCACCCCATCTAGGTTGGTTGTTAACCTAAAGGCGCACTAAAAAGGGATAAAACTAACGTCTCTCGAAATGCCTATCGTCCCACTTATCGCCCAAGAGGCATTGGACTTTGCTAATTTGAATTTGTGGTTTAGACAAGTAAAGCTATGTTTCCTAGAAGATACGAAGCACGAAAATAAATAGGACACCAAATAGCATGTAATGGTCTCATATATCCTCTTGGTTATTAAAGAATGATTAATGTGATTAGCATGCAAGACAAACACTTATTTATTTTGATGTAGTGAACCTATAGTCATGATATCTAGGTGTCACATAATTATTTATTGACAAAAAGGTAATTTTCAAAATATTTAGAATAATGTTGTACAATTGTGAAAAACCATGTCAAATTATATATTTGGGGAGTTACAAGAATGTCAAAAATTATTTTTTCATTACTGAAAATTAATTTTAGATACTGAAAATAAAATTAACATGCTAGAAAATATTTTTATGTTGGAGGGTAGTCTTAATATGTTAAAAACATAAGCTGGAAGCTAATTTTATTGCTGGAAAATGATTTAATATGCTGAATATATTATTTAAAGTGCTAAAAACGTCATTTGGATGTTGAAAATTAAAATTCAATTATTGAGAATGTTATTTAAAATACTAAAAATGCCGTGTATAATATGCCAAAACTATGAAAAAATAAATAAACATGTTGTAAATTAAGTTAACATGTTCAAACTTAATTCAATAAGGCGAAAGTTAATTTAAACTCTTAAAAGCATGATTTCTAAGGTTGCATTTGTTTTTTTTTTTAAGATTCAGACATCTGAATCTGAATGCACATCTGAATGATTAAGATGTTGTCTTTAGATCTGAAAACTGAATGATTAAGACTGTTTGTTTTTTCAACATTTGAATGTGTAAAAAAAATTATTTGTATATATAATAAAATAAAAAATATAATTCAAATAAAAAACTAATTATATATCAAAAAAAGTATATAATTTAATACAAGAAAATTATTATTTGATTGAAAAAAATATTTATGTTTGTTAGTGATAGTGGAGATGGTTTATAATAGTGGTTGCGGTGACAATGATTGATGTTAGGGATTAGTAATGTTGGTGGTGATAGTTGTGATGGTTGGTATTGTAGTGACTATTATGATGGTGGTGGTTGATAACGGAGGTGGTGGTTGTGATGTGACGTTTCTTGATGTTAGTAGTTGAAGGTGTTGGTTGTGATGGTTGGAAAATGAATGCATGATGGTTGACGATTTATTGGTGCTAGTTGGAGATGTTGTTAGCTGTGATGGTAGAGATGGTTATTAGTAGAGATAAATTGTAGTGATGGTAGTCGTTGAAGTAATGGTAGAGGTGACATTACTAATGACCATGATGGTGGCGGCCGAAGAATGTATGGAGGTTGTGATGTATTAGTGGTAGTTAACGGTGTTGCTAGTTGTGATAGATGAGTTGGTCGATAGTAGGAATTGACCGATAGTGGTTGTAGATGGTGATGCTATTGACGGTGGCGGTGGTGGTGAATATAATTAGAATAATAGAGGTAATAGATGTGGTAGCGATTGACAATAGTGGTTGGTAGCGATATTTATTGTCGATGGTGGTTATGATGGTGGAGGTGATTGGTGGTGGTGGGTGGTGGTTGATAATGGTGGCGGTGGCAGAGGTGGTTAGTGGTGGTGATTGATTATTATGAACAGAGTGGCGGCGAATATTATCTAACACCAGAATACCTCTTCAGACTTATTAAGACTTGATTCTAGATCTGAATGATTAAGACCTATTCAGACTTATTAAGAGCTAAAATTTTGGTAAAAAACAAATCCACTTAATGGTCTGAAGTCTGAACCATTCAGATTCAGACCTCCATTAAGTGAAAACAAATGAGCCCTAAGTGATTAAAATAAGTTTATCGTTGAACCTATATTAAGATTTACCTAGGTGATTCACATATCACGTAATACACATAAGCCTAAATTATATTTACCTACGTGATTTATAGAGCACGTAAAACACATAAATTCCCACCCCCAAGAAGCCCCCTAATTACTATTACATCAGGATTATACAAAGTTATTACAACACAATAAATCAATGAACAAAGAAAGAAAAGGAGCAGCTCCCACAAACTTCCGCCGACTTCATCTATATCGAATGTCCAGTAGTATTTGTAGTACAAACAACATATCCCCAAAGGCACAACAAACCAACAGATATGCAACACTTAAATCACAAGAGAATACGACTAGGCATTGACTTCACTAACAATCTCATTCAAAAACAACGTCGATGTATTTAAACTAACATGTAATAATTAAAGATGTTGTTTAAGAAACTAACCGATTTCGTAGTAACAAGTGGATAAAGAAAATAGCAAGAAGGAGCGTTTTGAGTCACGCAAACATCAATGTATAATGAGTAGAACACAGACCAAGAGCTCCTTCACCAAGCAAGAAAAGCAAAACTTAAAAGTACTTTGTTTATGTAAGGAGAGTAAAAAATTATCTTTCTGCAGAGGGAATATATTGAGTCTCTGTCCCTTAGAATGAAAAAGAGTTGTCTTTATATAGGCAAAGGGTTGAGAAGAAAATCTTGAAAGTGATTAACTAGGGAAACTCAAAAAGAAAAATATATTTATAAGAGTCAATCAATATACATATTTTCCTTACGGAGATAAGGGAATCGATTTTAAAATAAAAAGTTAAATTTATCATAAATACGTAAATTTATGTGCATATATATGTGTGTATATATATATATATATATATATATATACCAGTCTATTGAAATGTATGTTGCACGTTTATTCCAAGTTATTGGATAAACTATTTAATACAAAACTTGAATTACAAATAATATATTATAAGTGGTATATATATTTTTATAAAAAAAAATAAAAAAAGGTAACAACTCTTAATTTTAAGTTTTTTATTCTTATAAACTTTATGCTACTCTAGTGATATATATAGTGCTCCCATATAGGGACAAATTAAATACATACTTGAACGTACATAATAAATTAATTACCTTGTAAAATTAATTATTATTCATGAAAAATAAAAAATCAAATTGATACATACATTCAATTCCACTGCGATCAACACAAACATTCACACATATAAAATTATATACCCTCTTTCACAAACTCGTTTCCACTTCTCTTATTATTTTTGTACTACTAATACATCCCTTTCGCTTTAAAAAAATACAAATAAAATCTTACATTGTGAGAGAAAAATTAAGTAGACTTTCTAACCTTTTTGAAAGAGATCATTAGCCTCTATTGTTGACCAACATGGACAAAGACACCAAATAAAGTCCCTTCTTCTTGAGGTCCATATAGCTTTAATTTTGTTCTTTTCATCAAAACACATAGTATTATTTCTTTCTATTATCTCCATTTCTTGAGTTTTGTCTAGAGCCACCTTCAAATTCCTAACCAATAAATAATGATTCAAAAATAAATATTAGTTTATTTCTCTTTTTCAAAATTTAAAATCATATTAATACAACATGAATATCGTGAAATCTGAGAAGGATGGTGAGTACACAATTTTATCCTTAATTTATGAAGGTAAGCAGGTCGTTTTGATAATCACTTATCTCAAGTAAAGCATATCAAAAGAAAACTCCTACCTTAAAGGTAAAGATGTTTCTGATACAATCTCGACTCAAATTAAATGACTTCATTTCCCCCCAACAATCCACAATAACTTTAATGTTAGAAAGAACGTGGACATTTTTTTAATCAAATAATCTCTATTTGAAAGTTAGTTTCTCGACTCACTATTTTCACAAGGTCTAAAATGTTGATATGCCTTCCTATATTTACTCTCACAAACAGCTCATTCAACGTTGTACATTCTTTAATTCTTTAGTGGTTAATCTTATCGAATGGAGTTCATCTTGCTCACTTGTACATTATTCCGACATGATTGATGTACGTTAATCTGAGTAGGTGAAGAATTTGAATTGATCATGAAAATGATAGTGAATTTGAGTGTGAGGAACCAAAGTTTTCTCTGTTTTTCATGTATTTGGTACTTCAACTATTTGTTAGCTGTAAAAAGGTTGAGTGCACTTGCTTGTACAAAATAGTTGTTGGACATTACCAAGATTCACCTTGTTCTTGTACTTAATTTTAAATCATGTTGTTTTTCTTTAGAAAGGATCACCATTTCAAATTTTATAAATAAAGTGACATCTCTATTTATCAAAGAATATGGTAAAAGACATGATGGGATGGTTAGAGTGTAGAAGATTTTATCAATACACAAGAGAGCGTAGAAGAAATTATTCAGATTATACAACAGGCTGAGAACCTTGAGAAGTGTCAATACCTAGCAGAACAAACTGCTAGGTGACTTTTTCACTTCTACCTAAATTTTTGCGGAGAGTGACTGCTATATGTGCGAGTGAAAAATAGCAGGTGCCTTATAAAATAGTTGATCGTTATCATATGAAAGTATCAAAGGTTGAAGGGTACACTCCCTACAAGAGCCACAGACCGCTATGACATTGTCAATATATATAGGTGATCATAACACCTCTCTAAGACTCTGTAGGCAACATAACTTAATTAGACTAAGTATAAAACTCTATAAATCATTTATAGTTTAGAGTGGTATTATAGATATTGACTATTAGGTGTTTGAGGTGTGCAAACTACAAAAATGAATGTGATCTTTCAGCGATTATATTATATTAATTTTCTGTTTATATTTTTTCTACTACTATGTTTTAATCAAAGTTATGTCTAAACTTTTTGATTCTAAGGTTACCTCTTCATGACTAATGTGACAGTCTTTCAAGTACTACTTGTTGTTCTCTTATATTCTTTTGTTGGCCCATTTTTTATCACCAAGATTTTTATTTTTGAGATACGATCGTATTGCTTCAATGTGTTAATTGCAACAATTTCGATAATCGAGTTCATTGTAATATTGTCCTGAAAAAATGAAGTTAGAAAAACAATAGCACATGAATTTATAACAAAAATATTTTTATGAGTTGAATAGATTAGTTGACCTGAATGCGTGTGTCTTCTTGATATATTAGTATAGGAATATAGTTATAAATCACATACATATAAAAAAAGACTCAACTAAGAATACAAATTAGATCAATTAAGTATATAAAAATAACTTAAGCTGACATAACAATTAATATTGTATTAAATCAACATCAATCTAAAAACCTGAATAAGGAGCAAACGTGAGTTGATAAAGAGAACTTGAAAAGCAAAATTGTGGACGAAGAAAAAAATAAAATTTGCACTTTTTTTTTTTATAGAAGAGTCAACCAACCTTAGTTTATTTTGAAAAGGATTTGCTTATTTGGGAAAAAAGTTTTTGCCTAATTTTTGTACGTAAAGATAACCAATAAAAAGTTGCACAATTATTTTTGCCAAAATTTTTGTACAGGAAAAACAACCAACAAAATATGAAAATGTATCTTTTGCCTAATTTTTATATATAAAAAAAGGCAATAAAAAATGGCACAATTATTTCTGCCAAACTTTTTGTACGTAAAAACAATCAAGAAAATAAAATATTGCACAACTGATTTTACCAATTTTTCGGGATGTACCCCACACACAACCTAAAAAATAATAAAAAAGGTAAAAAAGAATTATCAAAGTCAACAAAGCCTAGTTTATTTGGGAAAAAAATTTCTACCTATTTTTTTGGACGTACCAACGCAAAAAAAAAAAACCATAAAATCAGAAACTTAACCATAATAAGACAACCTAAAACCTTTTTCAAATAGGGATATATTTATTAAAATCAACATGTAATATTATAAAAATAAGAAAAAAAGTGAAGACGATTTTGTCTATTGTGCAGACTTTTAATGAATGACAAAAAGTTCAAACAACATTTTTAAGACCCTTCACATTTTTCTTTTAATATATTATAGATTATAGATATAAATTATAGATATAGATCACGTGCGTCGCACGTGTAACTTTTGATTACTTAAAATTAAATGATTTGTCTATTACAAAATTTTCTAATGTAGTGCAAAAAGCTCAAATCACTTTTCTAAAATCCTTGACACTTTAATGTAATAATGTACACATAAACATATATTTTTTAGTGTAAGTACATATATATTTTAGCAACAGAAGTTTCAAGTGATTGATGGATCATCACTTTTGCGTCTGCGATGTAGTACCTCTTTTTCTTGTTGCCAGAGCCTAAGAAATACACAATAATTTGAACAATATTTATGCTACGATTATTATTTCCTATATTTAATTTTTTTTCTTATTTTTAAAGTCAAATCTTTATAAAATCTTTGATTACATTTTTATTAGGTACTTAAAACTTATAAAAATTAGAAACTTTATAAATTTTTTATTCTAACATTTTTATATTTATTTTTAGATTTTTCAAGTTTCTTAAAATCAAATTTAGTTGATTTAGAATTCTTAAACTAATGAAAAAAGTAACAGTTGTCACTAATTATGATAACTTCTAATAAGAAAAGATCATATCATAAATATATTTAATTAATTTTTAACTGTTAAATATTGAAAAAATAGTAAAAAGACGATTTTGTCTAAAATAAAGACTTTTAATGAAGAGCTAATCTGTAGTAATTAGCTCCAAAAGGGATGAGAATTTAACAGCACGTGCCTTACATGTGTAATCTTTAATTATTAAAAATAAGACGATTTTATTTACAGCGAAAGTTTTTAATAAAGTGCAAAAAGTTCAAATCACTTTTCAAAGATCTTTCACACTTTAATATAATAATATAAAAATAATATATATTTTACTGTAAGCACATATATATTTTATCACAAGAAGTTTCGACTGGTTAATGGATTGACAATTTTGCATTTATCATTCAGTACCTCTTTTCCTTGCTGCTAGAGGCTAAGAGAAACGCATCGATTTGAACTATATTTGTAGTATGCCTTTTTTTTTTTTTATATATATATTTAAAATAATTTATTATTTTTAAAGTTAAATTTTTAAACTAAATTTTTCTTACTTTAAAACTTTTTAAAATTTGATACTTCTTATATTTTTTTCTTATTCTAACGTTTTCATATTTATTTATAGATTTCTCAAATCTTCTTAAAATCAACTTTAGTTGATTTAAAATTCTTAAACTAATGAAAAAGATATTGGTTGTCACAAATTCAGATAACTTCTAATAAGGAAAGATTTTACTATAATATTTAACTAATTTTCAACTCTTAAAATTAAAAAAATTGTGAGAAAATGATTTTGTTTAAAACAAAGATTTTTAAGTGTGTTTCACAATAATTGCTAATTTTTATTTAAATTAATTTGGAGGATAAAATAGTGAATCAGATAGAAATTTTGATGGGAAAATTTATCCCTTTAATAAATAATTGTGTATTGAAAATCATATTCGATGCCAATTAACTATTTAGTCGTCCTAAAGACTGATTAGTTTTTTTTTTTTTTTTTACAAAATTCCAATTTAATGTTGCTAATATATATTGGCATATTGGTCTACAATTAGATTTAGTAGTGGAGCTAAAAATTCTAATTAAAAAAAATAACAAGAAATCTTATGCATGCGTAAATAATTCAACAATTTATATATATATGCAGAAAACTTATTTTTCAATCTTGCATTTTTAGGTGAAAAGAATTCAACAATTCATATTCATTAGAGAAAAATTACAATTTACAGTAGTTTCTGAAATGTATTTGGATATCTAAATTTTGATTCTAGAATATCAAAATAACTATAGTTTAGTTATAAAAATAAATTAAATTGACTTTCAAAAAGTAAAATGTAACAATTATGAAGGAAGTAGCATAATTTTTCAATTGTACCCCTTCATCGATACTCACCAAAATAGAGTTTTGTAACATTCATAACACTAAATGCATTCTACATCGATACATTAAAACTAAAGGATAGAAAATAAAACAAACCAAATCCTCCAGCTGCGATATATATACTTGAATGTCTGCAGGGGCTCGAACATTGAACAGATAGGCTAGCTCTTTCGCAATAGACTCAACAATTTTGCTCCTTTTTTCAAATATCCTTAGGATTCTGATCTGAATTCATATTGCATAGATTCATATTGCTAGTTCGGAAAACCTTCTTTTCCATTTTGATTTATATTGGAACTTCTGAAACTTGATGTGAGGCATGTTCAAACATAAGATTTTCTTCGTGCAATTCTGTGGAGATGCTAGTAGCTTCTCCGTTACATTGGTCAATTTTGTGATTTTGGGGAGTATGATCTATCTCAGGGATAAGTGGAAAAAGACACCAAGTTATTATCATTACAAATAGTTTTGAGACAACTACTCAAACTCAACTTTACCTGATTCGAGATCTTTCAAAAACCACCTCTTTATCTTCGTGAGATAGGAATAAGATCTATGTGCACTTTGTTCTACTCCTTGTCCTAGATAACTTCAATAGTAAGAAATTGTAAAAAATATTATCGCTAAAGAAATTTATGATGAACAATAAAATAATTTCAAACTAGGTCCTTTGTTCTCATGGCACATATCAAATACGTCTATTGAAGATTAATGAAGAAAGCAGTAGCGGAAGGGATCTACTCCGTAAAACTCATGAACAAAACTATATAAAAAAAAAAAGGTAAAATAGAGGGTAATGCATATTTTAGTTCGCAACCAAAGTTGATCATACCTTCTTTTCCCTTGCTATTGTCTGGGAGAAAACTTCTCCGTGATCATATTGAGAACATCAAACACACGGTGAATTGAACAAATTCAGAATCCCTTATATTTTAGGACTCTAATAAGAAAAAGTTTTATCATAAATATATTTAATTAATTTTTAACACTTAAATATTAGGAAAAATCATTAATTGTGATGACTTCTAATAAGAAAATGTTTTACCATATATTTAATTAATTTTTAATTTTTAAATATTAGAAAAAAATAGTGAAAAGACGATTTTGTTTAAAACAAAAACTTTTAACGAAGGGCAAAAAGTTCAAAGAATATTTCTAAGGTCTTTCACACTTTTAATATATTATAAATTATAGATATATTATAGATTATAGATATAGATTATAGATATAAATTATAGATAGATATGTTGAAATAAAAGATAATCAAATACAATCACACACTATTTATCTAAAATTACCATATACGATTGGATACTAAAGGATCATAATTAAAGGAGGAGAATATACGGATCAAAGCTTACCATCCAAAGCTCAAAGTAATCATATATATTTAAATTTATTTTAAAAGTAAATAAAATAAAACAAAACAAGAAGGAAAAGAATCAATTAGAGCCAATTCCGTCAAAATTATCGGTACAGTGACAAATAAGAAACATGGCAGATTTTCTCACAAGCGATTCACCCAGCATGCCTGAACTTCAAAGTAGATATGGACGAATTCAAATTTTCGATGAATGCTAAAGTGACAGGACTTTGAAGAACAAGATTCAAATCAAATTTTCTCAAAAGGGACGTCACGTTGATCAATCTCAAGCAAAAGAGATATGTTGTAATAATCAATATCCAACCGATAAATAGGACTAAACGGGTGTTCATTGGGCACTTTCATATATATATATATATATATATATATATATATATATATATATATATATATATATATATATATATATATATATCACTCAAGATAGGTAAACAAGCATGTAATCAAATTCAAAGTCAACATTATTAATTAAGAATCTGTTTTAAGAAAAAAAATAGAAGGAAATGAGGATATTAAGACAACAACTTAATCGAAAAGGCAAAACCTGGGACGGATTTCGTAAATCTGTCATCCATTTAAGAATTTCCAACGATATTTCACTGATAATAGCGGTGGTGGCCGCGGCTGGAGCGGGCTACGGCCGTTAGTGTCGCTGTTTTGAGGGATTTCGCCAGTGGAGAAGATAATAGAAGAGGGAGAGGGCGTCGAGGAGTGGCGGTGCGGTACTGTTGCTGGTCGCGGCTTGAGATGGAGAAGATGATAAGGCGGCGGCTGAATGGTTGCTTCTCTGGTGGAAGGCTGCTGTTGGAGATGGTGGCGGCAGCTGGTGGTATTCGCCGGCGGTAGTGGTTGTTTCTGTCCGCCGGCGTCAGCAACAGAGGCCTGGTTCGATGGGGGCTGGTTCGTCGGTGACGGGGGGACGACGGCGGTTTTTATTGGTTTAGAGAGAGAGAAGGTAGAGAGAAGGGAGAGGAGAAGGAGGCGGCTGATTTTGAGAGAATGGGGATGAAGGTTGATTTTTGATATTTTAAAAAGGAAAGAGTTGAAGAATTAATCTCAGCCCTTGGATCAATTTGATCCATGGCTGAGATTTAAAGTAATAAGATATTTAAAATTAGGTCACAATTGAATTAAAGAGTTGAAATTAAACTTAAGTGGGCAAAATTTAGGCTAAAATTTTCTTAGATTGGGTTCAAACAATGGTTAGAATTAAAAAAAAAATTGGAAAGATAATTGAATTGACTTAGGATTGTTATTTTAATAACTGTAATAATCAAAATAATCAGATGTCGCTATTAAAATAACTACGCATGTAAAATTTATGTTACATAAAGACAATATATAAAACTATCGATAATAATAAAATACAACACATTTGTAAATTCTGAGTGTGCAAATTTATAAAAATAAATTAATAAATATTAATGAAATTATGTAAAATATTGTATTTGAATTAATAAATGGTAAAAAATAATACTAAAAAGTAATAAAATAATTTGTATATTTTTTAAATTGTAAATGTGACTTTTTGAAAATTATCTGATAGCAAAATTATGCGGAAAAAATATTACATTAAAATTAAATAATTTTGATAAAGTAGCAGCCTAAGAGAGCATTGAGAGGTCAAAATTGGGTGTCAATAGTAACAGCTCGCATGAAGACTCTAGGATAGGATCACGACCATGACCGACCCAACCGAGTCTAACCGCCCCACCATATCAAACCTAACCGAAATCATAAATCCGACCATGACCAGATAAGTTTCATAAATAATTAAAAATATAATCCCAAAATGAAATATGTTGGAACAACCAACAATATAGTCAATCGGTATCAACCCCAATACCAATACCAATGCTAAGGTTGACACCAATACCAGACTCGCTTATTTCAATCCATAGTAGTCCCACAAAAGCCTCTAAACAAAAGAATATAAAAATTCGTTTAGGACATGCTCCCAACCATATCCAAAACCAATATCCACAAATAATCCAAAGTATGAAATAACATCCATGAAATTGAGCCTTCTGGAAAATGAAAGCTCACTACTTCAATTCAAAGTTGACCCCCGAATATCCAAATGCTAAGCAGGAGGAGTAGAACGGTCGGTTCCTGAATCGGGTGGGGATACAACCGCCCGAAGACGGATTAGTGGGTGAATGTTAGCATGAACTCAGGTTAAGGTTAAAAGAATGTCATTTAAGAAAACCAAGTAAAACCATCCATATGCACACAATCTATACACACACACATATGTACATATATATATATATATAACCATGCCGAAAAAAAAATCGGGTTTAGCATGTCTTTAAAACCATTAACTTTGGGTATGTGAAGCTTAGCCATCCTAGAACCACCCACGGGTTATATGGGTCCAGTGTAACCCTCTGAATGGGCCCCTATGCGTGTAGCCCCACAAACAGAGATACCATAAGAGTCAGGAATTCCCATATATCCTTCACTCTCCATGATACATATATACAATGTACTTGGAGGATTCCCGTTTACCTCATAAGTATCATATAGGGTCGCCATGACCTACCCCTCATGTCGGCAAATATGAGTTTCCGGTGTTCATCTATTGGACTCCCACCTTCACTGTTAGCTTTCATACACCGTCATTATTTCCCAATTAAAATCATTTTACAACCAAACCATTATTCCATTATCATTAACTAAGGCTATTAGTAGTGGTATCATCATACTGACTAACTTACAAGTATTGTCCTTAGCCAAACCTTTTAGTGGTCAAGGGATTCCCATGTACCTATAGACCCTATTATCCAACTAACTTGGGGGATTCTCATGTACCCCACAAGTATTAATTACCATATTAACTTGGGGGTATTCCCTTGTACCCCACAAGTATGTTTATTAAGTCAAACCATTCCAAAACCATTTAAACCATTTATATTGTTTAGGGTTCCATTACTAAGTTTAAACCATGCATAAGTTCCATTGAAAACCCAATAATATGATGAAAACATTGTTATAGACATTTTATCAAACACATTGGGGGCATAGGAAACAACCTTTCTATTTCCTCGGAGGTAGTGGTATGGACTGCGTACATTTTACCCTCCCCAAACCCCACTCTGTGGGAATACACTGGGTCTGTTGTTGTTGTTGTTGCTGTTGTATTGGGGGCATAGTAGTTCCAAAACCAAAGGCAATTACCAAAAAACCATTCCCATGCTACTAATTATCCAAAACCACCATTAATGCATATAAAAAGCATAATTAAAACATAGGAAAACCATAACCAAGCATTTATAACCAAAACCCCCAAATCATATTTGAAAATCCAAAATCATGCAACATTAAAATCATGAAAACATTGTATAAAATCCATGCCTTTAGTTGGAACTAATAATGAGGGAAGATAACATGCCTTAAACCAAGATGATGATGAAGAGAAATCACTAAAACAAGCCCCAATTTACTCCTTAAGATGAAACCCTAGCTTCCTTTGCCCAAGAACTCTAGAGAGGATTTAAGAGTGTTTTATAACCATTTTAAGAATAGAATAGTATTGGAAAATAACCTCCCAAGTGCAATATAATTCGTGGGACCTCATTAGGATAAGTGGGAAAATGTCAAGATTACCCTCACTGAAACTGTATTTATTTCCCGTCATAGGATACGACTGACCCTTATGAGTCGTACCCATCCTGTATGAGTAGTACCCACCTCTTGTACCCTAGGTTTCCCCTTTGGACCCAACACTGTCCGAGGTACGACATACCCAGAACCAAGTCATATCCAAGTGTACGACTAGTACCCATAAACCGTACCCCTGGCATAATAGAATTTTAAGAGGTTTGGACATTGACCACCATACGAGCCCATGGTATGACTTGTACCCTGGCTTACGATTCATGGTGAGCCACTCATACTCAGATCCAATTTAAGCTACCAAGTCTAAGGTTAAGTGAAGTAACCAAACAACCCATATCCACATATACGACTCGTACCACCCAAATCGTACTCATTTCAGTAACTACATCCATCCCACCAACCAACACTGGTCAGCATACGACTGGACCATACCATTCGTACCCAAGTGTATGAATCATTCCCCTAAGTCATATCTTGTCCAGAAACCAGAAATAAAGAAAATTTTTTAAGGTCCAAAAATTAGGGTGTTTCAGTCTCCTTCACTAGGAACATTTGTCCCCGAATGACGGACATGGTAGGGGTAACCGCACGCACGAGTCATTTGCATTATCAAATATACTCCCAATCTTTAACAAAGTGTGAAAACAATTATACATGGATATTAATCTTTCCTTTAACAAACTCAGTAAATAAAGATGTGTTAAAAACACATACCTTTCGCATGAATCCAAGAAGCAGAAAATAAATGTGGATATTTGGACTTCATGTCCTACTCTGCTTCCCATGTAGCTTCTTCCACCTTATGGTTTCGCCAAAGAACCTTAATCGAAGCCATATCCTTGATCCGCAATCGACGAACCTACCTATCCAAGATCTCAATCGGGACCTCTTCATAAGATAGAGAGTCTGAGATACCTAACCCTTCCAAAAGAACAATCGAAGAAGGATCACCAATGCATTTTCTTAACATGAAAACATGAAATACCGAATGAACGGAGCTCAAACCAGAAGACAACTCCAATTCATAAGCCACATTACCAACCCTTCGCAGAACCACACAGGAACCAATATATTGAAGACTGAGTTTTCCCTTTTTACCAAACCGCATTACTCCCTTCATAGGAGATACCTTTAGGAATACCTTATCCCCAACCTCAAACTCCAAGTCTCTACACCTTACATCAGCATAAGACTTTTGACGACTTTGGGCAGCCTTTAGCCTATCCCAAATCACCTTTAACTTTTCCATAGCCTGATAGATCAAATTCGGACTGAGCATATCTGCCTCACCAAGCTCAAACCAACCAATAAGAGATCTACACCTCCCACCATACAATGCCTCAAAAGAGGCCATACCAATACTAGAATGATAGCTATTGTTGTAAGAAAACTCTACCAAAGGTAGATGCTCAATCCAACTGTCACCATAATCAATCACATATACCCAAAACATATCTTTCAATGTCTGAATAGTCTTTTCCGCTTTTCCATCCGACTGAGGATGAAAAACAGTACTTAGACTCATCTTAGTACCCAATCCCTTCTGAAAAGATTGCTAGAAATAAGATGAAAATTGTGTACCACGATTAGAGATAATCGAAACAGGTACCCCATGCATGTTTACCATCTCCTGAAGATATAACTTCACATAGTCCTTCGCTAAAAAGGTAATCCTCACTGGAAAGAAGTGAACTGACTTTGTCATCTTATCCATGATGACCTAAGGAATCAAATTGGTTCTGAGACCGAGGAAGACCGATAATGAAATCCATATTAATTAATTCCCATTTCCATTTGGGCAATTTATTTTTTTGATACAACCCACCAGGTCTCATGTGCTCAACTTTAACTCATTGACACATCACACATTTGGCTACAAAATCAGCCACATTTTTTTTTATACCATTCCATCAATATATCTCCTTGCTATCATGATACAACATCGGGATGTACAACATAGCGCGATTCATGCACCTTAGCCAAGATCCTTTGCCGCAAACCGTCAATATTAGGAACGCACAACCTCCCTTGGTACCGCAAAGTACCATCACCACAGATCTCGAACACCATTACCTTTTGCATACCCACATTGCTCTTGATTTTCATCAATATAGGATCTAGCACTTGCTTCTCCTTAATCTCTGCACCAAGAGATGACCAAACCACTTCCTGTACCATCACACCACTATCCCCGGAGTCCAGGAGACGAACTCTAAGATTAGCTAAGCGGTGAATATCTTTCACCTGTTCTCACTTTTCTTTCTCCACATAAGCCAAACTCCCCATGGATAACCTATTAAGAGCATTAACAACCACGTTAGCTTTACTTGGGTGATAGTGAAGAATCATATCATAGTCTTTGAGAAGCTCCAACTATATTCTCTGCCTGAGATTTAGCTTCTTCTGAGTGAACATATACTGTAGACTCTTATGATAAAAAAAGAAGTCTACGTGCACTCCATACAAATAATGCCACCATATTTTTAAAGCCAAAACTATTGCCAATAGATCCAATTCATGGGTAAGATAATTCATCTCATGCGCCTTCAACTGCCTAGAAGCATAGGCCTTCCCATGCTGCATCAAGACACAATCGAGTCCAACCCTAAATGCATCACAATAAACCAAAAACCCCTCACTGCCCTCAGACAATGTCAAAACTGGAGCCAAAGTTAGCTTATATTTCAACTTCTCAAGACTCCCTTCACAAGCATCCGACTAAGAAAACTTTGCCTTTTTCTGAGTCAACTTAGTCAAAAGAGCAACTATTGTTGAAAAGTTTTCTGCAAATCACCTATAATACCCAGCCAAGCCTAAGAAGCTCCGAATATTAGTTAGAGTCATGGGTCTAGGCCACCTTTTAACCACAACCACCTTTTGTGGATCCACCATAATTCCCTCGCTAGAGATAATATGACTAAGAAAAGTCACAACGTTCAACCAAAACTCACACGTGGAGAACTTCACATACAACTATTATTCCTTCAAGGTCTGCAATACCACACAGAGGTGATTAGCATGATCCACCTCACTCTTGGAATAAACCAGAATGTCATCAATAAAAACAATGATAAAGAGATCCAAGAACTATTTGAAACCCTGTTCATCAAGTCTATAAATGCTGTCGGGGCATTAGTCAAGCCAAATGACATAACCTAGAATTCAAAGTGCTCGTACTGAATATGAAAAGACATCTTAGGGATATACTCCTCCCCAATCTCAAGTTGATGATACCCAGACCGAAGATCTATCTTAGAGAAGAACTTGGCACCTTAAAACTGATCAAAAAAGTCATCCATCTTTGGGAGAGGATACTTGTTCTTGACAGTCACCTTATTCAGATTTTCAATGCACATTCGAAGGAAACCATCTTTCTTGCGTACGAACAACACCGATGCACCCCACGGGATATACTAGGACAAATAAACCCCTTATCCAGAAGATTTTTAAGTTGGTCCTTGAGTTCTCTCGACTCAGTAGGAGCCATTTTATAAGGAGGAATAGATATTAGACGAGTGTCCAAAACCAAATCAATACCAAACTCTATTTCCCTATTCGGGGGAACACCAGAAAGATCATCCAAAAAATCCTTAAGAAACTCATTTACCACCAGAACTGAATATAGAGAAGGACCTTCTAAGCTAGAATCTTCAACCCGCACTAAGTGATAAAGACAACCTTTAGAGATTAACCTCCGATCTATAAGATAAGAAATAAAACTCCACCTAGGAGCTAGGGAGCCACTCTTTCACTCTATAATTGGTTCACCAGGGAACCTAAAGACAACCTTATGGGTCCGACAATCTAAGGATGAGTAACAAAAGTGTAACCAATCCATCTCTAGAATAACATCAAAATCTACCATATCAAGTTTAAAAAGATCTACCAAGGTCTGCTTGTTACCTACAAATGCCACATACCCCCTATAAGACTCGTTTAGCAATAACCAAGTCACCTACCATGGTAGAAATTAAAAAAAGAATCTGAAACAACCTCAGGATCAATACCAATACATACATCCTCGAATGGGGTCACATAAGAAAGAGTTGACCCTGGATCAAGCAGACAATACACGTCACGAAAAAAGAGTTGTAACGGAACAGTAACGACATTAGGTGATGCCTCAGATTTTTTTTGAGATACAAGAGTATACAACCTATTCTGTCCTGTACCGGCACTAGAAGCAGGAGCAGACGCTGAAGCCACACCACTAGGTGCAGGAGCAGAAGATGAAGCAACCGGAGCTTTGACAGCTCCCAAAGCACCCTTTCCAATCGAACAACTTCTGAGCATATGACTTGGCTGGATACATTTAAAATACTTATCCTTTTCTTCATCAGAATAGCCTCGATAAAGACGACCACAAAAACAGCAAGGAGGGCCTGAAGAAATTGACTAACCACCACTCGCCTGAGATTGGGCACCCTATGCTAAAAAATTATCACTACCTTGTGGACGCCTGTCACCCAACTGCCTCGGGTAAGGAGCACAAGTAGTAGAGAAAGAACCAAAACTTCCCCACTTCTTCTTTGGATATTTACCTCCATACCAACCACCCTATTGCTAAGCACCACTATGCTAAAAAAATTTGCTCCTCTTACCCTACCTTTCTCCTCACTCTGCCTATTTCTTTTTTTCTTCTTCCACCTGCTGCATGTGGACTACTAATCTCGAAATATTCATATCCTTAATCATCAAAATAGTGTTGATTTCAAGAATCAGATCCCGAGATAGCCCAGAAGTGAACTTTCTCATCCTTTCCCTTATGTCAGCCACCAAATCAGGATTATACCTTGACAGGTGATGAAACTTTAAGGAATATTCCTTGACAGACATTTTACCTTGCTTGAGATTCATAAACTCCTCCATCTTTACTTCCCCCAGCTCTTGAGGAAAGAAATAATCTAGGAAAGCATTAGAAAAAGCATTCCATAAGAACAACTCCTCCATATTACCTTTATCCCTGTCCTATTCTTCGTACAATTAATATGCGACATCCTTGAGCTGATAAGCTGCAAAATTTACACTTTCCACATTTATGTCTCACATCACCCTGAATATCTTCTCCATTTCATCCAAAAATTCTTGAGGATCCTTCTTCACCTTTACACCAGCAAAAGTAGGAGGATTCAACTTCATAAACTGGCCAACCCTTGTGGCCTCAGCAGATAATCCACCAGACATATCTCACTCATCCTGAGCAGTAACTAACTAAGCAATAGTATGAATAGATTGGTGAAATTCTGCATTAATTACCTCACCCTAAGGAGGACTAAAAGTAATCAGGAAAACTCTAGAAAAATTAGGGACAAGACCCTGAGAACAAGTGTGAACTCCAGGTGTAGGACTACCCCATCAACATCATCCCCAGATGGGACAGAAGAATTTCCTTGTGTTCCAGATCGTCGAGGAATGATCTAAAAAGTGAACAACCAAGGATTAGAGAAGAATTTCAGGACTCAGACTCCAAGCTTGAAAATAAAATACCAAAAAAGTAAAACATTCCTAAATACCCTGTAGCCTCTCTCTTATAAGTGTGACATGCTACACACTCCTATAAGAGACTGTAATACCCCGTACATTTCTAAGTCTAACTCATCCCCTAGTACTTGCTTAAGACACTTAGAACCTAAAAATAAGACTAAGTATTGAGGGACTTAGTCACTTTTGACTCCCTATAACTTCGAGGATTTTAAGTTAACCTTTCGGGCTCTGAGATGATGGATTTTGAGTTAATTCATGTTCAAGGGTGTAGGTAGAATGTCTCGAGTAAGTTTTGAATTTTCGGATGAGTTTTGGATAGCATTTGGATTTTTATTCCACCAAGTCACCACGATTTCACCTCATTATTATGGAAATAGTGGTGGAAGCCTCACTGCATTGTGATGGAGGCCTAGCCCGCAATTTTCATTTCCAGCTACCCACTGCGATTGCACCGCTTTACGGTGGGTATAGCGGTGAAATCGTTACTGCATTACGGTAAAGCTCTAATCCGAATTCCTGTTACAGGATTAATCCCTAAGAGGAAGTTCAACCTTTTTCCATCACCAAAATTCATCCAAAACATGGAATTACAGCCCCAAAGAAGCATGATATGCCTCATTAGCCATAATTTCTCTCCAAGAAACAAATTTTCTCTCAAGAACAAACCCTAGCCCCTTCAATATTCAAGTTTAATTCTCGAGAAATCCTCTAAGAACCTTCACGAATTCTTCAACCCATGTATGGTAGATAATCATTCATGGGTTCCTTTCACCCATGGAGTCCAAGAACCCAATTTTAAGTTTAATAGAATGATTTTTACATGTTATCATGAATTTTAACCATGAATTCCCATAAATTATGATTTTATATTATGTTTATACATGATTTGTTGTTGAAGTTAAACCCTACACATTTGAATGATGCTTACTCATTGGTTTGTACCTTAAATTATGATTTAGTATCAAAATCATGATATTACTACATGTTTAAAACTATTCCCATATTTAAACCATGAATTACAAGTGTTTGATAAAATGCCCAAAGGAATGAGTTTTGAATAATGGTTACTTATCATGTTCTTAAGGTTTTGTACGATCTTGTTGTTATTGCTATCGAGTCCAGGGGGTTATAAATACTCAAAACTTAACTATTTACTTAGTTTCAGTATTTTAAGAATGGTTTCAAACACGTATGAGCATTATCAGTTCAGTCAGTTATCATGTCAGTCAAACTTAGATCAGTTCAGTAATCAGAGCCAGTTCCTTCTTCAGTTAAACTTAGTTCAGTCTCGTAATCAGTGTCAGTTTGGTTGGGAGTATGATTCAGCATCGAGTGAATTTAGGGATAGAGGCATTCTTATTAGTGTAGGGTTTGACCCTTAGTAGCAATCCCTAAGTTATAGAACTACGTAGCTAGTGTAGGTTTGAGATATCTTCCTGCTAGTTTAGGTTTAACACATATCTCACGAGTCTTCCTGTTTGTTTAGGGTTGGCAAGATGTCTTCCTACTAGTTTAGGATTGACACAACCTGTAACACCCTGTAAAAGTCGTGCATGGATTAGCCTTTAATAGAGTGCCCTTAGACTTAAAAACTTGAAAATTTTTCTAAGTGTAATGAGGACTTAGAGTCATTTTAGCTGGCAATCTTCGGGATACAACTTTTCAACCTTCCCGACATCCGGTTTTAGATTTTCAAGTTGCGTTATGATCGGGAAATATCATAGTACATCTCGGATAAGTTTTGGAATTTTTCGGAACGCATAAGGCTGCGTTTGGATTTAAAAACAGTAGCAAAACGCATAGACTATTGCCCAGTTTTCAGCATTTCAGGGTCAATTTCAAACGATCATAACTCCCTGTATATAATGAAATGTGTGAGATATAATATATCAAACAAAAGCTCTTCGAGTACTCTTTCAATTTCAGTTGGTTTCATCCAATTTGAGTATATGAGTAAAAAGTTATAATCGATTTACTCCAGTCTACCAAACTGTCAACTGGGGGACAGATTTGACCTTAATTGTTCCTTAGGGGTATTTTGGTAATCCTCCACCCCTATATATACCACCAACACGGGATTTAATACCTCAAACACCATAATACACATACTTTTCCCAAAATTGCTCAAGAACTCTCCCTAGGGTTTCAACATTAAAACCCAAGCAACTCAAGATTCAACCGCGGGTTCGTGAAACAAATTACAGATTTGGAATCCTCTCGACGTAGGCTTCGATAGACACCCAAAATTCGTGGAGAACAAGGTACACGGGGTTTTCCTAAATTCTCATGGGCATAGAAAAATCATGTTTTAGAATGGGGTTTTAAATTATGTATATATATTTATGTATAAGATGTTTTAACATCATTGTTTTGGTCTTTTGACCATCTCCAAAGCGATTTGACAGTTTATATACATATATGAATGAATGTGTTTCAATCTTGAATACATGAACTTGCTAAAGACATTTGACCACCAGGTGTTTGATGAAATTTCTGCATGAATTGAACTTTAAGTTTCGGAATATGAAATCCTTTACATCAGTTACATGTTTTGGTGGTCTAAACTATGTTTTGAATGAAAGCTCTTGCTTAATACATTATGGCTCAGAAAAATCATGACTTGCAAGTCTTGGTATGAAGATACCAGCTCAGACTAATGCCATATCAGACTCAGACTAACAGACATTTCAGACTTTCATGATTTTAGACATTCAGAATGTTGCACGTACAGAAAAGGTTAAAAATGGGCATACAGAGATGTTAGGTGGTTCCCTGAAGAGGGCTTGAGTTCAAGCGACTCATTGCCTAAAACCGTGGTTTGCCGACCCGGGTATACTATTATGCGCTGACTTAAATGTCCTGTGGCGTATCAGACTCAGACACTCCAACCCTTGCGGCACACTTGGGTTGGGGGCTTCCCCGCCGAGTCAATGGCGGATTCCATACAACCCGTGGAATATCAGACTTGTAGGGGAATACCACCTAACTCAGAAGTAAAACACAGATCATGATTTGAAATGAACAGACAGATTACATGTTTTCAGAAAGTGCCCATGTATTTTTCAGAAACAGTTTTATACATGATGTCTTGATGAAAAATTGCTTTCACTTAATATGTATATATATATATATATGTATGTTCCATTATACTATTTTTTTGGATTTCTTCGCGTGCCAGTACTTTTATGCTGACCCCCCTCCTTCCAGGTTCTGAGGCACAGTCTAGGGGTCCAGCTACTCAGTAGACATTCTCAGATTTGCAGACTTGATCTCACAGTGGTGAGCCTTCTATTATTCGGAAGGCCTAATTATGTCAGACATTATCTTATTTATTATGTTTTTGGTTTACTGGGGGCCTTGTCCCAGTTTCTTTTCAGACAAATGTTTATGTTCTTAGTAGAGATTTCACAGACTGATGTCAGATAGTATTATTCAGAAATGTTGCAGAACTTGACCATGTTTTTCGTACTCAGTTTCAATTCCGCATTTTATTATGATTATGAATGTTGTGCATGATAACCAGATAGAGAATGGGTGTTCCGGGCCTTCATGGTTCGGGATGCTCGTCACGGCTAGGGCCTAGGCTTGGGTCGTGACACAACCATTGTTAGTACCCGTAGCACGGTACTAGCACCCTTTAAACTAGGGTCACAGGTTGGATCCCGATCAACTCAGCTTTGGGGCAAGTCGGTTAGATGATAACTCCTACAATTTTAGTTTCAGTATTCAGTATAGAATCCAGTTTTGTTTTGCATGACCATAACATACAGTTTATCAGTAATCAGTTACCAAATTTTAGTATTTCAGTTTATAGACTATTTCAGAATCATGTTATATGCTTGGTCATGCATTCTTAGATTTTACAGCATTCACGTATTCATATTAGTTATTCAGTTACCTCATCTACTTATTCAGTCAGTTATTACTCATACATATAACCCATGCATAATAGCCTAATCTCATCTAGCATACCAGTACATTCAAAGTACTAACCACATACTCATTTCTTACGCTATGATCTCTCATATCATAGGTTTGGATGCTCAAGTTCCTGACCACACTTATATATTTCAGCGCATCAGTAGCAACAACTGTGGTGAGTCCTCATACTTCAAGGCCGAGTTTATCTTATATTCAGTTATGTCAGCAGTTTGATTATTTGTCAGTTGGAGTTAGTTGGGGGTTTGTCCCATCAACTCTACGATCAATCAGTTTTATAGGCTTTCAGACACTTTTAGTCAGTTATTCAGCTATTAGTTGATATTGACAGTCTTACAGTATTATTTTCAGAAAGTGTTTTAGTATCTTGATTTAGTATTATTTTTCGTATTTAAAAATCTTATGGCATTTTTAGTTAGATTCTGCACATGTTCCTTGTTATTTTATCCAGTGCTCACAACAGTTATCGACATGGATTGACTTGTGGTCACTTGTGACTGTAAGCACCGTGTTATGTCCAGGATGTACTCCCGGGGCGTTACAGAGACTCTACTAGACACGTCTTTGTGGACTCCAAATTGACCATGAACCTAAAGCTCTGATACCAACTTGACTCGACTCGACTTGGAGCCTTATCGTAATGGGCGTTCCAAGTCCAACTGGGATCGGAGACCACCCCCACTACCTAACCCAACCTCCATTTGCCTGCCCTGAGTTGGCTAAATTTTGAGCATATAATAAGCTAGTATAACAGCTCTCATAAAGACTCTAGGATAGGATCATGACCATGACTGACTTAACAAAGTCTAATCGTCCCACCATACCAAACCAAATCAAAATCATCAATCCGACCATGACCAGATAAGTTCCATAAATAATTAAATATATAATCCCAAAATGAAATATGATGGAACAACCAACAATATAGTCAATCAGTATCAGCCCCAATATAATACTAATGTTAAGAATGACACCAATACCGACCTCTCCCATTCCAACCCATAGTAGTCCCACAAAACCCTCTAACCAAAAGAATAAAAAAATTCAATTGGGACATACTACCAACAATAGCCAAAACTAATATCCATAAATAATTCAAAGTATGAAATAACATCTATGAAATAGAGCCTTTCGAAAAGATAGAAGCTCACCACTTTAATCCAAAGTTGACCTCCAAATATCCGAATGCTAAGTAGGAGGAGTAGAACGGTCGATTCCTGCATCGCGTGGGGATACAGTCACCCAAAGACGGGTTAGCCGATGAATGCTAGTATGAACTCGGGATAAGGATAAAATAATATTATTTAAGAAAACCATGTAAAACCATCCATATGCACACAATCCATACACATATATATGTATAACCATGCTGGGAAAACAAAATCGGGTTTAGCATACCTTTAAAATAATTAACCTGGGTATATGAACCTCAACCGTCCTAGAACCACCATGGGCTATATGGGTCCAGTGTAACCCCCTGAATGGGCCCCAATGTGTGTAGCCATACGAACCGGAGATACAATAAGAGTCGAGGATTCCCATGTACCCTTCACTCTCCATAATACATATGCACAATGTATCTAGAAGATTCCCGTGTACCTCATGAGTATCATATAGGTTCTCCATGACCTACCCCTCATGTCGGCAATCATGAGTTTTAAGTGTTCATCCATTAGACTCCCACCTTCACGGTTAACTTTCACACCCCGTCATTATTGCCCAATTAAAACCATTTTCCAACCAAACCATTATTCCATTATCATTAACCAAGGCTATTAGTAGTGGTATCGTCATACCGACTATAACTTGCAAGTACTGTCCTTAGCCAAACCTTTTAGTGGTCAAGGGATTTCCATGTACCCATAAACTCTATTATCCAATTAACTTTAGGGGATTCCTATGTACCCCACAAGTATTCATTACGATATTAACTTGGGGGATTCCCCGTACCCCACAAGTATGTTTATTAAGCCAAGTCATTTCAAAACTATTTTAACCATTCATATCATTTAGGGTTCCATTACTAAGTTTAAACCATGCATAAGTTTCATTTAAAACTCAATAATATGGTGAAAACATTGTTTTAGGCATTATATTAAACATATTGGGGGCATAGTATTTCCAAAACCAAAGACAATTACTAAAAGACCATTCCAATGCAACCAATTATCCAAAACCACAATGCATATAAAAAGAAAAATTAAAATATGGGAAAACCATAACCAAGTATTTATAACCAAAAACCCCAAATCATTTTTGAAAACCCAAAATTATACAATATTTAAATCGTAAAAAGATTGTATAAAATTCATACCTTTAGTTAGAAATAACAATGAGGGAAGATAACATTCCTTAAACCAAGATGATGATGGAGAGAAATCACCAAGACAACCTCTAATTTACTCCTTAAGATGAAACCCTAGCTTACTTTGCCCAAGAACCCTAGAGAGGATTTAAGAGTGTTTTCTAATTGTTTAAGAATATAATAGAAGGAAAAATAACCTCCCAAGTGCAATATAAGTCGTGGGACCTCATTAGGATAAGTGGAGAAATGTCGAGATTGCTCTTACTTAAACTACACTTAGTTCTCGTCATAGGATACGACTGACCCTTACAAGTTGTACCCATCCTATACGAGTTATACCTATCTCTCATACCCTAAGTTTTATCCTTGGACCCAACACTTTCCAAGGTACGACACACCCAGAGTACGAATAGTACCCATTGTCGCGCTCTATTTTTCTCACAAAAAACAGGATTCAACGTGACTAACTCTTCTTTGGGATTGTTTGAGAAAAAGTAAACAATCACCACCTAACATATTAAGGTGTGTTAGGGAACCATATATGCTAACTACAAACCTATTTTTTGATATTTAGTCTTAGTTTACCAGAAATTTGGGTAGGGTTTCAAATTACCTCAAAAAGAAGGTGTTATGCATCTTTCAAAGCCTACGGAGGTGGTTCTCGACTGAATTCATGCTATACGGGGGGATTCTGTGTGATAAATAATACAATGAATAACAAAAATACAAGAGATGTGGGACTGATCTTTTGTGACATGCAAATAATAAATGACAGTACCATAATTCTTGTAATTTTTATCTTCCCCGGATTATGAACTCTAGCGAGCTCCTTTGATTTTTAGCATAAGGACAAACTTGGAGGATGATAAACTATAAATTGAACTTATGTCACAGTAAGGAGAAACTACAAAGGATGCAAAATCTGTTAGTAATATATGTGCCACTTTAATTTTGGTGACGAATTAATGTAAGGGATTAATAAAAGTAAATAAGAAATTCAATAATACATACATAAAGTAAAAAAGATAATAGAGAATGCGAATGGGATCAGGGTATGAAAAGGATGAAATGGGCCCAATGCAATGATACTCCCTTTGTATTAATTTTTATGTCGACATCCTTAAATGCCTTAAGATAAGATGAAAGAAACTCTTAAAGTACTAAATAAAATATTTTAGTATTTAAAAGTCATGTAAAGCAAGAAATATGTAGGTATAATATATAAATTGTATCAAACATATTGATAATTTAGTATAGTAATAAGTGTTGTTAAATCCTTGAGACTTTTACAAGAGTGACGTACAAAATTAGAAAAAACGGGAGTAACGAGTTTTCTTTATTTTTAATAAAGCTACGTATATACTTTATACAAGAAGTCAGCTATAGCCTATCTTTGTCATCAAATCCCAAATGCACTTGACCCCGATCAGGTGACGACTCCATTTGAGCTCTGTTTGGCGCGTTGACTCCTTCACTACTCGCTAGTTGAACTCCGAGTGATGTCATTTCATTTTGATGTATATGCAAAACATATTCAAACAGGGTGAGAGTAGGTTTGTTCTTATGTTTTAATCACTCAAATAAAAAAATTAATGAAATAATAAACACTTTTAATCGAAGTAAGCACGTAAGAAAATGTTCGAACTATTCAAGAATATTAAAAAAAAGAAATTTCTACAGTGAGCATTTGACAAAAAAGGTAAAGTTACTAAAATTAGAGAATTACACAACTACGCCCAAAAGAATTTCTCACTTCTACAAAAGTAAAAACTAATGGAAAAACACAATAAATTTTAAATAACTTTTTTATTATTCCAACAAAAAGCAAACTGGAGAGAATTACATTTTTTTCGAAGACTCCATCAAGCACGTTTATGATAGAAGAAATGACCCATAAAAATTAATTAAGATATTCAGAATATTCAAATCCATTAGGAAGCATTTGATAATCCTAGTCATTATAATTAGAGATCTAGTTTCTATGGCTATAACGTAGTTCATTGGTCTAAACTCATTAATATTTTCAACTAAAACTCATGACCTAGGCAACTAAATAAAAATAGAAAGTTGCATACCTTTAATAAAAAAAAGTTAAAACAACCCAATTTTTTTCATAAAGACAACAACAATTTTACGACATATACAAACTTTCAAAGAAAAGAAAATAAACAAGACATGACATAATACCAAGATTAAACTGATAATAAGAATTTACACAAAGGATTGGGACTTGAAATCAAAAGGATGTCTCAATAGAATAGCATAAAGTTACTTCAACAAGCAATTTAAGACAAACATAACATAACAACACAATGGTACAAGTATAATTTTCATGAAACAGATTGTAAAGATTGGACCTTTTGATGCACATGTATTTTCTTCATTAATAAATCTCAATAATGGTACTGCAACTTAATGAGAAGAAGATCGCCGAGCCTTCTAGGATCTATGCATGTGTTTTTAATTTATTGTATATGAGTGAAAAATAGAAGTTTCAAATTTCTCTTGTGGCTCACCCCTTTAATGGTGTATTATGTCTCTTTTTGATGGAATAAAATCAAAAGAGTCATTGGGGAAGAGAGAAAAAATAGAAAAAGATTGATTTTGAAGGGGTAATATTTGGGATATTAACATGTGAGAGAGTTTGAAAAATATTTTTGAAATATTTTTAAGAATAGTAATATTCTTCTACTTAAAGAAAAGATTTTAGGAGGATATGTGAAGATTTTAATAAATTTGAATTTGAAATTTGAATTTTGAACTTGTTTCAGACTAAATAAATTTCTTTCAAAACAATATATAAAAATGGGTAAATACTAAATCTTTAAAATAGTAGTAGTAGAAATAATAATAATAAAATAATAATAGACTAGGTGTATGTAAATTATGAGTATGCACATTTGAAAAATAATAATTTAATAAATATTAATAAAATTATGTAAAATATTATATTTAAATTAATAAATTATACATACTATACAAAAATATAAAATTAAACGTTAAAATAAATTGCATGCTTTAAAATCATGAATGTGACACGTCAACACTTTATTTATACTAAAATAATGTGTAATATATATTAAGATTCAAAATTAATAAATTTGATAAAATAACATCTAAAAAGGAGTATTGGGCGGTCAAAATTGGGTGTCGATAGTTGTCCCTTCGTTGCTTGAGGATGATAAAAGAATTATCGAGCAACAAAAGTTGACGTAGTAGCCAATTTTATCTGATCGACAAAATGGTTAGTTGGAATCAAAGCAACAGGAGGTGGTTTTAAAAATAGTGTGGCCGAGACTTTGGTTTTAAGTTGCCTACATTTCTCTAATTTTACGAGAATCAGGCCATGTGTAGTTCTAGATTTAAGAATAAACGATATTCAAAAAGATTGCTAATGATAAAGTGGTATTATGGATCGGTAAGACGGTAATAAATAGGATTTGAAATAATGATGTGAGGAGGGGCATGAAAATGAAGGGTAGTTGAGTTTTAAATTGGACTGATGCGGCGTATGGGTGAATAGGGTGATATTTCGAAATAAGGAACGCAAATTGTTCCTATTTGGTGCTCCTTTTCTGTTACCTATGTACTTTATAGTCTACTAGATAACCAAGGTTACGGTATAATAAGAAATTGATAAATATAAAGTAAATATGAGAGTGAAGAAAGCATATCTGTTGTATTGTTAGATCAGTCGTTGGGCTTCTTGATGTGACGTTGGATCAGCTGTTGGGTTTATTGATGCAATGTTGGATCGGCTATTAGGCTTCTCGATGTGATGTTGTATCGGTTGTTGGACCTTGTGATGCGGCGTTGGATCAACTGTTAGGCTTCTCGATATGATGTTGGATTGACTGTTAGGCCTCTTAACATAGTATTGGATCAGCTTTTGGGCTTCTCGATATGACGTTGGATCGGTTATTGGGACTCACGATGCAACGTTGGATCATCTGTTGGTCTTCTCAATATGACGTTAGATCGGCCGTTGAGCCTCTTCATGTAGCATTGGATCAGCAATTGGACTTCTCAATATGATGTTGGATCGGCTGTTGGGCCACTCGATACAGTGTTGGATCAGCTATTGAGCTTCTCGATATGACGTTGGATTGGCCGTAGGGCCTCTTATGATAGAGTAGTTCCTATCATCTGTACATGTTAGT
Organism: Capsicum pubescens; assembly: GCA_030864215.1. NCBI lineage: Eukaryota > Viridiplantae > Streptophyta > Magnoliopsida > Solanales > Solanaceae > Capsicum > Capsicum pubescens. The sequence continues at coordinate 191,819,911 of CM061543.1, read as the reverse complement.
CCTACCACTTTTATCCCAACTAGATAAAAATATTTAGCACGGATGTATGTATAGAAGATTAAACAATATAGTGAAAGCAACCATAACGATAATGTTAAGAGGAGATAAGAAAACATATATGTTGTACTGTTGGATTGACCGTTAGGATTCTCGACATGATGTTGGATTGGCCATTGGGCCTTTTGTGACGGAGTGATTCCTGTCATCTGTACCTATTAATCTAGTACTCAAAGAAAAATCATCAGTCAAAAATAAATGTTGAATTGTATTTTGCTCGATTTGACTCCTTGGTCATTGTTCCATGGATCATTGGGACTTGTACTCCATCATGGTGAAATTTTTGAGGAATTCTCAAAAATTTCTACCCTAGTTTAGAATGAAAGACACTTTTTGCACGTCATTGTGAATTGCTATATTGTTTACTTGTGAAAATTTTTGAGGTTTACTTGAAACCTCAAAAATTCTGCCCTAGTTTTTGTATTTGGAGCCTTATATTCTTGTACCACTCAAAGAAAACATTCGCCCAAGAGAAATGGTCATCCTATAGTTGAACTTTGTGAACTTACTCGTAATCTACCTTTATATGCTCAGGAGTTAGGCCTATTAGCCTGACACTTTGTAAGAGAGGGAAAAGAAAATGTTTTATTAGATTAAGACTGGACCCAAAGTGGGCTACCTACATATCCAAATGGAAGTCAGGTCGAACGTAGTTCATGAGTACAAAGTAAGGTAGAGAAAAAAAGAAAATTTTTATTAGCCATAAGGTGGGTAAAATGAAAATGGGACATGAAATAGGAAAGATTTACATGTTAATTCATGTGATACACTTTATGCTTCTTTTGTGAATGTCTTGGATCTTGTTGGACAGAGTAGGATTGAGACTTGTTTTGAGGATCTTACTGGACAAAGTAAGATTAGATCTGATGAGCCTTGTTTCGAGAACCAAAAATAACATGGGTCTTTTTATTATTTTGATAGCCTTGCATTTGAGATATGGAGGGTGATGAATCCTCTTTCTCTCCCTTGGATAGATTCTTTATTTCATATTCTAATTTTTTTCCAATCAAAATTAGACTCTCAAAGCTGTGACTAACCAGGAAGAACATTTTCTGAAAGTATATTCTATCTAGTAATCTGAGGAAAATTTGTACCAATTCCTCATCAAGGTATAGAAGGATGTATTTTGGAAGCCTTTAACCTTCATCGAGTTGCATATTCCTCAAAAGATTCATAGTTTGATTTTTTCACCTCGAGAAATTCAGACATTGTTGGACCAGCATTGATGTTAAACTTATATTGTCCCACAAAATCTTGAGCCAATTCTTCCCAATTATGCCATTTTTCAAAATCTTGTTGGGCGAACCATGTGAGTGCTATTCCTGACAAACTTTGAACAAACAATTTTATAAGGAGAGCCTCATTATGCCCTATGCCAATTAGTCTGCCACAATAGTCCTTCAGATATGTGATTGAATCCCTATGCCCATCAAATATGTTAAACTTTGGAACTTTATATCCTGGAGGTAAATCAATCCTCGGATGCATACTTAATTTCTCATACCTTAAGTCGTAGATACCCCTAGAATGCAGTTCCTCATTCAACCTTTTTCTCTAAGTCACGAAGCCTTTTCCGACGTTCATCTAAATTGATCCTTTCACTTTTAAGAGAGTTTTGTGTAGAAGAAAATTACTGAGAGGGTGTGTGGGTAAGGCGAGGATAAGAAGGCACTGTGTTTTGCCTTGGGAAATGAGAAAGAGGATTGAAACCTTTTCGGATATTGAGCATATTTGTCATATTGAAGATTCCTACTTAAGTTTGATGTTCAAATGCTAGACAACCCTTAAATAAAATAAACATGTCAAGCAAAAATTGCAAGATAACACATAGGTTCAAAACATAATAAATATAAAACGAAAGAAATTCTAGGATAAAGACTAAGACTTAATAAGTGATCTAGGCATAAAGATTTGAGCTCTTAAAGCATGAAACATGATAGTGATAGAACATGATGCCAAATTTGCAATTGTGATCTGTGAAGAAGATAGTAAGCTAGGGAAATGGATAAGGTCGACTTTTGTTGAACATCAGACTTGTTGATTCAAAACATCCTTTGTAATTGATATCACATCATATTGTTGATTCATCCAACTCCATATAGAAAAGAAAAAAATAGGAAAAAATAATTTTATTATGATGATACCGAACTCATTAAATGAGCACCTACGTATCCCTCATATTAGGGAATCAGGTCGATCGTAGTTCAAACTACATAAGAGAAATATAGTTCCAAGCATATGTAAAGATAAAAGTAACTCAAGTGAGTGAGAGCCTGTAATAAGGAAACGACGTGATATCCCTTTATTATTGTCAGATAAATACCAATCATACTTCATCAACATCAAGATATGGCCCCATCACATTTATCATCTTGGTATCAATCAGTGCTTGAATTTTATCCTATAAAGCATGACATTCTTCTGTGGTGTGGCTTATCATTCCTGAATGATAAGCACAAATTTTGAAATGATCAAGCCATGATGCATATGTGTTCATTATAATTGCGGGAATTGGAGTGATATAGCCAGCCATCCTTATTCTCTCATAAAGTTGGGCTATGGGTTCAACCAAAGGGGTGTATTTTCTTGGTGGATTTTTCCAAAGCTTATGTTGAGGTCTGATGGATCGGGTGGATCGTTGGTTTGTTGGCGGATTTTGATAAAACTTTGGAAGGTAGTTTGATGTTGGAGAAATAAGTGGAGGTGGGTACTAAACAGTCTGTAGAGGAGGTTTTATGAAGGATTGGGGAAAACAGGCTTGGATGTAATTGGATGATGGGATGATTTCTGGAGCTGGGTACCATATTAGTTGAGAGTGAGGTACACTTACTTCATGCTTTGGAGGTTTGAATGTCTCATAGATGATTGTCTTCCCCTTGTCTCTGAACTATGACTCAACCAAATTAATCTCGATTGTGATATTTCTTTTAAGCTTATTGTCGAATCGCCTAATAAAGTCACTTGCTAAATTGTCCCAAGAGGCCCACTTGCTACTGTTTTTCTCTACATACCATATCAATGCAGGACCAGTAAGTGAACTGACAAAGAGCTTCTTCTTGAGACCATCACTTTGCCCTATAACTGCTAGTTTGTTAAGGTACGCCTTTAAATAGGAATGTGGGTTTCCTGACCCATCATATAATGGAAAGTTCAAACCCTTAATTCTATCCTTGTCTTCTTTCCTTGATTTGGATGACTTATTCATTTTGGGCTGTTGAGATGATCCTGCCTCATGGTTAGGAACCTGTCCTTCCATCTCATCTTTCTTACTCGTATTTTTTAACCCACTAAGTGCTTTTAGTAATGCAATTGAATACAGATTTACAGACATATGTGTATCACGATCAGGCATAGGTGAAATTATCAATATAGGAAACTCTGTGGTATAGATGAGAGTGCTAACATCTATTTCAGATAGCGGCTCTGGAAAACCTGGTGGCATTTCAACTGACCTAGAAGATCAGTCATTGTTTCACTAATTCTCTCTATTCTTCTTTCTAGCCTTCTGATGCTTGAAATAACTTTGTTTTGATACAACCCCAAGCTTTCATTCTCAACTTTGCTATTGACAAGATTGATAAATATTGCTTGACTGTACATTTCTGATGTTCAACTCGAGTCAACCTTAGAAGAAATAATTTATATTTGGGAACAAAGAATACGTACAAGAGTCTAGAATAAATATTCTACTCATTTGAAAATGATGAGTTATGCTCATTTGGAGTGAATAGAAGTTATGAGAGCTCCATGTAACTTATAGATTGTGAAAGTTGGAGCACGACATGAGTATGACAACATCAAAAGGATCATGGCGGGACAAAAGTACGTAAACTTTGGAAGCATTAGGAAGAGGATATATTAAAATGATAAGTTGTATTAAAAGATTATGAATGAGGCTAAAACCCTTTATCAAAGCAAGAGTTGAGCCTAGAGATGATTAATATACTAACAAATAAGTTAGGAGGATGAATTAAAGGGAAGTTTTGAATAGGCCCTAAGAATGTATTGTAGGGTCCTAGCATGACAAGAATTTTAAGAGTAAAGGACTCTAAAACGAGAAGCACTAAAAGTAAAGAGTGACTAAGACAAGAACGAAAACAACAAGACAGACAAGATATCAATACAAAAATAGAAATGCAACACATAGCAAAAAGTATTATGCGTTCTTTTGGGGTCGTGAAACCCTTTGGACTTTGAATGAGACTAACATTCAACACATCAAGGGTGAGAAGGCATTCTAGGTTGAATGGGACACATATTTCTTAGTAAAAGAAATATGTAGCCAAGACCTAAAGGACAAGAGTGGGTTTATGACATGGTTCTCTCGAGAGGAGTACTCAAGAGTAGAAAAGCTTGTGACCGTCGACGCACCACTGATTGACTGATCCCCAAGGCATTTTCCGAAGGGTGTTTTAGAAAAGAACATACGTGTACCCACACAATTGTTAATAAAAGAAAAATAAAAGAGGTTCCAAGAGGAAGAAAGTATGTGCGGAATGCCAGTTATATAAAGCAGTAACACCTAACACGTAGGAAAATACAATAGCATGCTTAGCAATAAAAGTAAATAGACATTGGATAGGCATGGAAAAATATGAAAAACACATAAAATGGGAAGAAAAAGGGATAAAATATAGAAAAATAAATCAAGATGTAAAAAAAACAATAATCATGAAAAATTACCATCAAAATAAAATTCAGACAAATAATAGAAACCCATATAAAACACAAACACATAATGGTTAGAACCTAAGTATCCTAGTAGAGTCTCCATTCTGCCGCACCTCATTTTTCTCACAAAAAGCGAGATTCGACGTGACTAACTATTTTTGGAATTGTTTGAGAAAATGTGAAGAGTCACCACCAAATGTATTAAGGTGCGTTAAGAACCATTTAGGTTAACTACAGACCTTTTTTTGCTATTTAGTCTTTGTTTATCAGAAATTTGGATAAGGGTTCAAATTACCTCGAAAGAAAGGTGTTAAGCACCTTTTGAGGTCCACAAAGGTTGTTTTCAGCCGAATTCATACTTTACGGGGGGATTATATGTGGTTAAAAATACAAAGAATAACAAAAATACAAGAGATGTGAGATTGACCTTTTGGACATGTAAATAATAAATGAAAGTACCATAATTCTTGTAATCTTCATCTTCCTCGAATTACAAACTCTAGAGAGATACTTTGATTTTTAGAATGAGGACAAACTTGGAGGATGACAAACTGTAAATTGAACTTATTTCAAAGTAAGGAGAAACTACAAAGGATGCAAAACTTGTTAGTAATATATACGTCACCTCAATTTTGGTGACGAATTAATATAAGGGATTAATAAAAGTAAATAAGTAATTCAATAATACATACATAAAGTAAAAAAGATAAGAGAGAATGTGAGTGGGATCAGGGCATGACAAGGCTCAAATGGGCCCAATGCGATGTTACTCCCTTTGTACTAATTTTTATGTCGACTCCCTTAAATGCCTTCAGATAAGATGAAAGAAACTCTTAAAGTACTAAATAAAATATTTTAGTATTTAAAAGTCATGTAAAGCAAGAAATAAGTAGGTATAATATATAAATTGTATCAAACATGTTGCTAATGTAGTATAGTAATAAATGTTGTCAAATCCTTGAGACTTTTAAAAGAGTGACGTTCAAAATTAGAAAAGACGGGAGTAACAAGTTTTCTTTATTTTTAATAAAGCTACGTATATGCTTCATACAAGAAGTCAGCTATAGCCTGTCTTTGTTACCATATCCCAAATGTACCTGACCTTCATTCGGATGACGACTCCATTTTAGCTCCGCTTGGCGCATTGACTCCTCCACTCCTCTATAGTTAAACTCCGAGCGATGTCATTTCATTTTAATGTACATGCAAAACATATTCAAATAGGGTGAGAGTAGGTTTGTTCTTATGATTTAATCACTCAAATTAAAAAATTAATAAAATAATAAACACTTTTAATCGAAGTAAGCATGTAAGAAAATGTTTGAATTATTCGAGAATATTAAAAAAAAAGCAACTTATACAGTGAGCATTTGACAAAAAAGGTAAAGTTACTAAAATCAGAAAATAACACAACTACGCCCAAATGAATTTCTCACTTCTACAAAAGTAAAAACTAAGGGAAAAACACAACAAATTTTAAATAACTTTTTCATTATTTCAACAAAAAGCAAACTGGAGGGAATTGCACTTTTTTTGAAGACTCCATCACGCACGTTTATGATATAAGAAATGACCCACAAAAATGAATTAAGATATTAACAATATTCAAATCCATTAGGAAGCATTTGATAATCCTAGTCATTATAATTAGAGATCTAGTTTCTATGGCTATAACATAGTTCATTGGTCTAAACTCATTAATCTTTTCAACTAAAACTCATGACCTAGGTAACTAAACGAAAATAGAAAGATGCATACCTTTAATAAAAAATAGTTAAAACAACCCAATTATGCTATGAAGACAACAACAATTTTACGACATATACAAACTTTCAAAGGAAAGGAAATAAACAAGACATGACATAATACAAATATTAAACTGATAATAAGAATTTAAGCAAAGGATTGAGACTTGAAATCAAAAGGATGTCTCAATACAATAGCATAAAGTTACTTCAATAAGAAACTTAAGAGAAACATAACATAACAACACAATGGTACAAGTATAATTTTTAAGAAACAGATTGTAAAGATTGGACTTTTTATTGCACAAGTATTTTCTTCATTAATGAATCTCAATAATGGTACTGCAACTTAATGAAAAGAAGATCGACGAACCCTCTAGGATCTATGCATGCATTTTTATGCATGTGTTTTTAATTTGTTGTATGTAAGTGAAAAGAAAAAGTCTCAAATTTATCTTGTGGCTCCCCCCTTTAATGGTGTACTACATCTCTTTTTGAAGGAAAAACAAATCAAAAAAGTCGTTGGGTAAGTGAGAAAAAGTAGGAAAAGATTGATTTTGAGGGAGTAATAGTTGAGATATTAACATGTGAGAGAGTTTGAAAAATATTTTTGAAAGATTTTTAAGAATAATAATATTCTTCTACTTAAGAAAAAGATTTTAGGAGGATATGTGAAGATTTTAATAAATTTGAATTTGAAATTAGAATTTTGAACTTGTTTAGGACTAAATAAATTTCTTTCAAAACAATATATAAAAATGGATAAATACTAAATCATTAAAATAGTAGTAGTAATAATATAATAATAATAATAATAGACTATGTGTTTGTAAATTATGAGTATGCACATTTGCAAAAAAATAATTTAAAATATTATATTTAAATTAATTAATTATACATACTATACAAAATTTTTAAATTAAATGTTAAAATAAATTGCAAGCTTCAAAATCATGAATGTGACACGTCAAAACTTTATTTATACTAAAATAATGTGTAAAATATATTAAGATTCAAAATTAATAAATTTGATAAAATAACAGCTAAAAAGAAGTATCGGGCGGTCTAAATTGGATGTCAACACCCATAAACCGTACCCTTGGTAGAATAGAATTTCTGGAGGTTTGGACATTGACCACTATACGAGCCCATGGTACGACTCGTACCCTGGCTTATGACTCATGGTGAGCCACTCATACTCAGATCCAACTTAAGTTACCAAGTCTAAGGTTAAGTGAAGTAACCAAACAACCAGTATCCGCAGATATGACTCGTACCACCCAAAACATACCCATTTCAGTAACTATATCCATCCCACCAACAAACACTGATCAACATACGAATGGACCATACCATTTGTACCCAAGTGTATGACTCATTCCCCTAAGTCATATCTTGCCCAGAAATCAGAAATCAAGAAAATTTATTAAGGTCCAAAAACCAGGGTGTTTCAGAAACATGTTGAACTAGTACATGGTGAGAATTGTCTTGTTGAGGTGTAGTGTGTAATGCCCTGAAATCGAGTCCCAAGACGTAACACGGTGCTTAGGGTCACAAGTGACTCCAAGCTAACCTTTCTACTGGCATATCTCATAAGCAACTGAATAAGAAGTACAAATATATATGTAAATCTGCGGAAAATAACTCTTTTTGAATTTGATCAATACAATACTAAATTTACAAGATTGCAATTCTTACTTTACAACCATAACTGAAATGAAATACATCAACTTCTACTGACTGTCTATGAAGCCTCGACTAGTACTGACTGTAGGTAGCCGGGTCATGACTCCCGACTAACCCAACTCAATACGATTGAATAAAGAAAATACAACACTATTAGTTCTGCATAACTAACCCAAACCCTTGAATCAAAAGGACTCATCACCTGCTGACTGGATACCATGAACTGACTGGATCTGAAGGTGCATACTATACCTTGTACCTATATTCCGATAAAATGTAGCCCACATACGAATATGTGGGTCAGTACCATGGAAATGTACCGAGCATATGGGGGTGCAATGCATATATAAAATAATATCTTAATATCATCACAGTTTATAAAATTATGCATGCTGATGTAAATAACTCACTTATCTCGAATTAAATCATCGAAATCATGGATGAATAATACATGTACAGTAAAACAAGTGAATGATTACAATAAGTTCTCAATTCACTTCCATCTCGATTTCAAATCATCAAAGCAATCAAATCTCATAAAAATTCTCTTTAGAATATATATATCCTTTTAATATTTTGAAAACAACAACTTTCTCAAAATCAGTCTTTCAAGCAAATATATTTTCATCTTTGATAGAAGAGTACACACACACACATTGGGAGTTTCTCATAACCGACATAAACCATGTGAGCTACATGGAGTCCAGCGTCTTACCCACGTTGGGGAGAGCTATCCTATCCTTACCATTGGAGTAGGACTTTAATCATCAATCCAAAACTAGTGATCACCATATAAATCAGCCTCAGGCTCACATCCTACGGGGGTACGTAGTTCTAGAAAAGTACCAAAACAGCTATACCCCCCGCTCGGTGCTAAAGACTACTCCCAGACTTAGCTTAGATCTTTTCAAAAGAAAATCCACCATAAAATAGTTCAACAGTTCACAACGGGAGCCATCATGCTACCCCTTTCATAATAAATCAATAAAAGTGGATTTCTTTTCTCATCTCGGGTTAAAAAACAACCCTTTTTTTACGACCAAAAGGTCAAAGCTTCTTTATCATCTCAAATCATTCAAACTCAAGGTGTTTATAACACATGATTTCTCAAAAACAATAATCTCAAATTGAGTTCAAAACTCATGTCCCAATATCACATTAAAACTTATCAAGATTCAAGCTTTACATTATAAACATATATAAATCCCTTCAAAATCTAAAAAACTCAGTTATAAGGAAAAAATATCATCATTCTCATATAATTCCACTTCTAGAATATCAAAAATATCATAATCTCAAGATAATCAATATAGGATATAAATTCATGCTTCAAAATAATAGTAAAACATATGAAATCGATAACTTCATAAAAGAAAGTATTTTTGGGCACAAGAACAAAAGAGTGTTCTTGTTGAAAAACCCCACATACCTCAAAATTGAAGCCTTAGAACAAACTTTCTACTCTGGCACGCTATTCATGAGATTTTTATGTGCTTCTTGTAGCCCTTGGAATAAGGATTCCGAATATCCAAAAATTATAGAAAAGCTATGGTTAGTTTTTGATTTATTTGGGTTCTCAAGTTGAAACCCTAATGGAGTTTCTTGACCAATTTTTTTGATGAAAGTGAAAGGGTTTTGGATAATTAGGGTTAAATCTCATGTTATAGACATATATAGGGGTGTTTTTGGAACTTGGAAGTGAGGTATGCAGCGCACAACCCATGGAAGACCTTAAGGTGTGCGTCGCACACCTTATAGCAGACATTTAAGTGTGCCTCGCACTCCCAATCGCACACATTTGATTGGGCGGCGCATTGCCCATCGCACACCCTTACTGCCTCTCACGAAAATGGGCATAACTCTTCGCTCGGGTATCAGATTTTTGCAAAATTGGTATCGTTGGAAAGATAATTCAATTATATACAATTTTATGGGTATTGGGATGAAAAATTCAATCTATATTAAGAGATATACATGTTTGAAGTTGACCCTTGTAGAATCAAATGTCAAACTTCGGATGAATCAATTGGTCTTAGCTCAACTTTGTTCTAGGTCATTGCTATGAACATATTTCACCTATAAACTACTCCATAGAATCGGATAATGACCATGAAACTTTTATTCATATTCAACTCATTTGGATAAGAGCTTAGACGCGTAAGATCGACGGTTAAAATTTTAGCACGAAAATACAGGGTATTACATTAGCTCCCCTTTGGGAACATTCGTCCTCGAATGTGGATAATTAAGATAAAACATAGAGGAATCTCACTCTTTAAGCTAACTTGTACAACTGATATAAACTGAATCATGGAATCTCAAACATAATGAGTCACTGAACTGAACTGCATGTGCCTGAATTCTCATGAAAATAATTATATGGATCAGATAGAAATGAGAGTGTCAACTTATGAGTAACCATTACTTTTTGCTGGATCTGATCTCATGAGAAAAACATGAGAGGTTTATGACATGAAAACTCGGGGTATTACAACATCCCCCTTTTGGGATCATTCGTCCCCAAATAATAATAATTTGGTGAAAATACTAGGAAGAGACTGTGACACTACACATGATACTTACGAACTAAATCATGACTTAATATCTGAAACTGAAACTAATGCATGAACTGAACTGAATCATTCAAACTTCTATCGTAAAATTTAATTCTGAGCTGACTCTACCTTACTTGCTTCAAGGAACTGATATATGTTGAGAGTCGAGGATTCACTTGAAGTGTTCATGATCCATTAATACATCTCGAACTGAGAAGTGATAACTTATGCAAGTGTAAATCATGAGACAACAAAACTTAGATCATACAAGGGGTATAGATCATACAAGGGGTATTACACCGTCTGGACTAAAACACTTGGAAAATTGAGATTATCCGCTGAACACTTATGAAATGAGTCATGATTAAATTGCCAAATCTGAAACATGATGCTTGGATTGAACGGAATTATCTCACGAAATAGTAATACTCATGAAACTTTAGATAGTAATACTAGATGAGAAGTTGGAACTCTATAAGAGCTTATCGGCTTGCTTGTTAATTGGATTGCAGGCTATAAGGACTGAGTCATATTGACTGCCCATACTCAAATGGAGTATTTCTTCAACATTTTTCTACGAAATTCTATTAACATAATGGAGTAACGAATTTGGGCCTGATCTGAACAAAACATCTGACTAAGGAATCACAACATTGATATAACTCTATAGAATAAAATATAAATATATAACTCATAAACTAGGATAGGATTGCTAGGCCGCAGGCAATGCAACTTATTACTTTCAAGCTAAGCATTACTTCTCAAATGCTCTCTCAACTATACTATTCCCCTTAAATACCATACTCATTTGATTCAACTCATAATTCTCACATGGGCACTGATAAATCTTTCTGCAAGGTCTAAAGTAAACTAAGTCCTCTCGCCAATGTCAGGACTAACTCAAAAATCATAAGATACAACATGCCACTCCAAAATACTAGTCTAAACCACATGATTCAATATTCTATATCTTCTTAGAGCTCACACCCTAAGCATAACATACCTTACCACTTCAATGACTAATTCAAAACTCTTCATATGGATTCACTAGCGCATATTGCATACATCACCTTACACCCTACATGACATTCAATCCTATCATTAAAACTACATATAACTGTAAGGAAAATACCCCTAAAGGAATACGCCACATATTCTCTAAACCTTTATCGACAAAAATTATCTTACACTCTTCTTAAAAACATACACACAATTTCTAACTAACCATGACATGTATCAAAGACTTGGCCTCAATCTTACTCCACACTTTAATCTTAGATAGAAAAGAATAAATAATCTTTCTTAATGAGGGTCATCAACTCTCTCACATCTAAACCATTGCTTATCCACTATCATCGCCACAATCTTAACATAGGAAGAGGTCACCGAAGGGCTAACACATAAGAACCTGAAGCACGAAAAACTACAATACATAACATTAACACTTATCCTTGTCCTGAGAAATAAAATATCAAAGGCATAGATTCATTAAAGAAATCTAAGCTGAGGACATGCATGATATAATGGGAACTTCACTAGTATCATGAGTTTAAAAATTGGTCATACTCTGAAACATGAGTTTATACTTATCATGAGCTATTCAACATAAGACTGGAGTTCATAGATTCATGAGAGATAATTCGAATCACAGAGTGAAGATGTTACATACTTGCTAGAAGCTGAGAATGGGCTTGAGCATACATGATGGGTATAAGCATAGGCATGTGGCATGGATTTATCTCGCAAGTGATGGATTTGGTGTTATAATGGCTGAAATCCAAGGAATATTCTAGAGTAAGAAGGGATCACTATCTCATCATAACTCATTATTGACATGTATCACAATCTAATTCTTAAAACTTGGTCTGGTTCTTCTCTAACCATCTCCCCCTTAGGTTAAAGCTGGTATTCTAAGCATGATGGTCTACTCCATATCCTCGAGATTAAGCCATAATTTCATCATTCTAATATCTACTAATAAATGCTAAACTCACAAGAATAAACTAATTTCAAACTTACCAACTTCATTCTTGAACAACCCATCCATATGCCATCCTTAATTCCTATCTTCAATAATCATCATCAAAGACTTACACTCTCATTTGCAACCATATCTACATCTCTAATCACATAATCATAGCCTACCAAGATCACACTTCTATACTTATATTTTTCCCAAACCATGAGAATAACATCATGCTAAAAAGACTCAACATCTTTAATCATAACTCCTTAACTTAGCTATCAAGAACAACATAAATTATCTAACTAGCCTTCCTCCACCTAGCAACTCAACGTTACTACTAACCACATAATATGCAATAATCCTCGAAAAATAATATAGCCTCATAGCACCTTGGGCACACCTATACATCATACTTAATTATGAACACATGATCTTACACTCTTACATACACTGTTCAGACCTACTAGATCACCTCCATATAACTAGCATCAACAATCGAACCATCAACTGTTCAAACTTAATGTCTAGTGCTAAACATGATTTACAACCCAATCTCACATACAATTCTCACTTCAAAACTATAGAACACAACATTAAGAAAAACTAGTACACAATGACAATTGATCATAATCATATGGACTATCTTATTCATAATCCGTTAACACATTCTTCTTCTTCACATCATTACTATTTACCCATCTTCACATCTAAATTACTTTCATAGCTTTATAAATTTTAACCAAACTCTCTTTTTGCAATCTCAGAAAAGCCCAAATTAGCAACGCTCATCCACCAAAGTGCTTTCATCAATAACCTATATTTTTCTAGCACAATAAATACCGTCAACAACTCTTTTCATACTCCAAGCTAACTATAATTCACTTTAACAAATAACTCCTTCTCTATCGTCTGCTAAACTAAAACACAAGGACATAACACTTCATTATTAACTCAATCATATGCAAAAAGATTCATCTGTATATATTTAATAAATTTCCCTTACCACTTTTCTCATCACTACCTCTCTAAACACAAACTTTTAACCAACACAAGAACAACAAGATAAACAACAATTTTCAAGTGAATCAAAATAGGCCTCACACGGCTTCACTAGACTTTGGTTTTGTGTTTTGAACAAGAAAATGAAATAAATAACAAAGCAACTATGCTAGTGAATCAAAATAGGCCCCACACGGCTTCACTAGACTTTAGTTTTTCACAAACACAATGGTAACAAGATTACATAATACAAGAGATAGAAACTTGACACACGATATTCAATGATCTAAGAATACACCTTACTCTATCTTAATTGAATAACTCAAAAGAATGAGGGTATAACTTCAAATATGAGGGACTTATAACACACTAGAAGGCCCCTCTCAAGTCGCTTTATGTAACTTCTGAAACTTCTGCTAGCAATTATAAGAGCATTATTTAGAGAGAAACTGGAACTTGCTGAACATGTTACTTCAAGAACATAGATAGGGAAGTATAGATTATCATTATGGATTCTGAGGAGAAATTCGAAAGTACATCTGACTCAGGCTTTGTGCACAATTTCTACAGGCATGATAAAACACTTCAATATTCGAGGCTCAAAAGTACTGACAGGATACTTTCTAGCTCTCTTACAGTCCCATAACTATCTATGAAAAATAAAGCTCAACTGTTTCTGATACCTTGGAAATGAGGGAGAGTTGGCCAGAATAGAGTAAGATAAGAATTTATATAAGTTTCTTGGAGAACCTTTTCATGGCATGGTCCTAGACTTGAAAGAAGGAAATATTTCCTAAATGCCCTGTAGCTTCTCGAAGAAAAGTACAGATGTCTCCATACCATTCCGTAAGACTCTACTAGACACGAATTCATAGACACCCTAGGAAACTTGAACTCTGTGCTCTGATACCAAGTTTGTAATGCCCCAAAATCGGGTCCCTAGACGTCACACGGTGCTTAGGGTCACAAGTGACCCCAAGCTAACCTTTCTACTGGCATATCTCATAAGCAACTGAATAAGAAGTACAAATATATATGCAAATCTGTGGAAAATAACTCTTTTTGAATTTGATCAATACAATACTAAATTTACAAGATTGTAATTCTGCCTTTACAACCATAACTGAAACGAAATACATCAACTTCTACTGACTGTCTATGAAGCCTCTACTAGTACTGACTGTAGGTAGCCAGGTCATGACTCTCGACTAACCCAACTTAATACGACTGAATAATGAAAATACAACACTATTAGTTCTGCATAACTAACCCAAGCCCTTGAATCAAAAGAACTCATCACCTGCTGACTGGATACCACGAACTAACTGGATCTGAAGGTGCATACTATACCTTGTACCGATATTCTGAGAAAATATATCCCACATACGAATATGTGGGTCAGTACCATGGAAATATACCGAGCATATGGGGGTGCAATGCATATATAAAATAATATCTTAATATCATCACAGTTTATAAAATTATGCATGCTGATATAAATAACTCACTTAACTTGAATTAAATCATCGAAATCATTGATGAATAATACATGAGTAAAACAAGTGATTCATTACAATAAGTTCTCAATTCACTTCCATCTCGATTTCAAATCATCAAAGCAATGAAATCTCATAACAATTCTCTTTAGAATATATATATCCTTTTAATCTTTCGAAAACAACAACTTTCTCAAAATCAGTATTTCAAGCGAATATATTTTCATCTTAGATAGAAGAGTAGACATACACACATTGGGAGTTTTTCATAATCGACATAAACCATGTGAGCTACATGGAGTCCAACGTCTTACCCACGTTGGGGAGAGCTGTTCTATCCTTTCCATCGGAGTAGGACCTTAATCATTAATCCAAAACTAGTGATCACCATATAAATCTGCTTCAGGATCACATCCTATGGGGGCACGTAGTTTTAGAGAAGTACCAAAATAGCTATACCTTCCGCTCGGTGCTAAAGACTACTCCTGGACTTAGCTCAGATCTTTTCAAAACAAAATCCACTATAAAATAGTTCAATAGTTCACAACGGGAGCCATCATGCTACCCCTTTCATAATAAATCAATAAAAGTGGATTTCTTTTCTCATCTCGGGTTAAAAAACAACCCCTTTTTACTACCAAAAGGTCACAGCTTCTTTATCATCTCAAATCATTCAAACTCAAGGTGTTTATAACACATGATTTCTCAAAAACAACAATCTCAAATGGAGTTCAAAAATCATGTCCCAATATCACATTAAAACTTATCAAGATTCAAGCTTTACATCATAAACATATATAAATCCCTTCAAAATCTGAAAAATTCAGTTATAAGGCATAAAACATCATCATTCTCATATAATTCCACTTCTAAAATATCAAAAATATCATAATCTCATGATAATCAATATAGTATATACATTTATGCTTCAAAATCATAGTAAAACATATGAAATCCATAACTTCATAAAAAAAGTATTTTTGGGCACAAGAACGGAAGGGTGTTCTTGTTGAAAAACCCCACATACCTTGAAATTGAAGCCTTAGAACGAACTTTCTACTCCGGCACTCTATTCATGAGATTTGTATGTGCATCTTGTATCCCTCGAAATAAGGATTCCGAATATCCATTATAAGTAGGAACCTTATAAGGTCCCCAAATGTCTTATGGATCAATTCAAAATAACTAGAGATTTCTGTGATGTTAAAATGATACTTTGATCATTGCTTAAATCACGATTCAGTAAAATGTATAAACCATCCATTTATTTACCAATCTCTTTCACCCTTTTAGTGAAGAGGTCCTGAAAAAGACAAAAGTAAGGATATAAGAAAGCATAACATTGTAACTCCCTAGTTAATTTGGAAATATACAATAGATTAAATTGGAATTCAGGCACAATAAAGACGTTAGAGACAGTGCTTGTGGTAGATATAACATTGGAACCTGTATGTGTAACTAGAGTAACATCACCATTAGGCAAATGCACTCTTTTTGGAAAATGAGCCTCAGTTAGTGATGCTTGATGAAGTATACTAAGGCTTAAGGCTATGTGGTTTGTGGAACCAGTGTCCACTATATTTTTAGGGAACTTAGGTTCCATTAATGCCATATATTTAGGCACTCCTACTATATTTATAGATGTCTCAGTTGAACCAACACTAGTTTTATTAAGTAGTTTGATTATTTAATCATATTAGTCCCTTGTGAATGATGCACTTCCTATAATCATATTAGAATTCCTGCAACTAGTAGCACCAATACTTGAATGTTGTTGATAATTTTGATCATCATGAGTGAACTGTGTTGATGAACTAGCAGAGTGTACAAACATATCACAAGACATATTTTGATCATTGAACCAGAACCACTAGTTCTTGAATCAGTATCAGAAGAACCATTGTAAGAAACTCTAATGTTTCATATCCTGTAGTGCCTTTCTTTTTATACCTAGAATCAAAAGGATAAACAACTATCTTGAAGAAATTTTCTCTACTGTGCCCTTTGATTTTGCAGATATCACAAAAAAGATGCTGATTTTTATTGAACTTGTTAACTCCTTGATATCCAGTAGAACCATAGAACTACTAGTTTGATAGCCTTTTGATCTAGTGTATATTGCACCCTCAAATTCACTGGTTCTACTTGATGGATTGTTGCCTAATATCCCTAAATTTGCAGCTATATTTATCTGACTTTCATCATTGATTGTCATTGAATAAGACTGACTAACAATTGGTGTTGGACTCGTCATCAAGATTTGTATTCTTGATTGAATATAAGATTCATACAAGCTCATAAGAAATTGAAACAAATTAAGTTGTTGTAGAGATGCACCACATATTCTTTTGACTTGTTACAATTACAGGTAGGGGCAGGTACAAGGGCTTTAAATTCCTTCCATAGGTTTTTCAGTTTTGAAAAATACACAGAAACGAGTGCATTGCCTTGAGTAAGAGTGACAATTTGCTTATACAAATTGAAGGTTCTTGAACCATCAACCTTAGTAAATCTTTCTTGCAAGTCCAACCAAATAGTTTTAGCATCTAATGCATACATGATACCTCCTTAAGAGATTTTGATACTAAATTCATGATCCAAGATAGTACTATGGCATTAACCCTTTATTAGTGATTCCACATATTTTCAGGGAAAGATTCTTTATCACAAATGCCATCAATCATCCCCAACTTATTTTTACCTAACAATTCAATTCTCATAGACCTAAATCACATAGAAAAATTCTTAATACCTCTCAGTTGGAATAAGATAATTTGTATGCCATTGACATTAGATGCAGTCAGAAATAATAAATAATTGTAGTCGATCTCTAGAGCTTGACTCCCAACCTAACTAGATCCAAATATAGTAACATTCAAGTGACTCATCTTTCTTGTGTACTCAAGAATAATCGCGGAAGCCGATAGTTATCTTGAAGTATATTATTTTGAATTCACTATGAACTGCTTGAAGATTTAGATTCACTATATCAATGCTCTGATACCATATTATTAATCAACAGTTGATACAGAATCCATATCCCAAATAGAGAATTCTTTAATTGATAAAGAGAAGAAGAGTAAGCAGAATTAGAAGAAAGAGAAGGGGAAGAAAAGATTAATGATCAATTGTATTAAATGTGTTAACCTGTATTAGAGCATTGAAGAGGTTTATATAATGATACAATGATCACAACTAACTTCTATCTTAGTTAGTTAACTAACTGACTGATCTAATCAACTAACTTAACTAACTTCTTGAACTGACTTCTCTACTCTAAATACATAGTATATACTTTATGTAACCTTAACACATATTACAACAAGGAAAAAAAAAGGAAAAAACATATATAGATCCAATATTTATATAGAGTTACATTATATAACTCCATGCTTCTTTTTCTATATATGATAGGGTATACACCACAATATATTTTTCTAACACTCGACAATATATGAATACTAGATATTGGAGTCAGTGCCAACACAAACCTAATTTATGTTTCTCTTTTATCCTAATTTATGAGTCACATATGAAATTTGAAAAGTCGATCAAATTTTTGTATGATTTTTAAATATTTTAAGCTATTAGTTGTTAGCTTATTATAATTTTACATAATTTTCAGATACTATATGTTACTTCTTTTATCTAATTTATATGAAATTAATGTTATATTTGAAAAAATCAATCAAATTTGTTATATAGTTTTTAGATACTTTAAGTTATTAATTATTATGATTTATATAACTTTCTACATAATTTTCAAGCAATATATGCTACTCCATCTATCCCAATTTATATGACATTGATAGGATTTGAAAAGTCAAACAAATTTTTTATACATCTTTCGAATATTTTAATCTGATCAATATTGTGATTTATGTTACTTTTCACAAAATTTTCAAATAATATATCTCAATTTATATTGTACTGCTATAATTTTGAGTCAATCAACATTAAATAATTTTAAATTATTAATTATTGTAATTTGTACTATCTTTTATGCAATTTTAAATAATATAAAATATTAAAAATAAAAATATAATAATTATATTAAAATAAAAAATATGAAATTAAAAAAGTACCTTCATAACGCCTCGAGTCTGTACCCCGATCACTACAAGATGCTAAAATCCCGAGGGACCACAAGCTAACCCATGATTGGTACCTGCTGCAATAACTGAATAATAATACTGTAATTGTAATAGTCCAAACTTTCTCTAAGTCTAATTTAGTCTCCAGAAGATTTAGGGATGACTTCTTAAGTGAATAATGTTTAAATCAGATAAACCCTCATCAAGTTGCATGCTGATTGATGTATCCATGATAATTAGGAGTAGAAATTGTTGAATAACCAAAACATGCTCCCCATATGTTTGATAAAATGCTTATGTGAAGGAATTAGAGTCATTATAACATGTTGACAAGAAATCCCCAATTATGTACACTTAAATGCATGTTATATGTTTGATATAAAACCTTGTGGGATGAGTTATGAGATATTGGTATGCATTCCCTATGCAATAACATGTTAATACTTCCAAGTGCTTGAAGAGATGTCTCATTTTTATATATTGTGAATGTTAGCCTATTGTTATGATGTTCAAGAGTGGTCATGTCTTGTATTATTTATGTTATAGAATCCTGGGGGTATTTATACCTGATAATTTAGCTACATGTCTAGAGCCAACATCAGTTTCATGATAATCTCAGTCAATCCACGATCTTTAGAACTCAGTCAGTTATAGTACTTAGGAAATCTTAATAATTTCAGTATCATTAGCATTCCAGCTTCAGTTCCGTACTCAGCTCAGATCTTAGTAGTATTCAAGTATTCAAATCAGAACTTAGTAGCATTTAGTAAGATAATGAAATCCAGTAGTATTCCATTAGTCTTTAGACCCAAGTGAACTCAGCTAGATCAGTCAAGTAACATGGTCAGTAATAGATTCATCCCAGTCTAGTGTAGTTTAAGAAAAAGAACCAGTTCAGTGTCTTTCAGTTGGGAGTAGGATTCAACACTGAGCAAACCTAGGGATGGGGGCTCACCCTCTAGGTAGGACTGAGATCCCTAGGAGAAATCCCTAAGTTCTAGAACAATGTAGCCAGTGTATTTATGAGATTTCACCCGTTAGATAGGACAGACATCCTCAGGGATCACCCGTTAGATAGGACTGATCTTAGGGGTTACCTGTTAGATAGAACTGACTCCAAAGAAGTTGTCTTTACCCGTGGCACGGTACTAACACCATTCCATATGGGGTTATAGGTTGGACCCCACAAGTTAAGATTTGGGGCATGTCGGTTAGATAATTACCTCCTACAGTATCAGCTTTAGAATCAGTCTCAATAAAAGAACTCAACTCAGTAGCATAGATTCAGGACTGTTAGATACAGTTACTCAATAGTAATATCAATGGATTTAGAGATCACCCACTAGATAGTACTGATCTTAGATTTAGTCAAGTATCAGAGATCACCAGCTAGATAGGACTGATCTCAGATCTAATTAATTATCTTTATTATCAGTATATTCAAGGATCACCCGCTATATAGGACTGATCTCAACCTCAGTCATTCAGATATTAGTATTAGTAGACTCAGTAATTAGAAATCCAGTTATTAGACTTCATTATTTAGTATTTAGTGTTACTACGATTTCAGTTATAGTTTATGCACTCATGCATGTATCCTCATTTAGTAGTCTCATGATATTTAGTCAGTATTATTTATGCATGTAAATCCTTGTATTCAGCCTTATCTCATATAGTGTACCAGTACATCCCCACATACTGACGCATACTTTTCTCTTGCTCTATGGTGTTTTATACCATAGGTTCAGAAGCATGAGATCTAGAGCACCCTTAGCAGTTCAGATTGAGCCAGAAGCAGTAAACTTAACAATGAGTCTTCATCATTCGAGGTTGTTCTATTATTTCATTATATTTCTAGATTTAGTATTTTAGTTGATAGAGTTAGTTGGGGGATTGTCCCATCAACTCCTTATTCAGATAGTTTAGAGGCAAGTTTTGAACCTTATGGCAAGCTTTTACCAGTTGTTTCCCATATTTTTATAGTATATTATATAGTACACAGTTACAGTTACCAGGAAAGGGTTAGCTTGTGGTCCTTTAGGATCATAAGCACCATGTAGTATCCGGGGTTCAGAATCTGGGGCATTACAAACTTGGTATCAGAGCCTAAGGTTAAACAGTATCCTAGGAAGTCTGAAAGCCACATCTAGTAGAGTCTTGTGCATGGGTGTGTTGCACGCCATATTTATGTACAAGAGGCTATAAGATATTTTAGAAATAGTTTCCCTTCTTTCATTATTTATATCGTGCGAGTGAGAATAAGCTCAAGATAAACCTTCAGTCTAATCTGCTCTTCTTTTTTATTTACAGAACATGCCTTCAGGAGAAGCCAACAAAATAAGTAATGCAAATCAGCCAGCTTCTCAGCCTATTCAGGCAGATCCCCTGGATGAGCATGTTTCTCATGTAGAATTCAGAGCTGCTTTCACTACCTTAGCTTATGTAGTAGTTTCTCAGAATAATTTGCAGAATGTTGTCCTATCTATGCTTTTTACTTGCACTGAGCAGAGTAAGGGAGGGGAGCATAGGATGAATAATAGGGATATAGTAAATAACTCTATGCCAAGATCAAGGGGTAGTAATCACTCCCAGTTTCA
Organism: Capsicum pubescens; assembly: GCA_030864215.1. Classification (NCBI taxonomy): domain Eukaryota; kingdom Viridiplantae; phylum Streptophyta; class Magnoliopsida; order Solanales; family Solanaceae; genus Capsicum; species Capsicum pubescens. The sequence continues at coordinate 191,798,045 of CM061543.1, read as the reverse complement.
TCAGAGATTCACAACACCAATTTAGCTTTCAGTTCGGGCATCGGTATCTAAGTTTAAGAATGTCGATTGAGTTAAAGCACCAGGCTCAAAGTCATGAGGTCATGAGAAGGGTGTTTGTACTAATCCGCCTTGCAGAGAATGTGGTAGGAACCATAAGAGACTGTATAGAGTGGGCAACGATATATATTTTAGGTGTGGTAAGCTAGGCCACAGACTGTAAGAGTGTAGGGTTATGTCTCAGAGGGGTAGAGATTCACGTCAGTAGGACACCACCTCTATCACCACCAGTGGGCAACACCCATATAGGTTTGATGCACTTTAGTCCAGAAAAGATCAGGAAAGTTCTCCTGATATAGTTACGGGTAATTATAAGTCTTTCATCTTTATGTTTATGCTTAGTTAGATCTTGAGGCTTCAGTTATGTGCTAAGTTTGGTATAATGTCCATTCATGCTTCAGGTTCCCGTGTTTTTTAACCTTTCAGTGAACCCTCCTTAGTGATGAACAGTTGCTGAGATGGGAAAGAGTAAATTTTTCATGTTAAGGAAAAACTATAACATGCTTGCTTTACATGAGGCTTTAGTCATGAAGATAGGCTTGAATGTCATATTGGTGTGTAAGTGGCTATATATATATATATATTTCAGAGGTTTGAGTAGGCTTGAACAATGCATGCAAGAATTTAAGTTTATTGATTTAAAACTAAGTATAAAGGTGTGTATATGAGTTAGGATATATGATCTTAATAGTCTATGAAGAAATAGAAGTAGATGATGTGTTTAGTGAGACAAGCATGTGTTGAAAATAGTGTAAGTATGCGACGATGATTGCAGGAGATAAAGGAATTTAGAATTTTTATCCCAAGAGATAGTATTACCAGTGAGTTTTATACTTTCTGTTGCAGTCTTTCAAGATGAGTTTATCATTTATGTATATAATTGTACCCTAAACTCTAGAGTAGATTGATTATAGTTCAGTTCAGAGTGTAGTAAAGTGTTTACAGACTTATGGTGATGACTTAAAGCTAAAGTGGAGAGTGTAGTTAAGAAAGTGCAGAAGAAGTACTCCAATTAAGTATATGTTTTCTGCGTGAGTTAGTTAGTAAAGCCAACAAGTCAGTTTAGCAATCATACAGTCATATCTGTATAGTTTGTTTTCTCATCTTTCCATCTAGTCATGCTATCAAAAATCTTGAGAATGTTACTATTCCAAGATAGAGAGTCCCAGTAGTTGCAAGTTCAGTTCAGTTCATGAATTATGCATTAGTTTCAGACTCCCGAGGTTCAGTTATGATCCAGTTCATAGGTGCCTTGTGCATCGCCTCAGTACCTCATTAAAGTAAGCATTCTTAGAGGGACATAGTGTCCCAAGGGGGAGATATCCCATAATTCCTGATGCCTTTATGTCTTTAAACTCATTCGATTGCATGCTCAGATGTTCCTTACAAAGTTAGTATCAATTATCATTGTATATTCTGTCATGCATTCAACAGTCAGTTTAGCCAAATGTTCATGCATTAGATATGCATGTTCAGTAGAAAAAGCTCCACTTATCAGTAATTTGAGTCATGCTTTTATGAGAACAACTCAGTCAAGTATCCATGTATTAGATATGCATGTTCAGTATGCAATTTAAATATATCAGAAGTTCCAGTCATATAATCATATTTCAAATGTTCACGTCCTTTAAGTACGTTCAGTCTATCAGAAATCCAAATTTAGTCAGTCCCATTCAAGGATGAATGTTCCCAAGGGGGAGATATTGTAATACCCTGAACTTTTTTTAAGTCTAATTTAGTCTCCAGAAGATTTAAGGATGACTTCCTAAGTGAATAATGTTTAAATCAGATAGAAATCCCCCAATTTCGACTTTTTATCATGTGGAAAATTGAATTAGATTTCCAACGATACCAATTTTGCCAAAATCGAATATCGGGGGTAAAAAGTTATGGACGTTTTACAGAGAACTGTCCGAACTGCCCAGGAGCGATGGGCAGGACGAAGGACCATCTCTCCGGATATCGCAACTGAGGTCGAAAACCCATTCACTAGCAAAGTGCGAAGGTCAAGCTGACGACCATCGAGCTAGCGACAGATCATCGCCCAAGCCATTGCAACTGAGGCAGTAACCCTACTTTTTGGGCAATGTGCAATGGGCAGGAAGACGAACCGTCGAGCCTATGACGGACCATCGCTCAAGACATTGCACACTTCTGTTGAGCAAATTAAAGTCATTTTTAAAAGGATATTTGGGTCTTTTTCCACCCTTTTTAACACCTATTTTTATCAGATCAAGGCTCATAACTCCATATTCATCTATAACATCAAAAGCTAGGGTTTCGTTCAAGATTAAAAAAAACCTAAGAACAAGATCCAAACCCTTCTTTAAGAAACTAAAAAATTCAAGTTCTTCAAGTTTAAGAACCATTAAGAAAACATCAAGATCTGTGTTTCCCAACCCAAGAACATTTAAGAAACGTTAGTTATCTTTTAAGATTCAAGCTTTTGAGGTATGTTAGATGTTGATTCTTGGGTTCCTTCCACCTAAGAAGTTCAAGAATCCTTTTCAAAATTTTAAAGTTTGTGTATTTATGAGCTCTCATGATTTATGTGAATTGAAGTTCAGGATTTTGTATTGTTGAGATTTAATTCAGGATTTAGACTACAACTTTCAAGAATTGATTCTAGTATGTGATGAATTGTGTGATGTTCTTGATAAACCCTCTTCAAGTTGCATGTTTATTGAAGTATCCATGATAATTAGGTGTAGAAATTGTTGAATAACCAAAGCATGCTCCCCATATGTTTGATAAAATGCTTATGTGAAGAAATTAGAGTCATTATAGCATGTTGACAGGAAATCCCCAATTATGTACACTTGAATGCATGTTATGTGTTTGATGTAAAGCCTTGTGGGATAAGTTATGAGATATTGGTATGCATTACCTATGAAATCACATGTTAATACTTCTAAGTTCTTGAAGAAATGCCTTATTTTTATATATTATAAATGTTAGCCTATTGTTATGATGTTCAAGAGTGGTCATGTCTTGTATTATTTATGTTTTTGAGTCCTGGGGGTATTTATACCCAATAATTTAGATGCTTGTCTAGAGACAGTGATAGTATCAGTCAAGCCATAATCCTTAGAACTTACTCAATTATAGAACTTTAGAAATCCTAATAATCTTAGTATCATTATCATTCCAACTTCAGTTCTTTACTCAGCTCAGATCTTAGTAGTATTCAAGTATTCAAATCAGAACTTAGTAGCATTCAGTCAGATAATGAAATCCAGTAGTATTCTGTTAGTCTTTGGACCCAAGTGAACTCATCTAGATCAGTCAAGTAACATGATCAATAATAGATTAATCTCAGTCTAGTCTAGTTTAAGAAAAAGAACCAATTCAGTGTCTTTCAGTTAGGAGTAGGATTCAACACTGAGCGAACCTATGGATGAGGGCTCACCCGCTAAGTAGGACTGATATCCCTAGGATAAATCCCTAAGTTCTAGAACTACGTAGCCAGTGTAGGTATGAGATGTCACCCATTAGATAGGACTGGCATACTCAAGGATCACCCATTAGATAAGACTGATTTTAGGGGTCACCCGTTAGATAGGACTAATTCCATAGAAGTCGTCTTTACCCGTGGCAAGGTACTGACACCCTTCTAGATGGGGTTACAGGTTGGACCCCATAAGTTAAGATTCAGGGCATGTCGTTTAGATGATTACCTCCCACAGTATCAGCTTCAGAATCAGTCTCAATCTGGGGCGTTATAGTAATTATGTAGAAATTAGGTGGAAACTTGCCGTTAGGTTCAAAACTTTAAATAAATTCTTAGTATGGTACATCAATATTAAAACTGAACATCTGTATATAAATACTGTAGTCTGAAAAGCCTCTACTGTCTTAAGAAGGATTTGATGGGACAAGTCCCCAACTAACTTCAATTACTTAAATAAATTGAATACTGAAATACCAGAATAATAACTCTGTCCTTTAACTATAAGGACTCACCCCAAAGTCTGCTGCTGATGGATCGGGCTGCTAAGTATGATCGGGAGCTCGTGTGTCTGAACCTATAATATAAGACATCATAGCATAAAAAAAAGGTAGGCGTCAGTACTTTGAATGTATTGGTATGCTAAGTGAGGTAGGATGAGATATATAGGTTCATATGCGTGAACAATATTGACTGAATAACATGAGTATAACTAAATGAGAGTACATGCATGAATACGTAAACTGTAATTGAGGTTATGATAACACTGGATACTGAGTTCTAAATTACTGATTTACTAACATCTGAGTTTAATGATATTATATAATTAATAGTTGTATGATTGTATATAATAGTCCTGATTTTGTGGAACTGTGCTGAGTTCGGTACTGAACTGAGTGACTGTATTTGACAGTCCTGATTCTGTTGAACTGAACTGAGTTCTATACTAAGACTGGAACTGAAACTGAGACTGTGGGAGGTAATCAACTAACCGACATGCCCCTTTCTGAATAGATTGGGGTCCAACCTATAACCCCAGTTGGAAGGGTATCAGTACCATTGTAATACCCTACAAAGTTCTCCCCTAGTCTGAGCCTTAGAGCGTTTTCGGTAAAGCAAAAATCCGAGTCTAAAAATTTCAAAAATATCTTCCCAAGTATGAAACACTTTGAATCGTGTTGTATTTCTCTAATTTCAACTTTTTGTCATGTAGATCATTGAATAAGCTTTCCATCGATACCAACTTCATCAAAATCCTACATAGAACGAGGGAGTTATGGCCGTTTTACTAAATGGTATCGAAATTGCCCAGGTTTGACGGTCGACCTGGCAGACCGCCCAGTCCTTGGTGGACCATCAAGTGTCCCGTCAGTCCAAGAAAAAACATCCCATTTCTGGCCCCTGAGTGACGTCCAAAGTGGTGGACCGTCAAAAAGTTGATGGACCATCAAGGGGTCCGTCAGGTCGAAACAGAATGGCCCATTCCCGACCCTCGAGTGACGGACGATCTGGTGGACCATCAGATTCTTGATGGACCGTCACTTCGACCATCACGTCGAGGTTGAATGTCCCAATTTTGGCACTTGAGTGACGGATGACTTGGTGGACCGTCAGTCCTTCTGACGGACCGTCAGATTGACCGTCACAGACCCCGATCATCAGTTTTCAACTTTTTTTCTTTAAAGGGTATTTTGGTCTTTTCCACTCTTTCCCCAACCTCTATAAATACCCACTTAAGGGTTGAAGGCCTCATTTCTTTTCTCTTCTTTCACCTAAAAACAAGGGTTTCCAAAATAAAAAATTCTCTCTTCTTCAACCAAAAATTTAGAGAGAATTAAGAGCAAAATTCAAGAATTCTTCCGAAGGCTTTCAAGAAAGAGTTTCCCCAAGGTATGTAGATGTTGATTCTTGGGACCCTTTCATCTAAGAAGCTCAAATAACCCTTTTCTAAATCTTAAAGATTTCATGTTTATGAATTTCTAATGATTCTTGTGAGTTAAAATATATGTTCCTTCTATGATTGAGTTGTGATTTATGTTCGTATACAAGATTATAAATCCTTTTCCTTAGTATGTGGTATTTGAGTGGTAAATGGATTATGTACTCATTGATGATGTTGATTGATTTTCAAGATGGAATATTTATGTGGTTTGTATAAATCTATGAGATTATACGGGTTAGAAACATGTAAATTTGGGTGTTCATGATGAGTAGTTGGGTTATTATTCCTATGCCTAAGTTGTGCATGTGAGGTGTTCGATAAAATGTCTATGAGACTAGAAATCAAGCATTATAGTTAAATAGTGATCTAATGACTTCTAAAATATGGTTATGTTTCATGGTCGTTGATGTGTTCATGACTTTTGGGTGTAGAATTGGTTGATTAAGAGGAGCATATATCCCATAGTTTTGATAAAAGCTTAGGAGGAGCATTTGGGCCATGATAGTATGTTGAATAGGAAGCCCTAAATTATGAGCTAGTCTATGCATGCCTAGTGTTTGATAAAATATCTAAGTGAATGAATTATTCCATGCTAGTAGCGAATCCCAAATTAGTGCAAACCTGTGCATGCCTAGTGTTTGATAAAATGTCTAAGTGAATGAATTATTCCATGCTAGTAGGGAATCCCCAAATAAGTGAGAACCTGTGCTTGTCTAGTGTTTGTTGAAGGACCCTAGTGAGTGAGTGGAGATGTGATGGTTGTAAATTCCCCATTTGTGGGCTCTTTGTTATATGCTAAGTTTTTAACACATATCAAGTGATTAGCAAGTAAGCTATGACATGATAGTGTGAAGTCACCTAAGCTATGTGATACCCAAACATATGTTGAAACTGATATAGGTATGAAATGGTTGAGGTAAAACCTTGTTGAATGGAGTTTGATCTAATAGCATGTTTCCCCTATGTTATTATATGATTATTATCCCAAGATGCTTAAAGTGACCCTTTTGTGATTATGATGATAAATAGAGGTTTATGTTTCCAAAATGCTTGATGTGATACTTTAAGGATTTTTGAGGGGAAAAGTATGTTATGATTTCTAATTGCTTGGAGAAGATGCTTTAATAATTGTGATGATTCATTAGTGATGGTGATGATGAATGAATAATTGTGATAATGCATGAATGATTATGATAATGAATGAATGCCTGTGTGGTTGAATGGATGATCGTGATGATGCAAGAATGATTAGCTTTCACTTTTATATTATCGAGTCCTGGGGTTATTTATACCCAAAAATAGAGCTATTGTCTAGAGCCTGTGTCATTTTCTCGATAATTCCAACCGAGCCATGATTCTCAGAACTCAGTGAGCTATAAAACTCTGTATCCTTAGACGAGTGCGAAGATTAATAAAGCTCAGTAATCTCAGTTATCTCTGTAATCTCTGTATCGTCAGTCAGATACCATGATTCGATATTCTTTCCATCAGATAAGAAACTAAGCAATCTCAGCGTAATTCAGTCAGATCTTTGAGAAATACGATCAGTATCGGATTAATCTCAATCTAAGTTCAGTTAAGAATAAGATCAGTGTCTTTAAGTTGGGAGAAGAAACTAGCACCGAGCGAGCTCAAGGATGGGGATTCACCTACTAGTGGAGGGTGTAATCCTTAGATGCGATCCTTGTGCTCCAAAACTACGTAGCCAACATAGGTTAAGACATCACACCTATTAGATGAGGGTGGATGAGAGACATTATACCTTCTAGATGAGGGTAGATGAGGTGGCTTGACCTGTTAGATGAGGGCTTCACCATTCTCGTATGAGGACTTGATAGATGAGGGTCATATAAAGATAAGGTCTTTACCCATGGCACGATATTGACACCCTCCCAATCGGGGATAGAGGTTGGACCCCTAAGAGATAGTAGGGGTATGTCGGTTAAGTAACTACTTCCCACAGTTTCAATTTCAAATTCAGTCTCAGTTTCAGAATCAGTCTTCAGAAATCAGGGCTGTCAGATACATCATCTATCATTGTGAGGAACTCAGATAGTTCCATCGATTTATGGACCATCCCATAAGATAGAATTGGTCTCACATATAGTTATTTGATATCATATTCAGAGGTATGCCGCCAGACAGGCTTGATCACAGTATCATATTCTTATTGAGTATTCTTGTTGTAAGATTCGAATATAATTATATTTCTTATCATTGATAAAGCTTCTAAAATTATCTGTTAAAAAAGGTTGATCTCTATTCCTGTCAGTCAAAAGAAGTAAGTCCAAGAATTCAGTCATAGATGTAAGTACATCCAGATCCTCAGTTACCAGTATTAGATGAGTCATTAATTTAGTATCTTAGTGTCAGTAGTAAGTTCAGTCTGCAATAAAGTGATATCTGGGTTTCAGTATGTAGATTTGTGATGATTATGTTCATGTTCTGTGCATTCATGTATGTGTTCTTGTGCGACGTTTTCATGACTATTCAGTTTACATATTGTGCATGTATGAGCCCTTGTATTTAGCCTTACCTCGTCTACATACTCGGTATATTTTTTGTTCTGACGCATTTGTGCTATATTATTTTATTTGACACAATAGTTTCAGAGGCACAGGATTCAGAGTTTCCTCAGTAGTTCAATCCCAGTTAGCAGCAGTAGCAGTGAGTCCTCTTCCTTCGAGGACGAATATCAGCTTACTATTATTGGATCAGATTTTGTTTATATTCTTAGTTGATGGAGTTAGTTGGGTACATGTCCCATCAACTCCATAGTTCAGATAGTTTAGAGGCTTTTCAAATGGATGTTGATGTATTAGTATTCAGTTTTTAGTTTGAGTATGTATAGATGTGTTGAACCTTATGGCCCGTTTTCGCATTTATTTTAGATATTATGCAGTGTACATGTACAGATATCAGTAAAGGGTTAGCTTGTGGTCCTTCGGGTCTATAAGCACCGTGTGATGTCACGAGAAGGGATCTCGGGGAGTTACAACCGTGCCACGGGTAAATACAACTGTGAGTTAACCCTCTCTGACAAGCTCTTTCGTCAACCCTCATTGTTAGGAAAACTCATATGATATATATCAACCCTAATCTGGCAGGAAGATATCTCATCCTATGATGGCTACATAGTTCTGTAATATAGGGATTGCTGCTAAGAGTCAAAACCTCTATTGGCAGGAATGCTCCCATCCCTGGGTTCGCTCGGTGCTGAATCCTACTCCCAACTGAATAGACACTGAACTGATTCCTAGTTTATACTAGGCTTGACTGGACTATTACTGATTATACTATCTAACTGAACTGAACTGAGTTCACTGAGTTCCGTTGACTGATGGAATACTACTGAATTCTGTTAACTGACTGAATTTACTGAGGTCTGAACTGAATACTGAACTGGACTGAACTGATAATGAGTCTACTGAGTTTTTACTGAGTTTTGTAACTTACTGAGAGTACTACTAATTGTGACATGACTAAGATTATTTTGTAACTGACACTGGCTCTAAGTAAACAACTAATTTTTTGGGTATTAAATCCCCCTAGGACTCGATAGAATGAAAAGTAAAGCATCACATGACCTTGCATAGCCTAGAAATGCACACTTGTTCATAATGCATCTATAGAGGCATTTCATCAAACACTTGAATGACACGAACTAGTATACATACTAACATGATATAATCTCACTATTAAATTCACATGAACAACTCATCAAACACTTGGAAGGCATTGTATATGCACATAGTACTAATCAACACATGAGCATCACAATTTCAAGGCTTTAACATAAATCACATGATACTACATACATAATAATTGTCTTTACATAAATCTTTCACTTAATCATAGAATAGAAACCCGATCAACATTATAATCATAAATACACTTGAATCCAAATCATGGAAATCATGAAATCAATTTACTTAAAAGTTTAAAAGAGTTTCTTGGACTCCAAGGGTGGAAGGAACCCTTGGATGAACACATGACATACCTTAAAGCTTGAATTCTGAAAGATTGATGGATTTTCTTGGAACTTGGATTCTTGAATGTGATGAACTAGGGTTTGTTCTTGAAAAACTCTTGAGAGAATGAGTAAATTTTGCCTTTTGGATAGATTAATTATATGTTTTTTGGGCTGATATAAGATGGGAAAAGACCCATTTACCCTTCTAGATGCGGGTTTTAATTACTGAAAACTGGACTAGCGATGCATTGCGTCGTTGGTATCGATGCGATGGTCAATGCGCTGCGTCGAGTTTGTGTCGGTTCACTGGAATTTACACTGGGAGCTGGAGAAAAATACACATCGACGCGATGGGCGACGCGATGTGATGTATCGAGATCGGGTCAATCCACTGGTTTGAGGTTTCAAACATGCCTTAAACAAAGTTTGAAAAATCTAAAACTGGTCTGAGAACACCTACTGACATTCCTAATCCTGAATTAACCTAAAAATCGATATGTAAAGGTCATAAGGGTCGTAGAAAGGATTGCCAACTTATGAAGGATAAAATAACTCTAAGTATGAACATTTAGCTGAATTTTTCCAAGTCTGGGACCCTTTACTAGCTTTTACAGGACTGAATCAAGCTTAGAATTTTTTGGGGTCTTACAACCCTCAAGCAGAAACAGACAACTGAAAGCAGGCATGGCAATCGTTAGCTGCCTGCTCACTCACACTTATTAAGAATATACTATAATATATAATTATAAAGTAAAGTAATAGTAGTATAATACGTAGAAGTCGATAATATCTTCTAAAATTCCAAGATATCTACAAGTAACCATCTTATTTTATTGATGAACTAGTGAGTTTAGCCTTGCTTTGCGCGGTCATAAAAACTAACAACTAAAATAATTTATTCTAAAAATATAATTGAGATAGTAAATTTTAAATGGTTAAGGGTGGAGAAGGGTAGCTCTCCATGCCCAGGATCGAACCCTCAATCTCTGGTTAAGGGTGGAGAAGCCTCATCTGATGCACTACAACCCATGTTGGTATATATATATATATATATTGATTATTTGGTTTATTTTTGGTATGCCTGTCTTTGTGATATTTAAAAGCAAGAAATTCATATAGTAATAATGCGATGATTTTTCATTTGTGTCATTGCTTACAAGGCAAGTGCTTGAATAGCAGACTAGAAACCACTTCCGCATAGACTAAAAATCTTGATTGTTCGTCCAACATGGCCACCCTTTCCGGTGGGACTATCCCACCAGAGGATACGTCTCAGCAATTGCAGAAAGAATGCAGTAATGTTAAGTATGTGGATATGCTGAAGCCAAAAACAGTACATAATACTAATATTAGGGTTTCACGAAAACCAGTAATAATGTTGCATGGTGAGCCATCAATTACGTGGAAATCATCAGAAGTTCAGAATCTTATTATACAGGAGAAACTTTAATTTGTTATTGTTGGAAAATTCTCATATGGAAATTCTCATATTGATAGTTTACGAAAGTCAATTCCAAAGCAATATGGAATCAAGGGACAATACAATATTGGGTGTTGGATGAGAGACATGTATTGATAAGGTTAGAAGCATTAGAGGATTACATTCAATTGTTATCAACAACAACTTTCTATATCAGTACAAATGGGAGATATTGACAGATGAGGACGCTAAAGTGGGATCCATGGTTTGAGCCTGACGTGGAAACTATAATTAAAGTAGCATGGATTTCCTTTCCAGATTTGCCTTCAAATTTTTTTGCAAAAGATGCACTTTTTTCCATTGCTTCAGCAGTAGGAAATCCACTCACTGTAGACCTGGCAATAAAGAATAACACAAGACCAAGTTGTGCACGAGTTAAAGTGGAGGTAGATTTAGTTGTAGAGTTACCACAAAGAATTAAAATAAATAAGAAGAATGATACAACAGGGGAGATCAAGTCAAAATGGGTCTAGATTCAGTATGACTATATGCCCAAATATTGTAAAGAGTGTTGTTTACAAGGTCATGGTGCTGATACTTACTGGACTGCTCATCCAGAATTATTTGAGAAGCAAAAAGAGAATAAGAAGAAGATGGAAGGAAAAACAAATATCATTGATAATAATCAGCATAACCAGGATACAACCAAGGGAAACACTAATAATCAACACTGGATGAGGAGGGAAAATAAGTATAGAAGAGATAAACATGGACATGTACTTGGTAAAGTAGAGAAAATCCAGCATCAGGAGGTGGATGTAACCAATTCATTTAGAGATTTGGAGGAGCACACTGATATGGTTATACAGTCTACTGAAGGAATTCAGGCAGACAAGACTAAAGACAATACAGATAAGGACAAATTCAGCACAAAAGAATGGGTCAATCAAACATTTGGTAATAGCACAAAAGAAAAAAAGATGGGCAACAAGTAATAGAGAAGCATCAAACAAGTGAAATAACACATAACATAGGGGAACAAAAGGAACAGGTCATAACAGAAGCAGTGCAGAAGGACAACACAAGTGCAGTAAATCACCAGAGTTGCAATCAGGAGGAACAAAAAGGTGTAGATGGTATGCAGATGCAGCTATATAATGCAGAGGACATGGATTTGATGGTGCTGGAAGGGATTTCACCCTTGGAGATAAAATCACAAAGTCCGGTTGAAGCATGTAACAAGGATAAAAAAGACTTGGATGAGAATGTACTGGATTTATCAGTAAACTTGAAGAAGTTTATGCTAACTAAGGATTTCAGATTGTTTGGGATGCCAAGAGGAAGTCCTAAACTGAATCATTTATCTTTTTTTGATGATATAATCATCTTATGCGAAGCTGAAATGAGAACATTACAGATGGTATCCTCAACTTTAGAAGGATATGAAGCTATTTTAGGACAGAAAATCAACAAAGGGAAAAGTGCATTATATATGCATAAAAGAGTGTCAAATGGAACCATGGTGATGGCAGAAGTAACTACAGGTATACTAAGAGGAGAATTTCCTTTTAATTACTTGGGTTGCCTAATTTTATACATGAGGAAGAAGAAGGATTACTATCAATAATTGATGAATAAGATAGCAAATAAATTACAGGGTTGGAAAGGGAAATTGTTATCTTATGGTGGAAGAGCAGTGTTGATTCAACATGTACTACCAAGTATACCAATTTATTGCCTTTCTGTAATGAATCCCCCCTTAATGTTTTGAACACATTACAAAAGGTTTTAGCTCAATTTTTCTGGAGTAGCAGAATAGGTAAAAGAGGTAGACATTGGGTGAGATGGCAGGAGGTATGTTTACCTGAGGATTAAGGGACACTAGGGTTTAGAAAGATGATAGATATTTCCATGGCACTTTTCTACAAATTATGGTGGAACTTCAGGACTACAAAGTCCATATGGAGTGAGTACATATATAATAAATATTGTAGAAGGGACCATCCTTCAATGGTTATGTCAAGAACAGGAACTAGTGGGTCACAAGTGTGGAAGAAAATATTGTCAGCAAGAGATTTAGTGGAGCATCTTATTCTATGGATGATAAAGAGTGGTAATACAGATATTTGGCTAGATAATTGGAGTGGTCAAGGTAAATTATATTCTTTGATAGAAGGAAGCAGTGAGTTTAGTGATCAATATAAATAGGTTAAACAGTTGGTAAAGCATGGAGGATGGGATGAGCAAACACTTATAAGATTGTTCAAACTATACATGGTTGAACATATCATAGATAAAGTTAGACCTCCAACATCAGTAGGAAATTATGTACCAGTTTGGACTTTGGAAGATCAAGAAAGATTTACAGTAAGATCAGCTTGGCACTACATTAGAGATAAAGGGCAAATCAGTGATACATACACGTATATATGGGTAAAAAGAGTACCATTTAAGATTGCTTTCTTTATGTGGAGGTTGTGGAAGAGCAGAATTCTAGTGGATGATCATATCAGAAGGTGGGGCATGCAAGGACCATCACAATGTTGGTGTTGTGATGATCCTGCAGTGGAGACAATAACCCATGTTTTCAGGAGGTCTTTTTATGCTAACAGGACATGGTTCTATTTTTCTTCTTTTGTAGGAATAAACATTCAAGGATTAACCTTCAGAAACACTGTAATTGCATGTTGGAAAGCAAGAGATAAAAAAAAAGAACAACCATATTTTCAAGATCTACCTAGTTTTATACTCTGGGAGATTTGGAAAAGGAGAAACAAGAAGAAGCATGATAACAAAAACACATCTTCTCTGAAACTCATTCACAATATAACAAGGAATGTCAGATTGTTACTAAAGGTCAGGAAACCAAACTATGATTTTTCTACGGAATGGCCTCAGATATTAGAGGAATTGGATAGAATTAAGTGCAAAATAAAAGTCATAGCAATGCAATGGGAAATGCCAGAACAGGGGTGGGTTAAATACAATATAGATGGATCCTTCAGAGGAGCAGAAGAAAAGAGTTCTTATGCATACTGTCTGAGAGATCATACAGGGGAGCTAATATATGCTCATACATATACATATACATATGCAGACAGCTTGCAAGTAGAAGTAAATGCAATTCTTCAATCAGCTAAACATTGCAGGAATACTCAATTTGACAAAATCATTTTTCAAATGGATTCACTCCTAATGGAAAAGAGTCTAACAAGAAGATGGCAAAGTCCTCTGAGCATATCAAGTATAATTTCTCAAAATTAAACAACATTTGCAGGAAAATGAAGTACTTTATCAGTATATATATAGAGAAGGTAATAAACTAGCAGATTTTTTTGCTAATTTAGCTATAGATTCAGGGCCAGTTAGTTACAATAATGTTCATCATTTACATCAAAGAGGTAAAGTAATTGTAATGAGTGATAAATGTCAAAGTCCCTATTTAAGAATTAAACCAGATAGAGGATAAACGACAAACAAAGGCCAAGATAAGGTAGAAAGTTCACACGTTATAACAACACAAAGAAAGAAGAAAAAGAGAATAATACCTCAAATAGTTGGGTCTATCAAAGCCTTCAGAAAAGAGTCGAGCCTCTACGGGTAAAGCCTTCAGAATTGGAGATGATGTTACAGTACAAGAGAAGCAAGTACAGAAAGATATAGATTACTCTAAATTATTACATGTATATGGAGATAATTTGTATTAATCAGTTCAATACAGTCCAAGAACGTGAAGATCGAAAGCTGAATCATAAAAAAGGAAGACAAGTGAGGGAAGATCAAGGAAGAAAATTGAGCTACAAAGGAAGAAGAGCATCAACTTAGAGGGGAAAGATGATTTCTTTTTAGAAACCCTACTTACACTTAGTGTTTTGTTATAGGTTTTTGTTTTTTGTATTGCGTTAAGAGACCCAGGTTGGACCGGGTCATGTGATGTTAAAACAATTTGTTTCTTCAATATTAATAAAAACCTATATTAAACCAAAAAAAGTATCATTGCTTACATATAAATAGGCTTGAGTCATTTGAGGTCCTTTAAAAATGTTCAAAATGTATTTAGAGATCTCAAAATTAATTGTCTGTTGAGACACCATAATTCAAATTTATACCTGTTAAAGTTCATAAATGACCTTTATAGGGAATGATCTTGATATTTTATCTCTCATATAAAAATAACCTTCATTTATTCAATGAAAATTCTTCAATTGAAATTGTGTTCCAACCTATAAATTGCTCGCTACTCTTTCACCGTAAACCAAATGGGATCTTTTCATCAAATATTTCTCTCATCGCTAAATACTTCTCTTCATCGCAACTTTTCTGTGTCACTGAGTACAATTTCTCCTTGGCGAGGTATTACCTTGTCGAACTTTTCATGTTTACATGTGAACTTGCAAAAAATAATTACTACCTTTTTATCAGTTAGTAGTAGTGGTAAACACACAATTATCCTCTTATGATTTTTTCACCAACAGAATTATCCTATATGCATGAAGATGATTATAATATGTGCAAACCTACCTACTCACTGAACAATAAGATAACGTAGCTCAGGTACTTATAAAAATAATACATGCATTACTAAAAAAACACCGTTTCACTAAGTCAACTTATGAAATATATCTTTCTTTTATCTTAGAGGTAAAATGTAGCTAAGAGGTTTAAAAAATTTAATGTGTGTCTCACCGACAACTGTTTACAATATTTCATTAAGTCTAACATATTTGATAATCTATAACTCTTACTTTAGAGATAAAAGATAACTCACATGCTTAAAAGAATAGCTTATACCTCATGAGTAACACTCCATGAACAAGATTTGACACTACTATATTGTATCTTAATTTGTGAAATACTTTGTAAACTTTTGTCTTAAAGATAATACTTCCATAGAACAAGTCATGCTCCATGACCATGGGCAAAATTGATGCTACCTCATTGTATCTTGATTTATGAGATGCTCTATAACTCTTGCGTTAGAGGCAAGATTTAGTCCAAGGACTTCTAAATAAAAAGTTACTCCCCATGGGTAAGACTTGTCACTGACACATTGTGTCATGATTAATGAGATGCTCTGTAACTCTTGCCTTAAATATAAGGCTTAACCCAAGGAATTCAAAAGAACAAGTTATGCCATGGGAAACAATTGACACTACTCATTGTATCTTGATTTATGAGATACTCTATAATTGTTGCCTTAGAAGTAAGGCTTAGATCAAGGACTATCAAATAATAAGTTACGTCCCATGAGCAAGACTTGACACTACCACATTGTGTATTTTATGAGATGCTCTATAACGCTTTCTTTGGAGACAAGAATTACCCCAAGGACTTTCAAAGAAAAAGTTACACCTGATGGACAATAATTTGCACTATTTTCACAAAGTCTAACTTATGTGGTATGCAGTAACTATTGCTTTAGAGACAAAATGTAGATTAGGGGCTTTAAAAAAATAATCTATAACTCATGGAAAACAGCTTACACTAGTGTACAAAGTCTTACTAATTGAATACTATATAACTCATACCTTAGAGATCAAACATAGTTATGGGATTTTAAAAAAATAAAGTATGCCTTATAAGCCACAACTAATACTATTTCACTATGTATCACTTATGGAATAATTTATTACTCTTGCCTTAGAGGTAAAACGTTGTTTAGGACTTACAAAAATAATGTATGCCTCATTGGTAATACAATTTTAAAATAGAGATACTCTTCTCCATAGACTGCCATAGCGATTAGATGCTACCACATCATTTTTCCTACATTGAATATGTGGCTGATTCCTATAGCAAATGTTGTTAACTAACGTTAAAATAGAAACCTTAAGTGCACTTGCATGTCAAAGAAAGAAGTTTTTATTTGCGGATTACCCAATTTTCTATTCATCAACAAAAAATAATAAAAGTTGAGAAAAGAAAAAAAGGGCAGTTCGGTACACTAAAACTATTGCTATGCGCAGTGTTCGAGAAAGGGCCCCACCACTGAGAAAAGAAAAAGAAAAAAAAGAGAAGATTAAAGTTTTTTTTTTTTAAAAAAAGACAAGAAAAAGTAATGAATAAATAAAAAATAAAGAAAGCAAAAAATGAAAAGAAGAAAATAAAATAGAAGTTAAGAGGTAATTGAGCATGAAGAGTTGTTTGAAAGCATTTGAGCTGTAGAGAGATACCTTGTGTAATTTCCTATATTAAATTGTTTAACGATTTCAATTATTTTTATTAGCCACAAAATGGTGACATGAAAAAAGTGTATTATCACTTTTTTAAATGCGTAAAATAATTTTACATATATCTTCTTTTGTTTTCAACTTATACACCTAAATTAATCACAAAATAATTAATAAACTAAGAAAAATAATAAAGACTGTCTTCCTCCCCCCAATCCATCTCCACCTTGCAATTAATCTTTTCTTGTTCCCTAATTCCCTTAATCTCTCACTCTCACACCCTTCTCCCTTTCCCTTTTCCTTTCTCTTAAGAACTTCTTCTGATTTTTTTTAATCATTTAATTTTTTAGTTTTCATGAAAAAGTAGATCTAAGTTTTAAAAATAATTTTCAACGAAACTCCATTTTTCTGGTACGAGTTATATAGATTAATTCTTTTTTGATAAGGTCGATTTCTTGTAATTGTAGTAAATGGTTATAGTTGGGAAGAAGGTAAAGACAATGGATGAGAGTTTCTGATGCTATCAAAAAGAAAGGAAAATGAGAGGTTAGCATGTGTTGCATATGCACGTTGAGCTATGGAAGTAGTGCATAGTTATTATTTGAATAAAAATGATATTAGAAGTGATTGGGTATAAAGTTAAGTCCCTTATGTTCTTTAATAATAGTTTTCATTATTTTCAATATACCCTGAACATTTATTTGGTTCAACATATTTCCTCCCCAATAAGATTGTTACTAATGTCGGTGGTCTCCATTGTGCAACACCTGAATCTCTCTCTCTCTCTCTCTCTATCTATCTATCTATCTATCTATCTATCTATATATATATATATTGTAGTGCATCATTTCTTCTTCAAGTAATGATAATTGTTACCTAAATTAGTTGTAGTTTTTAGCTTAGATAATTTTTTTCTTTATTCTATTCTTTATATACATTGTTAATTGTCAATACCCAACATTTGATATCAGAGCAAGTGATCCTCACACCTTGGATTATGGTTTCTGAATTTAACACTTTATCAGATGCTCTAGCTCATATCTTGTAACACCCCACATTTTTGGGTTAGAATCGAGCTGTCCTTCCTACATGTATAGAGTCGAACCCACTGATTTTAATTTAAATATTAGTGTGATGATAAATTATTTTTAGTGGAAATATCTTTGGAGGTGAATTGAAGTCATAAAAATCTCCTAACTCAAAGTTGAGCTGAGAACTTTCCTACCCATTGAGTTTTTGTAGACGTTCTTACTTGGATCAATTTTAAATGACCATTACTTCTAGAATATACCGAGTTAGGTGACCTACTATATACCAAATTAAAGTCCTTCAAGTCTTTTTTTCAATACAACTGACCATTCGTCAATTCGAGTACAGAACAAAATGTTATGGGCGTTTTAGTGAGATATTATCCAGGTGCGCATGATTGGTGACACGACCCCCACTTCCCAATTTTTTTTTATTCTCATATTAAATTAGGGCTAAACTGTTCCTTTCATCCTATGTAACTAATCCAGATAATTTTTAATCTCCAAAATTGTCCTAAACTATGAGAATTATTCTAAAATCCCTAATTTCTCTTCTCTTCAAAAAATCCCAAACTCCGATCCTAAAGTTTCAAGTAGGATTAAAGATTAACCTTCCTCTTCAATGTTTTCTCATCAATTCATCATCATGAGATACGAATTCAAGTCTTCATATTGATTTCAAGCTAGCTTTCAAGCTAGATTTCAAGCTAGCTTTCAAGCTAGATTTCAAGCTTCAAAGTTAAGGATTCAAGCTTTTCCCTAAATTCCTTCCTTCATAAAGGCATATCGGACACTCCCTATTTTAATTATTATTTTAGTTTACTTGATATTTAAGTGTTTTTGAATGTTTGATTAAACTAAGTTTGAGGGTTGTTGGTTGTTGAACACTTGCATTATTTTATCTTATTTTTTTACAATTTACTCATGATTTAAAAAGTGGATTATGGACTGAATTGGTGTCTCATGGTAATAGTGGAATTTGAAATTTGTTTTTTTCCAATGTTTATAGATTTTATATGATGTATTTACATGAACCTCAACCCACATTGTTAATTTGGAATTAAACAGGGATTCTACATAATATAACTTATCATTTGAAAAATATTGCATTGCATTAAATGGTTAAGGAATAAAGAAGTTTTTGAAATGTCCTTGGGGGCTAAGGTTTTAGATTTTAAAATGAAATATGGCGTCAAATTGGTTAAATGGCTATGGTTTAACATAATTGAAATAACTTGCAAGTATATTGGTATGATGATACCAATTTGGAAATGCCTTAATGAAAAACTCCCTAGTTATTGGTTAATGGTATGTGAAAGCTATTTTAATTTGGGCTTAAAGAAAGTTGTGCAGTTCTCCAAGAAGGTGTAGTCCCAGGGGGACCAATACTGAAAACCACATTTACTAACGTTGGGGGTCTATGACCACCATGTCAGATTTGCATAATATATTTTGGGAGGCTAATTGACTATTGGTGGCTTTAGCCTATTCTCCGATACATACGGCTAACATGGACTGGACCCTTCCGGTAGGGGGAGTCGGACTCATATAGTCTGTGGGTGCCTTTAGGTCGGAACGAACTATACAATTCATGACTAAATCTTTAAATGATCACGATTCATTTTCCTTTTCCCTATCTTAACATCCTATATCTACTTATGACTATGGAGAAGGTGATTTATGACTGATTTTCGGTAAATATATATTTCAGTTATGTGTTTCATTACTGGTTTTGGCACATGTATATTTTATCCCTTTTCTTGGATTACATGCTAATACTTGTTGTACTGACCTTTCTCGTATGCTATATCATTTCATGATGTAGGTTTCAAAGGGTTTTCTTGTGACCTTGTGCAACGTTATGTGGTTTGATATCCTGGTCGGTTAGCTGTGAAGTGGTGAGACCTCTAACTTTCTAAAGTCCTGGTCTCTCTTTCAGTTTTAATTTATTATTCTAGTACTTTGAATTTCCTTTGTCATAGTCGGGGGCATGTCCCGACTTAGTTGGTACTCCTTCGATTAGAGGCTTTTATAGAGAGTGTTGGGATATTATCATGCATTTTTTATTTGATTCTCATCTTCCTTTGACAATCACATTTCTATTATTAATTTGGTTGGCTTTCTCTAGTTAGTATTATTATTGTTTTTGCTTTTGAGATAAGGTTAAGGGGTTATCTCCAGCTTTGGTTGTCTTGAGATGCCCATCACGGCTACGCCCTAATTCAGGTGGTGACAAGTTTGTTGTCCGAGCACAGTTCAGGATCGCTAGGTATCCACAAATCCGTGCCAAGTAGAGTCCCTTTTATGAATGTGTAGCGTGCCACACTTATTGGGAGAGGCTACGAGGCATTTAGAAAATGTTTCTCATTCTTTCATTATCACGACCCGAATCAGGGCTTGGCCGTAACGGGTATCCCAAGCCCACCCTAGACCAGAGACCACCCCTATCACCTAACATTATGAGAATGAAATAATAATATTAACAATACGAAATCCCATTAAACCGTACTAAGAAGATGATAAAATAACTCAATGCAACTAAGAGTCAAAACAATAGCCTCTAAAACCAGAAGAATAACTGAGTTGGGACATGCCCCCAGCTATAACAAAAAAGAATCCATAAGTACTAAGTAATTGAAGAAAAGATAATGAAACGATAAGGCTTTTTAAAGGATGGAGGCTTACCACTTCACAACAACTCGACGAATGTACTAATCTACCTAATGCTTCACAGGAGCAACAAAAGTGTCTTCGGACCCTACATTATGAAACGATGTAGCATCCTAGGGCGGTCAGTGGGATAAGCATTTACATGTATCTCAAGAAAAGTGATAGCATAATGCCATGTCCAAAATCAGTCAAAACCACATGTATATATTCATATATACATATATAAGATTCCGGGATAAGATAAAGGTCATGAACATGAGAGTTTAAAATCATTAACCTGGAATGTTAGCTCTATCCATTTGAAAGTTACCCACCGGCTATATGAGTTTAGCTCTCCTTGCCGAAAGGGTCTCAGTGCGTGTTGGTCACATGAACCAAGGAAAGGCCAAAGCCACTGTGGCTCCAACCATTCAAAATATAGATACATAAATACATATATATATATATATAATGTGTGAACTATGCACACAGTCATAAAGACCCCCATGCCGACAAATGTGGTTTTCAGTATTGGTCCCTCCTGGAACCTCCACCTTTACTGCGAGCTACATAACCCCCTTTAAGCCCAAATTAAAACCATTTAGCACATAAATCTAACCATTAACCCGAGAGTCATTTATTTAGGCATTACCATTTGGTATCGTCATATCAATATGCTTGCAAGCTAAATTAAACATGCCAAACCAATCCTCATAACCAAATTGGACTCCCAAGTTCCATTAAAATCCAAACCATGGACATCAAGACCATCCAAATCAATTTATGTATTCATCTATCCATTAATCAAATGCATTGAGTTCAAAAGCAAGTTAAATCATGCAGTTTTCCATAATTAAATTCAAATTCACAAAGTGGGTTGAGGTTCATGCAATTTCAAGCTAAAATTCATCCAATTTGAGGAAAACCTATATCCCCCATTCCAATCATTTAAACAATATACCAATTCAATCCCAAAACATCAATCTAAAGCATGAATAATCAATTCAAAGCATGGGACATGTAATTCAATAAGTAATAACCAAAACCCCTCAACCCCATTTCAAAACCCACAATTTAAATCACATGAAAATCCATTAAATTAATGACACAATGTAAAATTAATGTTTAGATAAGAGAAACATGCCTGAAACACACAAGAATTTGAAGTTTGAAGCCCAGAAAATGAATTCTCTATGAACCCCTTAAGCTTTCTTGGTTGGAGAGTTAAAGATGAATAAAGTAGAGTTTGATCTTTGAAAATCGAAGGAAAAAGGTCCCTTTTATGTTTATAACTCATGGAAAGGGTAAAAAGACCTAAAAGCCCCTCACACCAAGTGGAAAAAAATAAAACTGTACGAAATTAATACTTTAGCGTGGCACGCCTTTATCGCTAAGGTTAACCTCCGTGCCACACCAATATTGCAGAGGCTAACCTCCGTGGAACGGTGATATCGTGGAGGCACACTACCTCGGAGTTACAAAATAACCCCCAGCCCTTTTGAAAAATTCCAAAACTTTTCCAAATTACCTTCTTAACACCCCTAAATATGATTCAAGTCAAAAATCTATATTACGAATATGGAAAGGTCAAATATAAATTGATCAAAATTTGAAGGAGTGTTACATTATCCCCCCTTAGAATATTTTATCCCCAAATGATGAGTTAGGATACTTTTAGCACGGGAATAACAAGAATACACCAGAATCAAATGACAAATTTGAAAAGTAACTAAAGGAAAACAAAACTCAGCCTGAAGCACTTTTATCTAACATGGGGACCAAGAAAGGATACTTGTCCATCATATCTCCCCCAACTTCCTAGGTAGCTTCTTCTACCTTTTGATTCCTCCAAAGGACCTTCACTGAAGCTATCGAACTTACCTATCTAATAGATCAATCGGGACTTCTTTATAGTATAGTGAATTCGTGACACCAACATCCTCAACAGGCACTATCAAAGAAGGACCACCCTCACACTTTTCAGCATGGATGTGAAACATGAGTAATTAGAACCCAAACTCGCAAGCAATTCTAACTCATAAGCAACATTTCTAATTCTTCTCAAAATCTTATATGGACCAACATAAAGAGGATTGAGCTTCCTTTTATTCCCAAACCTCATGAATCCTTTCATAGGAAACACCTTCAAGAATACCCAATCATCTACTTTAACTCTAATTCTCTTTTCCTTACATCCCTATAAGAGTTTTGGCAACTCTGATCAATCTTAAGTCTTTCTCTAATCACTTTCAACTTCTTCATGTCTTGTTGAACCAAGTTAGGACAAAATAACCTAGTTTCACCAACCTCAAACCATCCAATTGGAGATCTTCACCTCCTACCATAAAGAGCCTCAAAAGATCCATCTGAATGCTCGAGTGATAACTATTGTTATGTGAAAATTCAACAAGAGGCAAGTGAGAAACCTAAATACCTTTAAATTAAATCATAAAAGCCCTTAGAATATCCATTGAAGTTTGAATAGCATGATCCGTTTGACCATCTATTTGAGGGTGGAAAATACTGCTACGGTTTACCTGTATACCCTAACTTTTCTAGAATTAATGCCAGAAGTGAGATGAAAATTGCATAGCTCAGCCTAAAATAATAGACACTGACACACCTTTCAATTTCATAATTTCTTGAATGAATAACTTAGCATAATCCTCTCCTGAGTAGTTAGTCCTGATAGGCAAAAAGTGAGCAAACTTAGTCATCCTATCCACAATGACCCAAATCGAATCATACTGAACGTGAGACTATGGAAGACCCGTAATAAAATCCATATTGATCATATCCCACTTCTATATGGGTAGTTCTATTTTTGGAGACATGGCACCAGACCTCAAGTGCTCAACCTTGACTTACTGGCAAACCATACACTTGGAAACAAAGTTTGCCATATCTCTCTTCATATTATTCCACCAGTAGATTTTCTTTAAGTCATGGTACATCTTAGTCAAACCCGAATGAACTATATACATGGACTCATGAGCCTCAGTCAAGATCCTTTCCTACAGCCCATCAACATTAGAAACATACAACCTATCTTGGAACCTGAAAATACTATCTCCCTCAATCTTGAAAGTCATAAACTTTTGATGACCTACATCATCCTTAATTTGCATAAGTATGGATCAAAAGAAACACCAAGAGATGATTAATCCACTTCCTGAATAATAACTCCTCCATCTCCAGAGTCCAAAAGACGAACTCCCAAGTTATCCATCCTATGAATATCCTTCACTAATCTTCTCTTCTCCTTATCCATATGAGATAAGCTTCCCATAGTGTAACACCTCGCATTTTCTAGCTAGAATTTGAACTATCATTCTACATGTATAAGCTATAATCCAATGATTTGTATATGAATATATGTGTCATGATCATTATATTAGTGTTAATAGAGCTTATGAGGCAAAAAATGTTCATAGGAAACACTTAGAGCAAAGTTGAGTTAAGAGCTTTTGATTCGACCAAATTTTTGTATTCAATCCTAAAAGGGTCAAATTAGACCGTGTATCACTTCTAGATTATATGGAGTTTCTGAGATCAACACTCATAAAATTATAGATAAATGTGTCCTCTTTTTTATGCATCTAATTTTTCCTTAATTCGATACCTGAAGGAAAAATTATGTGCATTTTTGTGAGGAACCAGTGAGGGTCGCAATTTTAGCGTGACATGGACCTTATTCTCCATGATAAGTAGCGTGGCATGAAACTTGTTTTGAAATTCTATAATCCATTTTTATCTTTAGGGGTAAATTGGTCATTCACATTCTAAACTATCCTAGAACTAATAGTAATGTGAATTGATCATTTCATAACCCCAAAACACACTAATTACACAATCCCTCTTCTCCCATATCCTCAAGAACACCAAATAAGTAATATTCTTCAAGAATTAAGCTTCTAAGGATCCAAATTCATGCTTTCCTTCAAGAAGTCAGGAAATTCAAGTATGTGGGATATTCATAAATGGGCTTCTTTCACCCATTGAGTCCCAAAGTTTTCCCCAATTTTCAAGTTTAATTCTTTGTGATATAGGGTTCCATGAAAAGTATAAATTCCATGATCTCCTCCATGTAATTCTTGAATTCAATCATAAAATAGTTTTCCCTGATAATTTCAAGTTTTCTTCCGCATTTAACAATGATAATTTTTTACATTGATGAAATTGTTGGATTCTTAAGTTTAAGTCATGAAATTTCTTATCATGTCATTACTTTAAAATTATCATATATAATTTTATTTTTCAATGCTGGTGGGTTACGAACACCCGATACCTAGATGATCATGTATGCTATAATTTTTAGGATTTTAAGTTATTCATACCATACTTGTACCATGAAATTTATAACATTTTCATAAGAAGCACTCACCAGTATTATATCATTCTAAATACATCAGTTAACAAGTTCATGATTACTTCAGATTATGCATACAATGTTATTTTCAGAATACCATATTTGAGCATATAAGTTATCAGTGTATGTACTAGTTTATGCTAATGTGTTAGTTCAGTTGGGAGTAGAACTTAGCACTGAGAAAATTTAGGAATGAAGACTTTGATACTACCTAGCCAACATAGGTATGGAAGGTTGATACTCTCTTAAGGGAATGTGGCAGTCGAGTGTGACACCCTAGTCCTTTAGGATATTAGTTTAGTGGATCCACATAGCCAATATCAGTATCCCTGGCAACGTATCAACACCCTTCCAACTGGGGTTACAGGTTGGACCCCAATTTGCTCTGGTTGGGGCATGTCGGTTGTAGTTAGCTCCTATAGTTTTAATTCAGTACTCATACCACATCAACTCAGGTTTGCATGACCAAGTGTTTAGTTTATCAATTATTCAATTATTTAGTTTTATAGACTATTTTTGTATGTCCTTTACTTGATCTTTCAATTGTTTTACATGTTCATGCATTTATTCTTAGTATTCATACCTGTTCTTCAGTACAGTTTTATCGCCTATTCAGCTTTGACTTGAAACTTACGTATGATATTCTTATTTCTACTGCTTCCCAGTTTATAGAAGTGTTTTGCTTATGATTTATAAATTTTACCTTGTCTTATAATTTTTACATACAGATATGTTTTATATGCATATTTCAACAAATAACTTATGTCCTCAATTTTAAAGTATACATTAAATATCCAGATGATTTAGTGTATGTCTCACATAGTCAGTACATTCACAAGTACTGACAATATATATGCGTTAGTGGCTACATTCCTCTATGATATAGGTACCAAATGTAGCCCACACACCAGGGTCAGACAGTTCACAACATTCAGCTAGCAGGTGATGAGTTCTCCTATTTCGAGAACTCAAGTCAGTTTTAATTCTTGTATATTATTATTATTGTTCTTATGTATTAATTATGGATAGTTGTGGGTCATTTATCAACTATCTATAATTTGTATAGTAGAGGCTTCACAGATGGCCAGTCAGAGTCAGTATTTGTAATTTAAGTTCATCACTCTCAGATTTTTGTGTCGTAAACTTTGATCAGTTATGTATTAAAATAACTTATCTCATGAAGATTATTTTTCTTCTCAGTTATTTAGTATTTGTATATATATTAAATTAGTTTCTTAAGTTTCATGCCAGTATATGCGTTAACTTGGGATCACTTGTATTTTTTAGCATTGTGTTACAACTAGAGGGCAGTCTCGGGTCATGAAAAACTTGGTATTAGAGAACAAGGTTCAAGTGTCCTAGGGTGTCTATGCATCCATGTCTAGTAGAGGATTATGGAATGACACAAAGACGTCTGTACTTTTCTTTGAGAGACTAAAGGACATTTAAGAAATATTTTTCTTCTTTAGTATCATAGATCATGTTGTAGAGATGTTATTTAAGAAACTTATGCAGATTCTTACGTTACTCCATTCGTGTCAACTCTGCCTTATTTTTGAGGTAATAGAAATAATCAAGCTTAAATTCCTACAGATGGAGTTTTCTCAGACAATCTCCACAGGACAGTTATGAGATTGCACGCGGGCTCAAAAAGGTCCCATTAGTGACTTTAAGTTTTAAAGTTTGAAAGAGTATTATTATTTATGAAAATCGTGCATTGATCCAAGGTCATATGTTCCCTCAAATCCCTTCTTAGAATCCTATGACAGCATATGATCTAGAGTTAGAAGCATGAACCTAGAAGTTTAGCAACAGTAAAGTGGGGGTAGTGTTTATCTAAATTTAGTAGATTATGTATCCATGGAGCTAGAAAGCTGTTGTGTAGTTTGTTTAATAGCACTTTGAGAGAGACTTCTCAGTTAAGGGAGACTTAGAGTATGCTGATGCTTTAGTTGGGATAGGGATTAGACAGTGACCACAATGATGAAGGAGCTTGATAAGTTTGATTATGTTCGTAAAATTTTATTTGGATTAGTGTTTCATGATTCCTATCCAATAGTTCTAAGTTAGTATAGTTCTTTAAAATTTTGGGGATATCCATGTTAAGTATTAGAATCTAAGTTTGAATTGGTTATGATTAAGCTCTAATCTCTATGTGTATAAGCTCTAATCTAATGATTTGTATATGAATATCTTTCTCATTATCATTATACTGGTGGGAAGAGTGCTTATAAGGTGAAACATGTTCATAGGAAACACTTAGATAAAAGTTGAGTTAAGAGCTATTGATTTGACAAAATTTTGGTATTTGATTCTACAAGGGTTTCTTTGATCGTGTATAACTTTTGAAATATATGGAATTTCTGAGGTCAAGACACCAAATTATAGATAAATGTGTCCTCTTTCCAATGTATTCATTTTTTCCTTATTTGATACCTAAGCAAAAAGTTATGCACATTTTCGTGAGGAACCAGTGAGGGTTCGCAATTTTAGCTTGGCATGGACCTTATTCTCTACGATAAGCAGCGTAGCACGAACCTTGTTCAGAAATGCTAAAATTCGCTTTTCTCTTTATTTTTCTGAGGGTAAATTGGTCATTTATATCCAAAACTATCCTATAACTAATAGTAACATGAATTGATCATCCCATAACCCCAAAACACACCAATTACATAATTCCTCTTTTCGTAAATACTCAAGAACACCAAATAAGGGGTTTTCTTCTAGAATTCAACTTCCAAGGATCAAAATTCATGCTTCCCTTCAGGAAGTCAAGAAAATCAGGCATGTGGGACATTCATCAATAGGCTCCTTTCACCCATTGAGTCCTAATGTTTTCCCCAATTCTTAAGTTTAATTCTATTGTGATTTGGGGTTCCATGAAAAGTATAAATTCCATGATTTCCTCCATGTAATTCTTGAATTCAATCATGAAATAGTATTTCTTTACAATTTCAATTATTCTTCTGTACTTTAATCATGATAATTTGTTACATTGATGAAGTTGGTGTATTCTTAAGTTTAAGTCATGAAATTTCTTATCATATCATTACTTTCAAATTATCGTATTTAATTGTACTTTTCAATGCTGGTGGGTTATGAACACCTGATACCTTGATGATCATGCATGCTACAATTTTCAAGATTTTAAGTTATTCATACCATGATTGTACCATGAAATTTATAACATTTTTATAATGAGAACTCACCAGTATTATATCATGCTAAATATATCAGTTAACATATTCATGATTAATTTAGATTATGCATGTACTATTATTTTTAGAATACCATATTTGAGCATATCAGTTATCAGTGCATGTACTAGTTTATGCTTCTATGTCAGTTTAGTTGGGAGTAGAACTTAGCACGAGAAAATTTAGGGATGAAGGCTTTCCTGCCAGTCGAGGGTGAGACCTTTAGTTGTATTTCTGAGTTCCTGAACTATGTAGCCAGCATAGGTATAAAAGGTCTTCCTGCCAGCAGAGGGTTGATACTCATTTAGGGGCACCTTCCAGTCTAGGGTGACACCCTAGTCATTTGGGATATCAGTTTAGTGGATCCACACAACTAGTGTAAGTACCTCTAGCAAGGTACCAGCACCCTTTCAACTGGGGTTACAGGTTGGATCTTGATTTGCTTAGATTGGGGCATGTCGGTTGTAGTTAGCTCCCACAGTCTCAGTACTGTACTCAAACCACATCATCTCAAGTTTGCATGACCAAGTGTTCATTTTATCAGTAATCTAGTTTTACAGATTATTTCAACATATTCTTTACTTGGTCATGTATTCATTTTATATGTTCATGCATTCATGCTCAATATTCGTACCTGATCCTCAGTACAGTTTTATAGCCTATTTAGCTTTGACTTGAAAATTACATATGGTATTCATGTTTCTACCGCTTCCTAATTTGTAAAAGTGCTTCAGCTCATGATTTCAAAATTTCACCATGCCTTATAGTTTTTACGTACAGACATGTTTTATATGCATATTTTAGCAAATAGCTTATGTCCTCAATTTTAAAGTATACATCAAGTATCTCGATGATTTAGTGCATGTATCACATACTTAATATATTCCCAAATTACTAACCACATATATGTGTTTTTGGCTACATTCCTCTATGATGTAGGTACAAGATGTAGCCCACACACCAGGGTCAGACAGTTCACAACATTCATCCAACAGGTGATGAGTTTTCCTATTTAGAGGACTCAAGTCAGTTGCAGGTCCTGTATTTTATTTTTATTGTTCTTATTTATTGATTGGGGATAGTTAGGGGTCATGTCCCGACTACCAATACTCAGTATAGTAGAGACTTCATAGATGGTCATTCAGAGTCAGTATTTTCAATTTAAGTTCATCTCTCTCTAATTTTAGTGTCGTAAACTTTGTCAGTTATGTATTGAAATATCATATCTCATGATGATTATGTTTTCGCTCAGTTATTTAGAATTTTTCTTTATATATATATATATATATTAAATCAGTTTCTCAAGTTTCACGCCAGTACATTGGTTAGCTTGGAATTACTTGTGGTTCTAAGAACCGTGTTACGACTAGGGGTAGTCTCGGGTCGTGACACATAGATAACCTGCGAAGAGTATCAGCAACAACATTAGCTTTACTTGGATGGTAATGCAAGGTCATGTCATAATTATTAAGCTATTCAAGCCACTGCCTCTACTTAAGATTACAACTCCTTCTGTATAAACACATATTCCAAGCTCTTATAATCTAAATAGATGTCTATATGCCCCCCATATAAATAATGGCACAGATCTTCAAAGCAAAAATCACCGCTGCCAACTCCAAGTCACGATTCGGATAATTTCTCTCATAGACCTTAAGCTTCCTAGAAGCATAGGCTACAACCTTACAATGCTACATCAAAACACAACCTAGTCTCACATGGGACACATTATAAAACACCACCAAACCATCAGTACCCTCAAGCAACGTCAAAACTGGCGCAGAAGTCAACTTATCATTCAACTTTTCAAAGCTACCCATACAAGCATCGGACCACGAGAACTTTACCTTTTTCTAAGTCAAATTTGTTAATGGAGAAGCAAGAGAAGAGTGACTCTCCACAAATATCCCGTAATACCTTGCCAAACCCAAGAAGCTCCTAATATCGGTTGGAGTTGTGGGTCTAGGCCATCTCCTATCTGCCTCAACTTACTGTAGATCCACCTTGATCCCCTCACCGGATACCACATGCCTAAGAAAAGTCACAGCATCCAACTAAAATTCACACTTATAAAATTTAGCATACTACTTCTAATCCCTAAGAGTATGCAACATAATTCAAAGGTGATTGGCATGATCCTCCTCGCTCTAGAATACACCAAGATATCATCAATAAAAACTATCATAAATAAATCTAGAAACTTCTTGAAAAACTAATTCATAAGATTCTTGAAAGCATCCAGAGTATTAGTCAACCCAAATGACATCACCAAAAACTCATAGTGACCATACCGGGTTCATAAAGCAGTCTTGGGAATATCAACCTCCCTAATTTTTAACTGATGATAACTGGAATGAAGATCAATCTTAAAGAAACATCTAGCACCCTAAAGCTGATCGAAAAGATTATCAATCCTAGAAAGAGGATACTTATTCTTCACTGTCACCTTATTTAGCTGGCGATAGTCTATACACGTCCGAAGGAAACTATCTTTTTTTTTCGCACGAAAAGTTTATGGGCACCCCCATGAAGAAACACTAGGGTGAATGAACCTTTTATCAAGAAGATCTTTTAATTACTCCTTTAGCTTCTTTAATTCAGCTAGATCCATTCTATAAGGAGGAATGGAAATAGGATGAGTATCCAGTAGAATATCAATCCCAAAATCTATTTCCCTATTAGGATGAATTCTAGGAAGATCATTGGGAAACACTTTAGGAAATTCACTAACCATAGGCACAGAATGCAAAGAAGGACTTTTAGACTCAAAATCCTTAAATCTAACTAAGTGATATAAACACCCTTTTGAAATCATTTTTTGATCTCTAAGATATGAAATAAACCTCCCTTTGGGTACTATGGAACTTCTATCCCATTCTAATACCAGTTCATTAGGGAATTAGAAAATGACCTTTTGGGTCCTACTATCCAGAGTAGCATAGCATGAATGAAGCCTCTTCATCCCCAAGATCAAATTGAAATCTACCATATCTAACTCTATCAAATCCACCAATATCTCCTTATGAAATATAGACACTACACAACCCCTATAGATTTTCTTATCCACAATAGAGTCACCCAATAGAGTAGACATAGAAAAAGGGTTGGAAATACTTTTAAGACCAAAGACAAAATGCACAACCACATAAGGAATTATATAAGATAGGGTAGAACCCATATCAAGCAAAAAATAAATATCATGGGAGAAGATTTGTAACATACCATAATAACATCTGTAGATGCCTTAGATTTCTGGCGAGTAACAAGTGCATAGAGATGATTCAAGTCAGTTCTTGTGAAGGTTGGGAGATTCTCCTCATCCTTAGAGCCTGTAAAGGTTTGGGGGATGGAACCTCTTGAAGTGGTCAACCCAAGTGACCTCAGATGAAGAAGCAATAGAAAAACCATGATTCAACTAATAAGACTGAGATATCACCAACTGAGTATGCAAATGAATAGACCGTCAGAAGCCATGTTAGATATCTTTTTGAGACGACTGAGCATAAGTTTCACCAACATGAAAAGCCTCAGGAGGACTAATGGGGACAGGTAGAACTTCATATGGGGCAGTATAATTGTAAGACCCGTAAATTTCTAAGCTTAAATCAGTCCTTTAGGCTTGTCAAGGGTCCCAAACTAAGAATATTTTAGCTAAGTATTCAGACTTAGTGTTATTTTAGCCTTTGAAAGTTGTAAATCTTATTTCGTGACCTTTACATCTATTAAATATTGATATTTGAGTTAATTCATGATCAGGAATGTCAATAGGTGTTCCCGTACAAGTTTCAAATTTTTTGAACCTCGTTTAGATCATGTTTGAGTGCCCAAAATAGTGGGTCAATACGATGTCGATGCATTCACATCAAACATCATATCTATAAGATAGTTTTTCCCAAGCTTCAATGCAAATCTAGAGAACCAACGTGAACTCAACGCAGCGCGTATGCTATCGCATTGATGCTAATGATGCGACACATCGGCAACACAATTTTTTAGTCATTAAAAGACCGCATCCTTAGGGGTATTTGGGTCTTTTTTCCACGCCTTTCAGCCCCTAAAACACAAAATTACGCCCTTTGTAGAGAAAATATATTCATTCATTCTCTAATTTGCTCAAGAACAAAACCCTAGGTGCTCAAGTTTAAATCAATAACTCATGAACTCACCATTAACTTTCAGAAATTTATCAACTAAGATATGTGAAGTGTTCATCCAAGGGTTACTTCTACCTTTGGAGTTCAAAAAACTCTTTTAAAGTTCATGTAGAGTGATTTCATGATTTCCATGATTTGAATTAAAGTGTATTCATGATTTATTGCAAGATTCATGTAGAGTTAATTTATATGTGTGCTTATTCATGTGAATCCATATTGAAAATCTTGGAATTGTGTAATTGGAATTGAATCATGATGCCTAAATGTTGTGTTAGTATTATGTGCATATATTAGTATTATGTGCATATATTGTGCCCCACAAGTGTTTGATGAATTGTCCATGCGAGTTGAGTAGTGAAATTATATCATGTTCGCATATATGCAAGTTCATGTCATGCAAGTGTTTGCTTGAATGCCCAAATAAATGAATGATGACTAAGTAGTTAATTACCATGTCTAAAGATTATACCATGTCTTTTAAGTTTATGCTATCGAGTCATGAGGGTATTTAATACCCAAAAATTTAGGTGCTTGTCTAGAGACATGGTCAGTTACAATGTAGAATCAGTCATGTCACGATTAGTAGAATTCAGTCAGTATAGAACTTAGAAAAATTCAGTGAACTCAGAATTAGTCCAGTTCAGTTCAGTAAAATCAGTTTAGTTTAGTTATATAGTATGATTAGTAACAGTTTAGTCCAACCTAGTACAGTTTAGAATTCAGTCCAGCGTCTATTTAGTTGGGAGTAGGATTCATCACCGAGTGAACCCAAGGATGGGGACTCACCTGACAGTAGAGGGTGTAATCCTTAGAAGCAGTCCTTACATTCTAGAACTACGTAGCCAACAAAAGTTGAGACATCAACCTGCCAGTTGACGGTTGATAAGGTAATCTACCTGCTAGTTGAGGGTACCACCGTTCTCGTTCAGAGTACCTGCCAGATGAAGGTGACTCAACACTTGTCCTTACCCGTGGCACGGTATTGACACCCTTCAACTGGGGTTATAGGTTAGACCCCAAATCAGTTAGAGAAGGGGCATGTCGATTAGATGATTACTTCCTATAGTCTTAGTTTTAGTCTCAGTCTTAGAATAGACCTTAGTTCAGTTTTACAAATTCAGAACTATCAGGTATAGTCATTCCACTCTGTACGGAACTCAGTATAGTTCTACAAAAATTAGGACTATAAGATACAGTCATTCATTTATTAGATATACCGTATCAATAAGCTTATACATTAGTAAGTCAGTATTTATATTCTGTACTCAGTACTATCACGATCTCAGTTACAGTAATCGTATTCATACATGTATTCTTATTCAGTCATACTCATGTTATTAAGTTATTATTGCTCATGCATATGAACCCATGCATTTTAGCCTACCTCACTAGCATACCAATATATTCAAAGTACTGATGCATGTTTTTCTTTTACACTATGATGTCTTATATCATAGGTTCAGATGCACGGGCTCCAGAACACCCTTAGCAGCTCAGATTTTTAGCAGTTGGTGTAGTGGTGAGTCCTCATATTTTTAGGACATAGTTGTTTTCAGTATTTCAGTATTAGTTTTAGTAGTTGGATTTAGTTGGGGACTTGTCCCATCAACTCCACAATTTAGACAGTTTAGAGGCTTTTCAGACTAGAGTACTTTTAAACAGTTATTTAGTTTTTCAGTACTTATATTTAGTTTTGGTATTTTGATACTGTGTTTAGATTTATTTATAGATTTGAACCTTATGGCATATGTTCCAACTCTTTTCGTAATCATTACAATATTTATTACACAGTTATTACAGCAGGTACCAATCATAGGTTAGCTTGTGGTGTTTCGAGATTATGAGAACCATGTTGCGTCCGGGGTACAGACTCTGGGTGTTACAAACTTAGTATCAGAGCCTAAGGTTCAACAGAGTCCTAAGAAGTCTGAAAGCTGCATTTAGTAGAGTCTTGTGTATGGGTGTGTAGCATGCCATACTTATGGATAAGAGGCTACGGGATATTTTAGGAAAAGTTTCCCTTCTTTCAATATTTATGTCGTGCGAGTGAGCATGAGCTCCTGTTAAACTCTCAGTCTAATCCTTTCTCTTTCGTTTACAGAAATATGCCTCCAAAGAGGACTAAGCAAAGAGGAACAAAAGACCAGTCAGAACCCCAACCCGTCCATCTAGATCCACTGGACGAACACATCTTCCACACTGAGTTCAGAGAAGCCTTCACCACCCTAGCTCATTCTGTGGCAGCCTAGAATGAATGCCCAGCTGCTGTTCCAACTAGCTTAGTTGCCAATACTGCTACTTCCAGGATTCAGGACTTCACCCAAATGAACCCTCTATTATTTATAGGGTCTAAGTCAGATGAGGACCCTCAGGAATTTCTTGATTAGGTGCAAAATGTTACTGATATTATGGGGGTGACTACTATTGAAAGTTCTGAGTTGGCCGCATATCAGTTGAAGGGTGTGGCTTACTCATGGTTTAAATAATGGAAGGCAGAGAAGGCCATAGATGCTGAGCCCATAGAGTGGGAGAAGTTTTCCACTACTTTTTTAGATAGGTTCTTCACACTAGAGTTAAGAAAAGTGAAGGTTCTAGAATTTATCAATTTGAAGTAGGGTAATATGATGGTAAAAGATTATTCTCTCATGTTTACTCAATAATCTAGATATGTTCCTCATGTGGTGGCAGACAACAGATCTCAAATGAGTAAGTTTGTATCAGGGGTGTCTAGCATCGTGGTCAAGGAGTGTAGGACCACAATATTTATTAAGGAGATAGACATATCCAGGATCATGATCCATGATCAGTAGATATATGAGTATAAGAATAGGGAGAAGGAGAGGGAGAACAAGAGACTGAGAATAGGTAGTTTCAACTTCACGCAGCCTAAGTCAGAGGGTGGGAATCATTCTCAGTTCTGCCCGAAATCTTCAGTTCTAGATTTGTCCTCAACCAGTGCTCCTGTGCCAAAATTCAAAGATGACAACAGGGATAGGGAACCAGGACCTAAACCCTAGGTTAGTGTTAACAGTGTCCGAACTAATCCCCTTTGTCAGAAGTATGGCAAAAACCACCAGGGTATCTATAGAGCAGGAAGCGATGTGTGTTTTGGGTGTGGAAAGCTATGACACATAGTTAGAGATTATCCCCAGTCAGGTTCTCTGGGTTAGAATAACTGTCCCCTAGCTCAGTCCGATTTCCCGAATCAGTAGGGTGCCACTTTTAGTGACACCAGTGAGCAACACCCAAATAGACTCTATGCTCTCTGGTCTTGACAAGATAAGGAGAGTTCTCCTGATGTGGTCACTGGTACGTTACAATTTTATCATTTGCATATTTACGCTTTGCTAGATCTAGGATCCTCTTTGTCATTGGTTACTCTTTCTATGGCTATTGACTTCAAAGTCAGTCTCAAAATCCTAGCAGAGCCTTTCTCAGTCTCTACCCCAGTGGGTAAATCTATCATAGCCCAGTGGGTATACAAGAAATATTCGGTTATTGTATCTCAGAAAGTCACTTCAGTAGACTTAGTCAAATTAGAGATGACTGATTTTGATGTTATTCTTGGCATGGATTGGCTTCATTCATGCTATGCCTTAGTTGACTGCAGAAATAAAATTTTTTAGTTTCAGTTTCCAAATGAACCCGTCCTAGAGTGGAGGGGTAATACTTCAACACTTAGGGGTAAGTTTATTTCTTACCTTTGGTCTAGAAAAATAATAGCTAAGGGATGTGTCTACCATCTCGTTCGAGTCCAGGACTCTAGTTTGAAAACCCCTATTCTTGAATCCGTGTCAGTAGCATTTGAATTCCCAGATGTGTTTCTCAAAGACCTTTCTAGAGTTCCTCCCAAAAGGGAAATTGATTTTAAAATTGATCTTTTCCTAGATACTCAGTACATATCTATCCCACCATACAAAATGGCTCCAACAAAACTCAAAGAATTAAAGAAAAAGTTAAAGAATATCCTAGATAAAGGATTCATCTAACCCAGTGTTTCCTCGTGGGGCGCACCAGTTTTATTCGTGTGTAAGAAAGATGGTTTTCTCAGAATATGTATTGACTATTGTCAGTTAAATAAGGTCACGACCAAGAATAAGTATCCACTTTCCAGAATCGATGACTTGTTTGACCAGCTTTAGGGTGCCGGTTATTTCTCCAAGATAGACCTCAGATCAGGCTATCATCAACTCAGAGTCAGGGATGTGACATCCCGAAAATAGCTTTCAGAACTCGATATGGTCATTTCGAATTCTTAGTCATGTCCTTTGGTCTTACTAATGCCCCAACAACTTACAAGGACTTGATGAACCATGTGTTCAAGCAATACATGGACATATTTGTCATAGTCTTCATAGACGACATTCTCGTCTACTCTTTCAGTGAGCATAATCATTCAGACCATCTCAGAATAGTATATAGACTCTTAGAAACCATCAGTTATTCGCCAAATTCAGTAAGTACGAATTTTGGCTATGGTCATTACCCTTCCTTGGTCATATAATTTTCAATGATGGCATTTGAGTAGATCCCCAAAAGACCAAATCAGTGAGAAACTGGCCCAGGCCTATCTCTCAATCAGATATCAGGAGTTTTTTGGGTTTGGTCGGCTATTACCGATAGTTCATTGAGGGATTTTCATCTATTGCATCCCCTATGTCTAGAATGACTCAAAATAAAGTCAAATTCTAGTGGTCAGATTCTTATGAAAAGAGTTTTCAGGAGTTGAAGACTCAACTCACTACAGCTCCAGTTTTAACGTTACTAGATAGTTCAGACGGCTTTATTATGTATTGTGATGTTTCCAGAGTTGGATTGGGGTGTGTAATGATACATAGAGGTAAGGTCATAACCTATGCCTCTAGGCAGCTTACACCCCATGAGAAGAATTACCCTACTCATGATCTTGAGTTAGCAGTAGCAGCTTTTGTAATAAAGATTTGGAGGCACTATTTGTATGGAGTGCATGTTGATGTGTTCACTGCTCATAAGATCCTACAGTATGTATTCTCTCAAAAATATGTAAAACTCCGCCAGAAAAGGTGGTTGGAGTTGTTGAAGGACTATGACATGAGTTTCCTGTATCATCCGGACAAGGCCAATGTCGTAGCTGACGCTCTTAGTAGGATGTCTATGGGCAGTATTACTTATGTCGAGGATAGTCAGAAAAAGTTATCTCAAGAAGTTCATCAGCTATCCCAACTAGGTGTCCGCTTAGTCGATTTAGCAGAAGGTAGTGTATGGGTGTAGAGTAGTTTAGAATCATCCCTGGTTTTCGAGGTAAAGGAAAAGAAGGATAGGGATCCCAGTTTAGTCAAGTTGAAAGAATCAGTCAGATATCAGAAAGTAGAGGTTTTCTCTCAAGGGGGAGATGGTGTTTTGCATTGTCAGGGTTGACTATGTGTGCACGACGTAGATGACTTGAGGTAGTGAATTCTTGCAGAAGCACATGGTGCATACTACTCTATTTATCCAGGGGCCACTAAGATGTACCGTGATTTGTGGGAGATCTATTGGTGGAGTTGGATGAAGATAAATATAGCAGAGTTTGTGGGTATGTCCTCCATATGTCAGTAGGTTAAGATTGAGCATCAGAAGCCTAGTGGGTCCTTGCAGGAGTTCAGCATTCCCACCTGGAAATAGGAAGAAGTGAACATGGAATTTTTGACGGGTTTGCCTCATACTCGTCGTCAACATGATTTAGTTTGGGTCATTGTAGATAGGATGACCAAGTCAGCTTATTTTCTACCAGTTCATACCTCTTACTCAATCGAGGATTATGCCAAACTCTATATCAGGGAGTTGGTTAGATTGCACGGTGTTCCATTGTCCATTATCTCAGATAGAGGTACCCAGTTTACCTCTTATTTCTGAAAAGCATTCTAAAAGGGTGTTGGTACCCGAGTTCACCTCAGTACAACCTTTCACCCTTAGACAGATGGTCAAGAAGAAAGGACCATTCAGACTTTAGAGGATATGCTGCGAGCATGTGTGATAGACTTTAGAGGTAGTTGGGATGACCACTTGCCTTTGATTGAGTTCACATATAACAACAACTATCACTACAGTATTCAGATAGCTCCATTTGAGGTGCTTTATAGGAGGAGGTGTAGATCTCCCATTGGTTGGTTTGAAGTGGGTGAGCCTCAATGGTAGGGCCTGACTTGGTATTTGATACCTTAGAAAAAGTCCAATTGATCAGGGAAAGACTTAACACATCTCAGAGCCAACATAAATCATACACAGATGTGCGCAAAAAAGATCTTGAGTTCGAGATTAGTGACTATGTGTACTTGAAGATCTCTCCTATGAAAGAAGTGAAGCGGTTTGTCAAGAAGGGGAAGCTCAATCCCTAATATGTCGGTCCTTACCAAATTCTTAGTCATTTCGGAAAGGTAGCTTACGAGCTTGAGTTTCCTTCAGATCTATCTTCAGTCCATATAATGTTTGTCTCCTGGCTAAAGAAATACATAGGTGACCCATCAGCCATAATCCCCATAGAGGGAATAGATGTTCAGAACAACCTCTCTTACGAAGAGATTTTAGTCGAAATCCTTGATTTTCAGATTCACAGACTGAGGAACAAAAAAGTCCCTCTAGTCAAAGTTCTATGTTGGAATCAGTTCATTGAGGGAGATACTTGGGAAGAAAAAACAGATATGCAGACCAAGTATCCTCACCTCTTCTCCGCAAACTCAGATTCAGCTCAAGGTAATAGTTTTCCTTAAGCTTATTTAGTTTTATGTTCAAATTTCAGTTACAAACTTGGTATCAGTTTCCATATCATGTTCAGTCATCCATTCATAAATCATGTTCAGCTATGTACTCATGCATCAGATATGCATGCACAGTATGATAATTCAGTGTATCTATGATCTCAGTCATGATATCGTGCTTCAGTTGTGCATTCCCAGTATCTAAGTCCGATCTCTCTGGATTCTAAGTTTCAACAATCTTATTCGAGGATGAATGTCTCCAAGGGGGAGATAATGCAATACCCCATAAATTTCTTAGCTTAAATCAGTCCTTTAGGCTTGTCAAGGGGTCCCAAACTTAGAATAATTTAGATAAGTATTCAGACTTAGTGTTATTTTAGCCTTTGAAAGTTGGCAATCTTATTTTGTGACCTTTACGTCCATTAAATGTTGATATTTGAGTTAATTAATGATCAGGAATGTCAATAGGTGTTCCCGAACAAGTTATGGATTTTTCGAACCTCATTTAGATCATGTTTGAGTGCCCAAAATAGTGGGTCGACGCAATCAAGACGCATCGCGTCGATAAGATAGTTTTTCCCCAGATTCAATCAGAATTCCAGTGAACCAACGTGGACTCGACATGGCGTGTCGGCTTGTGCTTCGGTAACACAGGTTTTCAGTCATTAAAAGACCGTATCCTTGGGGTATTTGGGTCTTTTTCCTATGTCCTTCAACCCCCAAAACACAAAATTAAGCCCTTTGGATAGCAAATATACTCATTCATTCTCCAATTTACTCAAGAACAAAACCCTAGGTGCTCAAGTTTAAATCAAGAACTCAAGAACTCACCATTAACATTCAGAAATTCATCAACTAAGGTATGTGAAGTGTTCATCCAAGGGTCCCTTCCACCCTTGGAGTCAAAGAAACTCTTTTAAAGTTCATGTAGAGTGATTTCATGATTTCCATCATTTGAATTAAAGTGTATTCATGATTTATTGCAAGATTCATGTAGAGTTAATTGATATGCGTGCTTATTCATCTGAATCCATGTTGAAACTCTTGGAATTGTGTAATTGGAATTGAATCATGATGCCAACATGTTGTGTTAGTATTATGTGCATATATTGTGACCCACAGATGTTTGGTGAATTGTCCATGTGAGTTGAATAGTGAAATTATATCATGTTAGCATGTATGCAAGTTCATGTCATGCAAGTATTTGCTTGAATGCCCAAATGAATGAATGATGACTAAGTAGTTAATTACCATGTCTCAAGATTATTCCATGTCTTTTAACTTTATGCTATCGAGTCCTGGGGGTATTTAATACCTGACAATTTAGCTGCTTGTCTAGAGACATGGTCAGTCACCGCGTAGAATCAGTCATGTCACGATTAGTAGAATTCAGTCAGTATAGAACTTAGGAAAATTCAGTAAGCTCAGAATCAGTCTAGTTCAGTTCAGTAAAATCAGTTTTGTTCAGTTATACAGTATGATCAGTAATAGTTAAGTCCAGCCTAGTACATTTTAGAATTCAGTCTAGCATCTATTCAGTTGGGAGTAGGATTCAACACCGAGTGAACCCAAGGATGGGGACTCACCTGACAGTAGAGGGTGTAATCCTTAGAAGAAGTCCTTACATTCTAGAACTACGTAGACAGGAAAAGTTGAGACATCAACCTGCCAGTTGACGGTTGATAAGGTAATCTACCTGCCTGTTGAGGGTACCACCGTTCTTGTTCAGAGTACCTGCCAGATGAGGGTGACCCAACACTTGTCCTTACCCGTGGCACGGTATTGACACCCTTCCAAATAGTGTTATAGGTTGTACCCCAAATCAGTTAAAGAAGGGGCATTTCGGTTAGATGATTACTTCCCTCAGTCTCAGTTTTAGTCTCAATCTCAGAATAGAACTAAGTTTAGTTCTACAGATTCAGGACTATCTAGTATAGTCACTTCGCTCAATACGAAACTCAGTATAGTTCCACAAAAATTAGGACTGTCAGATACAGTCATTTAGTTATCAGAAATACAATATTAGTAAACTCAGACATTAGTAAGTCAGTATTCAGATTCCGTACTCAGTACTATCACGATCTCAGTTACAGTATACGTATTCATGCATGTATTCTTATTTAGTCATACTCATGTTATTCAGTTATTATTGCTCATGCATATGAACCCATGCATTTTAGCCTACCTCACTGAGCATACCAGTATATTCAAAGTACTGACACATGCTTTTCTTTTGTGCTATGATGTCTTATATCATAGGTTCAAATGCACGATCTCTAGAGGACCCTTAGCAGCTTAGATTTTTAGTAGTCAGCGTAGTGGTGAGTCCTCATAGTTCAAGGACATGGTTGTTTTTAGTATTTCAGTATTATTTTCAGTAATCGGAGTTAGTTAGGGACTTGTCCCATCAACTCCACAATTCAGATAGTTTAGAGGATTTTTCAGACTATTGTATTTTCAGACAGCTGTTCAGTTTTTTTTA
Organism: Capsicum pubescens; assembly: GCA_030864215.1. NCBI lineage: Eukaryota > Viridiplantae > Streptophyta > Magnoliopsida > Solanales > Solanaceae > Capsicum > Capsicum pubescens. The sequence goes on along the minus strand of CM061543.1, from coordinate 191,756,440 downwards.
GTACTTATATTCAGTTTTGGTATTTTGATACCGCGTTCAGTTTTATTTACAGGTTTGAACCTTATGGCATATGTTTCACCTATTTTCACAACATTACAATATTTATTACACATTTATTGCTGCAGGTACCGATCATGGGTTAGCTTATGGTCCTTTGGGATTATGAGCATCGTGTAGCATCCGGGGTATAGACTCGGGGCGTTACAATAATTAGGAGCACGGACCCTAGATCGGGTTTGCACTCCATACACAGGGTATGTCCCCTCCATATTCTCCTTAGGTGGAGCATAGTTCTCAGCAGAGCTTCTACGAACATCAAATCTTTTGGGAGGCATGATATGAAATGCGAGAAAGCCAAGAGTTAGAGAAGTTTCATAACACTAGACTTTGTAGCTCGAAATAGAACAAAAGAAAGGGAAACATTCCTAAATGCCTTGTAGCCTTCTTTTTATAAGTGTGGCATGCTACACTACTATTAAAAAGACTCTACTCGACACAAATTTTGTGGACACCTAATGACACTAAACCATGCTCTTATACCAAGCATGTCATAACCTGAACCAGTGCCTGGCCATGACGGGTATCCCATGCCCACACTGGACCAGAGACCACCCCCTTCGCCTAACTTTATTAGGAAAATATAATAATATTAATAATACGGAAGCCTATTAGACCATAGTAAGAAGATGAATAAATAACTCATTGAAACTAAGAGTAAAAACAATAACCAACCCACATCTATCCATAATAGCCTTTAAAACCAGAATAGTAACTGAGTCGAGACATGCCCCCGACTATAACCAAAAAGAATCCACATGTAATAAGTAAATAAATAAAAGATAATGCAATGATAAATCTTTTCAATGAATGGAGGATTAGTACTTCAAAATAACTCAACGAGCATGTTAATCCACCTAACACTACATAAGAACAATCGAAGTATCTTCAGACCCTACATCATGAAATGATGTAGCATCTTAGGATGGTTAGTGGGATAAGGACAGACATGTAACTCAGAGAAAGTGATAACATAATTCCATGTCCAAAATTAGTCAAAACCATAAACACACATTTGTATATACATATATAAGATTCTAGGATAAGGTAAAGGTCATGAACATAAGCATTTAAAATGATTAACTAAGACTGTGTAGCTCTATCCATCCAAAGGGAAACCACGGGCTAGATGGGTCCAGCTTTTCCTACTGAAAGGGCATTAGTGTGTGTTGTCCGCACGAATTGAGGAAATTCGAAGAAAGGACAAAGCCACCGTGGCTCCAACCATTCCAAAAATATTTATATAATGTGTGAACTATGCACATGATCATACAAACTCCCACGTCGATCAAATTAAAACCATTTAGCAAATAAATCCAACCATTAACCTGGGAGTCATTTATTATGGCATTTACCACTTGGTATTGTCATGCCAATTTGCTTACAAGCTAAATAAAATATATCAACCAATTCATACAACTAAATTGGACTCCGATTGTAACGCCCCAAAATATCATCCCGAGATGCCACACGGTGCCCAAGGCTACACGTAGCCTCAAGCTAACCCTTTAAGACCAAAACACTACCCTTGGGTTCCAACACAACAACATACACGCTACGCTAAGGATATATATATATAAGTACATATTATATCACATCGCACATCGCACGGAATATCGTTAGATTGTACATATATGGAATGTCTATACACAAACCAACCCAACAATACACTAGTCTGACATAGCCTCTATACAGAAAAATCAACGAGCCATTGGGATAAACCCCCAAGTAACTCAACAGACCGAAGGGGTCACAAAAAAACAACACCAAAACTAGCAACTTGGTCCTCGAACCATGAGGACTCACCACTGAAGGAATGTAGATGCGGTACTCGGATATCACTGTCGCGGATGCGGCTGAGTATCTGAACATACATCATGGTAAGAATAGAGCCCATAGAGAAATATGTGGGTCGGCACAAGATACGTACTAAGTATGTGGGGGCGCATGCAAAATATAAATAATATCATAAATTTCGTAAAAACGTACATACGGACCATAATGACACACCTGGCTTGAGTGACATTGTATCATGCAAATCATAACATATTAGATAGGAAATGTAGGAGAAAAACCTCATAAATCATTATAGATTATCATAGGCAACTTGACTTACCACATCAAAACTCGGAGTGACTCGGTATTTTAATAAACATGACTCTTATGGATAGGGGAGTTTCCTATAACCGACAACCCCACGTGAGCTACATGGAATACCAACGTTTGAAACTACCATTGGAGGGAGAATCATACTCTTTTCTAGGGAGTACGACCATAAAACTGCAATAATCACAATCGGGCTCTCTGGCCAATAATATCATCATCAAACAACCCTACGGTGGCATATAGGTTTGGAGAAATACCAAATTTCCCTCTCGGTGCTAAGTAATACTCCCCGACAAGCTCATAATGCATTAGGAAATCCACCACAACATCACAGGGGTCTATCATAAAGACCAAATCAAATCTCTTTCTCATTTATCAAATCATATCAATTTGTGGATTCCTAACTCAATACATTTTAGCTCAAAATATTTTAATCTTCCTCAACATCAACAAGGTATCAATGCATTGGACCATAACCGACTCGACATATGAACAAGGATATGAAGACTCAATACATAATATTTTCAATAATTTAACTCATCAAAACTATCCGAAAAATACCAAGACTCATTGCAACTTCAATATCAACATTTCTCAATTTGTCATCCAACTCTCATTTAAAGGTACTTGAGACATCAACCCATAGTAGGGATATAGAATTTCCAATATCAATTATAAATTCATAATAAGGAAATAGTGGAATGATAGTATAAATCAGGGCTTAACAAATTAAATCATCATACTCTCATAATCAAATACTTTTTGGACATAATTCCATCTCAACATCATACACATATCGGATGACATAATCCCATAGCTCATGGACAATAATATAAGATATAAAACCATATTTCTAATTCATGGTAAAACATGTAAAATCTCATGTCAATGTAATTCAACAAAAATACCAGGCACAAGATCGAAAGGATAATCTTGTTCAAAGCCCCACATACCTAAAAATGGAAGATGAATATGAACTTCCAACTCCGGAACTTTATTCACGAAAATAAAGGGTGCTTCTCGAAGCCCTTAACATGATCAACTCGAATCCCAAATCAATTTGAAATTTCTACGGTTCAATCAAGAGACATAGAAGGATAAAATTTGGAGTAGTAGGGTTGGGGTTTGAGCCTTAGGAAATTTTGTTTAAAAATGAGCTATTGAATGCTCTTAATGGACTTAAATTCATGGTTTACCCGGATGGATTGGAGTGGGAATGACCAAAATACCCTTAAAAATCAAATAATGTCAAATCTGTCCTTTGGTGGACTATTTTGATGGCTGAAGTAGATCGACCATAAATTTTTTGCTCCGGTGGCCAAGTTGGATGAAACCAATTTCATTGGAAAGAGGACTTTCAGAGCTTTCTGTTGATATATAGTATCTCACCCAGATAATTATGTACAAGGAATTATGATCGTTTGAAGTTGATCCTAAAATTTGCTTGGCCTCAATAATTTTTTCCCGCACATTTACTGTTCACCACTATTCACGGTTAGATCGGAATGATCATAACTCATCGCTTGAGTGTCCGTTTTGGATGATCCACATATCGTTGGAAAGATTATTCGATGCTCTACTCGATGATGGGTCGTATATCCAGAAATTCCACACAGAAAAATTATTAATCATGATAAAGAATAGAATTCAACTCATTTTCGTCTGAGATCTTAATGGAAAATTTTTCTGGGGCATCACATCATCTCCCCCTTGGAAATATTCATCCTCGAATGTTGATATGTAGGTCAAGAATACTATGAAAATGATTATATAGAGAAAAATCATCTTGCCCAAGCATATACTCCAGTCTAGATTTTTTTGGATAGCGTAGAAAACACACAAGCCAAGATAAACATAGCAATAAGGATTAAATTAAAAGAGAACGATACTTTTGACATGCTTAGGATTCGTAGGAAAGAGGTGGGCATATTTGGCACGCATATCCTCTTCGGCTTCCCGAGTAGCACTCTCCACAGATTGATTTCACCAAAGCACTTTAACCAAAGGAACTTCCTTGTTTCTTAGCCTATGAACTTGAAAGTCAAAAACCTCAACCGGAATCTCTTCATATGAAAGACTATCTTGAATACCTGAACTTTCGGAAGGATCAATCACAACAGAATCACCAATAGACTTCTTAAGCATAGAAACATGGAAAACCAGATGGACGTTAGATAACTCCGCGGGCAATTCAACCTTATACGCTACCTTTCCAATGCGATCCACAATATTATAGTGACCAATGTAACGGGGACTTAGTTTCCCTTTCTTCCCAAATCTCTTCACCCCTTTCATGGGTGAAACTTTCAAGTACACTAAATCACCAACATCAAATTCAAGGTCTTTCCTCCTTACATCTGCGTATGATTTTTGATGACTTTGGGCGGTTTTCAACCTTTCCCGAATTAACTTAACATTCTCCATGGCCTCGAACACCGCATCCGGTCCAGTCGCGGCAGCCTCACCAACTTTAAACCAACCAATGGGTAATCTACACCATCTACCATACAAAGCTTCAAAATGGGGCCATTCCAATAGTTGCATGAAAACTGTTATTGTACGCAAACTCAATTAATGCTAAGTGCTCATCCCAACTACCTTTAAAATCAAGCACACAAGCCCTCAACATATCTTCTAAAGTCTGAATGGTCTGCTCAGCCTACCATCTGTTTGCGGATGGAAAGCAGAACTTAAATGAATAGACCCTTCTAGAAAGATTTCCAAAACTAAGAGGTAAACTGAGTACCTCTGTCAGAAATAATAGCCCAACGGACTCCATGAAGTCTGAAGAGTTCCCGAATATATATTCTAGCATAATCTTCAGCTGTATATGATGAATGCATAGGCAAGAAATAAGATGATCTCGTTAGCCGATCTATGACAACCCAAATCGAATCATGATGGCGACGAGAAGGAGGTGAACCAACTATGAAGTCTATATTCACTTCTTCCCACTTCCAAGTAGGAATGCTAAACTCTTGCATCACGCCATTGGGCCTTTGATGCTCTATTTTAACCTGTTGACACGTGGAACACTTCGCTACAAATTCTGCTATGTCCTCTTCATACCGTTCCACCAATAGATTTCCTGCAAATCATGGTACATCTTGGTAGCACCAGGATGGATGAAGTATCGTGTACCATGTGCTTATGCCATAATCCTCTGCTTTAAGTTATCAATATTAGAAACACATAATCTTTCTCGGAGTCTCAAAACGTCATCTCCCCCTTGGGAGAAAACCTCCACCTTTTGGCCTTTAACTGACTCTTTTAACTTGACCAAGGTAGGATCCCTGTCTTGCTTCTTCTTCACTTCCGATACTAAAGAGGATTTGGAACCACTTTTCACTCCTATACCACCAAACAACCTAACCCCCAATCTAGCCAAATGATGTACCTCACGAGCCAATTCCTTCTTACCAATCTTCACATGTGCTACGCTACCCATGGACTTCCGACTAAGGGCATCTGCTACTACATTGGCCTTGCCCAGATGATATAACACACTCATATCATAATCTTTCAATAATTCTAACCATCGTCTCTGCCTAAGATTCAACTCCTTTTGGGTGAATACATACTGCAAGCTCTTATGGTCCATGAAGACATCGACATGGACACCATACAAATAATGTCTCCAGATTTTCAAAGCAAAAACCACTACAGCTAATTCAAGGTCATGGGTAGGATAATTCTTCTCGTGAGGCTTTAGCCGCCTGGAAGAATAAGCTATAACCTTTCCCTTTTGCATCAATACACAACCCAAACCGACTCTGGAAGCATCGCAATACACCACAAAACCATCAACACCGTCAAGCAATGTCAACACAGGGGGTGAAGTGAGTTGGGTCTTCAACTCCTGAAAACTCTCCTCGTAAGATTCGGACCACAGGAACTTCACTTTCTTTTGGGTCAAACGGGTCATAGGAGACTCAATAGATGAAAACCCTTCAAAAAAACGATGATAATAACCATCTAGACCAAAGAAACTTTGGATATCAGAAGGATAAAAAAGTCTACGCCAACTCTTTATAGCCTCTATCTTTTGAGGATCAACTCTAATACCTTCGGGAGAAACAACATGACCCAAGAAGGCTACAGAGTTCAGCCAGAACTCACACTTACTGAACTTAGCATACAACCGATGAGTTCGAAGAGTTTCCAACATGATTCGGAGATGATCCGCATGATCACCCTCACTTTGTGAGTAAATAAGAATATCATCAAGGAACACTATTGCAAATAAATCTAGATATGGCCGGAATACACGGTTCATAAGATCCATGAAAGTCGCTGGAGCATTAGTTAACCTGAAAGACATTACTAAAAATTCCAAATGATCGTAATGGGTTAGGAAGACTATCTTGGGGATATCACATTCCCTAACCTTAAGTTGGTGATAACCGGATCTGAGGTCTATCTTCAAAAAGTAGATCGCACCTTGCAATTGAACAAATAAATCATCAATTTAAGGAAGCAGATATTTATTCTTGATAGTAACCCTATTAAGCTGCTGGTAATCAATACACATCCGCAAAGAACCATCTTTCTTACGTACAAATAGGACAGGTGCACCCCACGGGGACACACTAGGTCTGATAAAGCTTTTGTCTAAAAAGATCTTTCAATTTATCCTTTAACTCTTTAAGTTCCGCGGGAGCTATGCGATACAGAGGAATGAAAATAGGCTGAGTATCGAGAAAAAGGTCAATCACGAACTCTATCTCTCTATCAATAGGTATTCTAGGGAGATCTTATGGAAAGATATCAAGAAACTCATTAACAACATTAATTGACTGAATGGTTAGGGTTTCAGACTTAGTGTCTTTAACCCGAACCAAATGGTGGATACAACCCTTGGAAATCAACTTCCTAGATTTGAGATAGGATATAAAACAACCCTTAGGAATCACAGAACTCCCAAACCATTCGAGGATAGGTTCATTAGGAAACTGAAACTTGACCACACGGGCACGACAATCAATAGACGCATAGCATGAGTGAATCCAATCCATACCCATAATGATATCAAAGTCAACCATATCTAGCTCAATCAAATAAGCATACATAACCCGATGCAAGACAGTAATGGGACATTTCTTAGACACCCGCTTAGCAATGAGAGACTCTCCTACCGGAGCAAAAACCAAAATAGGCTTAGAAATTAGTTCAAGATCCATTTCAAAATTTACAGCAATCATAGGTGTCACATAAGAAAACCTCAAACCGGGGTCCATCAATACATAGACATCAAAATAGAAAACATGGAGCATACCAGTGACAACATCGGGAGAGTCCTTCTGCTCCTGACGAGGTGGTATAACATAGAAATAATTCTGGTGTTGACCGCCAACAGTACTAGATGAAGCACCCTGAGGAAGAACTGGACGGGCTGTGGGAGGCAGGGAACTGGTAGCCTGACTCTATGGATGGGCATCACGACTCCTCTGTCTGGCATACGAGCAGTCTCTAAGTATGTGTCCCAACTTTCCATAACCAAAATAGCCCCGCTGACCCATATAACACTCCCAAAATGGTCTTTACCACACTTAGCATACGAAGAAGGATGAGGTCGGTTGCTTACACTATCCTGAGACCTGGAAGGTACCGACCTATACCTGAGCTCCTGCCTGCCCTAATATATGGAGCACTAGCTTAGGAAGGCACAAGTATAAATGGACGTCTCTGAAACTGAGGGCGACTCCCTCCGGAGAATCTTGTCTAACCAGACCCCTATTGCTCCGATATGACTCTCTTAATCCCTCTTACTCTTTCTCTTTCCTTTATCTTATCTGACTCAATCTATTGGGCGTGAATTATTAACCTAGGAAGATTAATCTCCCTGTTGATCATAGCAGATCATCATATTGGGAGCGTACTTCGATAGCTGATTAAACTTAAGACAATACTCCTTAACCGACATGGAGCCTTGTCTCAAATTCATAAACTCCTTTATCTTAGCATCCCATAACTCAAGAGGAAAGAATCTATCCAAGAAAGTATCTTGGAATAATTTCCAAGTCATCAGAGAAGTATCTTCCTTTCTACCCTTATTCCACATCTGTACCCAGTCATAGGCAATATCCTTCAACCGATAAGAAGCCAGCTCCACACTTTCTTCCTCGGTCACGTGCATAATCTATGTAATTTTCTTCATTTCATAAACATACATCTGCGAGTCCTCACCTGCTCTCAACCCATGAAACTCTGGCGGATTCATCTGCATAAAATTATGAATTCGTGCTGCTAAAGAATTATTTTCCTGTGGAGGTAGAGCGTTGGCCTGAGTATTGGTGGTAACTGCCTGAGCTAGTGGCTGAAAAGCTGCCTAAAATTTGGCATGGGATACTATCTCATGTAACGGATCAATGGGTTAAGGTTGGTTGTTGTTTTCGCGAACTCGACGTGGAGGCATTTTCTGTCGTAAGAACGCATGAATTAATAGTAGAAGGAAACAATTGTAAGCATGATAGACTCTTGTAGAAAGAAAGAAACAACTTTTCCTAGAACTCCCCACAACCTCTTGATCATAGGTGTGGTGCGCTACACACCGATGATCAAGATTCTACGTAATACGGCTTGTCAGACTCCCTAGGACTCTTCAAAACCTTAGGCTCTGATATCAAGTTTTTAATGCCCCAAAATATCATCCCGAGATGCCACATGGTGCCCAAGGATACACTTAGCCTCAAGGTAACCTTTTAAGCCAAGACACTACCCTTGGGTTCCAACACAACATCATACACGCTACGCTAAGGATATATATAAGTACATATCACAAACCAACCTAACAATACACTAGTCTGACATAGCCTCTATACAGCAAAATCAATGAGCCGCTGGGACAAACCCCCAACTGAATCAATAGACCAAATGGATCACAAAACAACATCACCAAAACTAGCAACTTGGTCCTCAAACCATGAGGACTCACCACTGAAGAAACGTAGATGCGACACTCAGATATCACTGTCGTGACTACGGCTGAGTACCTAAACCTACATCATGGTAAGAATGTAGCCCATAGAGAAATATGTGGGTCAACACAAGATACGTACTGAGTATGTGTGATCTCATGCAAAATATAAATAATATCATAAATTTCATAAAAACATACATATGGACCATAATGACACCCCTGACTTGAGTGATATTGAATCATGCAACTCATAGAATCTTAGATAGGAAATGTAGGAGAAAAACCTCATAAATCGTTATAGATCATCATAGGCAACTTGACTTACCACATCAAAACTCGGAGTGACTCAGTATTTCAATAAGAATGACTCTTATGGACATGGGAGTTTTCTATAACCAAAAACCCCACATGAGCTACGTGGAATACCAACGTTTGAAACCCCCGTTGGAGGAAGCGTCATACTATTTTCCAGTGAGTACGACTTTAAAACTATAATAATCATAATCGGGCTCTCCAGCCAATAATATCATCATCAAACAACCCTACGGTGGCACATAGGTTTGGGGAAATACCAAATTTCCCTCTCGGTGCTAAGTAATACTCCCCAACAAGCTCAGAACGCGTTAGGAAATCCACAACAATATCATTAGGGTCTATCATAAAGACCAAATCAAATCTCTTTCTCATTTATCAAATCATATCAATTTGTGGATTCCTAACTCAATACATTTTAGCTCAAAACATTTTAATCTTCCTCAACATCAACAAGGTATAAATGCATTGAACCATAACTGATTCGACATTTGGACAAGGATATGAAGACTCAATACATAATATTTTCAACAATTTAACTCATCAAAACCATCCGAAAAATATCAAGACTCATTGCAACTTCAATATCAACATTTTTCAATTTTCCATCCAACTCTCTTTAAAGGTACTTGATACATCAACCCATAGTACGGATATAGAATTTCCAATATAAATTATAAATTCATAATAAGGAAATAGTGGAATGATAGTATAAATCAAGGCTTAACAAATTAAATCATCATACTCTCATAATCAAATACTTTTTGGACATAATTCCATCTCAACATCATACACATATTGGATGACATAATCCTATAGCTCATGGACAATAATATAAGATATAAAACCATATTTCTAATTCATGGTAAAACATGTAAAATCTCATGTCAATGTAATTCAACAAAAATACCGGGCACAAGATCGAAAGGATAATCTTGTTCAAAGCCCCACATAACTAAAAATGGAAGATGAATATGAACTTCCGACTCCGGAACTGTATTCACGAAAATAAAGGTGCTTCTCAAAGCCCTTAGCATGATTAACTCGAATCCCAAATAAATTTGAAATTTCTACGGTTCAATCAAGAGACATAGAAGGATGAAATTTGGAGTAGTAGGGTTGGGGTTTGAGCCTTAGGAAATTTTGGAAAAAAATGAGCTATTGAATGCTCTTAATGGACTTAAATTCATGGTTTACCCAGATGGATTGGAGTGGGAATGACCAAAATACCATTAAAAATCAAATAATGTCAAATCTGTACTTTGGTGAACTGTTTTGATAGGCTGAAGTAGATCGACCATAACCTTTTATTCCAATGGCCAAATTAGATGAAACCAATTTCATTGGAAAGAGGACTTTCAGAGATTTCTATTGATATATAGTAGCTTACCTAGATAATTATGTACAAGGAGTTATGATCATTTGAAGTTGACCCTCAAAGTTGCCTGACCTCAGTATTTTTTTCTTGTACATTTACTGTTCACCACTATTCACGGTTAGATCGGAATGATCATAACTCATCGCTCGAGTGTTCGTTTTGGATGATACACATATCATTGGAAAGATTATTCGATGATCTACGTGATGAAGGGTCGCATATTCAGAAATTCCACACAAAAAAATTATTAATCACGATAAAGAACAAAATTTAACACATTTTCGTTTGAGATCTTAACGGAAAATTTTCCCGAGGCATCACAGGTTTAAAATTGTTTATTGATAAATGCTACATTTTTAGGTATGATGGATCCCAAATTACCACAAACCAAAGGCAGGTGTAGAGTCCAAGCATCCAAGTCTGACGAACCAGCCCATAACACTCTGCAAAGTCAACGAGTGGTTTCTTTATCCTCCTCGTCTGATGAGGTGGTGGAAAGTAGCAGCAGCAGTACCTCTATTTCAATTCAACTCAAGTTGGGGGTTGAAAATTCTAACCCCATTCAATAAGAGGTCCCATAACAAGAGGATCCAAATATGATTCGACGCAAGGATCAGCAACTAAGGGAAGCCATAAGATGGCAAGTAGCGGGTACCCATGACATTTTCTACAAAGGGATGTCACTAATGGATAGGTTTCCTATCAAAAGGACAATTTTTGAGGAGCACCAGATCATCACAACAACCCTGTATGAGTTTTGAGCGCCGTTTCAATACATATGAGTTGGCCTGGATGAGCAAGTCACTTGGACCTTACCAACCAAACTTGGTTCATGAATTTTTCGCCAACTATTTGGCATTGCTAGAGAAGGACTACCCTAAAGGTTCATTGGATGCTGATATGAACTAGCTTGATATGGTTCCGTTGAGAGGAGTCGAGATTGATATTTCATAAAGGACTTTGAACAGATTTCTATTTGGGCCTGACCATCAAATTCCAGGGGCTATTCCAGAGTTGGAGCATCGGATATTTTCACGGGCTGAACAAAGGCCATGGTTATCCAGGAAACTAATAGACGGGGGAAAGCCTGCATAGTTTCTTGAACCCTATGAAAAAATATAGAAGAAATTATTAAGTTTTTGGGCCAAGTTCTGGTGGGTAATTGTGCGATTGAGGCTTATGCCAACAGGTGGTGATGATCGTTTAGAGAGAACCAGAGATGTGATTGTTGCCGCTTTGATATAAGGGTTGACCATAGATTTTGGGCACATAAATTTTGATGTGTTGTTTTTCCGTGCTCATAAGACTCACACTACATTGCCATTTCCATGCCTTATCACTGAGTTGTACATAAAGGCCAAAGTTTCTTTGATTAGTGGAATAGACAATGAGGTCTCAGCACTACACAATCAGGACATTGAAAAGATGAAGGATGACTCAAGATTTGATTTGCGAATCAACAGACCTCCAGCCTAACAAACTCAGTTAGCACCGGTGCCCGAACTATCAGAGTTTCCTGCAGGTATGCCATTGCCTTTGACTATGTATCTTCCTCCTACTACCTCTACAGGTTCAACTTCTATGCTGATGGGCGGGACCCCAAACTCTGTGTCTATCCCACCCCAAACTTCTGAGTACATGATGAACCCTGATAATTTTGCAAAGACTGTGAGAACCGTCAAAAAGGTCAAAAAGCAAATAGCAATTTGGGGGAAAGATTTTAGACCCTTTATGGAGAAAATTATGGAGGATGCATTGCACTCATTCAAAAATGTCCAGCTATATATGGACAACATGGAAGATCACATAAACAAAAAGTTGGATGAAATGTCCATTCCTGATTTTGCTAAAGTAATCGAGAAGGTTAGACAGCTCCGGGAAGATGTCGATAAGATATGTCAGCAGCCACAGCAGACCACATTCGATCCAGTCCAGGTTGCTAGTGATGATGAAGAAGGTCTTGTGGACTTATTTGGGCATCCGATCAAGGACAAAGGTAAAAAGGTAGCAAAATCAAACAAGAAGACTGAAAAAGCTACTAAGAAAGAAAAGAAGAAGAGAAGACTAGCAACCATGTCACCTGAATAATTCAAAGATTATCAGATGTGGCAGGCAGTAAAGAATTCAAGGAGAGAGACAGAGAATATACAGAAAAGACTTCAACATAAAGCAGCTAGAGTATCCCCTAGTTCATCCCCAGTCAGGGGGAAAATTTTAGACCCTGTCAGAGATGTGCTACCTACGACTCTGGAGGGAGAGATTTTGAGTACTCCCACCACCATGGGATTCAAAATTGGACCTAGTGAGGACACTGGAACCTCCCACACTTCATTGATACCTCAGATTGACTAAGAGGCACGACAAGTATATTCCTATCCTTTGTACTTAAAATATTATGCATTTGAGGACAAAGAATTTTTTTTGGGGGTAGATGTGCTTGTTAGGGGGTTGTTTTGCCGATATTATCGGCAGTCTAAGTATTAATTTTATATTTTTATAATCTGTTTGTTGAATTTTAAATTTCATGTTTGGTTGGTAATATGGTTGCATGAAATAAAAGTCCGTTCCTATTGACACCTTATTGTACATATGTGGATTACAATTGATGGTGGCAAAAATATATTTTTTTTAATTATTTTTCGTATAAGTAATTCCTCTTACCAAGTGGCAAAGTGTTGTGCAACCATGTGTGACTCTGTTAATGGCATTAGAAGTTAGTAATAAAGCAAAGCCTAGCTATGCAATCGGGATCCCTAAAATTAGTAGGATAGAAATAACTCATTGCCTGTGTGGGTGAGTATTTGTGTAGTTCTGACATAAGTGTTACACCTAGAACTTTCCCGGTTCATTAGATGTTGTCGTGTGTTTTGACTCAATAAGAGAGGATAGTAGGCCTTCTTGTATTGTTAGTCCACTTAGACAAATGATTAACCCATCAAAAACATTGTGTTCCCTTTGTCAACTCTTTTGAATTGTGGTAGTGTTTTTCTGTCCAAATAAGTTTGATTCACTCTCTAGAAGGTGTTAAGCATTTAGTTTTGGCCCTGGTCCAATTGTGGACATTGTGCACTTTAACTTAGGCAAATTGCCTAAGTTAAGGGTGGCTACTGCTGGATTGTTAGTAACCTAGGAAATTGAGTTGAAAGTAATGTGAAGAGTAGCATCCGACCCTGGTCTAGTTAGCAATCTAAATAGATATTGTGCACCGTAATATTCTGCATCAACGTAAGTTGAGGGTGGCTGATATTGTGTTCTAAAAAATCAGGTTATGATAAGAGCACTGAAGAATAACTGTGAATGAATAAGAGGGTCCTTAATTCTGGTAAGTAACTACAAAATAGGGTAAAGAGAGTGAAATTCTTGTACTTTAAGTTACTTACCCAAATGAATAACCTTCACCGAGCCTAAAACCTCATTACAACCCTTATCAAGTCCTACTTGATCTTAGTGAGTCAATCATAAAAGAACATTAGATGATTAGGGCAAGTTTATAGGTGTACACTGTGTTGGCAACTTCTTTTCAGAGAGTGAGAAGCTTAGGTTTGTCCACAATTTAACTTTGTGATGTAAGGTGGATTTCTTTGGCTGTGAGGGCATATTGAGTTATATATGTTCTATTTAGTTCTTTGGGGTGTCGTATCTGTAGCTATAAATATGTTGATTAGTATTTAATGCCAATAGTGGATCCATGTGGGTTGAAATGGCATAACCAAATGGGTAGTGGAATGATTATATGATTTTGTTGGTTACACTGTGAACTGCCCATCATGATGTTGTTCATATATCTATCCTAGTGTTGATTTGCTTGAGGACAAGCAATTACCTTAAGTTGAGGGTGTTTGATGTTCCGGATTTTGAAGGAACATTTTAGGCCTTTTCCATAGGATAATTATGTGTTTTCAAGTAACCATGGTTGTATTTAACATGGTATTTTAGTGTTTCAGGGTAATGACTAAGCATCAAGGATAACTTGTAAAATCCGAGCAAAACTAAGGCAAATTAAGGAGCGACATCTTAGGCGATAGACCGTCGACCTTGAGATGATCCGTCGGTCTAAACCGTCAATAAAAAGTAGAAGGCATAGACTCTGGACGACCTGTGATGGTCCAGGCGATGGACCGTCAGCCCTGCGATGAACCATCGGTGTGAACCATCACCATAATACAGAAGGTATCATCATTGGAAGTCCTGTGATGATACAGGTAATGAACCATCGACCTTGCGATGGGCCGTCGCATTACCCGTTATCCAGAAGCAGAACATGGAGTCACTAGAAACCCTGCGATAGTGCAAGTGATGAAACATTGGACGGTCGCTTGACCCGTCGCCCAGAAGCAGAACATGGATTCATTGGACACCCTGCAACGATGCAGGCGATGAACAGTCGGACCTGCAATGCACCGTCACTTAACCCATCGACCAAAACGCGGAGAATCTGCATTTGAATTTTAAAACCCCAGTTTTGGGGTTATATAAATACTAAGCATTAGGTTTTATTCTGTATCTTTTGTCTTAAGTTTCATATTTTCTCTTTTATTGAGAGCTTTGTACTTCTTTTCATTGAGATTTGAATTTAGAGATTGAGACGTGATTATTAATTTTCATATTTTCCATCGAAGATTGAGAAGAACAATATTGTGACTTCTATAAGTACTCTTCTGAAGTTATTTATGAACATCAATATAACTTTGATATTTGACATGGAGATGAGTAGTTAAACTCCCATAACTAGGGATATGAGAGCCTTGATATAGAGAACTATTTTGGGGTTGTGAATGGGTTTGTTTTCTAACATCTATCAAATTTTCATGAATATTTCTTTATTTTAATGACATCTCTTGGTAATAAACTTGAAAAGTAAGCCCATGAACTCAACTTTTCAGACAAGAAAATGGATGTTGGGCAAAGAAGTGATTCACATGAGCTTCATAGGTTTACCCTTTGGGTTAATAAGTTGATGCCTTAGTAGGATCAACCCTCGTGAGAGTGTTATTGAATAATACATAAATTTTTTAAGTTCGAGAGAAGTAAAGGGTGAAATACTCATTAGGTTGAGAAACACGTGGGTAATATTTAGAGTTCAATAATTCTTGAAATTGGATACATAAGTTAGAATTAGAACACAAACTCACAACCCTGATTGTTTGAACATGTTGGTGAGCATAACTCTAGTTAATTTCTTCTCATTGGAATTACATATAAATTTACTCTCAGTAGCTAGGCTTTTGTGTAACATCAATGCCAAAGAATACCGTTAACATTTCCAAACCCTCTTTATTTTGGAGCCTTAGATAAACAGTCTAATAATAGTCACAATACTTAGTGAACATGGTATTTCCTGTGGGATTAGACACCCAACCCAGTTGGGTTCTATATTTGATAGCGTCCACTTACTCTCTCATATGAGATTTGTATGACATTCTTAAAATAGCCATTCAAACCCTGTATGGTCACATTGAGTTTTTAGTCATGTTCTTTGGTCTCACAAATGCCCCAGCAGCCTTCATGGACTTAATGAATTGCGTGTTCAAGCAGTACTTGTAGTACTTGTACATGTTCATTATAGTCTTCATCAATGACATTTTTGTCTATTCTCGTAGAGAGAATGATAATGCAGATCACGTTAGAATTGTACTTCAGACTCTCAGACACCATCAGTTGTTCACCAAATTTAGTAAGTGCAAATTTTGGCTAAGTTTAGTATCAATACTCGATCATATTATTTCTGGTGATGACATTAGAGTTGATCCTTAAAAGACCGAAGTGGTGAGAAATGGGACTAAACCCATTTCTGTATGAGATATCAGGAGTTTCTTAGTTTAGCTAGCTATTAATGTTGGTTTGATGAAGGGTTTTTGTTATTGCATCCCCCATGTACAGATTAACTCAGAAGAAAGTCAAATTTTAGTGGTTAGTTTCTTATGAGAAGATTTTTCAGGAGTTGAATACTTGACTCACTACAACACCAGTTTTAACTTTACCAAATATTTTAGATGGGTTTGTTGTGTACTGTGATACATCCAGAGTTAATTTGGGTTATGTCCTAATGCAGAAGGTTAAGGTCATAGCCTATGCCTCTAGACAGCTTAAGCCCCATGAGAAGAATTACCCTACCTATGGTCTTCAATTAGCAACTATTGTGTTTGCCTTAAAAATTTGAAGGCATTATTTGTATGGGGTGCATGTTGATGTGTTCATAGATCATAAAAGCTTGCAGTATGCGTTCTCTCTAAAAGATTTGAATTTGCATTAGATAAAGTGGTTAGATTTCTTGAAATATTATTATATAAGTGTTCTATAACATTTGGGCAAGGACAACGTAGTGGCTGGTGCTCTCAGTAGGTTGTCTATGAGTAGAGTTGCTCATGTTGAGAATGGTAAGAAGAAGTTAGTTCAGGAAGTTCATCAGCTTTCCTGACTAGGTGTCCACTTAGTCGATTCAGTAGAGGCTAGTATGTGGGTGCAGAATAGTTCAAAATTATCTCTTGTTTTTAAAGTGAAGGAAAAGCAGGATAGAGATCCCAGTCTAGTTAAGTTGAAAGAGTCAGTTAGAGATCATAAAGTAGAAGTTTTCTCCCAAGAGGGAGATTGTGTGCTACGTTTCTAGGGTTGTTTATATATGCTAGGTTTAGATGACTTGAGGCAACAAAGTCTTGTTGAACCACATAGTGCATATTACTAGATTCATCCAGGGGCTACTAAGATGTACCGTGATTTGTGGGAGATTTATTAGCGGAATGGGATGAGAACGGATATCAAAGAGTTATTAGCTAAGTGCTCTACGTGTCAGTAGGTTAAGATTGAGCACCAAAATCCTAGTGGGTCCATGTATGAGTTTAGTATTCACACATAGAAATAGGAACAAGTGAATATGGACTTTGTTATAGGTTTGCCTCGTACTCGTCATCCGCATGATTCGATTTGGGTTATCATAGATAGGATGACCAAATACACTTATTTCTTGCCATTCCATACTTTCTATTCAGCCAAGGACTATGCCAAACTCTATATCAGAGAGTTGGTCAAGTTACACGGAGTCCCAGTATCCATCATTTAAGATAGAGGTACCCAGTTTACCTCTTATTTTTGGAAAGTATTCTAGAAGGGTCTTGGTACCCAAGTTCACCTCAGTACAAATGTTCACCCTCAGAAAGATGGTCAAGTATAAAGGACCATTCAGACTCTAGAAGATATGTTAAGAGCATGCCTTGTTGATTTTAAAGGTAGTTGGGATGACCACTTGCCTTTGATCGAATTCGCATATAATAACAATTATTATTCTAGTATTTAGATGGATCTGTTTAAGGTTTTTTATGGAAGGAGATATAGATCTCTAATTGGTTGGTTCGAGGAAGGTGTGATCGCAGTAGTAGGTCTTGATTTAGTGTTCGATACCTTAGAGAAGGTTCAGTTGATCAGAGAAAGGCTTAGGGAAGCCTAGAGCTGACAGAAATCGTATGCATGTGAGGAGAAAGGATCTCAAGTTTGAGATTGAAAATTTTGTATACTTGAAAATCTCTCCCATGAAGGGAGTGAAGAGGTTCGGCAAGAAAGGGAAGCTCTATCCCCGATATGTCGGTCCTTACAAAATTCTCAGCCATTTTAGAAATGTAGCTTACGAGCTTGAGTTGCCTTTAGACTTAGCTTCAGTGCACCCAGTATTCCACATCTCCTTGCTAAAGAATTACATTGGTGACCCAGCAGTTGTAGTTCTCTTAGAAGGTGTATATATTCAGAATGATCTCTCTTTCGAAGAGTTCCCAGTCCAAATCCTTGATCGTCGAATTCGTAGACTAATAAATAAAGAAGTTCCCTTGATCAAAGTTCTTTTGCGGAACCAGTCCATTGAGGGAGCTACTTCGGAAGCTGAAGAAGATATGTGGACCAAGTATCCTCACCTCTTCTTTCCAAACTTAGACTCAACTTGAGTTAACAGTCTTCCTTAGATTTACTCAGTTCCATGTTCAGTTACTGTTACAAACTTAGTATCAGTTACCATTGCATATCATCTTCATGATAGTCATACATTCATGAATTAGTTTCAGTCACGTATTTCATGCTTCAGTTATGCATATTCATATGTAAACTAAGTGTATCATTACTTCTCAGATTAATCAGTCTTGTTCCAGGATGAATGTTCCCAAGGGAGAGATATTGTACTACCCTATATTTTCTAGCTCATTTTAGCTCTCAGAACACAAGAATTTCTATATAAAATTTTCAATACATTTAGAATTTTCTAGTTTAAGACATGCCATAGTGTTGTAAATTCATTCAACTTTCCAACGATATAATGTTCGCTCAAATTCGATATTCAGGTGAGAAGTTATGGCCCTTTTTGTAAAATAGTATGTCAAATAAAGCATCATCGCATCACAGAGTTAGGCCAAATGGTAATCATCAGTTTCCAGTGAGACACCGTGATTCCAGCGTATCATGGTCTAGTTCCAGTTCCCAATTGGCAATTGCTAGTATTTCAACGCGATACCACCATGTCTTACCAAAAGGGAATTTCGCGATGGTCCATTTTTGAACAGTATCAGCTGACTTCTAACGGCTCACTGCGATGCCACTATGTCGCAGTGAAGGCTAAAATTGAGAAGCCATTGATGAAAAATTTAATTCTTTCCAAGGGTAATTTGGTATTTTTCCACTATCCCTAATCAGTCTAAACACGTCATTTAACCCCTAATAACCTAGTTAAGTCATTATTTTATTCAATTTTCCCTAAAATCAAGAACACTTTCTCAATTAACAAAACCCTAGCCTTCAAGAATCAAGAGAAATCCTCGAGAATTTCACCAAGAAACTTTAAGAACTCATCTTTCCAGGTATGTTAGGTGTTCATTCTTGGGTCCCTTACTACCCATGGAGTCCAAGAACCCTTTTTCAAGAATACAAGTTTTCAGATTTATTATTTCCATGCTTTAATTTTATTGTACACATGTTTATGACGTTGTTTGGGTTTCAATCCATGATTAATTACAAGTATCATGAAATTACGATAGCATGTGTTGTGAATTATGTGATTCTCATGTTAAATCCTTGAATTTACAAGTTGAATGTTTTAACCATGATATTTATATATGTTTATTATTATGTGAAATAATAATGCTCCCCAAGTATTTGTTAGAATGGCTATGTGAATTGAATAATGCAAACATGACAAGTTAGCATGTACTCCCATTCATGTACAAGTTTATGCCTTGAAAGTGTTTGACAAAATGTCTTAATGAATGAAACATGACTAAGTGACTAGTTAGTATGCTTTCAAGATTGTGCCATGTTTACTATTGATGCGATTGAGTCCTGGGTATTTTATACCCAAAATCTAGCTATTTACCTAGAATTATAGTAGCTATAGAATAGTCTCATTAACATCATGAACAGTATTACTCAGTCAGTTCCAAAATTCAGTGGAACTTAGTCCAGTTCAGTTTAATAATCAGTGTCATTAAGTTGAGAGTAGGATTCAGCATTGAGCAAACCCAAGGATGGGGGCTCACCTGTCAGTACAAGGTGTGATCCTTAGTAACAGTCCTTACATTCTAGAACTACATAGCCAGAATAGGTTGAGATATCAACCTACAAGTTAAGGGTTGATAAGTTGTTTACCTTCCAGTTGAGGGTAATACCGTTCTCATAAGGGAACCTGCCAGTAGAGGGTTACCTTAGTCCTTTGGGATGATATTTAGTAGATCCACAGAGCTAGTTTCTGTACCCGTGGCACGGTACTAACACCCTTCCAACTGGGTTATAGGTTGGATACCAATAAGTTCAGAAAGGGGCATATCGGTTAGATGATTACCTCCCATAGTTTCATTTTAGTCTCATCATAGAACTCAGTTCAGTTCTATAGAATTAGGACAGTAAAAAACAATCACCCAATTATCACTAATTTAGTTATCAGTAATCTCAGATATCAGTTACTCAGTTATCAGAACTCAGTACTCAGTTTCAGTATAAATCTCAGACACCGTATATATTTATATGCACAGTATTGCATAATCAGTGTTTATAAAAGCTTCAGTTATCCATGTACTCTCATTCAGTTATAGTCCTATCAGTCTGTTATTATTCATGCATATTAACCCATGCATTCAGACTTACCTCATCTAGAATACCAATATATTCCACGTACTGATCGCATACTCTTTTCTTGTGCTGTGATGTACATATCATAGGTTCGGACGCTCAGGTTCCTGACTTTTCTTAGCCAAATTTAGTTAGCAGCAGTAGATTCAGTAGTGAGTCCTCATCCATCGAGGATATTATTTACTTCAGTACTTTATTAGATTCTACATTTTATTAGTTGGAGTTAGATGGGGGCTCTTATTATCAACTCCACTTTCAGACAGTTCAGTAGAGGCTTTCTAGACTAGACTAGTTCAGACAGTTTTCATTTTTCAGATGTTATTATTAGTTGCCATATTTTTCAGTATTCAGATTATGAACCTTATGGCATTTCATCCTAACTTCCACATTATTTCAGTATTATTATTCAATGGTCACAACAAGTATAAGTCATGGGTTAGCTTGTTGTCCTTCGGGGTCGTAAGCACTGTGTGATATCCTGGGTGATGACTCGAGGCATTAGACATTAGTAGAAGGTGTAGATCTCCTATAGGGTTGTTCAAAATTTATGAATCTTAGATGTTTGGCTCGGATTTGGTTCACCAAGTTATGGAACAGGTTAAGGTAATTAAGAATAGTCTAAGAAACACACAATGTCGCCAAAAGTCCTATGCAGACATGAGGTAAAGGGACTTGAAGTTTGAGGTTGGAGATTTTTTGTTAGTAATGCAGTTTGGAAAGAATGAGAAGCTCTGTCCCCTGTATGTTTATCCGTATGTGGTTTTGAGAAGGGTTGGTAATGTTACATATAAGTTGGAATTTCCCTCTAGCATGAGTTCCATCCATTTGGTTTTCCATGTGTCGATGTTGCGGAAATATGTGGGTGATAATTCATTGGTTTTCCCTTTAGAGAACAATGGTATTTTAGATTACTTATCTTATGAGGAGGTCCTGGTAAGGATTGTGGATCAACAAGTTTGTTGATTATTAACAAAATATGTGGCTTTGATGAAGGTTCTATGGCGGAACCAAAAGTTCAAGGAATCTACTTGGAAAGTCGAGGAGGACATCAAATCTAAGTATCCATTCCAATTCCTATTTTGGAAAATCATGCTTGAGGTATAAATTGTTCTTAATATCTTGTTTTCTATCTTTGTTGATGATAGATTTTAAGATTTATGGTATTTTTTTTGTATTAAAGGTAAGAGTAGAGATGTTTGAGGCTTAATCATGCTTGTATTGCCTCCTCACATCATTCGAGGATGAATGATCGTAGGGGGAGACTGAAATACCTCAAACTTTGGCCCTTGCCAAATTTCATAAGTCTTGAACCCTCTGTGCAACATACTACCCACACCATGCTACTCGTATCTTATGGCTATGGGTTTAGGACCCTAGTCCTATGTTGTTCAATGTCAAATTGGAAAATTTCAATTCAAGGTACGAAAAGACTCCATACGAGTAGTATGTTCATGATATGAGAAGTATGGTCCCAACCGTATGTTGTACATTGTCTAGCCTTTGATGTTTTTCTTAGGGTGCAATTTGGAGTGTATTATTCATATGGTGAATGTACAAGTTAGGATAAGGAGTCGTATGTTGGACAAAATATGGTGACTAACTTTCTGATCATGTTACAAATTGAGGGTACCACTTGTATGATGTGGATACGAGTTGAAGGGTTCAACCGTACTCTCCTGCATTCATTTTACAACTTTTAAGCTGAGGGTATTTTTGATATTTCCTACCCCAAGACCAAAAGGCCCCACCTTTTATAAAACTATTTTCTCACTCATTCTACACTTTATAAGATTGAAACAGTCTCTAAACAGTCTATAAAAACCTCTCTAGAAGATTAGTCTAGGGTTTATTCAAGGTGGTCATCTAGAGGATTAAGGATCAAAATCTCTCTATGAATATTCATAACTTAGGCATAAGATTCTTCCTTTATTTTTAGTTCACCAAAATCATGTGTTTTAAACATTGTTCTTGAATCATAATTGGCGGTTTTAAAATCCACGATTGATGGTTTGAATGCATAATGTTGAGTATTGTTCTCTCATGATTTCTGTTATGTTCATACAAGTTTTTTATGATAGTTTTTTACATGTTGGTTCATGGGAATTGTGGTTTAATAAATAGTTTATGGTTACACCTAACACAATGGTTTTTGACTTGAACAATGATTTGATAATGGTATGCCCTCAACCTTTTTGTGAACATGTCTATAAGAAGAATCTTTTCATATAATGAATTGTGTTTTGAAGTAATTCTTGGCATAAGAATGTTAATAAAGGATGAATTGTTTTGTAAAGGTTTTGATGACTATAAATTAAATTGAATTGTGATTTGAACAAGGCATAGGCCTAATAATGTAAATGGTTGGTAATTGGTTTCATGAGGGCTTTGTTGGCCATAAGTTGATTTGAATTGTAACCTTGGTGGTTTAAATGGACAAATATGTTTGAGTCCCTAAATGTTTAATTGAATTGATGTCTTGCATAGACAATGGGTTCGAGTCCCAATGTTGAAATATAATGGTAATGGCATGTTGTACGCTTGTAAGTAAGGATGGAATGATGATATCAAGGGATGCCTTCGGTAAGTAATTGGACTAATGGTTGTGCATATTTTTAAAGAATTTTCTAATTATTCTTCAAAATAAGATGTGTATTCGGGCTATGCAGTGGAGTCCAGGGGACTGACACTGGAAACCGCGCTAGATGGTGAGGGTGTCTATACGACAGGGAGGTTCGAGTCCCATAATGGATATATGAATAGGAGGTTCGAGTCGCCCATATTATATACATTGGTTATAAAGTAACCTTGATCATGTTGGGAGGTTTGATTCCCCCATATTGGCATATACGGTTATGGATACTCTCTGGTTTGTGTTGCTATAAGCATTGGGCCCTTCCATCTTTGGGAGAGCTAGGGAAAAATAGCCTGTGGGTGCCTTTTTGTATAACGGTTATGATACATAGCCCAGGTTAAGGTTTAAAAGTTCATTCTAAGCCTTTCTCCCCATCCCAACACTATATATATGTATACATGTGAATGCATATGATGATTTGACTTGGTTTTGAATGAAGGCATTATTTTATTCCAGTATACCTGAGTTACATGCTAGCGTTCCAACCACTATCCATCTTCGGACGTTGTATCCCCATGAGATATAGGGTCCTGAGCATCTTCTACATGTCCTGTACAGTGATTAGGTGTTCGAGAGTTGACATTGAAGTGGTGAGCTTCCGTACTTCGGAAGGGATCTTTTCATAGTCATTATATTTTGTGTTTCAGACTTTTTTTAGAATTTGTTTTTTCTACGGTAAGGGGAATATCCCAATCGGATACTCTTTAGATTTGATTAGAGTCTTTGGCAAGCTACGGTTGGTATGGGCTGTGTCGGTAGTTGTATCATAATTGGTATTGGTATTTGTATTAATGATGATACCTGATAGTTTTGATTTTTATTATACTGTGATGTCTTTATATAATTAAGCTCATATCTTGTTATATGTTTGGAATTCATTCGACTTTGAGGTTGTTATGCATATTAGGTTAGGTGAAGGGGGTGATCTCCGATCCACGTGGGACTTGAGATACCTAACATGGCTAGGCTCTGATTCGGGTCATGACAGTTATGAGGGGTCACCAGTCAGTTAAGGCTTGACACCTTCTTAGGGATCACCCATCAGTTTAGGCTTGACACCCAAGTCCTTCAAGACATAAGATTAGTGGATCCACGCCATCCAATATTAGTAACCATTGCAAGGTATTGACACCCTTTCAATAGGGGTTACAGTTTGGACCTCGATTAGCTCATATTGGGGTATGTCGGTTGTAGTTATCTCCCACAGTCATTAGTTCAGTTATTCAGATTATGTTTAGTTCAGGTTTGCATAACCAAGTGTTCATTATCTCAGTCATCCAATTATTAAGATTATTTTAGTACATGTTTAAACTTTGTCTTAAATTCAATTTTTCAGGTTCATACATTCATGCTCAGTATATATGTATATCAGCTAGCTTCCATATTACATGCCAGTACATTCAAAGAACTAATAGCATACTCTCTTTTGTGCTATGTTGTCCTATAACATAGGTTTGATTGCTATGTTTCCAGATCTCACAGAATTTATTTCCGTGCCACTCAGCTATAGCATTGGTGAGTCCTAATTAGTCAAGGACTAGTTATATGATTAGTTATTTATCCTAGTATTTTTTTTCGAGCTATGTCAATTAGTCTGAGTTAGTTGGGGTCATGTCCCAACGACTCATCTTATTTAGAGACTTTCAAACATTCAGATAGTTAGATGTGTTTTCCAGTGATGTGTTTCAGTTGCACTTGATATTGTTTTTACAATCATACACTTTTAAATGACTTCTGCACAATATTTTGTTACCTTCCATTTTTTGTATTTATAGCTTATGCCAGATCATGGGTTAGCTTGGGGCTACTCGTAACTTTAAGTACTATGTTACAACTGGGGGTAGTATCGAGTTATGACCATCTTTGTATTAGAGCACAAGTTTTAAAGCGTCCTAGGTTGTTTGAAATCCACGTTAAGTAGAGTCTTGTCATGAGTGTGAAGCACGCCACACTTATGGGCAAGAGGCTACGAAATTATTTTGGAAAGTCTATCCTATTTTAATATTCATGTCTTGCGATACAACATGAGTTTCATTAAAATCATTGTTCTATGTCATTCTATACGATTTATAAAAAATCCTCCTAGAAAGGATAATTGTCACGACCCTAACAAGGGATTGATCGTGACAGGTATCTCAAAGCCATCGAGGATCAGAGACCACCATCTTTGCCTAGCAAAACAGGATATAACACTCCAAGCAGGGGCTGAAATTCAAACTTATAAAAATATAATAAGATTGACAAACTCAAAGACATCTAAGCATGTCCACATCAATACCCAATCAACGGTAACATCCACTAAGAATCTACATATCCATAAATAATCCTAGTTGGGACATGCCCCTTCCCTGACAATAACAATGATAATGTTAATGTGAACTCCTTAATTCTAGTTTATGAAAAGAACCTGATGGAATGATTAAGTCTTTTAGAGAATGGAAGCTCACCACTTCATAACATACGACCAATGAACCTAGCCGATCCACCTAGCACTTCTTAGAAAAAGTAGAATTGCCTTTGAACACTGTATTGCGTGGGGATACAACATCCAAAGATGGTTAGTAGGTAGAGCACTAGCATGTAACTCTGTGATGAGGAAAAAGTAATGACAATTCAATAATCTAGTTCAACTCAATGTATATGTTCACATACATGTGTTCATATATATATACTTATACAAAATGTTGGGATAGGGAAAAAGGCTTAACATGCATTTTAAAACTTTAGCATGGATTGTGAAGATTAACGATCATATATCAGTACCCATAGTCTCTATGGTCCCAAACTGTCAACCGCTAGTCGATCCCTATTGTGTGTAGCTACACGAACTAGAGAACAATCTTACATATATGCATAGTGGACTCGAACCTCCCAACCATATTCTAAGGTATCTTAAGCACCCAATCAGGTAATGTATTATGTGGGACTCGGACCTCCCAATCATATAATAAGATGGACTCGAACTACCCGATCATAAGAAAAGGGACTCCAACCCCAGGTTTTTTAGACTCCCATGCCAGCATATGTGGTTTCCAATATTAGTCCCTTGGGACCACTACTTTAGTGGCCCAGCTACAACCCTCTTTTAAGCACCATTAAAACATTTATCACACATTTCCATTCATTAAACCATAATAAACATTTAGGCATACACTGTTGGTACCGTTATACCGACTACACTTACAAGGTAACATCAACATGCCATTACAATTCCATTAACTTGAGAAAACGAGTTCCTTGGTTCATTAATACAGGATGGGTGAAATTGGCTCCCTTTGTTCATCAAATCAAACCATCATGTTAAAATAACTTCTTTATATCATGCAATTGTTTTGAAAATAGTTCAATGCAATTTTACTCATACTCAAAACCACTTTCACTAAATTTCGTTGGGGTTGTTACCAAGTCAATTGTCTATTCAAAAAATTTGGGGAAATCATAACCCTCTAGTTTATTCACCATACCCATGAATCAAATTGATTTTAAAACCAAAATTTGAAACATAAATAATGCATATGTAAACATGAAACATCACATAAACAACAATCATTCAAAACCCACAACTCATGTTCCAAAAATAGCATCAAAACCACATGGAGAACTATTTAAAACACATGTTTTCACAATGTACTAGTTGGGGAAGAGTAACAGGCCTAAAATATCAAGAGTTTTTGAGATAATTTTTCTAATTGGTCAACTTCTTGGAAACCCTTAGTAACTTGCTTGAGAGAATTTGAGAGAGATTGATAAGTTATTTCAATTTATTTTGGAGTGATAATGACACCCTAAAAGAGTTATTATGTCGTGGGTCATGATTTGGGGAATGGGGAAATGTCCAAAGTGCCCTTAATTAAAAGATGAAAAATTAACATCTGTGTGTATGAGTCACTAAGAGACTCGCATGGATACATTATGGCTCGTCACCACGAGTCAAAGTCAAGATAGTAGATGAAGGACCTTCTCCGATAACCCTACGATTCATACCATACGACTCATCATGTGACCCTACAGCTCGTTGGGTCCAATTCATAGTCAAGACTAAAATACTTGGTGCGCACATTGGTTTGGCAACGGATGGGCCATACGACTTGTTCTGAGACTTTATGACTCTGTAGGAACCACTCGTAGTCAGGATAGTGAGTTTGGATACCTTTACTGGACACCCTAAGATTGGGGTTCTATGACCAGTAATGACACATTATGACTCGTAAGGTGAGTTGTATCCAGGACCGTGAGTTTAAAAATTCATAATGTTTAGTGGAAAACACATTAGGAGTCAGATTCTCCCCACTTAGGATCATTTATCCTCGAATGATGGTTCAAGTCATCCATTATAATAATTTAACGCAGAAACTCACCCACTCTTACCTTTAAAAAAGACATAAAATAAAGATGTCGGGGAAATCACAATTTCCATCAACAAAGTTATAAAAAAATGGTAAGATTAACACATACCTTAAGAACGAGTATCTAGAATAGGGAACAAGAATGGGTATTTGAACTTCATGTCCTCTTTACCTTCCCAAGTGGCTTCTTCAAACTTTAGGTTTCTCCATAAACCCTTCACCGAAGCCACGTCCTTTGTCAACAACCAATGGACTTATTGATCCAAGATGTCAACTGGGACCTCCGCATATGACAATGAGCCTAAAACACCCACATATTCCAAAGGAACAACTAGGGAAGGATCACCAACGCATTTCCTCAAAATTAAAACATGAAAAATAGGGTGAATAGAACCCAAATAAGGAGTCAACTTTAACTCATAAGCAACATTAGCCACTCTTTTCAAAATCAAATATGGGCCCACATATCGGGGACTAATCTTCTCTTTCATTTCATACTGTATCACTCCCTTTATGGGAGACACTTTTAAGAATACCCAATCGCAAACTTCAAATTCCATAGTTCTTCATCTCACGACTGCATAGGACTTTTGGCGACTTTAGGCGGTCTTATGCATATCCCAAATTACTTTTAGTTTCTCAATAGCCTGATGAACCAAATCTCATTCAAACATCCCAGCCTTGCAAATCTCAAACAACCCTATAGGAGAAGGACATCTGCAACTATACAAAGCCTCAAACAGATCCATCCCAAAGCTTGCATGATAGTTATTATTTAAGAAAACTCTATGAGAGGCAAATGATCAACCCAACAAACACCAAAATCAAGCACATAAGATCTTTGCATATCTTCTAAATTCTGAATGGACTTCTTCGCTTGTCTATACGTCTAAGGGTGGAAACCAATGCTAAGGTTTACCTTAGTCCCCAAACCTCTCTAGAAACAATGCCAAAAGTGTGAGGATAACTGAGTACCTTGATCAGATATAATATAAATTAGAGTAGCATGCAACTTGATGATTTTCTCAATGAACAACTTCACATAATCCTCGGTGGATTAATTTGTCCTCACAGGTAAGAAATGAGAAAACTTAGTCATCCTATCCACGATGACCAGAATCAAACCAAATATATAGAGGGACTGCAGAAGACTAGTAACAGAATCTATATTGATCACTTCCCACTTCCATTCAAGCAACTCAATCTCTTAAGACAACCGACCAAGTCTAAAGTGCTCCAATTTTGCTTGCTGACAAACCATACACATGGCCACAAAATTTGCCTCATCCTACTTTATGTTATTCCACCAATACATCTATTTCTTATCATAGTAAATCGTTATTCAACCAGGATGAACATTGTACCTCAATTCATAAGCCTCAGAAAAGATCCTCTCTCATAGACTATAGAAATCAGGGACACATAACCTGCCTTGGTATCTTAAGATACCTTCACCACAATCTCAAAGACCATCACTTTTTTTAGCCCACGTCACACTTAATCTGAATCAAGGTCAGGTCCAAAACTTGCTTCTCTTCCTCCTCAACACTAAGGGATGACTTTACCACCTTTTGTATTGTCTTACCTCTATCCTCAGAGTCAAAGAAAAGAACCTCATGGTAAACCGACCGATGAAAATCCTTAACCAACTCTCACATCTCCTCATCCACATGAGATAAGCTTCCCATGGATAACTTGCTAAGAGAATCAACAACCATATTTACTTTGCCTGGATGATAGTGAATACTCATATCATATTCCTTGAGCAACTTGAGTCATCTCTTTTTCCTGAGATTCAACTACTTTTAGGTAAACACATATTGCAAGCTTTTATGATTTGAGTATATGTCAACATAAACAAAATACCGATAATGGCGCCAAATCTTGAAAGCAAAGACCACATCCCAGAATTCTAATTCATGCGTCGGGTAATTTTTCTTTTGAAATTTTAACTGCAAGGAAACATATGATACCACTTTGCCATGGTGCATCAAAACTCAACCCATTCTAACATGAGATTAATCATAATAAACCATAAATCCATTAGTATCCTCAAACAGAGTGATAACCAAAGCTGAAGTCAACTTATCATTTACCTTTTCAAAACAACACTAACTAGAATCAGGCAATAAGAACTTCATCTTTATCTGAGTCAACTTAGTCAATGGGGTAGCAATGGAAGAGAATCTTTAAAAAAGTCCTATAATAGCCGTCTAAATCCAATAAGCTTTGAATGTCGGTTGGAGTCGTAGGTATAGGCCATATATTATCTGCCTCAACTTTCTGTGGATCCTCCACGATCCCCTCGCTAAATAAAACATGGGTCTACTAGGTCACAACATTTAACTAGAACTCACACTTACAGAATTTAGCATACAAGAGTTGATCCTTAAAAGTATGTAACACTATACGGAGGTGATAGACATAATTCACTTCGTTCATAAAATATACTAGGATGTCATCAATAAACACAATGACGAATAAGTCAATAACTAATGGAAAACTCAGTTCATAAGATCCATAAATAATGCTGGGGCATTAGTCAAACCAAAAGGCATGGCTAAGACTCATAATGGCCATATCGTATACGAAAAGTAGTCTTAGGGATATCCACCTCCCCAATTTTTCAGATGATGATAACTCAATCGAAGATCAATCATAGAGAAGTACATAGCACCATGAACCTAGACAAATAGGTCATGAATCCTAGGAAGGGATACTTTTTTTAATCATCACCATATTTAACTAGTGGTAATCTATGCACATTCGATAGGACACATCCTTTTTACGCATGAAGACACAAGAACACCCCATGGGGAAATACAAGGACGGATAAAACCCTTATTAAAAGGGTCTTTCAATTTCTCATTAAATGATTTCAAATTAGCTGAAGACATTTGATAACGCTTAACTTACACATCAATTTAAGTGGAAGGCGGTCGTCATTAATATATTTACCCAATTTCGGAGTTGAGGTCGACTCCACGAGGAATAATATAAGTGGCGATAAAATTGATTCGGAATAATAAAAATGAGATAAATTCAAACTAATGATACAAAAAGATAAAAAAGGGGTAGATAGGTGTCTACACTAATATATCTTTTTGGGTTTTTCTAGTATAAACTCAGGGCTACAAATAATTAGAGTTTTAACAATTATGCACAGATCATGGGATTATGCATTACTAAGGGAGTGATATGTGGGTGTTAGAAATCAACATCAAATTAGTAAGCCAAATATGGGTTGGTTTGGTTATGGATTGTTATGCTAATCTTGCAACAAAACACCAAACTTTCACCTAATGATTCTTTCCAATACCTAATAGGTGTGTTCAATAATTTGTAACCACAACCTCAATCTAAGCATTCCTATTTGTAGGATGATATCCATGGTATAGTCAACCTCACATTCACCCTTATGTCTAAGATAGTGAAAGTTTAGCAAACTACACACAATAATTGTCTATCCTTGCTTTGTTTTCCACATCCCTCTTTCAAGGATGATATGGATTCCTACACTTCACCTAAAATTCTTCTTTCGAAGATGGCCTTGAAATTTCTAAAGTTTGGATCTTACACTCATCAAACCCATGTGGGTATTTGGGGCTTTTTCCCATCAAATCCCAACCAAATTAGCATAGAAATGATAAGACCCATAAATATCAATTACCAAATAGATGCTAATAATAACAACCTACACACACTTTAACTCTATTCACACATAACCCCAAGAGGGAGATTTAGCTATACATGAGATAAATAAGCATTGATATACCCATAATCTCCATTGAAATGATTGTTGAAGATTTAAGTGAATGTTACTTCAAACGTTGCTCTCCACAATATCAACAATGGTAGTGAGCAAATCTTCTACTTCGAAAGTCTCCAATGTATTCTTCAACAAAAATTTACATAAAATTTTCTTCTCCAAAAATGGAGGCTATGGAGTTAAGAGTTAAAACCTAAATATTAGGGAAGCTAGAATATGCTACATGATAGGGTTTAAGTCATTTCATCATAATTAGGGTCAGCCATGTGCATTTCTAGATTACCCCTTAGGCTGATCTCTTCCGCTAATCCACAATCACATAAATTTGGCTATGACTGTAGTCATACGATCGTGGGTAACTTCTGTGTTCGCAGTCAACAAACCGCAAATGTGGTACCTGAGGCCTTGTTGCTCCAAGTCTTCATCCGCACTTTTCTTGCTCTGTTTTGATAATTTTTAGCTCCCATCCACATCATTTGATCTCCTCAACTCTATTCCTTGAAAGAGTAGGTATTAGTGAATTTTATCACCTATATGTCTAATTTATTCATTCACAACTATGTAATGTGCACAAATGTTTAGTGACAATGAGTGGTAAAATCACCACTCATTAAAATCCCCAACTTAAAGCATTTGTTTGTCCTCAAGAAAAAATACATATTACTATGAGAAAACCATCATTTATGCTTATGCTTTATGACTTAAAGATCACAATGACTTCGAGCTTAGTCATCACCACAAAAAGCTTATTCCGTATGAGCTAAGCTACTTTCCCCTACACCCCTCATTATAAAATGCAATATTCAAGGATGCATAGTATTTTAAAGAGTAACTAAGAAGCAACAACCAATACTCGAGAAGTATCTCGCTTTTTGTACACAATTAAACTATACTCCATTTGACTCATTCTTTGGGAGGTGACACAATCACCCAACTCAACTTATTTCACATTCCAACCTCACAAGAAAGAAAATTCCATACTCTGAGCTACTAAATATGCAACAAGGAAGTTTAAGTGCACAATCTCTCTCCCTCGTAGAAGAAATCTCAATGCAAAAAGTGTCATACCATAGGCTTACCCCTATTTTCAATCATCGCTATGAAGAAAGTAAATGGTCGGAGATCTCAAAGGACTTTCTAAGCATGTAACATAGGTTCAGGTTAGGGTAGGAAATCATTTAGGAACAATATGGCTAAACCCCTCCTTGAACATCTACATTACACTTGTCAGTCCTCCTTTTCCAAAGGTTAGGGTTAGGGTAGGAAATCATTTAGGAACAACATGGCTAAATCTCTCCTTGAACATCTACATGACACTTGGCAGTCCTTTTTTTCCAACAAAAGGCAACTCTTTTTTATTTCCTTATTTTTGTATGCCTATTTTTTCTTCCATAGTTCACCACTCTTCTATTATTTCCTTTTCTTGAAACTTTCATGCAATTCAATTCTGTGATGGACTCATTCCTTTTCTATTCATTTATTTTCACGGTTTAGGCACATAAGGCATTTCACTAACAACTTTGTGGCCTCAAACTTTCTTCCATCAACTTTTACCACCTCAAACCTAGGATTTTAGACTCAAGTTGTATCTTTAAATTCAAGGAGGGTTTGGTTAAAAAAAGGGATAAAAAGAATTGGTCACGGTATGTAATGAGTTTTCCAAAGAAAGGTCAAAAGGCTCAAAATGGGTACTAGGTATTATAATTATGCATGTGTAGGCTTTTTATGCTAGAGAGGGTTTTAGAGTCACAAAGATGACCTAAGATCATTTCTCCAACTGGATACAATCAATCTTAGTTTTGAAAGACTACCGGGGCAAGTTCTAGATAACACAAGTACACAAGAGTTGAAAGTTAATGGCTCACCACACATGGCATGCTAAATTCGCTAAGGGAGCTTAAATGTCCCTCTCGCTAGAGACACAAGTGGAGTATTTATCATTATTCACCAGAAAAAAATTTGTGAAGCCACCAAAAGAGAAAAGTTTTTGTTACAACATTGCTCACGTTCATGTCCTTGAATTTTCAAAAAATTTGGACGGAGGGGTTTCTTTCATTACATTAGCATCTCGCATAATTAACTAAACTACGACTACAACGAAAGCCTTAGTCTCACATTTAGGATCAAAAAGGGAAACTTAGCCATATGTTTACTCATGCTTCGCCAATGGTGTATAAAGTTACCCCAATTTTAACAAAATAAAATGCCATAGGTCCTAAGACTTCCCTTGCATTCTTGACACTAATGCTACAAGTACTCAAAATTCCCCTGCACCTATGACTTAATCAGAATCAAACTAAATGCTAAGGTAAAAAGAAAACTAAAACTAAAAGGCATAATAATTCACAAAACAAGGTGATGATAGGCGAATTTACACGCCTATATCAATATATTTTGCCCATATTTTAGCCTAGTTTTGAGAACAAAGTATATATTTCATGCACTTTTAGTCCTTTTTCCTGTAAATGAGCTAACGAACATGATTAGTAAAGTTTCAGGTATAAATGATGCAGAATTCAGAATTTTATGGCTTACTTGACGCAAAAGAAAGCTCACGAAGGAAGGGAAGGGAGTTTACACGCCTAAGGACCAAAACTGCTGCATGGAAAATCTGTCCCGGGCTAAAACAGCATCTCTGAAGACTTTGAGGATTTGCAGTAACTTAGTTGGATTTGGAAAATGATACCTTAACCTATTAAAATTGGGTTATGTATTTCATTAGTTTATTTGGATTATGATAATGTTACATTAACCTAGTATAATTGGGTTAAGTATTACATTAGCCTAGTAGAATTTGGTTAGATATTTTATTTATCTAGTAGGATTAGGATATGGGTATTATAAATACCCTATCATGCTAGAGATTTGTAAGGAATTGGAAGGGGGGAGACCACAATACTTTCTTCCATCCCTCTCATCTTCCACTACAAACAATTCTACAACTCTTCTAATCTTTCCATTAATTCTATTTTTCTTCTTCTACTCTTCTATTATTAAATTCCACAACAAGAGAATCGTTACTTTGCCTAGGAATTCATGCCTCATGCCTACCACCTAAGCTACACGAAATTACTCAATCTTGTGGTATAACAACAATGTCAATCGTGATCTCCTTCGCATTCATGGGTAACTAAACTTCTCTGTTGGGGTTATGGAATCCGTATGAGATACTATCTATTGCTGTGAGTTTGTGAGTTCGCGACACGTATACTGCTTATATCATTATTCTCTTCATCTTAGTCTACATTCTTTGTGGTTGCAAACGCAAGAATACGCCAGTATAACATTTAACTTGTTCGAAAGAAAGGTTATCTGTCTGGAAAAGAGATAAGGTCAAGGTAGTAGGGTCACCCCCTAAAATTCCCTACTAAAAAGCTAGTGCCGTAACTGGACTAACCTCTTGGAGAATTCGTACCGTTAGACACGCTTTAAGCTCGAAAGAGTTAAAGTGAAATAATCCTCGAATAGGTCTAAAGACGCCTGGATTTACCATCGAATACAATTCTCTATAAGCAGTTGCATGTCAGAATTCTACACACTCATAGCCAATAGAGACGTATACCTCAGAAGGTGGACATAACCCCAACGCCTCAATTCTCATTGTTTACAACTTACGTAACAATATTTCTCTTTTACTTTGCTATTTTCATATTTTATTTAATTGTTTTGGTGACACATTACAATCCCCCCTTTTTTTACGAGACTTGGACCAAATGTTTAGTAATTTTGCTTACTTGTTGGCCAAGCTATTCCCTGTGGGATCGACACCCAACCCTGTTGGGTTCTATATTTGCTAACGACCGCTTTACACTCCTACGAGAGCTGTAGATTGAGTGTTATCAAAAATTGGCGCCGTTGCCGGGGAATACAAGTGTCAATCAAGTTCGTGATAATTACTAGACCCTTTGGTCAAAGATTCTCGTACTTTTACGTTTAGTTTTTGTTTTTGTCTACTGCAGGTTTTTATTTTAGTGCATGCCCCATACTCGAAGTTCTGGTCAACCGTTATTACCAATCAATCCTGAACCACAACGCATTGGTAGAATGGAAGCAAAAGATGAAATCGCAAGGATGGCTTCTCAACAGGAACAAGCAAGATTGGCTGCCCTTGCCGCAGCCCAGGTTCAACAGCAGAACATTGATAACCCTGCACGAGCAACAAATCCTGACAGTGAGGATTTAGGTGATGACGAGTTACTAAACCCAAGGCATGATGCTGAAATCACAACACCTGCCAACAGAAGAGGTCGACAAGCTCGGTATAGACATGATCGCCAACCTATGCAGCCAGCTTTTGACGATGATGATGATGATCTTGATGGTGCCGGAGCCATTAGAGCTATAATTCCACCACCATTAGCGCCCGAAGCCAAGTTCAACATCACAAGCACCATGATTCAGTTATTGCAACTCAAGGGATTGTTTGGTGGACTAGCAGGCGATGATCCGAATATGCATCTCATCAACTTTATTTCTACATGCAAGTCTTTTGACAATCCTGGTGTTGGTCAGAATGCAATTCGATTATGTCTATTTCCATTGTCTCTGTCTAGGGAGGCAACACTATGGTTGAATGGGCTGACTCCTGATTCAATTACAAATTGGAGGCAATTGAGAGACGCTTTCCTAGAAAGATTCTTTCCGCCTTCCAAAAGGGCACAATTGAGAGATGAAATCAACAACTTTCGTCAGCTTCCCACTGAAGCTCTTCATGAAACATGGGAGAGGTTCAAGACAAAGCTAGCGAGATGCCCAAACCATCACATGACTAATGTTCACCTCATGGAGATATTGTACAGAGCCTTGAATTCAATAACTAAACCAGTGGTGGATAATGTGGCTGGAGGATCATTCATGGACCTCACCTTTGGTCAAGCAAGCAATATGCTAGATCGTATGACGAAGGAAAGTAGATCATGGCATACCAGGGATTTTGAGGTAGCAAGCTCCACTTTATCTATTGGCATGACCACAGAGCAGAGACGTAGACAAGAGGAACGTGACCAAGATATGGCGCACATGAGAACACAAGTGGATCTTCTTACAAAGCATCTATTATCAGGGAAGACCAAAAAAGTCAAAGCCATTGTAGCACATGGAAGAAACGAAGCTGATACGGAAGAAGAAGCCAACTACTTGAATAATCAGGGGGTTTTCGAGGCAATGCCCAAGGAAACCAAGGTCGGAACTACTATGAGAAATCTGGAAACAAGGACCAAGGTAGTTGGAAGAACAAGAATGACAATAGTGGTGTGTATGTTCCCCCTGGAAGACGTGACACCACCACATCTAGTTCTGGAAGTATGGAAGACATGATGGCTAAACTACTGAAAGGAGTGGAAACAATAAGCGCATGAGTAACAGAGGTAATAAATAATTTGTCCTCTATGAAGCAATTAGTTGATTCTCATTCCACTTCAATCAAGCAAATAGAGCAGCAATTGAGCCAACTTTCAGCAGCACTCAATCAAAGAAAGGCTGGCACTTTACCTAGCGATACTGTGCAAAACCCAAGGAATGATGGGTTATGCATGGCCATCACTACCAGAAGTGGTAAGGTTCTGGAACCTTCAGCAAAAGGCAAGCAAGTGGTTGACGAAGTTGCGGACATAGATGATAACGCAAAAGGAGAAGATGCCGCAAGAACCAGTCCTGACGTCAAGGACGTCACGCCCAGTGACGTGCAGCCTGAAAAAATGGAAAAACGGAAGCAAGAGGAGAAGAAAAACGTGGAGAGAACACTTCCATACCCACCACCACCTTTTCCCCAAAGACTGAAGAAGGTGGCGGATGACACTAAGTTCAGCAAATTCATGACTATGTTAAAGCAACTGACCATTAATGTTCCATTGGTGGAGGCACTTGAACAAATGCCTGGGTATGCGATGTTTATGAAGGATCTTTTGAAAAATAAGAGGGCAGCAAGTTATGAGCTGAAAGACGATGTGCATCATTTTAGTGCAATTGCTACCCGATCGATAGTTCAGAAGAAGGCCGACCCCGGAGCTTTCACTATTCCTTGCACCGTCGGATCTTTGAACTTTTCCAAAGCATTATGTGACTTAGGAGCCAGCATAAATTTGATGCCATTATTGATCTACAAGAAGTTGGGGTTAGGAGATCCTACTCCAACCAATATGAAGCTCGTCATGGCAGATAGGTCGGTAAAACGACCTGTTGGTATTCTATGCGATGTCTTGGTAAAAGTTTCTTCATTTATCTTTCCAGCAGACTTTGTCATCTTGGATTGTGAAGCAGATTCTGAGGTTCCCATAATCTTGGGGCGCCCTTTCCTTGCTACAGGAAGTGTGCTCATTGATTTGAGAGCTAATGAACTTTCATTCCGAATAAATGACGAAGTGGTTCGTTTTGATGTTTGTAAAACAATGAAGCAACCCAAAGATCTTAGTGTATTCTCGGTGGATGATGTTTTCTTTGATGATGAGAAAGAACTACTTGAAGAAGAGCAAATTATTGATGATCCCTTTGAGGTTGTGCTCATGAATGGAGAGAGGGAAGATGCTGAAAATTCTGAAGAAGCCATTTGTGCTCTATCGGGATTAGGAACATATCGCTATACTCCCAAGAAGCTGGATCTTGATCTCAAGAATTGGCCTACACCACCAGCTAAGCCATCTATTGAAGAGCCACCCACGTTAGAATTGAAGGAGCTACCAAGTCATTTGAAGTACGCATTCTTAGGAAGCGGAAACACTCTTCCAGTCATTATGGCAGCCGATTTGGGTGAGCGACAAGTTGCAGATCTTATTGCTATTCTACGCAAGTATATTAGAGCTATTGGATGTACCATTGCGGATATTATTGGTATTCCACCTGGGATTTGTACACATAAAATTCAGCTTCAAGAAAATTGCACACCCACCATTGAGCATCAAAGATGTCTAAACCCACCTATGCAAGAAGTGGTGAAGAAAGAGATCATCAAGTGGTTAGACGCAGGAGTTGTGTATCCTATTTTTGATAGTACATGGGTAAGCCCTATACAATGTGTTCCCAAGAAAAGAGGTATGACGGTGGTCGCAAATGCAAAGAATGAACTTATTCCACTCAGGCCCGTCACTGGATGGAGAGTATGCATGGACTACCATAAGCTGAATTCTTGGACACTCAAGGATCACTTCCCAATGCCATTTATGGACCAAATGCTAGATCGATTAGCCGGGAAAGGATGGTTTTGCTTCTTGGATGGTTATTCAGGCTATAATCAGATTTGTATTGCACCCGAAGACCAAGAGAAGACAATGTTTACATGACCATATGGTACGTTTGCCTTCAAACGTATGCCATTCGGGTTATGTAACGCACCAGCCACCTTTCAACGTTGTATGATGTCTATTTTCTCTGATATGGTTGAAGACACTTTGGAGGTATTTATGGACGACTTTTCAGTTGTTGGTGAGTCTTTTGAAGCATGCCTGGCAAACTTGAGCATGGCATTACAAAGATGTGTAGAGTTCAACCTTGTGCTGAATTGGGAGAAGTGCCACTTCATGGTAAAAGAAGGAATCCTTCTTGGGCACAAGATCTCTGAAAGAGGAATAGAGGTTGACCGAGCAAAAATTGAGGTTATTGAGAAGCTACCGCCTCCAATTTCGGTGAAGGGAGTTCGTAGTTTTCTTGGCCATGCTGGTTTCTATCGTAGGTTCATCAAAGACTTCTCCAAAATTGCGAGTCCATTGTGCAAACTATTGGAGAAAGATGCAAAGTTTGACTTCAATGATGATTGCTTAAAGGCATTCGAATGCCTTAAAGGAAAACTCATTGAAGCCCCTATTATGGTAGCACCAGATTGGACTCTCCCATTTGAAGTCATGTGTGATGTTAGTGGTGTAGCCGTTGGTGCTGTTCTTGGTCAGAGAAAGGAGAAATTATTTCATCCTATCTACTATGCGAGTAAGGTCCTAAATGAAGCCCAAAGGAACTACACTGTTACTGAACAAGAGCTCCTAGCAGTTGTGTATGCATTTGAGAAGTTTCGTGCCTATCTATTGGGTACTAAGGTGATCTTTCATACAGACCATGCAGCTCTTAGGTATCTAATGACAAAGAAGGATGCAAAACCAAGGTTTATTAGATGGGTATTGCTACTGCAAGAGTTTGATTTCGAAGTCAAAGATAGATGAGGTTGCGAGAACCAAGTGGCTGATCACCTATCTCGACTTGAGAATGAGCATATGGCGCAACCTGAAATTCAGATTGATGATGCATTCCCGGATGAAAAGATATTAGCGACAACAATGGAGAAATTACCATGGTATGCCGACTTTGCAAATTTCATGGTGAGTAATGTGATACCTGCCAATTTATCTTACCACCAAAGGAAGAAGTTTATGCATGACGTACAACACTACTATTGGGATGAGCCTTATTTGTTTCGACGATGTGAGGATGGTATCATTAGATGATGTATATCCCATGAAGAGGTGCCTACTATCTTGGAAGCATGCCACACATCGCAAGTTGGAGGACATCACGCAGGCAATCGGACGGCCAGAAAAGTATTGCAAAGTGGTTATTATTGGCCTTCGATATTCAGAGATGCCTACGACTATGTTAGAAGGTGTGACTAATGCCAGCGTCAAGGTGCGATTTCAAAACACCATGAAATTCCCATGACCAAAATTCTTGAGGTAGAACTCTTTGATGTGTGGGGTATTGATTTCATGGGTCCATTCGTGAATTCGTTTGGAATGAAGTACATCTTGGTTACTGTGGATTATGTTTCGAAATGGGTAGAAGCTGTAGCATTGGCCGACAACGAAGGAAAGCGTGTTGTAGCATTCTTAAAGAAGAATATCTTCTCTCGCTTTGGAGTACCACGTACTATCATAAGTGATGGAGGATCTCACTTCTGCAACAAGCTATTCAAATCAGTTTTGGCCAAGTATGGTGTCAAGAAACATAAGGTAGCTACGCCTTATCATCCCCAAACTAGTGGACAAGTAGAAGTTTCCAATCGCGAGATCAAACAAATCCTTGCAAAGACGGTCAATGCGAATAGAAAGGATTGGTCTCGAAAGCTAGATGAGGCACTATAGGCGTATAGGACTGCATTCAAGACACCCATTGGCATGTCTCCTTATCAACTAGTCTATGGAAAGGCTTGTCATCTACCCATCGAGCTCGAACAAAAGGCATTGTGGGCGCTGAAGCG